>OX940790.1:49405459-50605459 GCA_954870985.1 Trifolium fragiferum
TTTCTCTCTAGTCAAAATTTTCACGTGTTGATTTTGACCCTTAATTAAATACATTATCTTTTTTTTAATATTAATTTTTTTAACTTTGAATGACTATAAGATCTCATTGGACCTCTCTTATCATTGGAGAAGATCCATACCCAAAAAAATAAGAAAAAAATATCTCAAAAGAGCACACGACGAAGCACCTAAAATAGGATGAAACTTGTATGAATTGATGTGCTCTTATGAAAATAGGTTGTAGATAAAGTTATCATTTTGAAAAATTACATGTATTCTTGCTCTCCTGGAGCAATTACAAATTTTTATTTTTACTTGAAAATATTAATAAATTAATATGATTTCATAATAAAAAGCATATACTAGTACTTTATAGTGTTGGGGGGTTTCAAAGGAGGTGCTGCATATGATTCACATGTGAGAAAACCATGAGAATTGCAAAGACAGTTCTCTCAATACCTGAGGGCAGGGCTCAGTTTTTGTCTCAAAAGATAATTATAAATATACAATAAAATATTTATACTACAACATTTTAGGTCTACCGCAACACCCAAATATTGGAATGTAAAAAAACCGTTCTCGTAGAGTGTCATAGGCTACAGTTTTTATATTTTGTTGCAGTAGCTTATGAAAATTTCATAAATCTTCGGCAACGGCACTAGAGGTGGGAATAGGCTAGGCCGAGCTAGACTTTACCAAGCCTAAGCCTGGCCTGTTATAAAAATCAAAGGCATGAGCCTGCCCTGTGGCCTATCATAGGCTTATTTTTTAGGCTTAAGTCTGGCCTTTTGAAAGCCTATGTGGCCTGTTAGCCTATTTAAAGCATATTTTACATGAACATATTTAAATAAATAATTATATTTATTTTTTAAAATACTTATGAACTAATAAACAAACGTCTTTTTGATATTTAATATGATATTTTAGAGAATTTAACTATATATATCATCATATTTTAATTTTAATTTATAATAATACATTTATATATGTGAAAAACTAATGTAGATTAATAAACTAAAAAATATAATAAATATATAATTTAATGAAAATACAAATTTTAATATATAAATAATAATATTATTAAAAATATTATTAATATTAACTTAAATAGGCCGATCTAGTAGGCTAATAAGGCTTTTTTAATGGCCTGCAGCCTGGCCTATTTGACTAAATAGGCTTATAAAAAAGCCTTGGCCTGAGCCTATATAGGCTAAGCCTTAAGGCTTCGTAGGCCGGCCTGGCCTATTCCCACCTCTAAACGGCACTAAACCGTTCTTATATATACAAAGAGAACGGTTATTTATTTGTTCTCTTTGGCAATGCTAAAAAACCGTTCTGGTATAATTTTAATTTTTTAATTTTTTTTTCATATTTCGTTTCTGCATCAACATTCCCCTAATTTCATTCCTATTTGTTTTCGTTAAAGCAAAATTTCACGATTCAGAACCTCCAAATTCTCAATATTTGTCTACTCCAATATTCCACCGTATCTTGATCAGTTCATTCCCTCTCCCATCGAACTTCAAAACCTCTAATCGATCCTGCTCAAAACCTCCCATCAATCTATCATGCTTCAAATTTATCGCGATCTTCCAATCGCCTGCATCTTCTCTGCTACTTTCCTGTTTCTTAATTTCTCTACTCTAACAATGCCTTCGAGGCTCAGGAACCCTTATCTATTCCTTGAAACCCTAAATTTCTTAAAAGCACGAACACTTCTCTTTGAAATTGAAACCCTAAAGTTCTTAAATGTGACGGGGAAAATGTTTAATGGAGGTGATGGCGACAAAATTTTCTGTAGGCGACAGTGGCCGTGTTTGCTTCAACTGAGGAAGGTACCGGTGATTCACAAGGTATATCACCTTCTTGTATCTTCTAACACATGTCTTCTAATGAATGTTGCTAATTGTGTCAACAAGTTTTCTTATTTTGCCGTCATTGATATAGTTGGAGGCTATCTTTGATTTTATCTGTCCTCTTTTTGGAAGTGACCTTTTACCTCTAAACTTGTTCCTATTATTAACTTCAGCAGATGCAACACCGCTCATTCAATTATCCAGTATTCTCTTATGATAACAACCTAAACAAGATTATATTTTTTGAATGCAAGTTTTCTTGTTTGTTTTTATGAAAATGATTAAGGACCAATGGCTTTTATAGAACCCTGAATAAGCTTATTAGAAATCGACTTTGGAAGGAGGGTGTAGCGGTTCTGTCTATATGGTGGAGGTTAGGGAGATGCCAGCTAATTTTTATTAATTTACAAGATTCCTTTTAGCTCAAAACAGAACAAATTGAACTTCTAATCTATAGGTTTTTGTTTTGAGTGACTCAAAAACAAATTATAGGCTTATATAGCTTCAAAGATACAATATTGTTCTGTTCAGACTCTGCTAGTGTTGAGGATGAACACGTATGAGTCAATGTGGTATCTTCGAAGTTGTCCCGTTTTGTGCACTTCCTGAATTAACTTTTTTCAGGAGTAATTGGATTTGCCTTAGAACTTTATAAGTTATCTATCTCGGTAACTTCTTTGATTATCTGATGGGAGAGAGTTCTATGAACCTTGTAGATAGTACCACAAGAAACTACAAAATTGAATTTGAAAGGGAAGATGGTGAAGAAACAGATTTATAAATTGGCAATCCACTAAAAGATAGTGTTAGATTTCAAATGGGTCTAAAAAAATTTGATTTTTGGTGTAATGGGTGTGTTTCAATGTGCTAGTGTGTGGAGGAGAAAGAGAGAAGATAGTGTATAAGATTTTCTTAGCTTTCATGTGTTCAATGAAGCCAAATTGGGGTCTTAATTTTCCCTAACTGAAATCTGAAGAATACGTTAGTCAAACAGGTTTTTGTGTTGTCCTAAAAATGTTAGAACTATAGATTTGTACCATATGAAATGAAATTCCTTTGAACTGGTGTTTTGATCTTGTAGAATATTGGCCTAGATAATATTTGCAAAAGGGAAAACTTCACATTGTTTGGGGTTTGGTGCATCAGAATTGTATGCTTTTGTAACACAAGAATAGAGTTAAGGGGGTTGTAGCATGAACTGTTATATCTTATTTACAGTTTCTCATTAGATATTTGATTTGATGCTATGACATTTTTTTTTCAAAAGCTAAAATCTAGCCTTTTTTTCTTCTTATTTTTAGTGTTCTCTAAAGTCTAAAGCATCGTCTACTGCAGATCGAATGTGTGTCACGTGTATAGAATGCGTCGATGTTAGACACCAACACGACACAAACACATTTGATTATATTCAATCACACTTTTGTTTTCTCAAATTATATTATCAATGTCTACAAAAGGAATTTATGCAGTGTGTTTGGAGTCTCAGCAAAATCTATGCAGTGTTCTTATGATACAAAAGGAAACAGTGTCCGAACTATTCTCATGCTAATGCAGGACCATTTATATTCACAAGGAGGACTAAAGGTACAGAGTACATATCTTTGGAACTTGTAGCTTTTGAATTTTAGGCAAATTTTATTTATTTTTATTTCCAAAAATGTTAGGAATCCCTTAAGAAGATTGCTTTTACTTGGATGAATGCTATCATGGCAATGATGAAGGATCCTGAAGCTGATAAAGTATTTGGATAGGTGCTTGAAATGTAGTTTTCTAAATCTTCTCTAAATTGTATTTATCCTTTCTTAGCCTCTACTTTGGTTACCTAGGTATGCTTCCTCTACTTTTTACTTTCCTATCACGAAACTTTCAAGCCATTTTATTGTCATATCTTCAGAGTTTTTATTTTATTTTGTGTGTTGTTTAGCTACATAACAATTTTATTGTTATGGATAGAGGTAGGAATACACTGATTGGGCTGTCTTTTGACTGATAATGGTTGCAGCTGTTTATAACTTTGAAGGTTTAGGGGTGGAACTGTGCACAGTAGGTATGTTTCTTGGTTATGCTTCTAACTTATTTGATGATGTCAACATTAGTACCGTGATAAATGTTACTTGACTCATCATAAATAGTGATTTGTTATGTAATATTACCAAGAACAAAGTTGCTGCCCTTTCATTTTATCTAATTTTGGACTTTTCTGATTTATAATTTCAGGAAAGTAGATTCAAACTACTATGGTTCAGCAGATATGTTATAGTACTCTAATAAATATGAAACTTAACAAAATGTGAAGTGTAGCAGATTCAGATTCTGTCATGTGAGTTGTTGTATAGCTAGACTTTAGAGAGGTTGCTCTGTTACTAATCCAAACTAATTGATTGAACATGTATAGGCTTGTGTTCATAGAGTTTGACTAAGCTAAATAATAATGATAGTTCCTAGGGCTGGACAAAATAAATTTGACCGGCCCAATCCGGAAGGCCCGTTTCAATCGGTTCGGTTCAATCGGATAAACCGGGTCAAGCGGGTTATAAAAACCGGTCTGCAGTGGATTAAGTTAGTCGGTTTCGGTTGTTCAAATTCAGCCCACGGTAAACCATACCCGACCGAAATAGTTAATAATAACATTTTTATCATCAGAACTTGACCCATATATAAAGACCAGTTGTGAGCAACCCTAATTTTCTCTTTCATTTTTTCACCCAGCCGCCGCTATAGCTTCTCTTTCTCTCTGACTTTGGTAAGTTCTTCTTACTCCTACTTCCTCTTGTTCATCTTTTTCCTTCTCACTTTGATTTTTGTTCTCACTCAGCCGTTGTCTCTTTCACTTCTTAGTTCTTACCTTGATTTTTATTTTCACTTGTTAGTTCTTACTCGAAGGTTTAAAGGATTCAAGGTTAGTTCTCTAGATTTCATGCTTATGTTTACTTTTCACTGTTATTTCATGCTTAGTTCTCTAGATTTTTGTTTTCTTTATATTTTAAAGGTCCTGTTCTATAGGATTCAAGGTTATGTTACTTTTCACCGTTTACTTTTCATGCTTATGTTTACTTGTCCAGCTCTAGGTTCTGTAGTTTTTATTTTTCGATTTTAGTTTAGGGTTTTTGACAATCAAAGATTTTATTTCATTTTGTTGATGTTTTGATATTTTCTCAAAGAAAGTCAAGTTTTGTTTTAGGTTATATTGTTACATTTAGTTAAAATAATACCAGGTTATTACACAAGCACATTAACATACTTATGATAATTAGTAACATATTCATGATAATTAGAACAATCATAATGTTGAATTTTATTTCTAGAGTTTTTTACTTTTCATTTTTAAATATTTTATTTCATTTTGCTGATGTTTTGATATTTTCTGAGAATGAAGGAAATCTGTCTTTTATTTAAAAGTAGAATCTAATAAGTTATTACTATATAATAGATTTTTTTTTTTTTTTGACAAATACTATAATATATTTTAACTTCTCTTTTTTTTTTATATGTTTTTTGAGAGTTGGAGCTAGTAGAAAACAATAGCAGCAGGAAAGTGGAGATCATGATCAATGTAAGTGCTTGCAATTGTCTTTGTTTTGCTTCTGTTTTTCAATTATTTTTTGCTTCAGTGTATGCAAAGTTGTAAATATGTGCTTATAAGTTCATGGAACAAATTATACCTAGTAATTACTAGTTAAATAGTGTAGGAAAGGAAATAATATATTTTGTACAACTTGCAATTGACTCTTGCAAATATGTGCTTATGATGAGTTCATGCCTTTCTATTCAAGCTCTTTTGTATTCAAGTGAACATGTCTTTTGATTTTCATTCTAGTGTTCTTGAGCCTGCAACTACCTTCTATTTTGTGCAACTACATTTTATTCTGAATCTGTTTTATGCACTCTGTTAACATATTTTTCACTCTGATTTATTAATTTGATTTGCTTCCTGATGCATTCAGTTGTTCTTTAGTAGATTTTTTTGTTATGAAATGTACATACTCTTTGTATGTGTATTAAGTAGTATGGTTTCAATGTGTATATATGATTCTAACTTGATTCAAATTATACGAATGTGTTTTTTTAATGAATCTTTGTTCTGGAACATGTATTTATGCTTAGGTAATTGTTAAACTATGGTTTATCCTCTTTTTAACATTGATTAACTCATTCATGATGAATTTTTATTGCATTTTGCAGGTAGCTTCAAGTTTCACCTTGTTGAAGAAACTTTAAATGTTCAGTTTAATATTGGATGACTGTAATATATAATTTATTATTTTGGCTCTGTAATGTTGGGTAATTTTTTTAAATTGTTGGATGTGTTGTGGTAGTGAGTATCTTGATGATACATTAATTTTGATTATATGCAATCATCACCTTAACCCAAAATGGTGTCTTAGATTCATATTGAAAGGCCTAATTATATGAATGGCTTTAATATTAATAATAATTTTAGGGTGTGAAATTGATTAGCCTTTATATATTTATATAAATGGCTTTAATATTAATTAGTCTTATTTCACAAAGATAGTTATTAAATATTTTCTAAAGCTTAATTTTAGAATTTCAATAGCCTAAACGCGCAATTTTAGAATTTCAATAGTCATCCGCCATAACCGAGTTTACCCGCCCGTTAATCCGACCAATCCGATTAAACCGAAACCGGCGTAACCGAGTCCTTGTTTGGTCTGTTTTGGGCCTAGGACTGTCAACCGTGGGCCTAGTCGGATTGTGGTTTTGGGCCCGATGGAAGTCCAAACCGACCGACTGTCCAGCCCTAATAGTTCCATTGTTATTTCATTATGTACACTATTCAGTATATTCACATTTGACTCTAAATATATTATTTTGATGAAAACTTTAGTTGACTTTAGTGTTTTTGACTTATCTATCTTGAATTTAACTTCATAATCCTATGCTAATAATGGGTGCTAGGTTAGCTATATATATGTTGGGGCTGCTGGAATCATTATTTCCAATTATGGTGCACGCAAACTTGATTATGTCCATGCAACTATTATGGCTTTGGAAGTATGCAAGAGTTCTTAAATGAACTACTCTATAATTCAAGTTCTTAAAGTAGTAATTGGACTATGTGTTATTAGTTGGGAAAATACTAATACAATGTCATTGATTAGTTAGGAAGGTATATAGCGATTATCGACTGTATATATATTTACAAAATTACCATGTATATAGTTGGAAGGTTTATTAATAAATGGACTACTCTATAATTGGAAAAAGATTCAATGCAGTTGGTTTTTGTGTAGTCAAATTGCAGTCAGCAGCTGTGAATCGTTTGATCAGAATCATGTGGCTTAGATTTGACTGCAGTTTTGATTTTAATAAAACATAAAATTTTAACTTTAAAATCTGAGCTGTCCGATCAAGATCGGACGACTGTAATGTCTCCGACTGCATGCAGTCACAGGTTCTGACTGCACCGAATCCATATCCCTATAGTTGTGTCTTTCTATTTTTTTTTTTACTTGGTTGATCAAAGGCAACGGTTTTTAAGTGTTCTTTAAACTACTCAAAATAAATAAAACCGTTCTCCAATATAATCAATAGCAACGGTTACCAAAATGCAACCGCTAAAATCGTTTCTGTAGCTCATAGAAAAGCGTTCTAAAAATGAAACAACGACAACGGTTTCAATTAGGCAACGGAGTTAAACAGTTGCTTTTGTAAAATATGCAAACCGTCCTTTAAAAAGGCATATAAGACAACGGTTATTTGATGCAAAAACCGTTGCGGAAGCCTAAGACAACGCCTCAGAGTTAGAACGGCCTGAAAACCGTTCTTGTAGATTTTGGCAACGGTTTTGTTAGATTTTGCTACGGTGTTTTTCCGTTGCCGTAGAACGAAAATGTTGTAGCAATTATAAATTTATATTTTTCGTTTTTAACTTTCTGACTCTCAGAAAAAGGGCTTTTGGTAGTTTAAAGTTTGATTGCGAGATAAATAAAATCTGACTAAAAAATTATTCCATTCAATAATTGAATTCGGAGTTTTTTATAATTTGGTCTTTTTGGTAAAGCTCACTAACCACTTGAGTTTAATAAATTGATTAATTAAAGTCTGACTAAAAAATTATTCCACAATTAAATCCGGGATTTTCCATAATTTGATCATTTGATGAAATTCACTAACCAAAATTTTAATTTGATTTGATTTTTATTACCTCGATCTGGTTAGGCTTGTGGTATAGCTAGCTAGGTAGAGTAATGCAAGCCAAAATTTTATTATCATAGAGTGGGGTTATATGCTTACTTGTAAAGTTGAACTTTTGTCCATGAAGAAATGAAGTGGGGTTTTGTACTTACATGGATAGTTTAATTGTTATCAATATAGAGAAGACGACGAAACTGGTAATGGCCCAACACAGCAAGATCCTATACACAAGTTTGTGGTCTCTTGTCAACAGCATAAACAAACAGTTTCCCCACTTCCATCATTTTATTTTTGGCTTAATAGATTTTTTGTTCCTGTATGTTCGTGTTTTTTTTATTTTAATCCCTGTATCTTATTTTGTTGCAAATAAATCTCTCAATGTACAATTTTTTTTTTTTAGTCCCTAAAGTCAAAATCCGCAGGAAAATCTGAAGGAAAATATCCACGAAAACTGCAGATTTTCCTGCGAATTTTGACTTTAGGGACTAAAACAAAAAAAAATATATACATTCAGGGACTTATTTGCAACAAAATAAGATACAGGGACTAAAACAAAAAAAACGCGAACATACAGAGACCAAAAAATCTATTAAGCCTTTATTTTTTGCCCTAGGTATCTATCTCTGCATAATGCTATAGGTTTGCAATATCAACAAGACGTACTCACACTGAAAATGAAATAACAAATTCACATAGAGCGAAATTTCGTGGCACAAACATGTTTCTTTTAAGGTATTCATATTTTTGTATGATGTTTTTTGTATGAACGGTTGCTCATAAAAAAAATCTGGTTACTCGTGGCATTATCTCTTTAGAAGCTCACTTTTGCGTGTCTAGTTGTGGTGACATTGAATTAGCTCAACACTTATTTCTCTCATGTATTATTTTTGTTTTCCTATGGGTGCTAGTTCGTTATTGGATTGGTTTTTTGGTGGTCGATGCTCTCATTCTATCTAACCACTTTGTTCAGTTTACTTATTCAGCCAAGGGTCTTCGAGTGCGTCGATCCTTTATACAAATCATTTGACTAGCTTGCGTTTGGATTGTGTGGATCGAAAGAAACCATCAATTGTTTAGAAACACAAACTCCCGTGATCCACCTGTTGGACAAAGTCAAAATGTTCTTTTTTAGGTGGCTGAAGACAGCGAATGTTAATATAGTCTCAAACTATCATAGTTGGTGAACGAACTCTTTGCTTTGTTTAGGAATCGATTAAGTTTTATAAAAATCTAAAATAATTTGATATATTAATGAGAATTATCAAGATTAATGGTATTCAATAACAACACATAAACCGTTAATTTTGACGAGTCTAATAACATATTAAACGGTTTTAGATGTTTATAAAATTTAAGATGAATGATTTATATGATATAATCTTCCAATCCAACGGTGAATTTTGTAAAATTTGATTTCGTTAAAGCGATATTGAGCGGTGTAACATTTGGTGTCAAACTAGTTGGTGTCATTTGATCCTGTCCGTATATATATATATATATATATATATATATATATATATAGAGAGAGATAATGTATCATTCTCATAAGATATATATCTCTCTCTCTATATTAGATTAAAATGGATGGTTGATATTAAAATAACTACCGTAAGTATGTCACATTCAATTCAACCAAACATTTTCCTCTTGATTCATTATTCCTCTTACCCATACGTGGCCGTTCTTCTTCTTCTTCGTATTAAACGATTTGGAATAAATAAACTCTCCACTAATTAATCATTGATTGAAACAATTTCGATCTAAGATTGACTAAACAATTTTATATTAGTCATTGATTGAAATAATTTGGAACTAAAATTGAATCTTTTCTTGATATATGCCCCTTTTACTCTCCACCTATGGTTACTACCAATTCATTTATTAAACACGTTAAAGAAGAAAAAATAGAACCAGACTATTCATTTGATTAAACTCACTCTTAAATGAAACCCGGCCAATTAAACATCAGAGAAATACTTGTATAGTCTCTCCTTTAACACTTAATTCTTAAGTTCAACCAACCAAAATTGAACACATTATTTAATTAGAAATACATGAAATTTTTATGAATATATAAACGGAAGGATTTCATTCAAATTAAATGTGATTGATATCCATAAATGCAGCCTTATTTTATAGGTTTAAATTAATGTGCATGTACACATGTATTTTATTTTTTTTTTTTTATAAAATCATGTACAAATGTTTCTCACCACAAATCTTCAAATTTTCATATTCAAATTAAATTACTATTATTATTTTAAATTCAATTAATTCAAATAAATAATTATTTTCGAATTTAAATTACTATTATTGTTTTATATTGAATTAATTTTAAAATTAAAATTAATATATTATTTTCGTGCAAAACTTTTTTCAAAAGAAAAAAATTGATCAACTTTAAATAATTTACATATATAAATTACCAATATAATAAAATATTATAAGAAATCTGAAAATAATTTTAAAAAAGTAATTGTATTAAAAGAAATAACATGAACATGAAATACTCATTCGATTGGCAACAAAAAGAGGAAATATTATATGAGTATATTAGGTGCTAATAAATGTCAATGATTTTCTATAAAAAAGAAGTCAATGATTTGCATTTATGGATATCAATCACATTTAATTCGAATTAAATCCTTCCTTTTATATATTCATATAAATTCAATGTATTTCTAATTAAATGATGTGTCAAAATTTGGTTGGTTGAGTTTAAGGATTAAGTGTTAAGGAGGAGACTATGCAAGAATTTATCTAAACATTAATCCTCATCTGCCGAGACTGTAACCTACAAAACAAAAACAAAAAAGAAACCCAAATATGGCGATGACAAGATGTTGTTTTGCCACAGTCCAAAATCGTGAAACTGAACAGAGGAATAGGAGGCGATGGTTGGAACGAGAGATGAATGTCCATTACAGTATCCATCGGCGGCGGTAAGGTGTTGAGAGAGATACTCAGCGAAGGAAGAGAAAGAGAAAGAGAGGATGAGGCATTTGTGATTGAATGTAGGAGGGCCACATGACACACTATAAAATGCATTTTAATCTCAACCACACATTTTAATCTAAAGGCTAGTAATTCATTCTCACATTCTCATATAAAGTTACCATTCTCATATATATATATTGGTATTTTTTTTTAATTATACCGTTGGTTCTTAGAGGAAGGGCTTGATAATCTAGAGTTTGACTTCGAGATAAGCAAAGTCTAGCCAATAATATTTTGCTATACTTAATTAAAATATAATTTAATTTATCATAATTTATTTTAATAAATTTATTTTTTATTCCATTCTTTCAAATTCAATATTTTTGTCTTTTTTCACATTTATTATGAATATATTTATTTTCTATTATTAAAAAATATTTATTTTAATTTGGTATAAATATATCAACATACATTTTAATTTTATTTCTACTTTTTTATAATATTGTTTGATTTAATTTTCTCATATTTCAATATATTTATTACTTTTTAACATATTTTCAAAGTATTTTATTCATTATTTATTATGTAGCATAAATATCTTATCTTTAAAACCAAATTTTTAGAATTGTTTATATTATTTGATGCATCTTTATCTTCTAGCATCGTATTAAAAAAAATAACTCAAGCATGTTGCCAAAAAAAATTCAAGTATTGCTCATGTATATTGACAAAAAAAAAAAAAAAAAACTCAAATGTAATGGCCTTGCAAACATTGGTCTCTCTCTTGATAGATTTTCTTGTTGGTTTGAGATTCCTCTAAATGTTAGATTTTTTTGTTGATAATAGGCACGGTAAACAAAAATTTAGGTTTGATAATATGTAGGGAAGTTTAGACCTAATCTCCTTTTTTTTTTATATCTTTTATGAGTCAGGATCCGTTGACACCAAATAGTTTGACATCAAATGTTACACCTCTCAATAATATTTTAACCGATATAAATTTTATAAAATTCACCGTTGGATTGAAAGTTTATATCATCTAGATCATTTGTGTGAATTGTCAGACAAACTTAAAATCATTTGATATGTTATTGAGAAACATAAAGATTAACGGCATTTAAAAAAATGCCCAAACCGTTAATTTTGATGTATCTCAATAATATATCAAATGATTTTAGATTTGTCTGACAATTCACACAAATGATCTATATGATATAAACTTTCAATCCAACGATGGATTTTTTAAAATTTATATCGGTTAAAACGTTATTGAGAGGTGTAACATTTGGTGTCAAACTAATTGGTGTCAACGGATCCCGACTCATCTTTCATATCCAACTATATATATATATATATATATATATATATATATGGGGAGAGATCAAATTACACCGGTGTAACATTTGAGTAATGTTACACCGCTCAATAACACTTTAACGAATACAAATTTTACAAAATTCACCGTTGAATTGAAAGTTTATATCGTGTAGATCATCTATGTTGAGTTTTACAAAAATCTAAAATCGTTTGACATGTTATTAGGACACATCAAAACTAACGGTTTATACATTTTTATTGAATACCGTTAATCTTTATATATCTCAAAAACATGTCAAACGATTTTAGATTTTTGTAAAACTCAACATAGATGATCTACATGATATAAACTTTCAATCCAACGATAGATTTTGTAAAATTTGTATTCGTTAAAGTGTTATTGAGCGGTGTAACATTACTCAAATGTTACATCGGTGTAATTTGATCCCTCCCCTATATATATATATATATATATATATATATATATGTGTCTTTGAGGCTGTACCACTTGCTATCTTTTTTTGGTTTTAAAAAAGAAGTTAGAGATCAATAATGAAACAGTTTGGGCTCTTCTCTTATATATTAGGCGGTCCGATACTGTACATTATGATTTCTCTACTCTATTGAAATTTTTGCCTTCCGTAAAAATCGAACCATATACCCTGAGTTTCCAACACATGTCCAATCCATTCCTTCCTTGATGTGTGTTCAATTTAATCAAAGAAATCTCAATTAAAAATATTTATAAATATAATTTTAAAAAATTCAACATACTAGTCCTTTTTTTATATATAAAAAACATACACATTATATTATATTTATCAGACACTTGAAAAATTAATTTTACTAAACACTCTAATTTAAATAAACTATCATTTCAATTATGAGCTATAAATTAATTTTTTAACTGCAGATTAATTTATAACTTAATTTTATCAAACAAAACAAAATTATCAACTTAATTTCAAGCTAGCTATAAATCATAAAATTGATGTAATAATATGAACACGTTGTAATTGAACGAGAAACAGTAACATCAATTACTCATATATACTAGTACATATCAAAGAACAACATCATCAGCTATGTTAATTCTTAGACAACGATATATGCACAAATTAAATTGAATTAAATATCATTTCAGTCCCTGTATGTTCTCAATTTTTTTTTTTTTTTTAGTTCCTATAAGTTTTTTTGTTTTAAATTAGTCTTTCAATGTGTTCATTTTTTTCGTTTTAGTCCCTGCCGTCCAATTCCGTTAAAAAAACGCTTAGATGGCAAATAGAGGGACTAAAACCAAAAAACGAATTTGCAGTCCTAAATTCTCAAATTCCTTCATCTTTCTCTTCTCTTCCTCTTCAACATTTGAAATTTCTTCTTCCTAAATTCCTTTATCTTTCTCTTCTCTTCCTCTTCAACATATGAAATTCCTTATTCAATGTGTTAATTTTTTTCGTTTTAGTCTCTGCCGTCCAATTCCGTTAAAAAAACGCTGAGGTGGCAAACGGAGGGACTAAAACCAAAAAACGAATTTGCAGCCATAAATTCTCAAATTCCTTCATCTTTCTCTTCTCTTCCTCTTCAACATTTAAAATTTCTTCTTCCTAAATTTCTTCATCTTTCTCTTCTTTTCCTCTTCAACATATGAAATTCCTTATTCATCTCCAAAAGTGTGTGATTAGTTTTATCAAATGACTCAAATATCGATGGCAACGTGCATAAACTTATAGAATATGGAGTATTATATTGCTGCCCCAATCCATCACCACCAATCGCCATTTGAACTCCAGGAGTTGCTTGAATGAAACAAGGATTTACGGGTGCCCCATACCACGATGCTGGATTGACCGAGATGAAGCCAATAAGAAAGTCAGAATGATCCTCAGCAATTTTGACTGCAGCGGCAGTGTAATCTCCCTTGGCAAGATTGTCAGCTGAACTCATTTCAGCAAGTAGCAACAAACCTTTGGGAAGAAGGAATTTCAGATGTTGAAGAGGGAGGGAGAGAAGAGAAAGATGAAGGAATTTAAGAATTTAGGGCTGCAAATTTGTTTTTTGGTTTTAGTCCCTTCGTTTGCCACCTCAGCGTTTTTTTAACGGAATTGGACGGCAGGGATTAAAACGAAAAAAATTAACACATTGAATAAGGAATTTCATGTGTTGAAGAGGAAGAGAAGAGAAAGATGAAGAAATTTAGGAAGAAGAAATTTCAAATGTTGAAGAGGAAAATAAGAGAAAGATGAAGGAATTTGAGAATTTAGAGCTGCATATTCGTTTTTTGGTTTTAGTCCCTCTGTTTGCCATCTAAGCGTTTTTTTAACGGAATTGGAAGGCTGTGACTAAAATGAAAAAAATTAACACATTGAAGGACTAATTTAAAACAAAAAAAAACTTACAGAGACTAAAACTAAAAAATTGGAAACATACAGAGAGTAAAATGATATTTAAGCCAATTAAATTGGACTTTAAATTGGACTCTCTATATCAAATCGTTATTATAGGTGAACAGTTTCTTTCTTTAATTGAATAGTTTCTTGATGCGTTATCATGCAATGGAATATCGACAGATACCTGTGTCTCTATTATAAGAGGTTTGTTTCAATGTCTAATCTACTTATCTACTTATCAAGATAAAAAAAATGAAGAAAGAGCAGCAAAGTGACATAGATAAAGTGATATATATAGAAAAATGTTAAATATTTTAAACGATTAATTTCTACAGTTGTACATAGAAAATACTTTAGTTTATCGAAAATATAAAATTCACATATTATTCCCCATTGGTAACAAACACACCTATATTGATACACATGTTGGAATTAATTTAATATTGATCATATATATAAGACATGCTCAAACTAAATGATTAAAACCATAACTATACTTTATCGCGGAAGCGTAATAAACAAGTATTCTTAAAAACTAGGAACTAGGATCTACAACATGTTTGATTTATCAAGATAGATTAATAATTAGGTATTATCAATACCTGGATAACGCTTTGATGACAACCGTCTCTGCAACAGCAATAGAGAGATAAGGTGATCTGAAACAAACATCAACGTCTACACGGTTAGCGGCAGCTGATTTGGTTCTTCATCAACCTGTACCTTTATGCCTCTAGTTCTCTTCAGATGGAGAGAAGAGATAGTTTTGTCATGTACGGTGTATTGGGGACCATAACCTCTTTTATATTGGATGACCATTAGGGTTTCCCATTATTCCGTTAATGGGTCATCCAAATATCTGGACATCCACTCATATTGAGTCCATACCAACTAATTAATCATAATTAATTATCAAAATAGAAAACTAATTAGCCTTTCACTTAATTTGATCACTAATCAACTAAGGCTCCTAATTGATAAATAGCTAATATAATTAACTAAGATATTTGCCCACATAATATTATTAGAATATATAAAATATTCCAACAATCTCCTACTTTGGCTATATATCGTAATAATTATATCATTATTCTTTAGGCGCGCATCCAAATGCTATTTATCTTTAGATTTCAACTTTACAATCTGGTCCACCTCATACATCAATGATGGGACCACCGTGGCTGTCGTCACTGACGTATAACGTGACGGAACCCCGACGACCACCATATCAATTTACTTGACGACATAGATCGATATGGATGAGTGGCATGAAAATTTCATGCAACGTGATCTATAAATCATGCCTATTTCCAACTGGTCAAACTAAAGTCTTTAGTGAGATCAAACTAAAGTTTGCAAATCAATATTTGCACAAAAGATACAGAATCGGTTATAACAATAATAACCTCAAACTTTATTTCTGCAGAAAACTTTAACAAAAAATTATGAATCTGTATCAATACCAAAGTTAGAACATAACTAAAGAGAGACTCCCACTAATCCAAGACATCCTTAGTAACAACAACAATATGAAAGACCTTAGGTGTCAAGTCTTCGATTAGTAAGTCAGCTAGCATAAAATTTATATTTATATGTTTTATCCTTCAACAACTTTAAATTGATAAACAATAAAACAATTGTTGAAGCATTATCTGACTAATTTATGTCACAATATAACTTGAGTTGTCTTTCAAAAATCTTTTACTTTATGCAACCAGTGACATAAATACTTACAGTCATTTCTTGAGTTAGAATTTCCAATATAAACGGACATTCAAAATGATCGAAGTCGAACACACTAATGATCTCCAAATTATTCGATCTCCGATATGTGAGCACAAATTATTTTTATTATCTATAATAATCCTTGAGGTTGCTTCATTCCAACAATTCAACAATTTTGAATTGCTCAAGTATCTGTCAAATGATCTTATTATTACGCTATTTCCGGATGCATATAAGTAAGATCATAAATAGTTTCTCAATGTTAAAGCATATAAGAAAACACTTTGTTTTCTAAATTTCCAGCTTTTCTTTTGGGCAATTATTGAGACTTTTAAACAGTCTCCCTTTAAGATTAAAACAATCCCTTAGTTTATTGACTTTCATGTCGAATTTACTTTCAACATTATTAATACAACTCTTTTGAAAAACCGAATGATACAATGAGAATGATTTCTATGTATCAAATTTCCTAATACAAAAGAGGTGTGCCTAAGATCTTTTGTCACTAAACTTTTGTTAGCGATTTCTTGGATCACAAATCACTGTTGACTTAATAAAATAAAATCGACACATTAAACTAAGGATATAAACATACTCCCACTGAACTTGTATAACCCACAACTCTCCATAATATATATCTCGGAAACAAATGAGACAATTACTTGACGAGTCCTTTTGTGGTATCATTAATGAGGCAACTTCCTAAACTCATAAATGGCTTTCATTTGTTTGCAAAACATCTACTTTATGTTTATTGACACAAAATTTCTCTTATTGCACCTTATTGTATTTTATAATGTCACCATTAAGAAATACTATCTTGATATCCATCTTATGAAGCTCCAAATTTATAATAAGTAACAAGTGTCGTGACTATCCTAATAGAGTTTTCAAATCAAAATAGATATGATTTTTCTTTTCAGTCAATACTTTATGACACTCGACGCCACAACTCTTGAAGATATTGAGTTTTATAGTTAAGAAATAATTTCTTAACTTAATTGAGAGGAGGAACGCTAATGTTCTTATGAGGATCCAAATTTACTATATAAATAGCAACTTTATGAATTGGTTTAGAACCAACTCTTCCTCATTCAATTTTGTTCTTTTACCATATCTCTCCCTCAAACTCAATATTTTCAAGAGCCTTTGAAGTTTCTATCTCAAAATGTTCATTAACATGGGACCA
Organism: Trifolium fragiferum; assembly: GCA_954870985.1. Classification (NCBI taxonomy): domain Eukaryota; kingdom Viridiplantae; phylum Streptophyta; class Magnoliopsida; order Fabales; family Fabaceae; genus Trifolium; species Trifolium fragiferum. The sequence goes on from OX940790.1 coordinate 49,423,030, forward strand.
AAGTTTATATTTCTTAAAAGTTTCAACAATTTTAGATTGTCACTGAATTGACTATAATAATATTTATATTTAAAAGACATATAGAATCCCTCGTTTTAAAATAATAATAAAGAATTAAAACAAAACTAAACTCAAATAATGACCCACAAATTGTCTTTTAAATACAAATATAAGTTAGTAACAACAATCTAACAAATAGTTGAAATACTATCAATCTTCACCGACTTATTTCCCCTCTAGATTGATGTGTCTTTCAACATCATTGGAAATTTGTTAGGTTAGATCATATTTTCTTACTATTATTTATTTGCTCTTATCCTTTGAGGTATTTATATAATGAGCACTATTTTATTTTCTCTTGCTTCAATATTTTATTTATTGCACACTTTATGAAATGATCATTTCAAAGAATCATTTCTAACTTTAATAACTATAAAACTAATTGTGCAAAGAGAACGATAAAGACTATATTTTCAACAAGGTCACTTGATTGTCGAAACCACAACGCTTTACCAAGATTAAATAGTTACATGATGTGCTCATAATATTTTCTTTGCTCAACAATATTAATGAAATTTCATCTCTCCAATGAGAGTTTTTCTTTCTCCTTATTGCTTTAGAAGCACTTTAATTTAAGCAAAAAAAAAAAATGACAAAATTATGTCATCTTAAATAACACCTCAAATGATGTTTCTGTAATTAAAACTTTTTTTTATCACAAGACATTTGTGATTAAGAGTATACTCACTTTCTAAACTTGATTCTCACTTTAAAATTACCAAACAGTGAGAGAATTTGAGTTTCTCCATCTTTATTAAAGGTCTAGATCCAAAAAAAAAAACAACATAATGTTCTTCTTATATTCCTGAGAGTTAGAATTTTAAGAATTAAAATTCTAACACAATTTTGCAGATATATAAACTACATTAGTTTACAGAGAATAAAAATTACTCACCAAAATACCTAGTGCATCATCAATGTCAAGTCCTTAAAATAACATCAATTGCTAGTGGTATTTTGTTACAATGATCGAACATTGACAATTTAATACTGATAAACAATAGTCCTCATAATTGTCACATGTTTACCATTATAGGTGCGAGTGTAAAAAATTTATTTGTAAATTTAAAGACTCAAACAAGATACCAAACACACCATCAATCCCCAATCTTCGGATTGTAAGAATTAACTGCCAGCGATACTCTCGATGCAATGATCAAACATTGGTGATAAGTCCTGTCAAATAATAGTCACCTTCGGGCATCCTATTATCCACATGGTAAATAACTTTATAATCACCACACATTTACCATCACAAGTATGCAATTATTCGGTCAAGTTGTGCCTTGCTTCGGGCCAACGACAACTCACATGAATAATTTCACACTACATCATTTGTAAGTTCAATTGAATTAAATCTACGCAACAGAAGTTACTTCGGCAACATGTTGCTTCAACCAACTCAAATGTCATTACTAGACAATTTAATAATTATCATCACAAGTATGCGATTATTCGGCCAAATTGTGCCTTCCTTCAGGCCGACTACAACTCGCATGAACAACCACATATTATACTATGTTTAATTTATTAAATTAAATGGAAAAAGTCTTTAATTTACAAGGCACTACGGACAAAATGTAGGCCGTATTCCTTTATGACGTCCCTTCATAATCATATGATTAAATGACATCCCTTAATGTGAGAATAAAATCTCACAATCAAACAAAAATTGGCATGAAAAATATTCGAAAGAGTATGATAAAATAAATTATTGTAAACTTTAACATCATAATCATACTATCTTTATATATACCAAAGAATTCATGCCACAATTGATTCACATATACTTAATGATTCTTTAAATAACTAAACAAATAATTTTAGAATGATATTTTCTAAAACAAAGAGAAACAAAACTTTACGTTCTATAAATAAGCAAATAATTATAGAATCTATATTTTTCCAAAATTCAAAGAATCAAGACTTTAATTTCGTACGTATCAAATTGGATCAAAATATTTTAAGAATCCTTATTAATTATTATTTAACCACAATTAATCTTGTATAAAAATATATATAATAACCAAATATACATAACTACTCATCATATACCTTATTTCTTAAAATGAACTTTAAGCACAAAAAATAATGTGAATCTATTTAAATTTCAAATTTAAATTTAAAATATTTTCATTTTCAAAACAAATCAAATCAAAATCCATATAAATATAATTGCTAATAACATTGACTGGAAAGATACGATCGACAATATATCAAACCTTAACTTTATGAATATGTCAACTGAAACACTGAACCAATTTGAATCAGCAACAAAAGTGTAGAAAACAAATTAATTAAAATACATAATTTTAATCCATATATCTACCATTCAAATTGTTGTTCCATACGGATGATATATGACAAAATAGAGAAAGACAATTTATGGAATCCAATAGATATTTCCAAAAAAAAAGAAAAAAAAGTACATATTTCCAATCAGTTTCTCAGATGCAATACAACACAATTGGAATAAGAAAAAAATCATTATAGCCACAATAAAATAAAAAATATTGGTCACGCACAAAGGCACATTCACATTATTTGTGTTGTAATCTGGATCCTGGATAAGCTAGAGATTGTGATTTCACAGTAAAATAACAAGGCTTTGATTTTACAACAAGAGCAAAAACACGATATAATTTTTTTTTTTTTTGGAAAATACGTGGAATCAATCTCTTACGGGTAAGATGAAAATATAAACCCCGATTTATATCGCAAACATAACTCATAATAGGATTGATGCGACAAATGAGTATGAAAACCTAGAAGTGATGCACAAATTCCAAATAATCTTAATAAATTAAACATGAAGATCTGCTCTGATACCACTTGTTGAAATTAATTTAATATTGATCATATATATAAGACATGCTCAAACTAAATGATTAAAACCATAACCATACTTTATCGCGGAAGCATAATAAACAAGCATGCTTAAAAACTAGGATCTACAACATGTTTGATTTATCAAGATAGATTAATAATTAGGTATTAGCAATACCTGGATAAAGCTTTAATGACAGCCGTCTCTGCAACAGCAATAGAGAGATAAGGTGATCTGAAACAAACATCAACGTCTACACGGTTAGCGGCGGCTGATTTGGTTCTTCCTCAACCTGTACCTTTATGCCTCTAGTTCTCTTCAGATGGGGAGAAGAGAGAGTTTTGTCATGTACGGTGTATTGGAGACTATAACCTCTTTTATATTGGATGACCATTAGGGTTTCTCATTATTCCGTTAATGGGCCATCCAAACATCTGGACATCCAGTCATATTGAGTCCATACCAACTAGTTAATCATAATTAATTATCAAAATAGAAAACTAATTAGCCTTTCACTTAATTTGATCACTAATCAACTAAGGCTCCTAATTGATAAATAACTAATACAATTTGATCACTAATCAACTAAGGCTCCTAATTGTTGGAATATATAAAATATTCCAACAACACGTACAAATGTTAATGTTTCAGACTGAGCCTCAGGTTGGTCCAACATCGTGCACGACCCAATCGATTAGGACGCCGAGGACGGCCCAAGAAGACATAGCCTACTTAGTTGTGTCAAACAAAGCATTGAGCACGTGCTCATCCATGCCTATCCACTATATCCTTGATAAACATAGCGGTTTAACCTAGGAGGATGAGTAATGGCGGTTCATCTCTACTTCCAGGTAGATATTCTGGCAGTCATCCATTATGAGCGGTTAAACTCGGCCCATAATGGAGACCTTTGGCCCAGCGTTAAGAGCAATATATAAACTCTCCTCCACGGGAGGATCATGTATTCAAAATTTTTTTCTACTCTTACTTTTGCGCCTATGAATTGACGTAAGCATCAAACACTACTACAATTTTGGCTTACAATAGCACTAATCTAATAGCATTTTTACAAAAGTGCTATTAAATATCCCACTCAAATACTTATAATAGCACTTTATATGAGAAGTGCTATTATAGAAAGGGGGAATTTTATTTTATAGGCCTTTAATAGCATTTTTTATGTGAGTGCTATCATAAGGATATAGCTACGATAGCATTTCTTCAAAAGCGCTATTGTTCGGTTAGCGAAAAAAAAAAAAAAAACTAAAAATTTCATTTGGCACTCGTGGCAGAATAGCTTTACTGCTCGAAAATTTCACTCCCACCCTCTCATTTTCACTTTCACAATTTCACTCTTCACTTCACCCTCTCCAATCCGACGAACCACCACTCCAATCCGGCCACCGCTCTAGATCCGACCGCTTCATCTCCTTCACTTCACCTACTTATTTCAATTTCCTCAAACCCTAATTGTTTCACACCTCAAACCCAAAATCACCACTCTTCAATTTTCCAGTCGATTTCAATTTCGCAATCTCACGGTATGCTTAACTTACACTCTGATTTTGCCTATTATGTTCCAAACATGAGAATCAGTTTATACTTCTCTCTGTTTATCAACAATTTATTGTTTATACTTCTCTCTGATTTCGATTTTAAGGATGTATATACACTATTTACTAAAAAAGATTTTCAGTTTCTGTGAATATGATTTTTGTTGATGGAAACACAGTTTACATTTTGTTGTTGTGTAAGAAAACATTTAATTTATGATTTTTATGAGATGTAAACTTGTTGTGTTCTATTTTTCTGTATAAACATGTTTTGTTGTGTTCTATTTTTCTGGGTTAGTATTTTAGTTGATGTTTATGGATAGACTTTGTTCTGTATATGAAGTATAGCAAACTTTCTGTATATACTTTGCTCTGTTATGGAATTCATTTTGCAATTTTTTTTTCTTTATTAGTTTGTAGAAATCTGTATATTTTCAAATTAGTTAAAGCATGTTTTAGTTGGAATTTAACTTACAATGAAGAATTTGTAGTTTTTTTTTTCACACGTGGTGATTTATGGTGCCAAATTTTCAATCTCACACACTAATTGTGTAATTTTGGTGAAATGAAAACTACTGCAAATGATGATATTGTGTTATGTAAATATGAAATTAAGTATTGTGTAATGGATCATGCTTCAGGTTTATTATTTACCATGCTCTAGTGATGTTAATATGTTCTAAACTAGACTGCATAAATGCTTCAAGTGTGTTTCATTCTTCATAAAGTGTTCGGGTGTGATTGACACAAGCATTATAGACTTATATTCTACAGCTATATGTCCCTTAATTGCCTTGGTGGTGTTCATATGGTTGAGAATGAAGATCTGGTATTTCCATAACCAGTGTGAAGGAACTGCATATGTGTCCTTCATGGAATCTTCATGAGGGATGGTTTGCCGATGAAGAGTGAAATGATGGGTGATATCCTATGGGCCTGAAGCACTTGGGGTGGTTTTTTGGTCTAGTTGTTAGTGTTTGTATTAAATTTTCTGTTGAATTGTGGGTGTCTAAATTAAGTTTGCTCACTGTAACTTGTTATGTAGTGGGTGTTTTTTCAGCACAGCACTCTGTTCCTTTTGAATTTGGTGTACTTTTTCTTACACTTAGTTATAGCAAAGGATTGTGTATCCTCTCAAGTCTCAAACCCTTCATAGAAGGTGGGGAGAGGAGAGTGTATTAGATTATGAATGATGCTGAGCTAAATGTTATTTTAATATAATATTTACTTATTGAAATAAAATGTTAATTTAGTGAGTCACCTCATAGCCTTTAATGACAGAAGTTAAAGGAGGACCATTTTGACTGACATTATATTAATTGTGTAGGGAATAAGCTTTTCTTCTCTCAGCAGAGATCCCAGTCAAGCTATCTAGGAAACCTGACTCAGCGACAACACGATTTATAGTTCATTTCAAGGTAATCGCTCTTGTTAATTTGTTTTTTGTTTGATTACTTTTTGAATTTGAAATGCAAGTTTTGTTTTCATTAGTTTTAATTCTCTGTAATTTGTGTGCGTGAGATATCTGAAATGAGGGTTTATTTTTTTGGCCTTTGGGTTCTATTTTTTTGCCCTGTGACTATGGTGTTCAAATATTCTATCTTTTATGATTAGTATTCTAGTTATTGTTGAATATAGTTTGATTGATTGATTTATATGAGCATAAACTCTTGTGTGAATGAGATTCCATGAGAGTAAAACCCTTGACAATAGTGTTTGCAACCTCAAATGCTAAAATACCAACTTCATTCCCCTTTGTTACAGCTCCATATGCAAAGCCGCCACCAGAATTTAAATTTGTCATACTACTCCCAAGTGTGTCCAGAACAACCCCTTTCTCGAATCCTTTAGTGCCAGCTCTGCCTAGGTGTGAACTAACCTCCGAGACTTGAAATAGAAAGACCTTAGTCTTCATTTTTCTCATTATTCATCTTATCCCCTTTCACTTAGTTCAAACATTACTTCCTCATGGATCACACTGTGTTTATTTCCCCGTGTTGTACAAAGATCACTCTCAATTTGAAATGAGGATTGAGCTGAAAAATGTAACAATGGTTGTGGAATAAAATAACCAGCAACGAAAATGGGAAAGTAACAGAAATGAAAATGGCAAAAGGTGCATAAAAGAAAAGGAAGAAGGTAGTGGAAGAAGCAACAATAGAATATTTTTCTATTACCTTAAACAGATCAATGTTTGCTAATAATATTACCACATGAACATGAACTTTTTAGAGTTGCAAGATCAATGCTTTGCTAATAACATTAGGCATTAGCTTAAACAGAAAACACACAGCTAAAATATTTTGAACTCTTGATCACACAACAAAATAGTGGCACCATTCCAAAACCTCAAAAACCAATCCTTGCAATAATGTCATTCTCTAAAAGCCATTTATATGAGCATATAGTTTGATTGATTGGCTTAGTAGAATTTTTAAAGGCTCTGATTAGCTACTTGATTAATAGGTTGGCTTAGTAGAAATTCATATGTGGCACTTGAGTTTTCCCAATATGAAACTATCTAAGTAGCCAATCATAAGAGCCAATTGGATCGTATGTACACTTGGACAAGAAGTGTGACAGATTGAAATTGTATGACAGATTGATGAGATTTAAACTCAGGTTTTTAAAACAAATAGGAAAGTATGACAGATTGAAATTATATAAAAGGCTATATGTTTGGTGGTTTTTTAGCCTTGTTTTGGTGTTTATTTGATGTTGTTTTCGGTCCTGATCCTTTTTTGTGTGACCGTGTTTTGAGAACATTTATAAGTTTGAAAATCCGAATATAATTCAGTAAGTTACATATATTCTTAAGGTTGATGAGATCATAATATATTCTTGTTTATGACTTGATTTTGTGTGGTGTCATAGACATACTGTAGTTCTCTTGTTTCTTTGTTTGAATGAAAAAGTTAATTAGATATTGTTCTCTTGATTTTGTGTGGTGTCATAGACATACTGTAGTTACCTATATTTTTTGTGTTGTCTGTTGTTTCTTAGATGTATCAATCTCTCATGACCACAAGGTATTGACTGTAGTATATTTTTAATTTTTCAGGGACTTCTTGAAAACATGATCAATAGAGATGTGTTGGCTTTGGTTTGGAAAATGGCTGGTTGCTTAGGTTAATTAGTTTGTCTTGTTTTAATTAGGTTAATTAGGTTGTCTTATTATAATTAGTGTTATGTACATCATCTAGTGGTTGACTTAGGTAAAGTAATTAGTATGCAAATGGTCTATGAACCTATTTTGTGAATGTTGTAGTAAACCAAACTTCGGTACTTATTGTCTGTTTTGTGAAGGGAGGCATGTAATTTTGATTGTATTATAATTGGCCTTTCTTGTGCCGTATTATCTTTAATAGAACCTTTGTATTATTTGCTATGTTTTAAGTTTCATGTCATTGATTGAAAAAGTAAAATTAAGTTTTAGATTGTATAAGAAAATATTAAGAGACCTAATGAAAAAAATAAAAATAAATTGCAGGTTAAAAATAAAATTGCAGGTTTGAAAAAAAAATACAATAGCGCTTTATGACACAAGTGCTATTAAAGATATCATATACGATAGCGTTTTTTAACACAAGTGCTATTAAAACTGGAACGTATGATAGCGCTTTTCAAAAAAGTGCTATTAAACCTTGTTGCCAAAGTGTTATTCAGAAAAGACATACGATAGCGCTTTAGGCATAAAAGTGCTATTAAAAGTTGGATATACGATAGCACTTTTAAAAGTGCTATAATAGGCATAGACCTTTAATAGCACTGCCTTCTATAGCGCTTTAAAGTGCTATTAAAGCAAAAAAAAAAAAACGCTATTAAAGTATTCTTTTTGTTGTAGTGAAAGTGTATGCGAATATAATCCCTATTCGTAGATTGTTCAACTACGGACATATTTGTTGGCCACTTAACTTTCTAATCTCGATAACATTGGTAGCGCATGCAGATACAATCATCTTTATAGATTGCTCAACATACTTGTCGGCCATTTGCCGGTAAGATCAGTTAATAAGTTAAAATTTCACCCAATACTATAAATTTCTTCAATGTCTTTAGTTCATCGACCGAACTACTTCGGGAAATCTTAGATCCATATATAATTTCATTCAAATAATGATCCTCAAAGTTCAAACCTTCAATTCTTGGCGGCATCAAACTAAATATACGTGTCTTGTTATATGGTAATTTTAGGTTGGAAAAAAGTGCAAGTGGGCAACCACATTCCATATGCTTTTACAAAAATTTTGGTGGACGGTTGACAAATAATTACAGGAAGCAAAGTTGAGTGCGCAAAAAGTGCCTATATTCATTTAGACAAACCTAAACCCCTCCGAAAGAAAAGGCTTTTTTGGTTAATGAAAATCTATAATTGAATTATTATTGTATTGAAGTATATATTGTGTGAGGAGAGGTCAACTCAATCTGCTCAATAATAAGTTAGGCTTTAATTAACCACTTATATGAGATAGTAACATTGTGGAATGTTGAGTCAAAAAGAGCCAAGGGTGACATGGAATGCTTCAATTTCTACATATTTCATTTCACAAGCACACTATAACAATTTCTACATATTTAATGTATTTGCTTAATAGGACTATCATGGTGATTAATAATGTCCCAATTCATGTCTTGCAATTCACCATCGTCGAACTGGTGTTTTTTAATTCTAACTTGTTTATTACTTTATTAAGCAACAAGTGAATATGATTATTCATATACTTGTTGAGGTGATATTTTTTTGTCTCGTCGATGTTTATTTGAGCTATTGTATACTTGTATTAAAACTTTTTTGGTGAAGTATTGAAACTTTATTAATTAATTAGATAAGTGTTTTTTTATTGTAAAAAAAAAACTAATGTATTTAACATGGACTAAATACATCCGTATATTTTTTTTTGTCAAATAGTCTAATTGATAGAATTGCACCTTTAAAATGAATAAATAGAGTATTTGAAGTTTGAACCTCAACTCCTATATATATAATGTGATGTTCCTACCAACCGAATTAAACTCATGTAACAAATACAACATCCTTCTTTTTTACTCATGTAGTTTAGTGGGTTCGAGCCCCGACCTCTTCATATAAAATGTGATGTCTTTACCAACATAACTAAGTTAAATGGAACGTCTTTACAAAAAAAAAATTGTTTATAATAATAACGAGAAGGAGTGTTGTTCAGCATTCCGTTCACATTCATCGTAAGTCTATAACGAATTATTTGGGAATAAAGTGGACTAGAAATCCAAAGACAATTACAAATCATTTTTCTTCGGACTAAAAGGGTTTAATAAGTCGTTTATAAATCCTAACTCAACAAATATTGTTAAAATCATTATGAATTCGACAGTTAAACAATTACATGTGAGTTCCGGTGATACTTATAATTTCATATGGCCTAATGTCCAAATATACATCTTGCCATTATAATGAAAACAAACAATAATGTTATTGGGTGAGTTATTTTGGAGAAGATTGTTGATTGATGAAATAGTGGAGGTGAGATATATAACTAAAATAGTTGTTATATTTTATTTTTATAAATAAGTTTACAAAAAATTAGTCAAAATCTGTACCAAAAAAAAAGAAATTACTCAAAATATAAAATAAAAAATTAACAAAAAAAGTAAAAAAGAAAAATTTTATGGGAATCGAACCCTAGACCCGTAGGTTTAAATATTTTTAACATTTCGCAACTGACCAATTGGGCCTGTGACAACCAATTAATATTTTTCGCTTTTTCGTTTTCTATACTTAAACCGCCACACACACAACTGCATAAACCCTGAGACATTCCCAAACGGCAATCACAGAAACCGCCACTCTTCACTGTGCCGTCATTGATCTCTGCGGTTATCCCTAATTCCCCCGCCCTCTCTCCACCGTAACAACCTCCACTCACCGTCGCATAACCCTAACACCGTTCAATTTCGCGCCAAATAAACCTTAAACCCTCTCAGAACACAAAAAACAATCAGAAGCGATGAATAAGCCGAAAAGCGATGCTGTAATCTTCACGAAGGAGCCTTACATCGAGGATACAGGACCAAGCAAAATGTGAGCAATTTATTCATCATCAATCACACGTTTATTTTTTTTTGGTTTCTAAGTTCTAACGAATAAAGCTTTGTTAATTTCGTTTTTTGTTTGTTGCAGAACGGGTATTTCGTTTTCCACGCTATCTGAAGCAGAAATAAGCAAAATTGGTGAAGTTCAAGTGTGGAAACACAGTTACTATGATTCATTTCGAAAGGCTGATCCTGGTGGCTTGTTGGATGCTCACATGGTACAGTTTGTTTGCTTATTTTCACATTTTTAGGGACCTTGTTGAATCATCCAAAATTGTGTAATTTTAGGGCTGGTTTGGTTAAGCATTGGCGATTATCATATAACTGCTTATGTATAAATAATTTGGGTCCGTTTGGATTGAATTATTTTTTAGCTTATGCAAATAAATAAGTTTTTATGTATTGTTATAAGCTTGTCAAAGTATTTTATGAAAAAACAGCTTATGAAGACTCAATTTTTTGTTAGTGAGAACTTATGAATTAACATAAAAACTTATTTATTTGCAAATGTTTTTCAATAATTTTAAAAATAAGTCAATCCAAACGAGCCATCTGCACAACAAAAGATGAAATGAAATTAATTTTTTTTCTCATAAGTACAACATAGATGGTAAAAGGCTGCAGAGACATTTGATATGTACGGGTCGGGGTCCAAAGTAGCAATTCCCCACTTTTCAACAATTAGTGTGTGAGTTTTGCTGCTAGGTTTTATAGGACATACAAAAAGAAGTTAAACGGTTTTTGTATAACCTATAAACTGTTTTCGTAAGCTATAATGAAATGCTTTTGAAAATAAGCTGAAAACAACTTATAGATGTGTCATAAGATTTTTCCACAAACTCTCCTATAACAGTCTCACTTGTAGTTGTGTGGTAAATAAACTCAAATAAGTCAATCAAAGTAGGCCTTAAGTAAGGTTAGATTGGCTTTTTCCAATAGTGAGACTGTTTGTTACAACTTTTTTAGGAATTTTTTTAATAAAATTAGTCACCTTAAAAAATATTGCATCTGTTTGTTACGGATTTGAAAAAAAATTAGAATGTGAAAGTAATCAGAAAACAACTTCAACTGAGAAGTTGCTAAGAGTAACTTCTCAAATAATAGATTTTTTTTAGGGGAGAGAGAAAACGAGGGTTAAGAGGTGGATGTTATTTTGTAATTAAAAAAAAAACTTTTAAATGTTGTATCCAAACAAACTAAAGATGATTTTATTAAAAAAAGTGATTTTTGTTACAATAAACAAACACAAAGTAAATTCTACTTCTCTATAAAATCTCTAAAAATTAATCTCTAAATTATTGAATATTTAATCACTATGTTTTTAATCCGTAACAAGCAGACCCGTTAGTGTTGATGGACACAAAGTATATTACATCACATATTTGACGTTCTTTAGATTTTTGTTACAATAAACAAACACAAAGTAAATTCTACTTCTCTATAAAATCTCTAAAAATTAATCTCTAAATTATTGAATATCAAATCACTATGTTTTTAATCCGTAACAAGCAGACCCATTAGTGTTGATGGATCCTAAGTATATTACATCACATATTTGACGTTCTTTACATTTTTGGACTGTTGCGCGGTTGCGCCTACAAAATGATTAAAAACATGCTCATTATTCATTTGTAATTTGCATGGACTTGTATTATTTTTCCATTTTTTGAAGAAGTTAGGTTGATGAAATACGTTGTTTCGACTTTCCATCTGTTTGATCTTTTATTTTCCTTTCATAATGGACATGTCTTTTCCTAGAATGCTATAATTATAAGCATTGTTTTCATGCAAATCAGGGCCCTGCTAATAAGCGTTCTGATTTTTCCTGTGCAACATGCCACGGGAACTTTGCTGACTGTCAAGGGCACTTTGGATGCTTACAACTTTCCCATCCTGTTTTCAATATCGGATACTTAAATTCAATTGTGAAAATACTGAAGTGCATTTGTAAGGTATCCATATCTTCAGATGTTCTTTATCTCTCACTCTCTAGAATTTGTTTTTTCCTTTATTTTCATCAACATAATGATTCTCTTGTTTTATCTCATTTCTATTAAATTTACTTATAACCACTCACATAACATGCAAATATGGGTGCCACTATTTCTGTATGTTTAGTCTTAGGAATCAGTCTTTTGAAGAACTGTTAAGTTTCTTTGTTGGAAGAATACTAACCCAAAGCACCATTAGACCTTCGGTTTGGTGGTCACTTGCTTGGTGATAAGGGGAAATTTTTTTCTTGTTCGAGGTTTAAGATCCGAGTCTCTTTTTGCACCAAGTAAAAAGCTCAAATTTATAAGAATGTTGATATTGCTATCTGGATTCCAATTTGAGCTTCGTTTAGTTCATGCTTTTGTGATCTGTCGCTTATATCAACTTATAAAAAAAGCTGAGTTACTAAACACGATAGTTATTTTCTCTAAAAATGTTAGTGTTTATAGGCATATGTAGTACTTAGAAAAAAGGAAACTTACGAGAAAAAAAGTTAGTGTTTATAGGCACGATTGTTGTAATGCGTAAAAAGCCAGTTACTATTTCACACTCATTACCAGTGGAAACTCTATTTTACCCATGTATTCTTTCTTTTCAATGGTACTGTGCAATATGAAATTTTCTACATATGCTTTTCAGGTTTTAGCATGTAGTTGTCTTAATTTTGCATTTCTGAATACCCTGCTTGAACTATATGTCAATGTTTGGTGTTTTTTCCAGCGATGTGCTCGTATTCTTCTTAATGAGGAGGACCGTATAACGCATTTGAGGAAAATGAGAAACCCTAAATTGAATGAGCAGCAGAAGATTAACACGGTTGTTACTGCAATGAAAAAATTTAAAAGTAATGCACCTATAACGTGCCCAAGATGTGGATTCTTAAATGGTATGTTTTATGCTTAATTCAAATGAATTCAACATTAATTTGTTTACAAAGGTAGTATTTTGGCTACTTAATTTCCTTATTCAGTAGAAACATACTTGCTTCCACTTTTTTGGAGCTGACTCCATCTTAAAAGGAAATCATGAAAATATCCTTGGTAAATAATTATATTCCTTTTGCTTATTTCTCAATAAAGCTCACCGCCTCATACAATATCGACTGTCTCTGTGAGAAGCCCTTGACCTTGAGTAAATAGTTGGCAGCTAGGATAAGGCATATGGTGAAACAACTTGCGATAAGCATTTTTTTTATCAATAGCGATTTAAATATTTTAGAGTGCCCCTTTTTGGGTGCTTTCTTGTTCCTTTATTATGTGAAGGATATGTCTTCCCAATGTTCATGATGCAATCGTATGTGGCTATGCCTTCTAAGATGCCATCAGTATTTCCTTCCTATTTGACCCTGTGTTTTTGTTGGCTGTTAGTTAACCCTATATTCTCCTATTTTTTATCTGATCAAATAAATTTAACTCTATTTCCCTCCCATTTTGGGGATTTGATCTGGCATAATTCTTCCTCATACACACCCTCAGTATTGGAGGTTTTCTAACACTGGCATTTTAAAATTATCATCACCATAAACACCAAAGCCTAAGCATTGTACGATGTTTAATGCTCATAAGTCATAATACGATTGTCTATCTGTTGGTTTGGGTCTTTTTTTCTCCAGATGAATAAGGCAAAGGAATAACAAATTTTATATGGAGAGGGAGTTTGTCAATTTGCATCCATGTTTTTTGGTTTAAGTTGTGCTCTGGATTTACTCGAAAAGCTGAATCAACTCGAAAATCAGTGATTCTAGATACCTAGTTAATCTGGACCTTCCACAACATTTCAAGAAATATTAATAGTATGTAAGAGATTACAATTATAGGAGAACTGAAGGTGAAAATGACAAATAATAGTATGTAAGAGATTACAATGATGTTTATCACTTTCTTATGTTGGGATGTATCATTATGATAGAACATGGACAACTGCTCTATCATACTCCATTCGTCAGTTGGTCAGAAGGGGTTGAACGAGTTCTGGTTACATACAAAGAAGGAGAAATCAGTTTAGCAGAACTCATTTGTTTTTGCAATAGTTTGTGAACGTGCCCGATACCACCCCCCGGTTATTTTTTTGGTATTAACATGCCAGATCCTTTGTCGTAGAGGTAACCCCTGAAAGAGAGACCACTCTCCTGTTTTTGTTCATTAAAAGTGTTCTTTCTTCTCTTCAGGATTCTAGAAATTGATGCGCCAGATCCTTGTGGCATTACAAGCAAAATCCTAAATAAGGAAATATCAGTTTAGGGAACTCATTCTGTACATTTGGCAGTAGTTTGTGAAAGGGTTAATCAGTCGGGAATCCTTGGAGGAGATACCTCTCCCCTATTTTTGTTCATTCAATTCAATGAAATTGTTCTTTCATATATGGATCCCTAATATCTTATGAAGATGCGAATAACCTTTTATGGCATAAGATATTAACTGGAACGTAAAAGTTATGATCATGCTTGCCTCAACAATGTGTTGGGATCAGATATTTGAAAAAACTCTATTGCTGTTGTTAGCTAAGATAACAGTTTACATGATGCTATAAGCTAAGTAGCTGATAGGGGCCTAATATTTGCACTTTGGTTTTTTTCTTGTCAAGATTTATTTGGCCATATTAATTGTGATATAAAGTCATTATATATAGAACTTGTATAAATGGGCCCTATTTGCTAGTCATTAAAGCATTGGGGATTAAATATAATTTTATGGCTTAATTAATGCTGGGATATTCATTTTTTATGTATCTGTATGGTGATTTTGGTGATGAATATTGTGATACAGGTTCAGTGAAGCTCAATAAGCCTAACCTGAGCATTATTCATGACTGCTCAAATGCTAAGAATGAACTTGTCTCAGGGCTCGATTCTGCTCTTCCGCATATAAAAAATTATAGGGGACACAAAGAGTTGCCTAAACGAATTCTTACCCCTCTCATGGTTCTTGACTTGTTTAAAAGGATGCACCGTGAGGTAGACATCTAATTTAGATGTTTTTGGGTTGCTTTTCTGTCTTTTTTTCATTTTGAATAAGGATTGTTGTGTTTTAAGACATTACGATTGCCAAGCAGAGGTTTGCTTTTTGGTCAAGCTAAAAATTTTTGTTACTCTTTGTTGTAGGACTGTGTATTACTTTATCTTGCCGAAAAACCAGAGAATCTCATCATGAAAAACATTGCTGTGCCACCTATAGTTATTCGCCCTTCAGTCATGGTGGATGGAGCACAGAGGTAAATGCCAGTTTTAATGTATTTATGTCTTTCCTGCCCTTTATCGTGATTTGATTTGCACTGGGACTTTTACACGTATAATAGAAGAAAAGATGGGGAGCAAGCAGGCTAGAGTATTTGGCCATGGGGAATTTTGCGAGGAAAATATGAACACTGCTTGGAGTAGGGTGGATATATATAATTGTGTAAGAGTGTAGCAAAATATGAACATGTGAAACATGATATTTGAGAGGACAAATGTATAATGAAATGAGAGGAAATGGTATGAACAAGGACCTGGGGGTTTGGAAATCGTAGACACAAATAACCGAATTTTGGAGACAATTGGTTGCAAAGCATCTCGTATGCGAAAAACCATCTTTTTCTCAACAATGTCTTTGTCATTTAATCCAATAGCTCTCCATTAGATAGGATCATATTTGATAAGTGATGGGATTTAATTTAGTGTACTAGCAAGCTAACAAGTATGAATATATGAACTATAGTGAAAAGATGAATTTTATTGATATATAGTGATCAATCTAGATTCAGCATGAATCTTGATGAATATACAATGGATGGAAAACTGGAAATGAAGTAACAGTAAAATGATAGCTAAGCAATTCGAGAAACTTAGATTCTCTCTATGCAGTCATAGCTGAACTCATGCATACCCACTGGCACTACCAATCATTAGGTTATGACAGACTCCCTCTGTCTCAAATTATAGGGGAAAAAAGACCATTTTTTTGGTCCCAAAAATATAAGGGAAAAAACTACTTTCAAAAATGTTTTTTACTTATTCTCATAAAATTAAATGCATATTGCATTTAATTCTCTCTCTCTCTCTCTCTCTCTTCTTTTCTCAATAAACAACAACCAATACAAATTGCTTTTACATCTTCCTATGCAAATTATTTCAAGAAAAACACACAAAACCATATTTCAAATTCTCATGTTTTGGTTTTCTTAACAAGTGTGATTTTTTTATTTTCCCTTATAATATGGGACGGAGGGAGTATAATACTTAGATCCTCTTTCTCTCACTTCCACTTGTCCCAGTCACTCAATACCCACTTAGTTACAACTTTTAGGGAATGATCCCCCACGCCCTCACTCCCATGCTTCCTAGTGTATACTATCAAATCTATCAATAAATATCGATAACTGTCTGATAGAGTATTAGAGTGAAAAAATCCATTTGCTAATGAACTGTTGGTTCTGAGCCATATTTGGCAATCTTTGACTATAATGGTATTGCTTAGAGCAATGTTGTCAAGTCAAGATTGAGATCTTGCTTAAGATCGGGAGGGTATAGCCATATTAGTATTCCAAATAAAAATAACAGTAATGTGTGCATGTGCGCGCGCGTGCTCGTGTGTGTGTGCTCGGGTGCGTGTGTGCATGCTTTAAGTTCACAAGATAATACCTAAAGGTAGATAAAATTACTAATGTGCCAATAAACCATACTATCCTCCATAACATTAACATATTCACCTTCATGAATCTCTTCCATCATTACCTCCTCCTTCATCATCCCTTTCTTCAACATTAGGAACATCCAATCCATCTTCATGTACAATTAATGTAATATTACTACCAACTTCTTCCATACGAATATAATAATCTTTTTGGTCAACCATTTCCACATGGCTCATACCTTCTTCTTCAGCCCCAGACCAATCATCATAAATTTGAATTTTTCAATGTTTGGAACTAACGGTCTCCTTTCAACATTCTTTTTGCCCAATCTTGCATTTACTATCACATACACAAAATCTTTGAAGCATGGACTTCGAAACGAACACCTGACACAACACAAACACGTCGACACTGCCAATAGAAAAAACATAGGACCCTGACACTGCTACATATTTATAGAAGATCTAAACTGAGAAGCAAAATATATACATGTGCATCTAAGTTGTTATTTCATTAAAAAGAGTTTTAAAACAAGATACCATAGTATTTGATCCATTTACTATCGAAAAAGCTAAAAATATTGTAATCCAAATGTAAAGTCTTTGATTCCTCATTGATCAACATTGTTGTTTCGACACATCTTTAACCCTTGTGGATATGTCTTATGTGTCTAAGGAGAGTAGAAGCAAAGCGAAAAAAAATCTTTTGGGACACTCGTCTAACAAGTGATGTACAATTGTCTTACAAGTGTTGTAGACCGATCTAAGTAGTGTCAGAGTAAAGGAATAGATGATTTTATTTTGGACACCTGTCTGAGCTGTCCGACATGAGTGTCGGATACCACAACACGCCTAATCATACAGATGTCCGTGCATCATAGACAAGATCATTCACAATCTTTTTCTTCAATTGGTTTCGTTTCTTGGTGTAGACCTAAACAATGCAAAATTAAATTTAAATTACGTGTTACATAATGGCTATGAACAATTGACTACTAAATAATAATTTCCATAATTTTTTTGGACGAACAAATGTTAGTATATTAGCGGTTTGAATCCCTCGTTTAACAACTTCAACTTCTTTAACCCTTAGCTCAAACCAGTTGTGCTACCCAACCCACCTGATACCAATTTATGTAATGAATTTGAAATTATACCATCTCAAAGGCACTTAAGCTCCGCTCACAACAAGAAGAACTACAAATCGAGCTCAACACACGAATGACAAAAAATTACAACTGTCTGGCCTAATAACCATAAGATTGCCACCACTATGTCGACGTCCTGTTTCCAAGTTGAGCTATTTCATCACCAAAAAACCCTGTTTTATTCCCGAAATACTCAAGTTGGCCATCAGTCTTATTCATCACTTGCATATCTCCTCCCATCATCCTTCTTTGACAGGCATACATCCCTTGCTTAACTTCTCTATTAGCTTAAAAATTAGGTTGGTGATTCAACATCGGATTAAGATAATACCCTACAACATGCAAATGTCTATGCAATTATTTGTCCCATCTTTTGTCAATAATTTTCTACTCCCTCCGTCCCTATATATAAGCCTCCCAAGAGAAATTTCACGCTTATTAAGAAAAGTTGATAGTGTAATTAATGTATACTTTTTAGGTATTACAATTACTAAATTGTCCTTGGTGAAAAAATGTATTTGTAGTTGACTTTACGTATTTCAATGTAAAGTGGGGTTATGTTTGGAAAAGTAATAATAAATGTGTCTAGGGAATTGAAAAATGGCTTATATTTAGGGACAAATAAAATCTTTGTAAGGGTGCTTAT
Source organism: Trifolium fragiferum (assembly GCA_954870985.1). NCBI lineage: Eukaryota > Viridiplantae > Streptophyta > Magnoliopsida > Fabales > Fabaceae > Trifolium > Trifolium fragiferum. Next base: position 49,441,935 of record OX940790.1, read on the forward strand.
AATAAGGGACAGAGGGAGTATAAGGGTAGGTAACCAAAGAAAGAAAAATATTGAATTAGTTTAAAAATCAATACTATATATTTTGTAGTAAACTAATGGATGATATTTATAAACTTATATTCCTTCTTTTCTTCTTATTATGGAAGGCTTCTTGTATCCTCTCTTCAGCAGTTAGCTTTATCCATTGCTTTATTTATTTACCTTGTGGCTAGCTTATCGTTAGAATCGACTATACACAACATTAAAAGTAATGGCAAAGCATCCCTTATGCAACTTATCCGATTCTTTTGGAATTCCTTGAGACTTTTTTCATGACGAACGACTTTTGTGGTAGACTTAAACAAAGGGAAAGGTGAATGAAAACACTATTATACTATTATTGTAATAGTAGTATTATATTATATATATTTTTATCTTTTAGCTTGGGTACTGTGTGATTATTTGGTGTGTGACATTGGGAGAGGAAAAATATGTAGAAAATTGGAATAAAGTTATCTTGCATCAGTATGGTGCACGTAAAATAAAGAGAAAGTTGACTAACCCTAGGAATATGTCTCGCTCTTTGTCAGATACTAACATCTCAAGCGCGACTATATTAGTCCATTCATAACCAATTTCCCAGGTTCCGGGCAGGTCCACTACCTGCTCAGCCTTACTTAAAATCAAATATATAAACATTTTTGAAAACAATATATGCATGAAAATGGAATTTTAATAAACTGGTTTTGAATTGGATCTGAACCAGTTTGAAAATATTTTTAAAAAAGGTAAACTGGTTTTATGACAAATGGTGTGGTTTATAAACCATAGCTAAAATAGTGGGTTGTTTCATATAATTTAGTTAGCCATGCACACCCCTAATTGTTTGAGTAGTTAATGTGATTACTGACAGAATACATTGGGGCCATTCCAAATTTGAAAGTTGAACTTGCTGGGGAAATTTTGCAATAGTCACAATAGGAACGATAATGGAGGGTCCATTTGTGTGAAGGAGTTGCACGAGAAAATGATTTGATCGCTTGGAGGATTCCAATTCTGATATCTATTCTGTTTACTCTGCTTGACTCATATTTTTTAAAAAATATTATTATTGTTGCTTATGATTTTACTATTGATTTGTGCAGTAATGAAAATGACATAACAGAAAAGTTAAAGAAAATAATTCTGGCAAATGCTGGCATGCAAGATGAATCAGTCGAGTCATATGAGGTATAGGAGAACACTTTAAGTGATAAATTTTTTTAAAGGTTCAATGGAGTTAAATAGTTTTGATTATTTGTTTGTTGAGATTATGAGTTGCTTCCATTTTACATATAAAATGATATTATTTTACAAATTATGTTAGAATGAGTGAGTTGTTTGTATGGGGTCTCAGTAGAACATGCGTCTCTTTGCTCTCAGCTTGTTTGTTACATCTCATCTCTAAACTGACTGCTGTCTATATTGGTAGAGTCAGTTGGAGATAGCTAAGAGGTACTATAGTTCTAACTATGTATACATCATGATAGATTTAAATTTCACAATGTAATTACTAATTCTTCTCTGAATATTCTCGTTCTATCTAGAATTCTACTCTAAACTGTCATGTCACGACCCGAACCTCTGATCGTGACCGGCGCACGAACTAATATATATTTGTCCGGCAAGCCTAATGATCAAAATAATATTTATTGAAATTTTGATAGAGTATCCTTTGTATTTTTGACGTTTCCAAAAATCATAATTCTGTTTACAGCATGCATTATCAGTTAGAGTTTCAAGATACATATTTAAATTTGTCTATCCCAAAATAAAAATATTTCTAGACTCCAAATAGCTGCAGATACACAAACAACCCAAAATATGCACACACAAAAGAGCTGTTCATCGAGGAGGCCTAGCAAATGATGACACTGCTGAATCTTTAAATCTGCTAGAAACTTGCTACTTAGGTTGCTACTCAGCTGATGTGAATCTGGAAAAAAATATAAGATGAAGTGGTAGGTAATAAAAACTTAGAGAGGAGACATCAACCACCACCAACTAGAAGGGAAATACACAGGCACAAACATTTGATTTTATAAATCTTGCAGCAATTATACTAAAGTTGTAACTATGTAATATAAATAACACACGATCCAAATCATTATATAGATTGAAATTGAAATGAACATCTTTAAAAGCAAATATAGAAATCCAATAAAAATATCGTGTGGGGATTGCAATCCTCGCCTTACAAGCCTTGGTACACATGCAACGATAGAACTAGAAATAGTAAAGGCCTTCATTGTTACTGTTGTACTCATAATACTGGACTATAAACTTTTTTCCTGTGGTAATATTGAATTGAAATGTATACAGTCTAGACATTGGTTTTGCAGTTTGCTTGGAGTTTTGCATTTATCTGCTTTCTTCTTGGGTTTTCTAGGATGTAACTTGTTTTGTTTCTTTTGTGTTGATGATTTTGGTTTAGAATGGTTATGTTATGCTTCAATTTGAGGCTGCTCAATACATAAATAGTGATGTTAAAACATACAATCCGCAAGCGAGCAAGCCTTTAACCGGTTTTATTCAGCGCATTAAAGGGAAGCAAGGTCGTTTCCGTAGCAATCTGTCTGGAAAACGTGTTGAATATACTGGCAGGACAGTTATTTCACCCGATCCTAATCTAAAGATAACCGAGGTTAGACATTTAAATTTTGCCACATGTAATTTCTGTCCTTTACATATGAAGAACAAGTGACAAGCCTATAACTGATATAATATAAGTACTAACTAAATAAAAACAAAGCTTCTCACTGATAATACTATGGTAGTTCCCATGAAAACAAGGATACAAGAAACTTCATTCTCTTTTACAAGGTTCAAGTTTATGCCTCCTAACTATTTTTATTTAGGTTGCAATACCCATTCATATGGCTCGCATTTTGACTTATCCTGAGCGTGTTACACATCACAACATAGAAAAGTTGAGACAATGTGTGAAAAATGGTCCTGATAAGTATCCTGGTGCAAAGGTGGTTAAACATGCTGGAGGTGAATCATGGTTTGTGTTGTTCCAATTTTCCCTATATGAGCTTGAGTCAAGCCAAATTTATCTTTTATTTAGAGCCAATTTTTTTTCCAGGACTTTAAAAGTTAATCGTACGAAGCACGCCGATGAACTGAAATTTGGTGATATTGTTGAACGCCATTTAGAAGATGGAGACATTGTTCTTTTCAACAGGCAACCAAGCTTGCATCGGATGTCTATGATGTGTCATAGGGTAATTTATCAAAAAATAAATGTAGAATGACATCTAATTTGGATAGCATTGTGTTAACCTCTTTTTGGACATGCAGGCAAGGGTTATGCCTTGGAGAACTTTGAGATTCAATGAATCTGTATGTAATCCATATAATGCTGATTTTGATGGTGATGAGATGAACCTACATGTTCCACAGACTGAGGAGGCACGGACAGAGGCTCTTTTGTTGATGACGGTAAAATCAATGCATCCCGTGTGATATTTTGGATTGGAACTTGACTATTTTTAATGCTTATAGGTCCAATTTACTGCGTAGTTCTTTTATTAAACAACAATTTCGTTATGTATATGCTTATAGGTCCAACTACAATTCCATTTGATTTTGCTTAGACAAAATAACCTTTTAAGTTAAATGCTTCCTTTCCAACTTTTTGATTGAAAGTTTCTTTAAATAAAATAAGCAAATCCCAATATGTACTATGGTTAGAAGAATTTTGTTAAATTTTTTTAACTACATTTTCATATACTCTTTGATTTGTTCAATAAAGATTTCGATGGTCAGTATTGTAGGTATATGAAGAAGTCACCTAGTGTACTATTACTTTGTAAATTTCAAGCAGAGGTTACTGACATTTTGCTTATTTTCAGGTGCAAAATAATTTGTGCACTCCAAAAAACGGGGAAATTTTAGTTGCCTCTACACAAGACTTCTTAACCTCTTCCTTTCTCATAACTAGGAAAGATACTTTTTATGACCGTTCAACATTTTCACTTATTTGCTCATACATGGGGGACGGCATGGATCCTATTGATTTGCCAACTCCTGCAATTATTAAGGTGAGAATCTTAGATCGTAAATATGATGCCTTTTTTAATAACTTTATGCCACATACAAATTTTACCAATAGAAAATGTTGAATAATATTCGAAGACTACTAAGAAGCAAAGTGGTCGATGCAGACTCGTAAAGGGTTAGAAAACTCAACTCGTACAAATCTATGGAAAATAAAAAAAATGACTAGAAAAAAACCTGTGGAAAATAAGAGTCTACACACACATATTATTTTAATGATTAAATTATTTAAAAATAAGTTATTTAATACTAACCCAAATAAATAAAATTTTGAATGAATTGGTTAGGTTTAAATAATTTTGATTAAAATATTTTGAATAAACAAGTTTAATTTTATTTTTGTAGTATTTAAACTTTTTTTTAGTAGCCTATGTGAAGCCCTGATACTCCAAAAATGGCAAAAAATTGTGTCCGACGTGTATCCGATATCGATACGCGTCCGATACGTCCCGATACGCTTATCAGAGAAGTATTAGGCAATTAATATATTTTTTTAAAAAAATAAAAATGATTGATACTTGTCGGATACGACTAAATTATACTTCGATACTGCTGAATAAACCGATACTTTCTCTTAATATGTATGCAAGTTTTTTTTTTTTCTTTTGCCTTTTTATTAGTCCATGTTTTCAAAAAAGAATAATCCGTGTTTCCTCTTAAGTAATGAATGTTAGACTATGATATTCTTTATGGATAGGTAACTATGTCTTTTTGGGTAGTACTTACGACGTTTTTCTAGGATAGTACTAATGATGTCCTTTTTGGATAGTACTTAACTTAAAGATATGTAATTGTCACTTATGTGCTCATTTTGAGTAATTTTAATGTTAATTTATCATCATTATCGATTTTAGTTATTATGTTTATATATTGTGCATTTATATATTTAATATTATATTTAATTTTTAAAATTTTCCTGTATCGGTATCGTATCGATCGGTATCGTGTCATGTATTTGGGTTTCATCTAATGACTAGAATTTCACCTTTTAAGGTGAATAAGTGGGTGTACCAGGATTCGAATTCCAATTCTTGCATTTAACATTTAATGTCCCTACCAACTGAGCTATGCTCGTGGGGACATTTAAACTTAGTTTTAAATAATTTAATTACAAAAATAATAATATAGATATTGATTATTGACATGGATTTATTTTTATCCAACTCGGTTGTGCCATATCATACATGGTATAAAAAATATCCCAAATAGAGGACCAAAAACACAGTTTTATAATTGAGGGGACTAAAAGTTAATTTTAAAATTGTACAAAAAAAAAGTTAATTTTAAAAATAGGGGTACCAAAAGTGCATTTAAGCCAATAAAAAAAACAGAAAGTTTGATACCCCAACTACAGATTTCATTGGCTTTGAAAGTTGGGTGCCACGTCATAAAATGGCCAGGTCAGCCTAAATTTTTCAGCAACTTGGGAGGGGGTCCCCTAATTACAAAAGGGGGAAACAAAGAACTAAAATCGCTCCAAAAAAAGTTAGGGGCAAAAAGCGCAATACTTTGGGGGGGGGGGGGGGGTCAAAAGTGAAATTAAGTCTTAGTTTTACTAGAAAGGAGATAAATGCACCAAAATAGATATACACTAGGGATTCATTTGATTGGGTTCAATTCGTATCGTATTTGATATATGACATCTAAGTATCTCATATGTATTGTAAGATACTGATGGTTGGAACCACAGTCCGTTAGCTAATCAGATATGTCAATCCTTGGAACAATCATGGCCCGAGAACAAGAACAGCAGTATCCATTATCCAGTGTGAAGATAGGGGTAATGTGTTCCATATGCAGAATGTAATATCCCCCCCGGTTTATTTTCTTCCTTTTAAAATAATTTAACTGTTATTTTTTTTAAAAAAAATCCTGTAATAATTGTGTTATGAAGATTAAACTAATATAACCGGTGCATATTTATATTCTTTTATATCAGTGTTGTCTTTTCATGCCATGAATAGATTGGTAGCATTGTTTAGTTTGTCATCCCTGATTTTATGAGCTGCATTAACCAAAACTTGTCTGATGATTCAATCATGTTCAAGTTAATTTGACAGAAAGTATGCGTATATTTGTCATGGTCTTCATAGTCATGTCTGCAATTACTTTTGTGCAGCCAGTTGAACTCTGGAGTGGTAAACAGTTATTTAGCATTTTATTGCGCCCACATGCAAATGTGAGGGTCTATGTGAACCTCACTGTAAAGGAAAAAAACTACACGTCAAAGTTTGATGACAGGAATAGACCGGTGAAAACATTGTGCTGTGATGATGGATTTGTTTATTTTCGCAATAGTGAGTTAATCTCCGGACAACTTGGAAAGGCGACTTTAGGTTAGTCATTCTAAATTTAACTTTTAACCTTTTTTTTTTTTTTTCTTTTTCTTTTCTTTGGAATATTTTAGTTTTAACCTTTTGCTCATTTCATTTCATATTTGTATCCTCAAGAAGACTGAATAAATATTAATGACCTCAAATATACATGATCAAGTTATATTACATGCATATATTTTGTCAAGAAACGGTCTGCTAAACATTCTTAAGCTTTCCCTAAACTGTGAATTTTGGAGTGTAGTCCACTGATACACCAAGGTTGCAACGTTCCCCCACCAAACCAAACCACAATGACCATGCTTTACTCTTCTCAGCACCTCCCAAGTATTGGCAACTCTGGAAATGAGACAAGTTGCAGGTCCATTGCCACCACGGAATCAGATGCAGTAGGGAGGTCACATTTAATGTTGTGGTACCTTTAACCCCTAGCACAAGAGCTGGTGCTTTTGATTTTGTGGTTTTAGAAATTACAATAAATCACTCTGGCTCCCAACCAGCAGCTTTCACTGCTATCTTACATCTTTCAGCAATCAATCTCACTGCATTAATTTGGAGAAAAGACGTAAACTTTTAAACCATGTGTAGCTCCTTTGGTCTTGCCAATGCCAAGTACTGTAATGTTGCATCTCTCCTCAACAGCTAACACCCATTATGGATTATGCTTTAGGATGCCAGATTGCAATTCAAAAAAAGAATTCTCACCAAAATGGGAAGCGTGGTGTTCGAAGCCATTCTGGTTCCTTGTGGATCTGTGGCTATGTTTTCAATCTCAGATAGCAGCGCGTAGCGCCGAACCCCAAAAATCTACAGCAGTATAGCGGATAGCGGGATGACAGATACTGTGAAGACTAAAAAACCATCTAGAAAGTAAATGTAAATTCCAACAACATACATAAATAATAAAAAATAGAAAAAATGGACAAATTAAAGGAACTAGAAACAGAGCAGGGTGAACAATGATGGACCACAATTCAACTCGTGAGTTACAATATTAGGTCACTCAATGGATACAAAAGTACCAATATACCCTTAGCAAATTAACCAGAATTTCAAAAATTAGGTTTTCTTAGAATTTCCACCCAAAATTGCAATAGCGGCCATAAAATCAAACCGCTATGATACCGGAATAGTGCTGCCATTGCTGCTAATCTCGATGGCACTTTACGAGCCTATGGTGTAGCAGTAGAGGGCCGCCTTGCGATGCTACACCGCTATAGCGTGCTATTGACAATATAGATCTTTAGTGGCGAAGAGAGAGGGTGGGGGCTCTCTTTCAATATCAGACAGTTTTTCCCTCTGTCCAGTCATTCAATCTTTTGAGCATTTTATTTATAAAAGTGAGTCTCCAATGGCGTTGATTTGTTGGGCACTGTGCATCATACTTTAACTTATGCATGTTGTACAATACGTTGCACCGAAAAGTATTAGCATCTACAATGTAGAGTTGAGAGTGGGAAGTTTTTGGATAAATGCTTCAGTTTCATTATCATACTTCCATTTATCAATTTTTTCTTAGTTCACATAATTTATGTGGACTAGACAGTTAATTGTCTAAATTCCTTTTACTGGTGATGGATTCATGCTTTTGCATATAAGTTGGTTACCTGCTTTCTTTTGGATTGGTTCAGGAAATGGCAATAAGGATGGACTTTTTTCTGTGTTACTAAGAGACTATAAATCAGACGCCGCTGCTTCTTGCATGAATCGTCTTGCTAAATTAAGGTAATTAAGTTTGATTTAATTGCAAAATAATTCCTTACATAAAAGAAATGCCAGAACTTAAAAAAAAAACCCTAGATGGGTGGCTCAACTGAGAAGCAAGCTTGACTTAGCTATTAAGGACTTGAAGTGCTTTTTGCAAAGTCAGGGCTTGATTTTGCTGGAAGGCACTTGTGAGCAGAGGTAGCATCAGTGTCCCAAGTGAGGATTAGTCGCATCCAAAGAGAGTCTAGAAATCTTATGATGAGACAAAACGCAATGCTATCGAAGTATAAATTTCTGTTGATGGCTAGCTGCCAGTCTACACATTTTGATGTTGCATTTTGAATCCATTTTGGCTTGATTTACAAGTTTCATGAAGTATATGATCATTTTTGCTCTGATGCAGTGCTCGGTGGATAGGTAATCATGGCTTCTCGATAGGCATTGATGACGTCCAACCTAAAAAGTTACTGATCGACGAGAAAGATATTATAATTAAAAAGGGTTACAAGGAGTGTGATGGTTATATTGAAGATTTCAATGAAAGAAAGCTAGTATCTGCACCTGGTTGTGATGCTGCTCAAACATTAGAGTCTTTGATATTTAGTAACTTGAATGGCTTACGTAATAAAATAGCAGACGTATGTATTATTTTTCATAAATTATGCTGTCTTTGTATTGAAATATACTCCTTCCGTCCCTAATTATAAGACCCTTTTGGAGATTCTGCTTGTCCCTAAATATAAGACCCTCTACAAATTTCTAATATTTTTAATACTCTTTTTCCAAATGTAACCCTAATTAGTACTACCGATTTTTCTTGGAAGATGAAAGTCAAATTAAACATATCTATATATTAAACATAGCTATAAATTAAGAGTAATCTAGAAATAGTTGCACACAAAAGATACACATACCAACTTTTCTTAATATGCGTAAATGTGTCATAGGGTCTTATTAATAGGGACAGAAGGAGTATTCACAATGTTTTGTTTGTTTAAGGTTTTATGTCATTGAAATATTTGTTTTTTTTTTTTGAGGGCCTCCCTGAGCCCAATGAGAAGAAAAACAAATTTATTTTGGTTCTCCTTGTCGATATTTTGTTATATTCCCAGGTTTGCATGCAAGCATTACACTGGAGAAATAGTCCATTAATCATGTCACAATGTGGTTCCAAAGGATCTCCTATCAATATCTGTCAAATGGTTGCCTGTGTGGGTCAACAGTCAGTTGGAGGTTGTCGTGCTGCTAGTGGGTTCGTAGATCGGAGTCTTCCTCATTTCCGTAAAAAAGCGCAAACCCCTAATGTATGTTTTTAGTTCTTGTGATTTGCATCTCTCTTATGTTGTGTTTATGTAAAACCCAATCCCTACTCACCCTTTATTGCTTATTTTCTTCTTTAATTTCTACACTTTTTCCATATTGCATTTATGTTGATATCATCAGTAACTTGACAAATAATAGGTGGCTAACATGCAGCAACAGCAAATATTTCTTAGACATCATATCTATCTAGAATGATTTCTTAGTTGCTTTACATTTTTTTATATTTCCTTGGATGAAAGTTGTGAATAAGTCATAGGAAAAACGGCTTGGCCAACTGTCGTTGATTTTGCCAAACATGTAGATAACCCCACCTAAGCTCAAGTGGGGGGGGGGGGGGGGGGTGTAAAGATCATAACACAGATCATCACAAGATTAAACTATACAAAATAAAGATACACGGAATAAGAAACAGTGATAATAAGGGATAGGGATTGATATACATTGCCCATCGAGATCCAATTAGCAATAAAATTTATTCAACAAAACAACAACAGAAGGAGAAGGCTGCATACTGAGAGGTAGAGTTTTGCATTTATGGAGTTTAGGGAGTCAACAGAGTACAATAGCTTTTGCAGTAACTACTGAAAAGCTAGAAGTGATCATAGTAGTTAATCCCAAATAGCGGAGCGGCCGACCTCAAAACTGGGATAGCCGGATAACCGCTATTTGAATATTTACTTTTATCTAATTAACTAATTCCACATAATTATTAATTTTAAATTATTTTAATGAGTTATACTATATAAATCAGAATATTTTTATACTAAAAATGTTCAAGTAATTATTTTACTATTTGTATTATTATTATTATTATTATTATTAATAATATATATCTATTATTTTTTGACAATATGTATATTTTTATATTTAATATTTGGTCTTTTATTACTAAATACTATTATTCTTATTTGATTATGTTACTTTGTTATATTATTATTTATTTACCTGTCATGCTAAGGCACTAGTTAAGGAAGTAATTTTTGTATTGAAAATAATGTTCTTTATATTTTTAAAAGGTCAATTACACAAGTTTCAAGATTATTTTACCACATTTGGTTCCTTAACTAGTGCCTTGGCACTAGTTAGCATTTTCCTTTATTTATCATGACAAACAAATGTGATTTAGCTGCCGCCAAGGCTATCTTGGCTATCCCGGCTGTAGTGCTCCACTGCGCACCAATGCTATCCCGGCTGTAGCGGCTGCTAAAGCTAACTGGACTGCTCACAGCCATCCCATAGCGGCGAGCAACCCCTCCGCCGGGATCCCGCGGGATTGACTAACCTGGAAGTGATGTAATCAAATTTAAAATGTTTGTCCACCTCGACGTGTTTTGAACAATCTTTAAGCTATGCTGATTTCTTATCACAACATAGCTTCATAGGCACATCTTATTTACTCGCCAAATCATTCAAAATAATTTTGAGCCAAAGTAATAACAAATACCTTATGCCATATCCAAAAACTTGGTTTCAACACTAGAACGAGCCACCACATTCTACTTTTACTCCTCCAAGCTACTAGATTTCCTCCAAGGAAAGTACAATACCTAGTATTCAATCCTTGTTAGTAGTTATGCAGCATGAACAACATCAATGTAAGCCTCAAGAGTTGTAATTAAAACTCATCTTTCTGGAGTTCCCATAAGTAAATGAACCTCTCAGGTGGTGCATAAGTGTTCTTACAACAAGTTGTCTTACCTATCTTCTTGAGTAAACTTTAGCTTTTGCCTTTCCAATCTTCACACTTTTGCAAGTTTCCTCTCTTCTTAGTTCTGCAAAGATCTCATCTAGTGAAGGTAGGGTTACTCTCTTAATGGTTCTGCCACAAATTTCTGAGAGATTGATGACGACAAAAATGACTAAAGGAGTAATACCAGCCTTCTGATGAATAGCTAGAAATTATGTCAACAAAACTTATGTTGTTTGCATACCAATTGCTTAGATTGCTAAATGATAGTGATGTTAAAGTAAAGGTTTATTTACAATAATGAATGAAATGTTGCAAACTTTTAAATAAAAATTACTGGGTGAGTATTGTATGTGTCTGGTGTATAATAGCACCAAAAAAGAAAATTTATATGTACTAAGGATAACTCTTAATCACAGACCCCAAAATAAAATAAAAAATAACGATAACTTCTTATCACAGATTCGTACTCCTGAGATGTGCAAAACACAATACACCAGGACACAGATATTTATGTAACTAAAATTAAAACTGGAGATTTGAGAAGCAAATTTTGAATATCTCTATCATCATCATCATCATCATCATCATTTTGAATCAGTGTTTTATATTGACAGCGCAAAGTAAATTATCTTTGTTGGATACTGTCTTCATTCGACATTATACATTTATATGTGTATAACTGAAAACAAGTAAATTTACTTTGTATATTCACTTGATCATTGAATCTGTACTGCATATTGCGTCTATCACTGTTACTTCTATTGTCTGTCTCTACATTGTTGTAAACAGTTGTTTTTGGTTGTTTCCTTCATTATGCATTACAGTTTGCTACTGTTTCCTGCATTTTAAACTGTTATATTATTCTTGATGCAGGATAAAGGTTTTGTTAGTGATTCCTTTTTCGATGGATTGTCAGCTACTGAGTTTTTCTTCCATACAATGGCAGGGAGAGAAGGGCTCGTTGATACTGCGGTAGCGTTCATATTTTGAATATATTATACATAAGATATTTTTAATCAATAATATGCTTTGATTATATGAGCCGTTAAAAGTTATAGGTACAGATAAGTGTTATGGTAACATTTAAGGAGAGATTTTATCATGAACTCAGATGGCTTGTGTGGGTGAGACTTTGAGATATACATTTTTACTATAACCAACTAACTTTCATTTACTATGATTAATGGAGCATTGATTTAGGGTGCATGTTTTTCATGTGGTTATGAAACTATCTAAGGAATTTGTGATTTTTGGGTCAAATTCAGACCACACTTGCCTCTATTTATAATAACATGTGCAATAAATACAAAAAGTGCTAATTGATTATGATTTGCTAATTCAAATCTTCATTTATGATTTTAACATACCTAAGCTAAAGCTTAATGAGTGTTTTTTTTTTTTTTTGGTTTATAATGGAGCTAGAGAAGATCTAACCTAGGACCTCTTGCATACTATCTCTTAGAATTGGTTAGTGACAGTGATACTCCCTCTGGTCTCATATGTAAGCAAATATTCATTTTTCAGGTTTATCGAATAACTAATGTATTTGTCCATGAATATGGACCAGATACATCAATTATTCAATGAATCTGAAAAAGGAATCTTTGCTTATATATATGAGACCAGAGGGGTATCTGGTGGGACAAACTCAAGGACAATAACAAGAGGATTAAAGCTGACTGTAGAAATAGGCTTAGGAGAGATGTCGGTTGACTCAAAGTAAGGTGCATTCTCGAAAATCGTAACGTTAAAGAGTATTTTGTTATCAAGGAAATGGGATTGAAGGGGATACAATTTATAAGATAGAAGGTTGTCTGTAGAAAGAGTAGAAAGAGAGGAGACATGTGAATGAGCCGTATTACTAGAGATATGATCAAACACAAATGAATCAAGGACCAAGGGAAAGAGATATGTAAGCAAATGAGTTACTATTGTGTACAACAGTAGTAGTAGATCTTTAGGACTGATAATTGGTTTGAGCGACTTTCCAGGATCTGTAATACGAAATGAGGCACTGAACTTTGGGTCAAATAATAGAGAAAATGGCACTGAACGTTGTCCAAATGAGGCCAAAAACTCGGTTGTAATACATGAAGATGTGTCTTGTGTTAGCTGCCAACACTCGGTGGGATTTAGTCCCACATCGGATAGATAGGATTCTTGAGAAAAGTTTATAAAGAGGAGGCACTCCTCACCGTACAAGCTGGTTTTGTATGGATGAGTTAGGCCTCGATATTCATGACATCTTGGGCCTGTAAAACTACCAAACAAGTACAAATCCTTGTAGAGTAGAGAGGGTCAATGACTGCGCCTGAAGAATCAGACAGAAAAATAGTTGGACTTGCCTTTAGCAGCAGTGTTGTACATGATATATTTTAGACTCAGGGAAATAAATATAAAATAAATATAGGTTATATTATTACTATTTACATGATATGATATCCCTATACAGAATTTATAGAGATTATAATATATTTCAACATGTACATCATGTTAAATATAGAAGTGTAGGGAGTGACTTATAGAAGATGAAACAATGAACACACAAAAAGGATATCAGGGAGAGCAGAACTTGAAGACATGCCAAAATTATGACACAATTGAGGAGAATTGGCTGGAAACAAGCTTGCCTAAAAATGGGATGCATAAGTGAAATATCCAACGGTGGTGGCTGCTGACAACATATGAGCAACAAGGAAATTAAAATCTACATAAATAATAAGTTGTGGCCAGACTCTAATTGTAAGTGGCGGAACATGGCTGCTCCGATGACAGTTCCATTTAGATGGTTGGCCTTTCAACCTTAATACGATCAAGATTTGTCGGTCGCGACTGATGATGTGGATTGGAGAAGGGTCCACCACAGAAGAGATGTGCCACTGGGAAAATGAATTGTCGGAAAATGGTCATATGATACATAAGAACGACAAACTATTTAGGAGGCTCACAAAAAGGATATGCAGAAATGCTGGAACAATATGAAAACTTGTTGGGAAACTTTTTTGTGGGTGGCTGACAGTGGCTGTGATGAACCCCCACTGGTCACATAATCAGGATTGCTTTGATATGTTGAATTTGTAAATTTTGGTTCTAAATCCCACGACACTCAAGTTTGACCTGCATATTTTCTGGAAAAGATATGGTGCAGAGGGTGTACCACTAATTTTAGTTGAGTGTTTTGATCTGATAGTTAAAAAAGGTCTTGCACGGTGCAAGGCCTAATTGAAATGGAGCCAAAGGAAGAAAGGAAAGATACAGTGTAGAGGGTGTACCACTAATTTTCGTTGAGTGTTTCAATCTGATAGTTAAAAAAGGTCTTGCGCGGTACAAGACTCATGCAACTGTAATTCCAAGGGTTAAAGATTAAATATAATCGGAGACGGTTGTAAAATGGTCATTACTGCACTTTAATTAATAATAATATAATTCTAATCCTAATAATAAATAGACATATTTGATTCTTTGATTTTAACAAAAGTCATAATTTTAAATATTTAATTTCTCAATTGGGAATAAAGGGTTCTTGTTAGTTGTTACTTGACCAGTTCACATATTTATGGCCGTGGAATTGGATTTTTTTTTTTACTTATATTTGGTGTTGGTGAAGCATAGTGAAATTGGCGCCTCTCCTTGTCATTACCCATTTCCCAGGGTTGTAAGCAAAACAGGAACAATAAGGCTTTCAAATAAACCGTAAAATATTTTTATAAACAGAGAAAATGGTAAAATCAATTATTATGGATGCAAAAGCAACTAATAGTGGTAAAAACATGGTGCGTTCACTTTGGGTTGTTGGGCAGTTTAGTTATTTTTTATCAGTTACTGGGACGTAAAACATTGGAGTCCATTTGATAGTTTCTTTGCTGCTTGTTTACAGGTCAAAACTGCAGACACTGGATATATGTCTCGTAGATTAATGAAAGCTCTAGAGGACTTATTTTTACATTATGATTACACTGTAAGAGATACCAATGGTGATGTTGTTCAGTTTTGTTATGGAGATGATGGCATGGATCCAGCAGGCATGGAAGGAAAAAATGGAAAACCATTAAATTTTGATCGGTTATTTCTCAGAAGCAAGGTTTAAAAGCTTCTTATGTTGTTTTATTGAATTTCGTTATGATTTTCTTGACTCTTGCTGTCTTGCTATTTCCTGAAAATATTGGTTCTAGTTGTTCTATTTCTCTCTGAACTCTACTTTGTCTATGAATTGTAGGCCATATGTCCTAGTGATGGAGATGATGTAATCTTATCTTCTTCAGATATGCGTAAAATACTTCACGAGAAGCTTTCAGAAGTTGGTTTGTCCAAGTTAGAGGAGAAAGATACTTCAGGAAATGATATGTCAGAGGTGGGCTTCTCCGCTGATTTCATAAAATCTCTACAATCATTTGTCGAAGAGAATACAAAATTAACAGAAACTATCGCCGAGGACGATCGTAAACATCTGAAGAACCTGAATAACTTTATTCCAAGGATATCCGGGATTAGTCGCAGACAACTAGAGGTATTTATGGTCCTGGCTTAATGTTTTTCTTCGCTTATTCTTTTTTGCTTCCGTTTGGTCTTTCTAATCTTGTTATTTCATGAGCAAGTCTTAGCAGTCTAATTTGCTTATGCTAAATATATTTGTTATTTTCCTTTTGATACTTTGTTCTCTATGTTGTGGAAGTGTTTTAAGAAAGAAATGAAAGGAATATCTAAACAGTTTAAAGAGTGCTAAATTGTTTGTGTTTCAATGATGGACACCTAACATGAACTTGGTAATTATAAAGTAAAATATTTGCAACTGCAACTATTATTATAATTTAGCCAAGGTTAGTATAACTAATAATAGTAATAACTTTTTAATTTTGATAGAAAAATTCATTAAAACATGGTAAACAAAGGGTTAGAAAGTTAAGAGCTTAATTAGTAGAAGGTTAAATTTCACTTTTGGCCCCCTAACTTTCACAAACTTGCAATTTTGGTCCCCTAACTTTCAAAATAGCACTTTTGGCCTCCCTAACTTTAGCCCCTTTTGCAAAATGTTGATTTTGAGTAAGTCAACGCACACGTGGACACTAGCTTACATGCTACATATGCTTGTCATGCCACATATGCAATTATTAAACAAGCTTAATTGTGTTAGAGTATATAGAATACACTGTATTAAGAAGCTTCTAGTTAATATAGAAGTCTGTTAGGATATTGTAACAGACTTCTATATTAACTAGAAGCTTCTTAATACAGTGTATTCTATATACTCTAACAAATTGCATATATGGTCCCTTACGTTTATGCTAAGTTTCAAGTTGGTCCTCTGTTTGAAATGTTTTAAAGTTGGTCTCTTACGCTACTGATGTCAACATAAGTTCATCCTTTTCGTTAATTTTTAAGTTAATTTCTTCTAAAACTTTCACGTGGTACCCTCCTAAGTTGTCCACGTATGCAAATATGTTATCCACATGGACAATTTAAACAAAAATTTGCCTAAAAGGACTATCTTGAAACTTCTAAAAAGTGGTGAACCTTTTCGGTTCATCAGTGGTGACTTGCATTATTTTCGATTGCATCCGGAGGTACAAATCTTGCTGCGATCTCTTAATTTAGAAGTGTGAATTAAAATAGTTTTGGAGCTTTTGTTTATTTTATGCTAACCAACATTTTGAAGTGACGGAACACGAGTGAAATGCTAAAGGGGAAATATTATTATATGTCGAATTCATCTAGGAAAAAACTAATAGCATATTACAAGATGTGTTTTTATAATTTTTTTACAAGAACATTTATTTGTTATTTAGTAGGTGATGCTAGCCTGCTAATTTGCTAGTTGGTAGAAATCAATATGCTTGAATTTTTTCCATATCAAGCCTTCATTAGAATGATGAAAAGTTGCAATCAGTATAGGCATCATAGATCTTTAGCCCGAACTATGTTATGTTCCGTTGGCCTTTTAATGAGATGCTTGCTTCTTTTCGTGTTCTTTATGAGGATAGAACTAGATATTAGACTTAAAAAATAATTGGCAATGAAGATCTGTGCACACATTGCAACTTCAGTACTGCATTCACCAATTTGATCTCTCTAATAGGAAATGGAGAATACCTTGACTGTTAAAAGCCAAGGCATTAGGCTTGAACATAATTCAGATATATGTTCCTTGGAGCACGTGCCTTATTTTAGATTTTTTTTATAATAATTGCATATGTGGCATGTGAGTCACTTAAGTTAGTGTCCACGTGTGTGTTGACTTGGTCAAAATCAACCCTATGCAAAAGGGGCTAAAATTTAGGAGGCCAAAAGTGCTATTTTGAAAGTTAGGGGGCCAACAGTGCAATTTAGCCTTAGTGGAACTTGCTTCTTTTGCTTCTCCATGGCAAAACATGTGTTTTGTTAATTGTGGTCTTGTAAGTGGGGCAGTTGTCATTATCTTATTAGCATATTGTTTGGAGAAGCTAAAGGGGTTGCACTTTTATTCTTGTGTTGTAAGCTGTTGCCTGTTGGTGTCATTGACAGTTCTTGTGCATTGATGTAATAGTTAATATTTCATAATAAATAAATTCTTTTTTTTTTTTCCTCTACATAAAAAGGAACTCTTTGAGTTCTACAACCTTTTTGAATTTAAGGCTTTGCCTCCATAATTTCTTAAAGTTTCATGTGTTTGTTACTTTGTTTTTATTGGTCTGATTATAATTTCCTCATGTATGCTCTTATTATTCAGGTGTTTCTGGATATTTGTCTATCACGTTACCGTTTAAAAAAAATTGAGGCTGGAACTCCAATTGGTGCAATTGGAGCTCATAGTATTGGAGAACCTGGGACTCAAATGACTTTGAAAACTTTTCACTTTGCTGGGGTTGCAAGCATGAGTATCCTTTATTTGACTATGCTGTCCACTAATGTTCTGTCAAATGCTTTGCTTGAAATTTGGAATTCTGTTGTACGTTGATTGGTTTTGAATGTTGTTCCTTAATCTGTCATTAGATGTTACTCTTGGAGTTCCTCGCATAAAAGAAATAATTGATGGATTAGCAAATATTAAGACACCAATCATCACTGCGATACTTGAGAGAGATGATGATATAAGTACTGCAAGGACGGTGAAAGGTCGCATAGAAAAAACAACTTTAGGCCAGGTATGCAGTTGTAGCAAAAGATTCTAGCTAAGCTTATACCCATATTATTTGACTGTTATATGGTTATTTATATGCTTAAAAATTCTACCCAATTATTCAGTTCAAATTTCAGATTTCACCAGTTTTTCTTTTAAAAGTTGTTTACATTGCTCTTATTTTGGTAATGTTGTATAATATTTTTGTATTTGTAGTTTATTAGCCAAATAATTTGTCTTAGAATTTGAGTTTGGGCCTAACTCATCCTTACAAAACCGGCTTGTAAGGTGAGGATTGCCTCTTACTTATAAACACTTGTTCAGGCCTTCTCGCAAGCGATGTGGGACTTCTTTAACAATTTGATTATTGTATTCAGAGCTTTATTTAGGCCCACTAGGTAGAGTTTAGTCAAGGGCTTTACACAATTATAAGGGAAAAAAATTTACTGCATAGCTTTTGTTTCGAGGAAGTTTATGAATATGAAGTTTGGGAACATGAAGCACAATTTTCAATTTATATGAATGTTGAAAGTCAATATTCTCAATTAACATGATTATTTATGAGAACCATCAACAACGGTAATATAATGAATATTGGATGGTGTTGTAAATAATTTATTCTTTATAATTATTATTATTAGTAATTTATATTCAGCCCATTAGGTTAGAATTGTCAATATAAAGAGATTGGTGTTTGTAAATTATTCACACTTGAAATACATTTTTCAGTTTTCACATGGTATCCGGTGCCCTCGTTCTTGAGGGCCCCACTTCCCCATATAAACTCTAGCCACCTTCACTGCGGTTCTTTCTTGTTGATATTTAAATAATAATTTAGGAGTAGTTTGTAAATATACTCTAAATAACAAGGCAACATTGGTAGCCAAAAATTTCACTTAAACTTATGGTACTCAGATATTTTCCAACTTCATTCTTATTCGTTTCTCTTTTGAGAACATTGTTTTTTGACTTGTATTTTGAGTTGCCTTGATTGCGTTAAATAAATTAATTCGGTTATTTAGTGTTTCTTTGATTGGATTTTCTTGAACATTGTAATCAATTTGTTAACTGAATTGTATCTTCAGTTATCAATCATTGTTTTTTCTATAATATATATAGTGATGCTTTGACATACCAACTTTGATTAAAAAATAACCCTTTTGCTAAGCCCTAGTGCCGGATCACCCATCTTCTAGTGTATTCTTGAAATATCTAATCTCAAACACTATCACTTCATTCCATTCCATACAGATTGCAAAGAGCATCAAGGTTGTTTGCACTTCAAGATCAGCTGCACTTTTTATCTCGCTGGACGAGAATATAATCGGAGAGGCATATCTGATTATAAATGCTGATAGTGTAAAAGAATCAATTTTGAAAACTGGAAAACTGAAGTTGAATGAACAGGTGAAGAAGACATCTTGTAACTAAAAGTTTTTCCATTTATGCCTCTGATATTAAAAGTTTTTGCTATGCAGAATATTAAGGTTTTGGATAGCACAAAGCTTCAAGTGGATGCCCCCAAAGCGGGTTTAAAAGCTGCTAGCCAAAGTGAAGTCATTTTTCAACTTAATAATCTCAAAAATTTGCTTCCATCAGTTGTAGTAAAGGTATATATATTATATATATGCATGGATGTATATATTTTACTTTCTTGATGATTGATACAATGTTTGTTTTGTCTGGCCTTTGTATATTATATTCTGATGGGAAAACACTTTTTTTATCTCCTTCTTTGTAGGGGGTTAAAACTGCCGAACGAGTTGTCCTCGATGTAGGTAATAAAGATAAAGTTAAGAAGTTCAAATTACTGGTGGAAGGGTTAGTTCATCCTCTATATTTTGTTATGTACTTTTAATTTTTTTGATTTTCACTACGGCTTATGTTTCCTCCAATACTCTGTATACACCTTACCGGACAATATTATTGCATTAGTTTGTCTTGATTGTTGGACTTAGTGTTGCACCTATGGAATACAGAAGTATACTTAATAAAAAATATTATAAGTTATTTTGAAAGTCATTTGTTATAAATTATAAGAGTAATTTTGACATGCAGTAACTTAGATATTCATGTTAGAGATTTTATGAGAGACTATTTAAATTGATGTCTCGTTTGAATTGAAGCTTTCTTTTTAAAAAAAAAATAAAAATTCTTGTTTAAAAAAATTATAACAAACAAATGAAACAATATAAAAATCATATTTAAAACAATCTATAATAAAAGGGTCCATAAAGTGATGGATGGCCATAGAAGTAAGAATATTACCACATATTTAGGTTAGCGTGAAAATTAGGAAGATGATCATAGAAGAGATTATCCCGCTGGACCGAAAGAAAAACATGACAGGGGACTGTCGGGGGTTACAAGAATAAGGTGGACTTGGATTGGTAAAAACCACGACACGAATTCTAATTTTATGTTGTCTGTTTACGCTTTAAGGAATAGCAATGAAAAGATAAAGTAAACTATTGTCGCTCTGAAGTAATATTTTGCTTTCACAGATTCCATTGTATATTACTGCTTGTTAATTGTCAACATCATTTTCTAATCTGCATGTGTTCATTTTTTCCCCATCAGCAAGGGCCTTAAAGAGGTTATAGGAATTGAAGGGGTTGTTGGACATAAAACTGTTAGTAATCATATCATTGAAATGAATGACGTTCTGGGAATTGAAGCTGCCAGAGATTGTATCATTGAACAGATACAATATACAATGAAAGAACACGGAATGACTATAGACGTACGCCATATTATGCTTCTAGCAGATATGATGACCGTTAGGGTGAGTTATTTGAAAATTATGACTAACCAAAAAAGTTTAAGCAAAACGTCCCATATATGTTTATGATAAATATGTAAGAGATTTCTACTGATTTATGTGATTTATCCAACTAGGGCCAAGTCCTTGGAATGACAAGACATGGAATTTCGAAGATGGGCAGAAGTACATTGATGCTTGCGTCATTTGAGAGTTCAACGGACCATCTTTTTGATGCATCCATGCGTGGGAAGAGTGACCCAATTGAAGGAGTGAGTGATTGCATAATCATGGGTAGACCAATTCAGATAGGCACTGGAATGATTGACATCAAACAAAGGTAAGACTAAAATTCAGTGTATCTTTATGTGGTTATAATATTGCATTTTCATAGTAGTCCCAGTTAACATGCATCATGATTTTCTTTAAGGTCTCAGGTTTGATTCTCTTGAGTGTCAATTTGGATGTGCTAATTTAGTTTTTTCAAAACAAAAACCACATATTTAATGCAACGTACACATTAATACTACTACTAATAATAATAATTATAATTAAATTTAGAGGAAAACGTTACCGCTTTTTTTACCATGAATGCACATGTTCATCATGCAATGATTTCATCTGTTTATATTTATATACTACTCCCTCCGTCTCATATTATAAGAAGAAAAAAAAAAATCATTTTTTCTTGTCCCAAATTATAAGCAAAAGCAACTTACTTTCATCAATTTCAAGATTTACTTTTACTTAATCTCATAAAATTTAATACAAATTGCATTTAATTTACTCTCTTCTTTTTCCCATAATCAATAAAAATTCTTCTTACATTTTTCCATGGAACTTACTTCAAGAATAACACAAAAAGTATATTTTGTCTAACATGTGCAATATTGCATAAGTTAATGCAACTAAAAGTAGTAATTTTTTTTATTGAAAAACAATTATTTATTAAAAAGTTATGCATTTAATAAAAATGCACAAGTTTCAATACAAACTATTTTAAACTTCTTAACATGTGCAAATTTGCACATGATAGAAAAATTCATATTTTTTTAATGCTGTAGATATACTATTTTTCTTTTTTAGTTCTGTTAATTTTTGTTTTTAATACTTGCAGATATACCACTTTTTTTCTTGTATTGTTGTTTTCTGTTATTCCTGCCAAAGTTTGCATATTAAAATTGGTCCCTACAATATTTGTAATATTCATTTTAGTTTTTATGTAGCATAAGGGATTAAAATCAAGATTTCTGTGTATTACAAGGATCATTTTCAACATAATAAAATTTTCAGGGCTATATATTTTGAATAAAATCGTGAAATGTAAATTTTTATTAATTAAAGTAATGTTAATAATAATTTTAAAATTGTCTCTGAAAAAATTCAAACCGAGTACATTGAGGCTACAATACTAAAGCTCTGAAAACATAATCGCGAAAGGAGAACAAGAAAAGAATGACATATTTGTAAAGACCAAAAACAAAATATTTAGATCAATCTGATATACACTAACTGATGCTTACCTCTTTCTTGTTGCTTATTGTGTTGTCATTACACCAGACTTTAGCTAACCTCTCTTTCTTTAGGTTGGATCCTCCGGTGTTGCCTCGAGGAGCCGCTCCTATTCTATCTCAAGTTTGAAGTTGTTTATTAGCAGCCAAAGATGTGAATCATATAGGAATGAATGCATTGAATGTTGAGTTTGAGGTTGTGAGGTTTACTCTTTGATCTGATTATATTTGTCCAAAAAAGGTGCAGACCCTTGTTAACATTTGCAGTGGTATTATTATATTGCCATAACATTAATTTAACCGAATATTACTTGCACATCTGAAGAATAATTTTCAAATTATTTATATAAAGATTACTCTTATTTTTACCTATAACGAACATGTCCTATATTTATGGATATCGTATTTGTTTTTTTTTTTAATTTTTTAATATTCATTGTTAATTATATTGTTGTACGTCAAATGCTGGAGCTTGACGCCAAAAGTACATACAGCTTGACAATTATCTTTCACCTTCAGCATACTTTGATACATGTCCCTCTACAAATCCATTGTCACAGAAGGCAAATGCTATTATGGATCACTTAAATAGGAGATCTACCGGGTGAGATGAGTAGCTCAATTAATTATGCTAGTTGAGTTAAGGGTAAAAAAGTTTGGAGGTTCATGGTTCAAGTCCTGACAAGGAGAAAAAATTAACAATATTGTAATATACTAACAACTAATAATTTGTCATTCAAAAAAAAAAAAATAGGAGATCTACTGTTGACCAGGATAAAAAAAATAAAAAATTCTAGTAATTGTCGACAATATTTTTGAGAGTTATATATATATATATATATATATATATATATATATATATATATATATATATTTTATGGCTTAAACAGTAATCTAATGAAAGTTTAATACTAGATACATTTTGATTTTTTATATATATAACATTGATTTTTGTGTTGTTTTAATCAAAATTCAAAGTCATTTTTTTTATTATAAAAATTATAAAGATCATTAATCTTTAGATCAAAAAAGCATTTATCACTATGTTTTAAATATTTTTATCGATTGATACAGGGGATCTGCCCATGTTATAATTTATTTGTAATAGAATTGTGAGTAGTGATATTGAAACACACTCTTTAAAAAAGAACAGTTTAGAATAGGTTCTTTCTTTCACACAAAGATTTGTCGTGGTAGATAGCTGTGCTCATAAAATCTTACAGTTTTTTTATATCATTTCAATACTAGAGCAGCAACAAGGAGAAATTCATCTCCATATTAAATATTTTTCAAGAGACCACCAATCCTTACAAAAAAAATTGTTCACTAACTCTGTTACATGACTTTCCTCTAAATTCAGCAGATCAAAATACAAAAATGAACAAAAACTAAAATCCAAAATTGAAAAAACAAAGGAAATGCAAATTATCACTTATTATTTACAAATGTGAATTAATTACACTCTTCTATTATTTAAAGGCCCCTTACATGCTTTTCATTTTGGATAATCAAACACAGTTATTTGTAATTGGGAATTATCAGGCTCTGATGAATACTTTCTGATGAAAGCTCTTCTCCACCAAATCTCAAATGCCTTCTGAATATTAGGACAGTCATCTCCTTTATTAAGAAATCTATCAAACCAATTGAGTAACAAAATTTGCTGTTGGAATAAAGGCAGTGTTAGTATAGTTTGGCTCAGTCCATCCTCGACCAATTTCTTATCAACGCCTCTACAAGCTCTCCTCAACCATCCAAAATCTTCGTACAGAGCTTCGAGCCATGTTGATAACAAGGAGAATCGAATTTCTTTTGGCACCAATATGTGTCCCTTTCCGATACCAATACATAGTTGTGTTGTGATTCTACTGATCTCATAGCGGTAAATGATTTGAACTTTAGAATGAAGTGCAGCAAGTTCTTTCTGTTCTGCCCATATTTTCACGAATTCATCACCCATCTTTTTGCCAATCAATATGTCAACAATCCACTGAATATTGTCAGCTTCACGAGCTATCTCGCTCATTAAAATACTCCGGTCCGGCCTCTCATGCGTGTCACTTGCTTCAGACAGGCACAAGAAAAGAGAACTAATGCATCTATGGCAAAGATGATAGAGCGTGTCTTTAGAAACATCAAGTTTGCCGCTATCACTAAATGCATTATCTTTAAGCAATTTAGATAGTAGAGATTTCATTTCCCTACGAGATTTGTCATCTTTAGCTTGTAGAACACCGCTCAGAAGGTTTGTGAAGATATCATCGGCACTTGAAGGTGTAGTAGATGGACTCGATACTCTGAGAAGAACTTCGGTTGCAGAGTCATGAAGCTGCAGATTACCTAATTGAGATATGACTTCTTCCTGTTCATCCTCAGTCCATGGAATAGCTTCCAAATATTCCAGACATGAAATAACCCCAAGATCAAACATGATAGCTGCTGATACCTGCAAAAGAAGGAAGATAAAAATTTAATGAAAATTAATAACAAATCTCCGCCTAGAAAACAAAAGCAAGACCAAATGAAAAGAAAAAACCATAGAAATTATTCAAATGAACATCAAGGATACAGCATATTAAAAGTTGAGCTGATTATACATACTACCACTGCCCCTAAATATATGACTGTCTTCTTCACATTTTCACATGCAAATTTCTTTATTAAAATATGATTTAATTCATATAGCATAGTGTAAAAATATTTTTACACAGTCAATCAATTGTAACCGTTAGATCATTAGAAACATTTGACTTCTATCATAAGTACTAAAACCACAACCACGGTTGGTTATGATGTATTGATAGTGTGAAACTTTTGTTCACTGACAGGGCATAAAAATTAAACTCATCAAAATACCACTAATTATTCTACCTCTTTGTAATGCACTATAAATTAAACTCATAAAAGTAAATTTGTAAGAACTAATATCAATTGTTAATAAATACTATAGTATTACCAAGGTAGTCAGAGTCGAGATCCTACGCAAGATCGGGGAAGGGTTACAAGATCGTGAATCGGGGGATCGTAACACGGATCGTAAGATCCTACCAAATTTAGAAATTTATATATATTGCATATAGATTCATAATATGCATATGAAGCAACATAAGTGAGTAGGAAAAAAACTTAAAATAACACTAAAATTACTTTAAAAAACTGAAATTTATTCATAGAAAATGACTCAAAACACATCAAACATTAAAACAGTTGCATATGACACCTAAAACCATCTTAAAACACCAGAGAGCTTGAAGCCATTGGGAAAAAGTTCAAACTCAAACAGATAAGTGAATAGGATGAGAAGGATTTTTTTTTGTTGACAAAAGGATGAGAAGGAATTGATGAGTAGAGAAGTGAATATAGGATGAGAAGTGAATTCTGAATAATGGATATAACGTGTGGGAGAGATGAGTGGGAACTGGGAAGTAATTCTGGTAACTTCCAACTATGATGATATGTATTGGGAATATGCAAAAATTATGGATGTATATTTGGGAAGATTTGAAATAATCAATAGGATTAATTGCTGATTGAGTAAAAAAAAAAGGGATTAATTGCTGATTAGTTGGCAGTAAAAAAGCAACAGATAAGGGAAAAACGTTTGGGTTTTCAAGGGAAAAAGTTAAAAACGCGTGTTTCAGAAACCGGGTCATAAACTGGGTCGCTCATTTCAAATTTCGGTTCGAAAACCCGACCCGCGAATCCGAAAATTCTGGAGAAGAACAAGATCGATCAGAAGCGGCGATTCAACACGATCCTGCGCGTTTCCCCTTCGATCTCACCTGCGACCACCAAAAACCGATTCCGGCCATATTCCGGCACGGAGGACCCTAGCAGGATCTTAGAATCGTACGATCTTGCGAGTCAGATCGCGATCTTGACTACCTTGAGTATTACAATAAAATTTCAGAGTCCTATATTTAGGAAACAAGTTTGTAATAAGCACTCTGCACACAAGGTGATACATACTATGCATTACATTAACATCATATTCTCAAAAGTCAAAACTATGATAATTCAGGAAACGGAGAGGATCCTAACTCCATTCAGTTACAATATAGAACAATTATGGATTAAATTCATCTCAAGGGCAACTAAGCACTAAAAAGATGGAATGTGGAAAATTTCCATACCTTTCACCTATGAAGCACATACACTCCTTGAATTAGACGTATTCGGGTGCTAGACACCGATCAACACATATGACTACATTGAATTATGAAATTTTTTCAAATTATTATCAGTGTCGATGTGTCTTGTGTATGTGTGCACTTCATAGCCTTTCGCTCGGTAAAGATTATAAGACAAAATCACTTACTCCACAAAAATAAATTGTGTACAAAACAAGTCAAAATCATTCAACATTGCTACTAAATTCAAGTATCTTATCATAATGCTTCATATAAATTAAATTAAATTAAATTAGGATAACTAACAAATGAACAACACAGAAAAATAAAATTAAAAATACCTTGAGCAAGTTCAAAACTTTAGAAACACCACCACCTTGACCCATAAATCTCAACCTTTTCTTAAGATCCACAGAATGCATCAAAACAACAGCTTCAACATAAACATCAACATCATCACAATCACTAATCTCAACAGAATGTGACATTCCATTCCAATTCCCATTTCCAAGAAGCTTCTCCGCGAAGAATCTACTCTTATCAGCAAGCACACTCTTCTTCACATCCATTGACACCTTCAATCCTTCCTTTCCAACCACTGTCAATTTCACATCACCGCCGTTAAACGGTGCTTCTTCTAGAAGCTTCTTAATCCGATCTTGCATTTTACGGAGTTTTTCGTCGGAGAGTTTTGTGTTAGGGGTTTGTTGATCTTCTGACATCATGTCGAAGAGTGACTGAGTTTGACTCGGACGAGTTGTTGTGGAAGGTGGTGGTGGTGGTGGTGGTGAAGGTGAAGAGAATGTTCTAGAAGGTGAGAATGAAGAGAAGGTTGGGTCTGAAATGAAACCTTGTTTTATCATTGTTGATACTTGTGTTGATTTTAATGAATTATGTCCACCCATTGAATTGAATTGAAGAAGAAAGAAAAAATTGAAGAAAGAAACTGAGTCACACTCTAACTACTACTGTACATTATTCTGGTACATCGGAGAGAGAGAGAGAGAGAGAGAGAAAGTAAGATTAGTAGCTAAGAGAATCCAAGACAACACAACTTGCCTATTTTTTTACCTCGGTTAATGAAAATTAAATGCAAAATAAGAAATTCAGACGATGAAATATTCGGAATTTAATTTGGATTCTTTCGAGTCTTTTATTATTGATTGACTCAATATAATAAGTGATTTTGTGAAGATTCAAACTTAAATTTTTAAGAGAAATAAATTCTACAGACTTAAGTTTTTATCAATAGATTAATTCATATGAATTACAATTGATTCTATTTTAGGTGATCATGTTATTTCGATTACTTAGATAATCGAACTTATTTCCTTTTAATAATAGTGCAAATCTTCAAACACTTAAGTTTGCACTTAGGTTCTAGTTGGTCAATACATTTCAAAATTTAATTAAGTGATTGACTTGACGGTGGTTGGAAAGGAAGGGTTGAAAGTGTTTATGGATGTGAAGAAGAGTGTGCTCGCTGAAAAAAAAAACATGATTTTGCCTTAGTATCCACCGTATATATCCATATAATATATATTTATTTATTTTAATTATATTATTGTATAATAATATATGTAATTATTTTTAAAAAATACAACATTATTATACTATTATATATTTTGAATAAAAAAAAGTGTTTATTTATAACATAATGTAAATATGTTAATAGAGAAATGAACTTTAACATGATTTTACTAATAATTTTGTTTATAATTTTCATGAATCAACATTAAAATCTTTGAATTTTTTAAATTCTATTAAAATGATATGATATTTTATAATTGAACAATTTATTTTTAATAAAAATGCGGATAATGGGTACTTAGGTATCCATAGGGCATGGGTACGGGGACAAAAATTGTCACCCACGCGGGTATGAGGATGGGTACGGATTTTTTTCAAACTGCGGATATGGGGATGGAGACTATAATACCCTACCCATTGTCATCCCTAATCATGAAAGTGCCTATAAATTTGACAAAATAAATGTAACTGAAATATCCATACTTCCGGATCTGCAATGTTGATATTCAAGTCTTCATCAAATATGTAATGAGTTGAAACACGATACTAAAACAAAAAACCAACAAACGTCGCACGAGATGACAATAAACACAAAATCATGAAGAAAAAATAACTTTACATTTATATTTTATGGAAATCAAACTCATGATAAAGATTTTTTTTGACCAAATAATTTTTTTTTAAAACAGCTCGTATGATAAATAGTTATATTCAAATATTAAGTAGTTAATATCAAAATAAGAGAGTGATAAATTAAAAATAGTTTTAAGATTGTGTATTATATTTATACAGCTTAGAAATCAAATAGAAGCCTCATAGTTTAGGATTAAATTGAAAGTATTCTTTGAGTTTTTATTGTCTTAAACTGAGATTCTATTTCTCTCACTTTAAATTTTACTTATAAGAAGAATAAAATAATAATAATAATAATAATAATAATAATAATAATAATAATACAATTTGATTGTAATTTTGATCCTTCTATTTTATAATACTAATGAAAATAGTCCAATTTTTTAAATATATTTTTTGGTTTTGTAATTTTAGTCAAATTCATATTTTGACCGCCCAAAATAGTATATTCACTTTAGATTCAAAATCGAGGCAAGAAATTTTAGAGTAAAAAATATCACTTCTAATCTTCTAGAGACCTAAAATTTGTGTTAGTATAAAAATTGCAAAAATGAAAAATTAAGTATTAAAAAGTTTGATTTTCAAAAAGGGTGATTATGTTCATTAACAAAAAAATATGATATATCTATCAGGTATTGGCAACATGTGCCCTAAATGCACATGTTAAGAATCCAAATATGAAAAATATTATCTTAAATTTTATGTGATTAATTTGTGATCAAATTAAAAAAGTGAATTAAATACATAAATTATGATAAAATGTTTCCTTTTTTGAATCACTAATATGTGCCCTCAAGGCACATTTTAATTTTTCCCTTAATAATATTATTGTTAATAATAATGGGTAACTAAACTACTAAGAAACAAACAAAATACACCTGTTTTCAGTGTAAGATAGTGAGTGAGATCATTACTTCCATGTGCTGGTGCGCACATCCGCATGTCATCTACCCTACCTTCCCAATTCTCACTTCGCTGAGAATTTCCAATAAGAGTATCGTAGAGAGTATCATAAACTGATGATTCGTATTTTATTTTTCTTTATTATTGGAGTTTCATAACATGATATAAATGGTATAAAAATTGATGATACTAGTACCTTATTTAAGGTACCGAATCATTAATTTAATGTTATCTTTTTTTGTATAATCGAATTAAATAGAATTAATATCTTGTTAATAATGTATGATATCTAAAGTGGTATCACCATTGAAGCAAAACACGTATGAGTTGTATAAATATTATATGGCATTGTAGGGATCACTTTTTAATGATGTATGACACCCAAAGCGGTATCACCATTGGAGATCCTCTAATATTTTTTTTTTTCCAATATCAATATCTATAAAGGGAAACCGCATAATCTGATTTGAAGATCTGTTTTAGCATAAAACATTAGTAATTTTAACTCTTTTTCAATTATAGTTGTAAGAAATCTAATTATGGTCTTTTTTACTAAATTCAACATTAAATTAAGACAAAATTACATGTTTGGTCTTTTATCTTTTTTTTTTGTAACATTTTGGTTCTTTATTTTTTATTTGTTACATTTTGGTCCATTATCTTATCTATTTTTAACACTTTGATTATTTATATTTTATTTGTAACACTTTAGTCTTTTACCTTTTATAACATTCAAATATAAACCCTTTTCTCATAATTTTTTTTATTAAAAAAGATTCTGAATTTTATTTGTTAATTAAGATACATTTTTATTAAAATTAAATGAAACTCATAATTTTGATGAAAATGTTCATCATCTTCATCAATTCTTTTATATTTTCATGTTTTTTAAAGGTTCAAAGTGTTACAAATAAAATATAAAGGACCAGAGTGTTACAAAAATATTTGATGAAAGACCATAATATTATAAATGAAAAATAAAAGACCAAAATGTTACAAAAAAATAAGATAAAGGACCAAACGTTTAATTTTGCCTTAAATTAACTATGTTTGATTAACACTTTACTGGTGTTTTACTTCTTAGAGCATCTCTAATAGTGATACAACTTTGGATATCATACATTCACTAAAAAATGGTTCTTATAATGCCATATAATTTTTATGCAACTCATACATATTTTATTCCAATAGTGATATCACTTTGAGTGTCATAGATTATTAACAAGTTTTCAATTCTATTTAATTTGATATAAAAAAAATTTAATATTAAATTGATGATATGATATTTTAAATAAGGTATTGTAACATCAATTTTGATACCCTCTATGCCACTTCATGGAAGTTTAATGATAAAAAAAAAAGGTACCGATCATTAGTTTATGAAACTCATTGATATCCTTATTAGAGATGCTCTTGTTGGGAAAGATAACACAAAAACACACCTAATACAAGGTCAGCGGAATGATTATCCTGGATCAAACTTTTCCCACTATAATAATAACAATAACAATGGAATAACAAGAGTTTCTTCTGATTAACTGAATAATAATACAAATTGTGTATTACAACTCTCACCAACACAAATGGTGGATTACACTCTTACAACTCTCACCAACACAAATGGTGGTTTACTCTCTTTTGGATTTTTCTCTCAAAAGGATTGTTACTGAGATGATGATTACAAAATGAAACAAAGTGAACAATTTATAGTGCATGCATGTAAAATTGGTGGCTACAAAATACGCATGATTTTTCTCATTGCCTTTCATGTAGTTTACTAAAAAAACCGTTTCATTTACTAATTGATGTTTCTCCTTCTTTCTCTCTCCACATAATGAGGAATACCTTTCAATCTCCCCCTTCCGATTTAGGTGGAGGGCTCCAACAGTCTAGCAGCTCTCCTGCAGAACTCGTACTTGTCCTTGGGTAAGGACTTGGTCATCATATCTGAGCAATTGTCATCAGTATGGATTTTCTCAAGCTGTAGTTGCTTGGAATCTAACATATCACGTATCCAGTGATATCTCACATCAATATGCTTTGACCTCGAG
The DNA here is from genome assembly GCA_954870985.1 of Trifolium fragiferum. NCBI lineage: Eukaryota > Viridiplantae > Streptophyta > Magnoliopsida > Fabales > Fabaceae > Trifolium > Trifolium fragiferum. Next base: position 49,473,680 of record OX940790.1, read on the forward strand.
TGAAAACTCGAATTCTTGCTCAAGTGGATGGCGCTCTGACTATGACAATGCATGACGTACTTCTCCTGGTCTTGCCCTAATTCATGCAAGAACCGCTTCATCCATAACATTTCCTTGCAAGCTTCTGTTGTTGCAATGAACTCTGCCTCTGTGGTAGACAAAGCAACACACTTTTGTAGCTTCGACTGCCACGATACAGCTCCCTCCGAAAATGTAATAAAGAATCCAGATGTTGATTTTCTAGAATCAATATCTCTCGCCATATCTGCATCTGTGTAGCCAACTAGTTCAGGATTTCTACTTCCAAAGCACAAACTCATTTTGGAAGTTCCTCTGAGATATCTCAAGATCCACTTCACAGCATTCCAATGCTCCTTTCCTGGATTGGCCAAGAATCTACTAACAACACCATTTATATTTAGTGCTCTTTTACCTTTCGGTAAAGCTACCAACTTATATGTCAGGTTCTCATGCAAGGATTGCATTTCTTCTTGCATGACTTTCAACCACTCTTCTTTGTGGTTGTCCATCAAGGCTTCTTCATAACACTCTGGTTCTCCCCCATCAGTGAGTAACACAAATTCCGTTGCAGGATATTTGGTTTGCAGTTTAGGTATCCTAGATGACCTTCTTAATTGGGGAACTTGTTCTTCATCCCCAGAGTCTTCAATCACATCTTCATTATTACTACCACTTCCTTTACCATCTGTTACTTCTTCATTTGGATCATCAATTGGAGGTTCAGTTTCCGCTTCTCCAATATCTTCCACTTCATCTCCCCCGTAATGCTCTAGAGGAGGAATTGGATCCAAGTTGACTGGAAGTTCTCTAGAAATAACAGGCTTAACTCCCTTCTGAATATCTTCGATATTCTGGTCTTCAAAGAAGACAACATCTCTGCTTCTAACAATCTTTTTATCTGCAGGATCCCGTAACCGGTACCCGAATTCTTCATTCCCATATCCTAAGAAGATGCACTCCTTCGACTTTGAGTCGAGTTTTGATCTCTCATCCTTTGGAACATGAACAAACGCTCTATAACCGAACACCTTCAAGTGATTGTAGGATACATCTTTACCTGTCCAAAACCTATTTGGAACATCACCATTCAATGGAGCTGAAGGGGATAGGTTGATTAAATCAACTGCAGTCATCAGTGTCTCACCCCCAAAACTCTTGGGTAACTTAGCATGAGATAACATTGTTCTCACTCTTTCAACAATAGTTCTGTTCATTCTCTCAGCCACTCCATTATGCTGAGGCGTCTTCGGAACAGATCTTTCATGCCGGATTCCATTACTAATACAGTAACGTTTGAAATCTCCCATAAACTCTCCTCCATTGTCAGTACGAACACATTTTAACTTCTTGCCAGTTTCTCTCTCAACACTAGCATGAAGTTGTTTAAATATAACAAACACCTGATCTTTTGTTTTGAGCACATATGCCCAAACCTTTCTGGAGTGATCATCAATAAAGGTGACAAAATACCTTGCACCTCCCAGAGTACTAGTGGTCATTGGACCACAAACATCAGAATGCACCAAATCTAAAACATTTGGTTTTCTATGTGGGGCCTTATACTGAAATGAAGCTCTATGTTGCTTTCCAGCCAAGCAATGTGTGCATGGCTTAAGCGACATTTCCAATCCTTTCACACCGGCCAAAATACCTCTTCTGGCTAGGATTTGAAGTTCCTTCTCACTCATATGTCCGAGCCGATTATGCCATAGCTCGACCGAGGAGTCTTCTCCGAGAGCGTTAACACATCCATTATTGACTTTTGCTTCTATCACATAAAGAGTGTTTACTTTCTTGCCTCGGGCTATTACCAAGGAACTTTTTGACAGCTTCCATTTCCTATCTCCAAACACACTAGTATAACCTTCTTCGTCTAGAAGTCCTGTTGATATTAGATTGAGACGCATGTCAGGAACATGTCTCACATCTTTCAACGTTAAGCGACAACCAGTGTTTGTTTCTAGGCAAACATCTCCTTTGCCTACAATCTTGGATTTATCATCATTCCCCATCTTCACATAACCAATATCACCGCTTGTATAGGATGAAAAGAAATCCCTTCGTGAGGTTACATGGAATGATGCACCAGAATCCACGACCCAACATGTATCTTGTGATGTCAAATTAACGTGACCATCATCACCAACGAAAATTACCTCATTGCCTTGAAAAATGGTAGCGGCTATGTTTCTCGCATCGCCATTTTCATGTTGCTCTCTTTTGAGCTTTCTACATTCTTTCTTCATGTGACCTTTCTCATGACAATAAAAACATTCAACGTATTTTCTTGTCCACGACCTACCCCTGAACTTATCTCCAGAATTTCCCCTTGACTTGTCTCTATTATTGAACTTTCTGTGGATACTTCTTCCACGATACTCAGTGACAAGCGCCTCAGACTCCGACGACATTCCTTGTTCCTTCCGTCGGGATTCTTCATTGAACATGCTATCTTTTACTATGTTTAATGTTAGAACACCTTGTGGTGCCGAGTTACTTAACGAAACCACAAGCGTGTCCCAACTATCAGGCAAAGAACTTAATAATAACAATGCTTGCAATTCATCTTCAAGCACCATCTTCATATTGGTAAGTTGATTTACCAATCTTTGAAAATCACTCAAGTGTTCAGAAACACTCCTAGTTTCTCTATTGTTGAGGTTCACCAATTGCCGAATAGTAGAGGCTTTATTCTGGGCTGTCTTTCTCTCGTACAAAGCTTCTAGTTTCTTCCATAATGTGTACGCGACTGTTTCTTGCGCAACATGATGAAAGACGCTTTGATCGATCCATTGTCGAATTTGACCGACAGTTTTCCTGTTCATGACATTCCAGTCATCATCAGACTTTCCGGTAGGCTTCGTCCCTTCATTTTGCAAAGGTTGGTACAAATTTTTGCAATAGAGGATGTCTTCCATTCTGGGTTTCCAAATGGAATAATTTGAAGAAGTTAACTTGATCATTGTTGATGATCCCACAGAGGTTGACTCGTCCATTGTAATAATAAAACTTAAAATGTGTGGTGATGAGCCGAAGCTTTGATACCACATGTTGGGAAAGATAACACCAAAACACACCTAATACAAGGTCAGCGGAATGATTATCCTGGATCAAACTTTTTCCACTATAATAATAACAATAACAATGGAATAACAAGAGTTTCTTCTGATTAACTGAATAATAATACAAATTGTGTATTACAACTCTCACCAACACAAATGGTGGATTACACTCTTACAACTCTCACCAACACAAATGATGGTTTACTCTCTTTTGGATTTTTCTCTCAAAAGGATTGTTACTGAGATGATGATTACAAAATGAAACAAAGTGAACAATTTATAGTGCATGCATGTAAAATTGGTGGCTACAAAATACGCATGATTTTTCTCATTGCCTTTCATGTAGTTTACTAAAAAAACCGTTTCATTTACTAATTGATGTTTCTCCTTCTTTCTCTCTCCACATAATGAGGAATACCTTTCAGCTCTTAGGGTTCAAGCACTCAACAACATGTATTTGTTGTTCAATTTGATTTTTTAGGTAAAAATCTATTTGATTTATAGATAAAATTAGTAGGCGAGTTTTAACATATACGATTAAGTTTGGTTGGTTTTGATGCGATTAAGTTTTGTACAAATATATCTTCTCACCATTTTTTTTTACATATATGTCTGACTACTTCTTAGGTTTCAAAATGTAAGTCGCTTTGAAAGAAAAATTTGTACCAAATTATGTCACTTTACATTACCAATGAAACGTTTAATGCTCTTTTTCCTTATATACCCTTAACTATTTATTTATTTTTATTTTTTTTAATTCTTCAATTTATCTTTTTCATACCATTAATTTTTCGTACCATTAATTCTCATTATTTCTCTTTTCCATACAACAATGATTATTTTTCTTAATTTGTGTTAAATGATGAAAATGACTTAGTTTTGAAAAGGAAAGAATAATAATTTATGAATTTATTTTTGTAAGACCCATGAATTTTATGTTATCTCTCACTTAAATGATCTCAATTGAATGTTTTCTTAAAGTCTACAATTTGTTGGTCTGCCCACCTTACCACATTAAATACATTTTAATAAAAATGATTATTTCACTTTAAAATGATGTACTCTAATCCTTCCGTCCCAAAATATAAGTAAAAGTTGGTCAACAAAAGTGAATATATTTGGTCCAAATTTTTAACCAAATACATCAAATTTTTAACCAATGATGATACGACAGAGAGGAAATATGACAATAATTTTCACACAACAAGAAAAATCACAATGTTCATAAATTTGAAATGAAACATTTTACATAATCTAGTTTACAAATTTGATTGGGTAGCCTTATGCCTTGACCACACCACCAAAGCATGTGCTAAAAATTCCACTAATTCCTCAATAACCCAAATAAACTTGTGGTATAGTGTAGACAATGGAGATTGACAAAGAGACTTTTCAAAAGACACTCATATCCTCTTGCTCATTATCTATATACTTGGCTTCGATTTCAATTTTTTCTCCATTTGTATCAAAGAGAGGAGCATCAAGCTCAGGAGGTTTCTGGTAATAAAAGAAATAGTTAATTAAGGAATACATGAAATAAGAGAATGAAGGAAAACATGAACATCATAAATATTTATAGCAATAATTTTGGGTTTGTTTTAATATCTCTAAAATATCTGTGAAGAATGTTTAAGTATTAATTAACTGTGGAAATGACACAATCTACGTAATAGTTTAGTGGTTGTGTCATTTGGGGAGCGGGGCGGGGAACGAGGAAACTACCTCTGCACATTTCCTGCCCTGTTGACATTCCTAGATCGAACCACAATCCATGAGGATGCAAAGACGTATGTTCAACCGGTGAACCAACTCATCATCAAATATATATTAAATGTGAACATTGTTTGTATATAACATTTCTGATATATGTTACTCGGTCACAAAGAGTTGTCTCCTTCTACCAACTATAATGAATTTCACTATAAATGGTGACTTTTTTTAAAAGGAAATTGTGTTTTACATTAGGATTTAGGGGCTCAATTTTTAATATTAAAACAGGGTCTCCAAATTATTTGCTATGACTCTTGCACAATTTGTTTTTTAAAAATATATAGTACTACTTATGCTGAAATTATTAAGTTACCGTGCATCTAACTAAGGCCCAATTGACACCTCTGAAGAATGAATGATTTTTAATATCATTTGCTCCTCCCTTTGAACCCAATCTGCTACTTGGATCTCTTTGCAACAAGTGATAAATCAACTGTTTTGCACTCAGACTTACCTGCATCATCACATTTAAGATTATCATTACTATATTCATTTCCACACAACTATGCATTCAATCTTTGTAGGTTTACTTTATCATTTGTAAATTGTAATAATGATGCATGTAATCAAGTTTGAGATAATAGTCTCACCTGTTTACTTTTGGGAAATTTAAGATCCTTGTGGAGAATATTTGAAAATGTTCTTTGCCTATTTTTTCCTCTAAATGGTGTATATCCATAAAACATTTCATAGAGAAGAATTCCTGAAAAATAAATAAATTATGCAGTCAAAATGCAAAATGCATCAATTTTTCCTTTTTGGCTTTCCAAATCGAGAGTTCGGACACGAGGTAAGTAAAGTTTGACCAATAATTGTTCCCATTAAAAATTAAATTCAGATTCTCCCGAACAAAATATTGTAAATAATTGAAAAATTACCAAGAGCCCACCAATCGACAGCACTGGTATGGCCAGACCCAGTTATAATTTCCTGCACAAGCATTATATTGTCAATTACAAACATAGATAAATGAATAAAAGTAATTCAAACTAGTTTGAATAGTAAAAATGTTAACTATATGATGCATGATTCTACAAGGATTTGATTATTTACTGATAAAAATAATAAATCTATAAACAACAACTAATAAATCTATAAACAACAAACCGGTGCTATGTATTCTTCTGTGCCAACAAAAGAATTTGATGCTCTCATTGGTTCAGCCATAAATATTGGAGCCTGTTGGCCTTTCTTCTTGTCATTTGTAGTTGGAATCAAAAGCTATAAAGAATTAAATCAGACACATATAAGATTGTTTCAGCGGAGTTAAGAAGTGTGTGCGTGCGCGCGCGCGTACGTGTTTATATTATCTTAAAATTTTTGTCTCTAAGATATACCTGTGGTTTGCAAGATGTTAAACATGACAAATCAAAATCTGTTAGAGCCACATGTCCACTGCTTTGTAGTAACACATTTTCTGGCTTCAAATCTCGATATATTATACCTATGAATTTCGCCAAACAATTATATTATATATTCATTAAGTTAAAATTTCTCATATAAGACAGTAGTAAAATGGTAATTAATGTCATGTTATTAATAATAATTTCCTCTCTCTTTTTTTTTTTTTTTTATTTCAATTTTTTTAAAACAATTATTTTTATCATGTATGTCATAAGTATTATTGATTAAAAAGAGCTTACCTTGACAATGAAGGTACTCCAATGCAACAACTACTTCTGAGGCATAAAATCTATTATTATCACAAGCATTACTTAATGTCAGTAACATCAATGTAGAAAAACATAACGAGTTGATATTGTTGAAGAAGGATAATATGTTTTAATAGTGAGCATTGAAAACTATTTAGGTCCATTTGGATTGGCTTTTGATCAGCTTATGCGAAACAACTTATGCAAATAAATAAGCTTTTATATTATTATAAGTTTTTTAAGGTAGTTTATGAGAAAACAGTTTAGAAAGATACAATTTTTGTCATAAAAAATTTATGAATTAACATAAAAATTTATTTATTTGCATAAAGTATTTTTATAAGCTAGAATATAAACCAAATCCAAACGGGAATAAAAGAAAAGGTTCACTCACACACGTGTGCGCATACATAGATTGAAAATAATATACCTCACTGCATCTTCCTTGAAAACCTTTGCTGGCTGGCGCTCAAGAAGCAAAAATAGTTCTCCTCCAGGACAATAATCAGTTATCAAACAAATATGTGTTTTGGTCTGCAAATTAATCAAGTTTTAAGGAACAAACAAATTCAATTTTTGTATTGAGTGAAATGAAAAACAAAGACATCAATATACTATTTTATGTTTGAAGTAGTGGTTGATTTCCAAACCTGAAAAGAAGCATATAATGCAGGAAGAAAAGGGTGATCCAACATGTCTAGGATTTCTCTCTCTGTGCAAGCTCTATGTACCTGTAGTTATTGTCAAAAATGAACCAATCGGTTAAAATTGACTAGAACCAAGAGATGATTTAAAGCGAAAACAGTACGGAACAATTTTCATTCATAGTCAATGTGAGACTAACTACTCGTACTTAAACTTCAACTTTCAGTACCTTATTACGATTGAGCATAACATTCTTCTCCATAGCCTTCATGGCAAACTGTTGATTAGTTCCACATAGCTCCACCAGATGGACACTGAATGGCAGTAAATAAGTCATATAATAACACCATTATCACCAAAACTTGAGTTGAACAAAAACAAGATGGGCATAAACTTCATTCCCGTGCCAATTGTTTCAGGCACATTTAAGTTGTTGGGAATTATTATCAAAGTGACACTAATGATTATTTTACAACCGACCATGAGACGATTTGAACTTCGTCCCTTGAGGTTACAAGGCGAGATTCTTACTGCTTAGTTGACGCCTCATTGACGAGTTGTTTGATATTTGAAAAGGGAAAACATGAGAGAAAAAAGAAATACCTTCCGGTGTCGCCTGACCCTAAAGGTTTAATTGGCTTAAAATGCTTCAAGCCTATCTGCTCTCCATTCTCCATGATCTGCAAAAACATGGTCACATAATCAATTGGTAAAATGTGACATAATTTCAAATAGAAAAGTAATAATTAATACCTTCTGAATAGCTTTCCAAGCAACATCATCTCTCCTATGAGGTTTAGGGAGAACCACTTTTGAGTGATTCATCCATAGATCTTCTGGTTTCTGAAGATAATCAAAAGATATGTTAAGTAACAAACTAAATTGAACAACTTTTCAAAGGATAAAAATAATAAGGAAATATTTTTACCATATTAGCATCTGGTAGTTCTCTCAATGCATCATCAACATTTTCTGCAGTTTTTTTTACCTGAGTATGGATACCAAAATAACTTGTCACAAAACAACTTAGAAAATATTATACATAATAAATTGAACAAATTTTTCTAATTAAATATTTGAATAGAAACCAAACCAAATTTTCTCCCTCCTTTGCTGTATCTTCTACAATGCGGTTTTGAAGAGGCTCCACATGTTGACTACCATCAAGTTGAACTCCAATAAAATATTGTACCTCTCCCTATTAGATAAAGAACGAAAAATGGAAACAACTTAACCATGTTTCTAAGGTAAAATGAAAATAACATCGATGCAGACAAGGTCACTAAGTAATTGAATGTAGCTGCGATGCTAATGTCAGTGTCATAATAGTGTCGGACACTGAAAATGCCTTCAATCTGAAATGCCAGTGCCACACAACATTAAGTACTCAACATCTTGATAAGACTATCATGAACTCTACCTTCTGATCACGCATTGGCTGCAAATGAAATAGGTTCCAAAACTTTTTACCTGGATTTCAACAGATAAATAACTTTTCAAATTCAATAGTATGTGGAAAACATAAATATATTGATTTGTTTTTCTATCTACCAGCATTCAAATGGGTCTATTATTGAATAAAATAATTGTAGACAATAACATTGTGTGATATTGTCTATCAAGTGAAAAATTTCACCATTAGATTTAAACTTGAATACTAATGATTCATATAATTCCTACAAAATTCCATTGAAAACTAAATTAAACTGAAAAAAACTACCATTTTGGTCCTGAAAGTGTAACTTGTTGTCACATTGGTTCCTGAATGTATCAAAATTGCAAATACATCCCCAGTATCTTATTTGACAATAATTATATGGAATTTTTCATGTGGAATGAATACTAAAGAGATTAGCTTACCACTCTTTGTATAATTAATAAGTTGTACAGTAACTTCGGTTTGGTTGTCAATAGCATGTCTTATTTTTTTCACTGTTGCAGGATCTGTTTCAGGTCCTTGCAGAAACCTGTATCACCAAATAAACACATGAGTTTACACTTTACAGTAATCAAAACATATTTAACTCATAAAATATATATATATATATATATATATATATATATATATATATATATATATATATATATATATATATATATATGTACCTGCAATTTCTTCCCAAAATTTCTTCACGAGAATACTCTGTAAGCTCTAAGAAGCTATCAGATGCAAAGATCTAAAAAACCAAATAAATAAAACCTTAATCCTCATAATGGTATATACCCTATAAACAATTTTTGTGCAAAAGCAACACACGCGTGCGCACGCGCACACACACATAATGGTGTATACATAAAGGAGATTATAGATATCTTACAATGGGGTTATCAGGGAGCCTTGGATCAGTAATGACGAAGTTCTTTTCGATACGTTCAAGTGTGGTAGCAAGATCAAGACCCTTTCTCTTTTCTCTCTTTTTTGTGATTTTGTCATCAAAACTATCGGTCCTTTCATCATCCTCAGAGCTATCCTCATCAATAACTTGTTCATCATCATTGAAGCTTTCATTGTTTGATTGACTTTTCCTGATCAACCTGCAGAAACATATATTAATATTACAAAAAAAAAAAAAAAACTCATGATATATATTATGAATCATGATCATGCAACTATAAATTATGTATGCAATAATTAGCACACCCAAAATTTAGTTAGACTTGCCCAAAATTTAGCGAGTAATGCCTTATTAAACCCTACAGAAAAAAAATGCAAAACATGGTTTAGCTATTAAAAAAGTCCACAATAGTCAGGATTATCAAATCATGACACATTAGCCCCCCTTCTTAGGGACTAATGTATCATGAGTTAGTAATTCTGATTAACTGTTTTGTTGACTTTTTTCGAGACATTGATGTCACATTTTTTCTTAAAGACTAAAATAAAATTTTACACTAGAGTATAATAATTTATCATATATATCCTCCTTTCGCCTACATATTGAGTTTCTATGAGTTTACTCAGGTCATACTCGAGATGTCCCATTCATCGTGTCAAGGGTGCGTAGTATTATTTCACCTAAATAGTAATTATAAGTGGTGGACAACTCTCGACTTACAAGCATGTACTATTCGAAAGAGAACATTTAATAAATTTTGAAAAAAACAGAAAGTTATAATAAGTAAAGAAAAAATACCCCATGAAAGAACGGCGCCGCGAGTTGTTTTTGTTTTCGGGGAGCTCATTGATGGAATGCATTGAATTAAAAGTGTCACCACCTCCTGATCCTGAATGTGATTTACGTCTAAATGAAGGTAATGTACTCTCAGATTTTCTCCTTGAGGAATTAGATAGTTTTTTGTGTGATTTTGTTGCATGATCACCACCACGTAGTACACTTTTTGGTGTTTTGATGAAGGGAAGATGGTTTGTTGATTCACTGAGTGACCTTGGTCTTTTGCTCACTGCCTCCACTAACTCACTTACTGATGAATTTGCCTTCTCTTTCTGACGAGCTACACAATACACAGTTGCATGTTGTTAATTTTAGTGTTTGATTGCTAGCGCAAGTAAAAAAATATCAATAAATAAAATATTATTCACAAAGACACAGTAAGAAAATAGGTTAGATGTAAAATATAATTTTAATAGTGTATTAAAAATTACTATTTTAAATGATAAATATTGGTTATATTAAAACATGAAATAGTAGAAAAATATAGATTAGACTGGATTAATAAGTAGTACTTACAAAATTAAAAACCAATAAAAAAATAAGTTATGCAATATCTGGTATTCATAAAATGATAAATATGTATTAAGATATATGTATGTGGTTTGGTTTGGTTTGAAAAAAATAAAAAAAAATTATCTGATCCAATGATTTTTATAAAATGACATCCAAATACATTAAAAAATATTCAATATTTTTTTTGTGATTTTTGGTTATTTTAGATCGTTTGTAATTTTATAATTTGCATTTGAACAACTCTTAATAAATACTACAGATGTTCCAACATATAAGACCTATTTGTAAAATTTGTTGTCCCTTTATATAAGATATTTTTTAAAGTTTTTTTTTTTTTTTTTTGACGAAGATATCTTTTAAAGTTCAATGTGCATTAATTAATTTTTTATATAATACCCTAATTAAAGTAGAGAATTAAAAAATCAACTAATTTGTTTTTTGGTAACTAAAAGATCAACTATTTGTCTCTTTGAAGGATAATTTTAAAAAGTATACATTATTAACAAATTTAATGCATTTTTTTTAATTCTTGTATTTTTGTCAATAAAACTATATATTTTGAAATGGAAACAATAGTTCATTTTTATACATGTTGAAATTTAGCATCAAATTTAAATGTTCAATTAATATGGCTTCATTGATAAGTAATTGAAAATATGTAGAAAAGTATTTTTCTCTAAAAAATGCCTACAAATTGTATGGGCCTATAAGATATACAAATAAGAAACTAAGATACCAATATTTATGATCCCATTAAATTATGTGAGTATAATCATTAAATTATTAAAATAAAAAAAAATATTGATATCAATACGTACCATCATATCGAATCAAGGATTCGGGCAATCCATTGGGACGTAACATCTTCTCCTTGGTCCCCTCTGTATGCTTGCTAACCTCTACTTGCATTCTACCATACATACATAATAATCAATCACACATTCTTGTTTAGCTTTTTTCTTCACAAAATCATAATTTGTTAAAATTAAGAATCTCTTATTAATTATAGTAGATTAAATGGTCTAATAATTATAAGTTTATAACATATTATTCACATACCCAATAAGTTTGAGGATTTTGCCTTGTTCATCTTTGATGGGAGCAATAGTAAGAAGGTTCCAAAAGGGTGTCCCATCCTTCTTGTAATTTAGCAACCTTCCACAATAAGTCGTTCCCGCTGCTAAAGCTTCTCTTATCTTTGCCACGTCATTCGGATCCGTGTCAGCTCCCTGCATAAATCGACTTTTTCCCATACCCAACCCAGCCTGATCCATTAGTCTCTTTTATAGTCTCTTCCGTCTCAAATATTAAAAAATTTAGTCATTATCAATTAATGTGTTTATGTATTTAGTAAACTATTATATGTAATTATTTTGTCAAAGTACTCAATAATTAGAAATTTTATCCTTAAAAATGAATAAATAGTATTTAAGGTGAATTCAACTTCTATGTATAAAATGTTATATCTCTACCAACTGAGCTGATTTAATTGAAAAAAATATAAATTGTCATGCTTAATTAGTAGTGTATCTCAAAACACTATTTAGCACGAAACTTTTTCAAAAATTAAAATGAATATATTTAGTCTAAAATTTGCTTTAAAAAAAATGTTTAGTCTAAAATGGTAAGTTAGAGAGCACTAATCATTGATTGAGCTTACCAATTTCTTCCAATGACCTCTTTAGAAGTATAACCCGTCATATTAAAAAACCCGGCACTAGCATACATAATCGGGTAATCGGGTTTGGTAGCATCCGAAACAACAAATGTTTGTTGAAATGCCGATAATGCATCTCTCAAATCCTCCGAAACTCTCGGTATTCCTCTAAACTCTCTTCCGTCATCGGAACTCTCACCGGAGCTTCTCATCGAATTATTCGAGTCTCTTCTCGAACCACCACCGGAACTTCTAACTGCCACTCCCTGTGGTTTTCCTGTCTCCGAATCAGTTTTCAGTACTAATCCCCATTCCGCTGCTCTTTGCGCCGCAGCAGAGCCGGTGTCGCCGGAAATTGGCGGCGGAGGAGTTGTTTCCTTCAGTGCCATCCAGGAAGTTGCGACGGTGACTTCATCGGAGTTAATTGAGTCGCGCGTTTGTTGCTGTGGAGTTTCATTGGCGCGTGAATTTGAATTTGTCCAATTGTTCCATGAATTGATTGGATTTGGATTCGAATTCGAATTCGGATTCGGATTCTCGTTGTCAGATGAAGATGGATTGAAGACTTCAAGTGAACCACGATGATCTCTTGTAAATGCTTCCATCACTTTCAAACTCTCTGTTTCATTGTTTTTCATATAGATAAATCATCATGATACAAATTATACTAGCTAATAACTTAATAAGCAACAAGTAACAGAAATTTATCAATATATAAATATTTATTTACATGCATATATTTTTTGTGGGAAGAGAAAAACAAATCAATTAATAATAGTTGGATAGTGTTAGTTGTTACAATGGCATGGGTTTTGTGATATGATATGACATGATATGTGAGATAGGGACTTTTAATTATACAATCAATTTTATGAGTTGTTTGGGTGGGGCTTGGTTCAACTTTTTCTCTAAGTTTGAGTTTCCTAAACTTTGAATTCGGATTCGTGTCGTCGGTTATATTTAGACATTCTACCCAACAATGATGAGTTTGATCGGTCTACCCAAAGTATGTAGATCAAAATTTTAATCGTATAATTTTGACCGTCTAGTCCTGATTGAATGTTGTAACGTGTGTCTAAAAGATATCCTAATCGAATGATCACTATGTTTGAATGTGTGGATACAAAGATAGAAAAATGTTCCTAAATTTTCATGTTTTAGTAAGTGCTACTGTATGTAAGTTGTATGATGTCCTAATCACTTTTTTACCATTAGTATTTGATCAATTGGACCGTCTAATCTAATTTGGAATCAATTCTAGCATAAATGGTTCCATCCCCCGATTGCAGTTGCGGGGATCCGTAAAGAGTTGTTGTATTGCTATATTGTGGGAAAAGATACAAGTCAGTTGTTTTAGCTAAATTTTCACATTATTGGTTATCTAAGGATAGATATATTATTCATATAGTTTATGTGCATTTATGTATGTACTAAAATGAGTGGAGGAGGTGAACTTGAACGATAGCCTTTTAAGGGGGACACAAATTAATGTCGTGAAAGCTTTAAGACAAAGACAATGTCTGGGTTGTTTATTGATTATTTGTGTTGTCACAAACTCAAAGTGTCCACACGAGGGCCAAACAAATCCCTAGAGGAGAAGACACTAAATGGAAAATATAATAATTTAATAAAACTTAACTGTTTTTGTGATAGTAATTGTTCAAAGTACTGTTTACCAAGATTATTTGTTTCTTTTGTAAGGTAGTAGCTTGGAAAAGAATTTAAAGAAAGCTTTTTCATAATCATTCTAATAGGCCAATAAGAAGAAATTCCTAAATTGTAGTAGTATAGTATGTATGATTTATAATTAAGGTGTTGGAATGTAAAATACAAAATGAGTTGAAAGTATTGTTAAATCGAGACATGTCGGACACTAAAATGTGGATATTACTTTGCGTTTTGCGAGTCTACCGGTAAACTCACAAATTTAGGATACAATATGCTTTAGATCTATTAAAAAGCTTCGGAAACATTTGAGGATCCGAAGCTTTTCATATTTTGGAGTATCTGGATTTCATAGTATAAAGTTAAGAAATCATATTGTTGAATAAATATGAATATGATGATCGCTATTAAGTGTAATGCATATGAAGACTAGGAAATACCTCAAGTTGAAATGTGCTGAATCAAGAATTCAGAAATTAGAAGCTGGTATATGGGTTGTGATTGTGAACTTGTGTGTATTCTGCTTATTCCTCAACAAATTGAAGCATGCAATATATATAAACTTTCTATAAATGGCTAATGAATAATTGTAGTAGAGGATGACAAATGGAAGAAAAATATATTAAGAAAGGAAAACAAGAATAATTGTCTCAAAGGTTTGGGTTTCCATACCTATGTTTCTAAACTTCACATGGCTCTTACAACTATTCTATTGCTATATATAACTTCACTCAAAAACCTAAGAGATACCAAATTTAATTTACAGTGTTGAGAAACCAAACCGTGATATTCTATGTTTTGCTAACCTTTTTAAGATTACCTTTGAATGATTTATGGTGTCATTATTAGACAGTCTGGAAAAAGGTTGTCAAGAAAGAAAAGTAACAAGAACATAGAACGTGTTCTACTGCTTTTAATTGTGTATGAGAAATATTGTGGACTTATAGCCCAAGACAAAAGCAAAACTAGACAACAAAAAATGGCACATACCTACTTATCACTATTGGGTTTGTATAAAAATAGAATAATAATTCTTATATAAAAAAATAAATATTAATGTCGAAATTACTAGGATGGAAAAGTCCGTTATGTGCTTTGCCAATGACTTATATTAAAAAATAGCTTAAAATTTTGATGATGAGTGTCATTATCTAAAGTAGAAGTTAAGTCGTCCTCTACCTTAATTACCTAGACAATAATTTGATCGGCGTTGATTTGACAAAATTAAAGAAAATGACCATAAGATTTTTTCAAAAGAAAAAAAGAAAATGACATTTAAGTTGAATTTAGAGACAATAATATTTGTTTATCTTATTTGTTGTTGAAATGACATCAATTTAATCAACATATTAGTAGTTATGACGATCAATCCTGTGAGCTTCTATTTACAAGAACTACATGAGTTTTTATTAAAGTTTAAACTATTTTGAAGTATATAATGTATTGAAATGTGTACACACGAGACTATATAGGTAGATGATGTACACTCTTCACACGACCACAAGATATTGACTATTGTATACTTTATGCCATAAATAAATGATGATTTATGTTTACCCTTTTGACGTGGTTGTCTAACGAGTACTAAAATGACTACTCTTTCTTTGTTCAACTTGTTCAATTTCATGTGATATGAAGGACCATACGTCCACTTGAGTAAAAGTAATTATTATGATAAGTCCTCTCTTTTTACTCTAATCGATATTATGAAACATTCATAAATTACTCAGAATATTACATGAAATAACAGTAGCCACAGTTTCATGTAAATGACTCTTGTCAAACAAGAAACAATAGAGTTAAATTAGTCATTTAAAATTAAATACAAGAGAGTATTCGATTTATTCGTGAGATTTGAACGAAGATGTGTTGTCCATGTTAGCATTTTTCTTCGTAAAAACAATTACATTGTCGATGCATAATAATTGATCCGTCTTTGATATCATAGCATCAATTGTCAAATTAATTTCTTCCGGTCACTTTGTTTCCAAAATAATTCATCTTCGCCTTATGTGTTTTTTCTTTCATGTATTCATTAAGGGGTAGAGTAGACCTCATCATTTATCGATTGGTAATGGTTAGTGTGGACACTTATTATTGGTAGTTTTATTGTGAGAATTAAAACTTTAACATGTGAAAATGAGATTAACAAATTATGGTGTCAATTTTATTCCTAAGAATCAATAATATTTGAGAATAATTTTTATATATTTGTACCAAATATAAGAGTACACTCTCCGGTATTTTTTTTTAAAAGAAACAACTCACTTTTTATATTTATTAAATAATTTATGTATCTAATTGTTAGGCCTAATTTTTAGTGTTCATGTTAAATGAATATTTAATTGTTGGTCCAGCTAAATAAATGCCAAATAAATATAAATTGGCATTTTTGTTAAGTTATTTAATGTTTCGAAGCTATTTGTCATAAGCGAAGTCAAGATATTCGAGGCTAGCAAATGGGTTATTCGAAGGAATTGGGCCTAAACTGGCCCAAAAGGAAAATCAGCGAATCAAAGTTCAGCGCGCAAAGCAGGATTGAAGTTCGAAATCAACGGTTCGAAATGAGGAAACGTGGGCCGCGTGGAGCAATCCGGAGCGTCGAATCGAAGAGGCAATTTTGCCCGTTTCGAAGTACTTAGGATAGTTTCTTTGTTTAGAATAAGGGTCACAAAACATTTTACAAAACTTCCTACTGAAATTCCGAGTACTCAAGCTGTCGAACGAAAGGAATTGCGAGGAAATAATGTATGTTTGTGCACCGTTTTATTTGTAATTGCTTTACGTTTATGCAATTTACTCTTTCCTGCAATCTTTACTGTTTTTCTATCATCAAAAACACTTCTGTTTCGAGGCGATTCGAGGCATTTAGTGTTAGATTCGAACTAAAAGACTAAAACTGATAAACGTTTGTTGATTCTCGACGAACATATAAAAAACTTTCTCTAAAAACAAGCATAAAATTGTCCTGAGATTACTAGTCGATCTCGTAAGTCTTAAAATACTTAGACTAGCACTTGTTTACCAAATTTCAGCTATTTGTCACCAGCGAAGTCAAGATATTCGAGGCTAGCAAATGGGTTATTCTAAGGAATTGGGCCTAAACTGGCCCAAAAGGAAAATCAGCGAATCGAAGTTCAGCGCGCGAAGCAGGATTGAAGTTCGAAATCAACGGTTCGAAATGAGAAAACGTGGGACGCGTGGAGCAATCCGGAGTGTCGAATCGAAGCGGCAGTTTTGCCCGTTTCGAAGTACTTAGGATAGTTTCTTTGTTTAGAATAAGGGTCACAAAACATTTTACAAAACTTCCTACTGAAATTTCGAGTACTCAAGCTGTCGAACGAAAGGAATTGCGAGGAAATAATGTATGTTTATGCACCGCTTTATTTGTAATTGCTTTACGTTTATGCAATTTACTTTTTCCTGCAATCTTTACTGTTTTTCTATCATCAAAAACACTTCTGTTTCGAGGCGATTCGAGGCATTTAGTGTTAGATTCGAACTAAAAGACTAAAACTGATAAACGTTTGTTGATTCTCGACGAACATATAAAAAACTTTCTCTAAAAACAAGCATAAAATTGTCCGAAGATTACTAGTCGATCTCGTAAGTCTTAAAATACTTAGACTAGCGCTTGTTTACCAAATTTCACCGTAAACACTAATATATAATATAAACTAAATATATCAATTATTCAATTAACTTAAAAAGTATTAAAAGAACCGAAGATAATATTATATTTATATCCAATTTCCAATTAATATATGCGTGGTAAACTTTAAACAACCACACCCAAGAGACAAAATTTAAATCTCATACATAACGGTTGTCGTAATAATTATTTATTCAAAAACTAATTATAAAAGAAAATTAATGAAAAGAAAATGTGAATTTTTTTTAATAAACACCATTTAAAAACATATTGTGATGAGGAATTTGAATAGTATGCATAAAATTATAGATTTGATAATATGGTCCATTTGCAAACCAAAAAAACATATTAGATTTATTCATTTCAACGATTTATCAGTATATATCTAAATATGATTTATAATTTAGGATTCAGTTATATATAAAAAATAGGTTAATAGGTTGTTACCCCCTGCTAAGTGGACGTATTTTGCGTTACCCCATGCTAAAAATTTCTTTCCCCCTTGCAAAGTAATTTTTTTTGCCCCCACCCCCCCCCCCCCCCCCATCGCCCTTTAGGTGCAAAGAATTTGCACTTTTTAAATTGGTTGAACAGAATAACCGATTTAAAAAACATAAATTTTAAAATCGGTCGATCAAAATAACCGATTTAAAAAGTGCACCCAAAGCGGGGGGGGGGGGGGGGGGGGAATACTTTGCAAGGGGAAAACTTAAAAGAATTTTTAGCAGAGGATAACACAAAACACGTTCACTTAGCAGGGAGTAAAGACCTATTAACCCTAAAAAACAAAATAGAAATATAGAAACATGAGTGACAACTGAGTGTGTGACACCTTGTATTACTGATAATATAAAGACCCATAACCATGTGAATGAAAATGTTTTGTTGTGGACAACGTTACCTTTCCTTATCCAGATAACTTTGATACTTGAATCATAACTCAAGTTAATGGGGCATTCTATAATAATAATTCATGGGGCTCCCCTTTTTCGATTTAATTGTAGTTGTTTATATGTTACATATCTAGTGTATAATTATTCATGGGGCACCCCTACTGCAGCTAGATTT
Organism: Trifolium fragiferum; assembly: GCA_954870985.1. NCBI lineage: Eukaryota > Viridiplantae > Streptophyta > Magnoliopsida > Fabales > Fabaceae > Trifolium > Trifolium fragiferum. The sequence goes on from OX940790.1 coordinate 49,492,558, forward strand.
AATTGAACTTGTTTATAATATTTACATAATATCTTTGTATCTCTCACTATCGTCTCAACATGCAATTGTTGTTCTTCATCATTTGTAGTGGCGACAACATCTACGTATTATTGTTTATTTTGATTCTAGTGGCACATGGCCACTCATAAGTTCTTTTTTATTTTATTTTTATTGACTAGTATAATGCTCAAAATCAGATGTAATGAAAAGTTTGGACTTCAAACTTCGACCCCACTACATACAAAGGAGTCAGATATATTATTCTCAAATTTTTAAAATATCTATTTCACATTTTTACTAACTTGAGCGTCAAAGTATTTGTAGGTATAAATCCTACTCCACTTACTGAAACTGAAGAGAACTACCACATGATGAGGTTGACTCTGATCGAAATAAGATCAATATATATCTAGCGTGTTTGTGAAATTGAGATTCATTTAAAAATTTAATTGATATATAACTACAACAACTCTATTAGCTCGACGCATGTCACTAGAAACCTCTAATACATGGATCATAATTGCCTACAATTAAGCTTTCACAGAGTCAAATTATATAATAAAATGATATTAATCATCAATTTAAATCAGATGGCTGAAATCTTGCGTCACGCAGTTAGAGCGGAAAAACAAATTTCATAATACATGAGTATAACAGTCCATAATCCAACCATGATTGTAAAGGTGGTTAAGGCACATATCCTTATATATATAAACAACATATTAAATTGTAAAACTTAAGCTGTTCTTTCTGTACGTACTATAAACAGTTCGACATATAGTCGACAAGCTAGATCATTTAAGAGTTATAGTAAGAACATATAAAATAGACAATTAGACATGAAATGTTGTCCTAATAATTAATGAATCCTGGTATCGAAACGTGTGTTATGCTATGTTCTTGGCCACTAATTTAATTTTCGTTAATATGGCTCTCACATTTTTGTCATGATCGGTCATTGTTTAGTCAATTTGAATTAATTTTTCATAATAACGATTTTTTAACTTGTGACAACCATGTGATCCTACCGTCTCAAAAAATATTATGTGTATGTTTAATATTAATTACAGTGTGTTTGTCGAAGTTGCGGTGAATCAACGTCGTTTTTACAAATCGTTCTGAGCCTTCTTCTCTGTTCTAAGGAAAATAAAATGTGGTTTTTACAAAAACTACTGTATAATATTAGTATATCTTCTCTGTTTATTAATTTTTTAGTTTAATTTTTAGTGACAAAAAATTTGTTCAATTCATGATAAAATAATTTTAAAAATAGAACAAAAATATTTTTTGACACAAAAATTATAATAAATAGAAACTTTAAATTTAAATATGGAAGGAAGTGACATATTAAAATGATCATGATGTTGTCAGCTCAAGAAAATAGATCCAACTAGTTCGATTTGTTAGAGTTTGGTATGTCGAATTTGATAGTTTTTGAGCGTGAATGAAAGATTACCGTGAGGCTAACAAATGTGTTGATATGTTAGTTAACATAGGATCTGACTCGGGAGGTCCTTTGATTTATTATGAATTTTATCCGATTTCCCTTAGTTTACTTTTTTCTGCTGATATTGCGAGAGTTGCTACTCCTAACTTAATTGCTTTGTTATTTTTTCCTTAGGGTCTTTTAGACCCTCTTGTTTAAAAAAAAAGGTACGGTTTATCCTGTAAAATGCTCATACACTTTTGAATAGGAGCTATTAACAAAGAGTCATAATTCAAATGATCGCTAAAGATATACTATTCATCTATTTTAAAATAAGTATTGCAGTTTAGTGCGTATATATATTTTTTTTCAAGTAGTTTAATGGTTAGATTTAATGCGTACAATTTATATATTATAGTTTGACTATATTATATTTTTACTAATATATAAAGACAAATGTAAAATATATATAAGATTTCATTTGTCTCAATAAATATTTTTAAAATACCAATATTTTATAATTTTTTGTGAATCGGTAATTAAATATATTAATTCTCAAAGTTGTAAATTAGCATGTCTAAAAATTAAATTGTAACAATCATTTTGGGACATAAAGAATACAATGTATCGAGTGTTTGTAGCAATGAGGTGGTGCATAGCCGTCACCAGAGGATATTATTCCTCCTTTCAAACTTTGGAAATTTGTTTTTGAGCCCCGTCATTCCCACTTGTCCCTATGCAGGTTAAGTAGTGAGTGTGTAAAAACACAAAATCTGAAAAACTGTGTTCGCAACATATCATGCGAACTAAATTCACATTTTAAAATGTGAATCTATATGCAGTCAAAAATTTGACCTTGTTCCACTCAAATTATCTTGACATGTGTCCAATTTTGATTGGTCACCTCACTTGTGCAGTTGTGGCATAACATACACCGATCACATGTCTTGCTGAAGTCCATTAAATGACACCCTTTTTCATTTTTTTCACTCATCATTCTCATATCATTCCCACATTCTCTAAACTTTTTCTTTTGTTATTTTCATCATTGCTCGTGTAAGCGCTCCCATAATTCTTCATCGGTTAGTCAAAACGATCTTATAATCTATATTTTGTGTTGATGATGATTGAGATCGTTATGCTTATCGACGAGGGACTTTTTGGGACTTATTTCGAACATTATAACTAACCAACGAGATGTCTGCTACTCAAATGAGGCTTTCTCATGGCCCAACATTGAAAAGAGGAACTACCCCCTTTTATCCCTTAAAAGGAGATGTCAATGTCGGAATAATTTTTCTAGCTATTGTTATATTAATTATGATGTAATTTTTCTATTTAATGTTTTATGTTAGGACACTTGTTTTTGTCTAATGGATTATGGAATGGCTCACGCCTATCATGAACCACCACCTCCTCCTCCTACAGTCCAGCCTCAGCCTCCTGCATCTCAACATCCTTCTACTCCTCCTCATGTTCCTCCTTTGGCCCCTCTACCCCCAATGGCTCAGGCTCACACTCAGCACGAGCCTTTGGCACTCGTTCTTTCCTAGAATAGGCAACAGACGATTCATCCCGATTCCCTTTCAAACAATTCACTACTTTATTTAACTTATCTATAGATACACAAGGTCAACAAATATGCATAACAAGGTCAACAAATATGCATAACAAATATGATGAACATAATCAACAAATATCATCCAAGCATCAACATCAGTATGGTTCAGTAGTTAACTAGTGAACAAAACCAGTTCATAAACAAATAATAAAAGCAAAATAAACTGTAAATCCAAACAAATGTGCATTAATCTCATGTTTGTTGGCTTATATCTTTACTTGAAGGTGATTTGGACTATAAATGTGCAAAAAAGGGGGAGGGGTGTATTTGGACTATAAATATGACAAAAAAGAGGTTTTCGAGTTTTGGGGGTGTGGAGATTTTGTGGAAAAATTTGAATTTTTAAAAACTATTGAAATGAGGGGAAATGTGGTGGGACTCTTGTTATATAGAACAATGGTTCGCGTTTTAAAATATGAATTGGTTCAAACGTCGCACGTTCAAAAGCGAACCCATGTTTTGTCAAATAAGTGTGTTATTTCATCAAGGGGTGTAATACCAATGTTGGAGTTATTGAGTTAGGATAACAAAAATTGTCATTCGCAATATAAGTAACGAGCATCGTATTTTGATAAATTTGCAGGGTGCACAAGTATTTATGGGGGTGTGAAAATAAATTCTTCTTGTTTTTAGGATACATACCGAGATTATATTGGGTCAAGGCCGACCCATGAACTATGCAAAGGATTTAGGCCTCAAATTTTTTAGAATTCCTTTTCATGCCCCCACATTTCATACGCGTCCTACGAAATGACAAAAATGTCTCGCTCACACGTTAACAAGCGAAAACGGTTCACATATTATACAACTAATGTTGTAAAAATCTAATCATTTCATCCCACTTCACCCCCCATAAAAATATTTCGAATGATACATGCGAACATCTGAGTAGGGTTTACTTTTTAAAATGCGAATGATCCCTCTATATATGTTTGATCTTCAAACACAAACAATACACACTACCACCAACTTTTTTCCCTCCACTTCAAACCCTCATAAATCAAAAGTCGTCCACTTTATAAGGGGTAAACACCTATTTACCCTAAAATAACTTTTTTAAAAATATTTTACCTATAGTAACATTTTACCTTATTTTCTATGGAAAAAATAATTTTACAATTAAAAATCACTTTTTAGATAAAAAAAAATAAATAAATAAAAACAAACAATTTTATAGTTTATAAATCCTAACTCAACTAATAGAATTGCCGATATTGCTATAAGTCGAGCGTCATGATTGGAGTTTGAACTTCAGTTCCTCCATCTTGTATTTTTTGGTACAGAGAGGGAAAGGTTCCTCCATCTTGTATATGTATGGGTTTCTAATAATAATAACTTACCATTTCATCTATTTTAAAATAAAAACATTTTTTTTACAATAACTTTAATTCACTCTGGGATATACAAATTTCAACCTTGCTTCCATTTTAACCGCATTCAACTTCGCCTCGTCACATAACAAATTTCACATATTTTTTGACAAAATAACAAACTTCACACATAGAAGAACAAAAAACAAATGTTTACTGTGATCCGAACAATTCTGAGATTGAACGTCCTTCTCACCACCGTCTTTCTCCATTCCAACACTTGGAAGCAAAAATAGTAACACAACAATCTGAAACAAAATTGAAGAACCTGAAAAAAAACCAAAAAATAAGCTTTACTAGAAAAAAAAAAACCAAATGTACTCTTCATTCAGGCAACGCATCATCACTTGGTTGATCCTAATCATGATTATACTATACATACTTTACTCTTCCAATCTTCTTTTATTAACGAGCGAAAAGCGCGATTGTTCGACCAAGGTGCATTTAGATGCAGCCACAGACGAACAACTTGAGATGATTGGTACTGGTAATAGTTCCACAACTACATCATCTATCATTGAAAATGAAATTTCAAATGAGAAAAAAATAATAGTAAACAAAAAAAGAAAGGAGGAAGAACCAGATGATCAAGATGGAGAAGAGTTTTCTATTGATGACTTATCTCAAAGACAAGACACAGAGATCAAACACATTGTTTTTGGGATAGCAGCTTCGTCGAATTTATGGGATATAAGAAAAGAATACATCAAAGTTTGGTGGAAGCCTAATGAAACAAGAGGGGTAGTGTGGTTAGATCAAAGAGTGAAAATACATTCGGATGAAGAATTACCTGATATTCGAATTTCGGGGGACACTACGAAATTTAAATATACGAATCGTCAGGGACAGAGATCTGCTTTAAGGATTTCAAGGGTGGTGACAGAGACATTGAAACTTGGATTGGAAGATGTAAGATGGTTCATGATGGGAGATGATGACACTGTGTTTATGGTTGATAATGTTGTTAGAGTCCTTTCTAAGTATGACCATAATCAATTTTATTATGTTGGAAGTTCCTCTGAGAGTCATGTTCAGAATATACATTTCTCTTATGCTATGGCTTATGGTGGTGGAGGATTTGCTATAAGTTACCCTTTGGCTAAGGAGCTTGCGAAAATGCAAGATCGATGTATTCAACGTTACCCTGCTTTGTATGGTAGTGATGATAGAATGCAAGCTTGCATGGCTGAGTTAGGCGTTCCATTAACCAAGGAAGCAGGTTTTCACCAGGTAATTAACACTTCTAATAAGTTTATATCTCTCTATCAACAGTTTTAGAAGAAATAAAATGCCATCTTTTAAGAAGGATTATTAAACAAATCTTGAATGAACCCATGTTACTACATTTTAATTGCATTATCATTTACCCAACTTTCATTTGTTCTTCCAAATACATGTTTTTATATAGCATTGCTCTTTTAAAAATGTCGGCATGAGTAGACCTTAGACCTAAACTCATTATAATGAAGTTCTTTCTCTTTATTAAAAAAATGGAGAAAATCTCTTGTAATATAAATTACTAGGAATGATGGGTGACTTTGATTCTCTATTTTTGAATGGAATTGAGATTTGCCTATGTATATCTTTCTTGATTATGCAGTATGATGTGTATGGAGACCTATTAGGCCTTCTTGGAGCACATCCTGTGGCCCCACTAGTGTCATTGCACCACCTAGATGTAGTGCAACCAATATTTCCAAAGATGAACAGAGTACAATCCCTGCGGCACTTAATGAAATCTGTGAAGCAAGACTCAGGTAGCATAATGCAACAGTCAATTTGCTATGACAGAAATAGATATTGGTCCATTATAGTTTCATGGGGCTTTGTGGTTCAAGTTCTGAGGGGAGTGTTGTCTCCTAGGGAATTAGAGATGCCAACAAGAACCTTTCTTAATTGGTATAGAAGAGCTGATTACACTGCATATGCATTCAACACAAGGCCTGTAACCAAACACCCTTGTCAGAAAGCTTTCCTTTTCTATATGAACAGAACTCGATATGATCCAGTTAAGAAGCAAATTATTGGTACTTATTCGCGTTACAAATCTAAACCTCCTCATTGCCGGTGGAAAATGGACTCACCAGAAGATATTGATTCCATTGTAGTTTCAAAAAGACCAGATCCTCTTCGCTGGCAAAGGGTAAGGATGCTTTGAAACTCAAATTACTACATCTTCGAAGCACTATCACATACACAGATACTGGACATATCACTCGCACTAATGTCACATCGATAAAAATTTGAAATTAAAATAAATAGAATAATTGAATGTAACTGCACGTATCCATGTCAGCCACAACACATATTGGACACTGCACACGCCTTTAATGTGAAGTGTCGGTGCCACACACAAAAAATAATGAGATATTATCAACCACTAATTGCTTTCTTTTTATTAAATTACTACTTTATCAGCATTTGATATGAATTATTCTAGTGATTAAATTATAAACCATTTTTTGCAGTCACCAAGGAGGGACTGTTGTAGAGTTCAACCGTCACGTCGTTACTCACGCAAGGGATCAACGTTGTACATATGGGTTGGAAATTGTCGAGCGGGAGAGGTTAGTGAATTGGTGCTTAAAAGTGGAAGTTGAGCTTCAAAATTCCCATAATGTAGTTTTTTAATCTAATTTCTTAGCTGTATTTGCATGAGAAAAAGTCTACAGAGCACAAATGAAAATTGAACAATTGCCATTGTTCATAATATCACAAGCTACAGTTATTAACCTCTATGTAATTGTAAACTCGAGAAAGGAGACTAAATTGCATAGTTTTTATTTGGAATGCATTCTATGTGAGAAGTTCAATATACTTCCCAAATGAAATGAAAAATTGCCATAGTTTGATTAGTTTCATTTCAACAAAGCACAGACTCAAATGAACTCTATTCTATGTGACTATGTCCAAAAAGAGAAAATTTCATTGTTATTTTCCTTTACCGAAGAAAACGGTTCTTCAATTAGGCGAACTCGCTGGAGGCAAGTAGATTTCTTCATCACCAGAAAGATCTTGTTGAGGAATTGAAGGAATTGGTGACGATGCAGCAACCGCGAGTATTGTAAGATCAAATCGAGTATGATCGTTTGAAATCGGTGTATCAAACGGTCGTATAGTTGTTATCGTACCATCTTTAATCTCCACATCTACTGTTTTCAAAATATAAACAGATTTTTTAATCAAAGTATTGAAGTTAATCAAAATCATTTTATCAACAAATTGAAGTTAATCAAGATCATTTTATCAACAAATTGAAGTTAATCAAAATATCACAATAAAAAATTGAAGTTAATTTTGTCAGAAAATTGAAGTTAATCAAAGATCATTTTAACAACAAATTGAAGTTGTTACAAATCATTATATCAAAAAATTGAAGTTAATCTAGATAATTCTATCAACAAATTGAATTTACTAAGAATATCATTTGATCGATACATTGAAGATCGTTTTAACGAAATTAAGATTTAATTACACTTAATCTTGCTTATGAAACTTCAACATTCGTTTTCAGTCGTTGTGATTATTTTTCCGCTAATCAGAAATTTTGAAGACAAGAATGTCGCTAATTAGGAAGCATAAAGAATGAAAGAACAAAAAGAAAAAACGCGTGAAATATGAGAAGAACGAAAGCGCGTGAAAAGTCGATACCTGGAAAAGAGAACCACCAGAGAGTGAAGAGACAAAGAAGCACAAGCATAGGAATAACGTGAATCATCTTATCCACCGGCGGTGAACGTGATCGAGAAACGTCTCTCCTTACGGCGACGGTACGGTGGTGATAAAGTGGAAGTGCATCGAGAGAATCATCGTCGGGGTTCCTTCTTCGCTTTGCGTTTTGCTGCTGAAGTTCGGTTGCGATGTTGATGGCTCTATGATCTTCGGTTGAACATCGAGAGTTTGAGATTGAAGATCTTTGCATCATTTCGAAGAACAGAGAGAGTGATTGATGATGAAGAAGAAGTTGTTACGGAGTGATTCGGTGGTGATTTGTTTCTTGGATTTGTTCGTTAGGATCTAACAGAATTTTGGCGGGAACGGGAAGTGTATGAGCGTGCCACACACGTGCTAAAAATGCTCACGTACTAGTAGTTTATATTTGGAGAAAATTTAGATACCGTTGACGAACAGGACAATTGGAACAGTATCTAAATTTTCTCCTTTATATTTTACTACTCTGGTTTTTTGGACAATACCAACATGTGCTCCATGTTAAAGTGCATTAAATTAATTATGATCTTACTTATTTAACTTTGATTAATAATTAAAGCATACATATCATTCTACTTTGATTGATAATTAAAACATAAAACATGGATTTACAATTAAAACATAATCATTCCACCTTGATTGATAATTAAAACATAAACATGGATTTAAAATAAGAATATTCACTTTTATAAAAAAAAAAAAAAAAGATTATGCACACTTTCTCAAACCAAGTTTATTACACACGAAACATCATACTTTTTTTGTTTGCTAAAATCAGGCCTTTTTTTCACAAAAATATGATGCAACACATTTTTTTTTGTTGAAACGGCTAAATTTTATTAATGAACAATTCCTAAACAAGAATTATAAGGAATTGTTGAAACATACAACGAAAGATAAAGTGACGAAACACTTTAACCAAACAACAAGTACACCAAAACAACACCCCAATCCACCCATAACATTACACCAATTGAGATTCACTAAGCCCACCAAGAAGACCCCAACCCAACCCAAAGAGACACCACTAGATACTAACTTTCGAAGTCGGATCAAAATTACTCGGCCCATCAGAATCTAAAAAGCAGCACCTTGAGTCGAAAGTTGGGGGACACCGGTAGAAAGAGAACCAACAGTCAACACCGATGCAGTAGAATTCGACCAGATACAAGAAACCTGCAAATCTCAACAGATTTGGACACCCCTCAGCGACTCAAAGAGTCATGCAAATCTCAACAGATTTAAAAACGGTCAGAGAATCTAGTATCGTAGAGAAACCACTCACACACGGCATTAACCATCCAAAATCCCGCCCAAAACACCAACCACTACACCAAGTCACCACCTCTGCCAAACACCACCACCCCGACACGACACCAAACTCCCAACCACCGCCACATCTTCTCACCGTCCCCACCGTAAGCCACTAAAGATGTCGTTGGAGCAACACCACCTCCTAGACCGAACACTACAACAACACCTCACCATCACCACAACACATCATCGCCTCCAACAACACCCCACAGTACCACTACATCACCACACCAGCTACACCAAATCAAACAGACTGCACGGAAAGCAGAACCACCGCAGCAAACCCAAACCACCAGATTAAACACCAAACCACCACCGGAGAGGCAGTAACACGGCGGTATGGAGTGTCAGTTCTGGCGAGATACAAACTCCAAATAACGACGACGAACCAAAAACCAGAGGCAGCAGGACCAGAGCAAAAACAAACCGGCAGGGAGGGAGACAACCAAAACTCACACCAAATCAAAGGAACCAAAGCCCGATTGTAGTACCCAGTAGCATCGTCCTCGCCGCCTTCACACGGAAGAGAAAACCGCAAACAGAGGTACCAACGAGCCTGGCATGGTGATACAGAGCAGGGAAGCTCGTCGCACCACCCACTGTAACGTTTACATCTTGCCGCCCGGTTTTGGATTTGAGGGATTAGAGCTTGCGGCGGCGGATCTAGGGTTGAGGTCTAGAGAGAAGGCAGAGAGACAAGTTTTCAAGAGAGAGGAAGATGATGGTGTGTTATGATGCAACACATTTTGTTTTTTTTAACGAAACTTATTTTTTTGGAATTTTATATGATTTATAATTTAATTTGTGTCTTACCAATTCTTTTTAGTAATTAAATATAGTAGATCATTGTTTTGAAGAAAGTGTTTGATTCGTTAAAACTTTTAATTATCAAAGTTGATTATTACTCCATTTAAAATAAAATAAATGAGATTATAGTTAATTTAATGCACCTTATCATGTGCCCTTAAGGCACATGTTAGCAAGACCCTTTTTTTTAATATTATTTATGTGTTTATTTTAATATATCATTTGAAGAATTTAGTTAAAAATGTTAAGACAAAATTGAGATACATTTTATAGAATAATATATGTTTAACAATGTTGTAAGATAGAGTGAGATGAAAAATATTATTTCGCTTCTCGTTTTACATTACTAAGAGATAGTTTTTTTTCTCATCTTCATACCCGGAGACTATATAGTGACACTTTAAATATAAAATAGTTATAAACTTCATTCTCAAATAAACATATAATTAGTCTAGGTGTATTTTTAATAGTGGAGTCGAAAGTGTTCAGTGTTTCTCATTCTATACCCTTAAAAGATTTTTTCTCTCTTTCTCTCTCTCACTCACTATATTTCTAATTTAATTGAGTATGAAAATTCGATATATGTTTAAAGATGTTATATGGGCATAGTGGGTGGGAAGTACTCCATCATTCTCCTTTCAACAACACTATGAGATTCTCTTTAATGTCTCTATAGGTACTCCATAACAAAAATTGTAAATTTTATACTATTTTTTAAATGAATATTAACATACTTTGATTATGTTCCTATTCTCAAACTTTTATTTGTCATTGTACCACAAATAAGCAATTTTCACGTGTGATCGTCAAATGAAAAAATCTATGTGTGAACCTCCACTCATATTATTGATAAATTAGCATCCCGAAAAAAGTTTGAACGAAGGTTTATGAAAAACTTAAAATTGAAATTATGAAAAAAAATCCGTTGATTATAAAAAATCAAAATTATATTAATGTATGTTAGGTTTCAATTCCTATATATTTTTTCAATTGAATGTAATATAGTGAAAGTGCGATAAACACAAAAAATGAAGAAAAAATAAACTCTCGTAGTCCGAAATTAAATTTTAAGTAGTTAATGTATATTTTTAAGAAAAATGCTAAATAGTGCCCATTATATACCCCCCCCCCCCCCCCCCCTCTCTCTCTCTCTCATCACTATCTTCTACATATACTTTTATTCATGGCGAACTAATTTTACTAAATAAAATTTTGAATAAGGGATTCCTGTGATAAAATATGAATAAACCCCGTAGTCGGAATTCAAATTTTAATTAATAAATATGTATTTTTAGATATTAAACTTTCAAAAATAAAAAACTTAAGTATTGCTCAAGTTAGATATTAAACTTATCTTACACAAGTTAGATATCAAACTTGAATACTTTTGATTGGGAATTTAATTTCGAACTTAATCTAAAATTAAGAATTTTACTTTTAATTTAAAAATTTAAATGTGGCATAATTTAATTAAAGAAATGAAGAAAACTCAAATAATATGCCATACATTTTTAATTTTTATTGAATATTAGATAAATAACACACAATTTTGTTTTCTCTCATTATCATATGTTCAATATCACTCTTGAAGTCATATATTAATCACCAAAAACAACACCAACCTATTACATGCATGACACCACCAACCAATTATGATGTTTAAATTAAAAATTTTAATATTAATAAATCATACAAAATTCCCTTATTCTCATGTATTAAATATGCCTCTATGCATATCAATCACAAAAAATATTCACAATCATTTATTACATGCATAACACCATAAATATATTAATTAGAATCCATTTTCCACTTAAATTTTTTATGTAATACTACGTGTATCATTATTTCTTTAATCTCTTTTTTATTTTCATATATTTCTCTTTTCTTTTCTTTCATCTTTATTGCATACATTATTAATAAATATAAAAGATAATTTTACAAATTTACGAAGTAAATTGCTACTGGAAAAACAAAAATATATATTATCATCTAACTATTTACAATACTAAAATAAATTTATGTTCATCCAAAATTTACATAAGTTGTTCATCTCAAATTGTGTCTCGGACTTTTTACGTGTATTTATTATATAAATTTATTTTATCTTCATGTATCCAGTAAACCATTTACTATGCTTATATGTACTCATTTTATTCTAAACATTTACTATTTTAACTTCGATAAACAAAACTTATTTATAAATAATAATTTTTATAAATCTAATCCGAACGACGTGGAAAATATTTATGGCATTTAACTTTACCCTTTACCAATTCAACTATTGGAAATATTTTAAATTTAATTGAGATATTATATATTTATTATGAAATAAAAAAAATGTCTTGTTTTAGTCCAAAAGTTGGGGCCTAAAGCCCTTGCTTTGGTCATTTGACCCTTGGGTCGATCTTGACAGCTTATGCAGTTTCAGTTGCTATTATTATTCTCGTATTCCAATCAAGATTTTGAGATCGTTTACCTTAGTATAATTAGAAAGAAGGAATGAGGTCAGAAATTATGTTGGCAATCAAGATTTCAATATCAATATATAATTTTTTTTCTTTCGCAAACCTGTTTTATTGAATCCAAGTTGTCACGGTAAACATTGCCAAAACCACCGATACCCAAAAATTTACTAATGCTAATTTTTTTTTATAGGAAGTGAAAGCTCATCATAACTGAATTTATGTATCTCCTCATTATTTATATTTAAAGTTATTGTTTCCCTATCTGTAAATAATAAAATAAAACAAGTAAAACATTATTTTATAAGAAGGAAAAGCATTGAAAACATTATATTAGTGATCCATCACAAGAAACTTCATATATAAAAAAAATTAAAAAAAATGAGAAGAAAATGCAAAAATTACAATGAACATTATGAAGAATGTGTTACATGAGAATATATTAGTGATTTTTATGAGTCAGTAGAATGCATTCCATTTTTTCATGCATGCATCAATGATGACGGTTACTTATGAGAGTTATGTGAAAGCCTTATTCCTTTATACACACTAAATGAGAAAAAGAGGGTATTTTTGTAATTCTACACTAAAGATATAATTGTAAAGGTGGAATAAATTTGTATTTAAATTTCAAACTAATTTGAAGTCTGTTGATTGATTGATACATAATGATTGATAGTTTGTTTAAAAAATTTTAGATTTTGTTTTTAGCCACGGTTTAATCGTGGCTGATTTTGTCGAGAAGTTTTTTTTTATTTGTTTCGATTTTACAACTATGTTACCGGAAAATTTTTTTAGTTTAGCTAAGGTTTAACCATGGCTAAATGTCAAAACTCATTTTTCTTAAGTTTTTCGATTTGTAACTTTTATTAAATATAGGGGTGAACCAAAATTATGAAAGGGGTAAAATGGAAATATTGAGTTGTTTGTTGGGGTGAAAGGTTAAATGTAGGGGTGGGAGAAATTTTTTTTCTAATTTTACGAGGATCCAAAGCAATATTAACCCTAATCTCTCTTTTCAAAAAAAAAAAAAAAACACAACTCTAATTTCTCAATTTTTGCTATCGTTATGGCCGTGAATTCTTCTGCAATTGAAAGAAAGGTTAGGAATCACTTACCTAATGATCTTGCATTTTGTGCTCTCTCAAAACTTCCTAATTTGAAATCTTTGAAGTGATTTGGATGCGTAAACAAAACATGGTCTCTCTTGTTTAAAATTAACCATCATTTCATGAACAAATTCCGCAATAATTTTGTATCTAATTGTTATATTGAAAGTTGGTAAACAATCACTGGTTTAAGTATTTTACAATCGCAAGATCAACTAGAAATCTTAGGAGAATTTTATGCTTGTTTTTTTTCCAGAAAAGTTAGAATGTTCATCAAATATTTATAAACATTTAAGGCTTTTTTTCGTTAAACATGTAATTAAAACTACTAGTTTCGAAGCGCATCGAAACAGCAGAGTTTTTAGAAATCAAGTTTAACACAAACGAAATAAAGATGCTGGAAAGTAAATTGCATTGAATGTAAAAGCAATTACAAATAAATGGTTTACAAAACATACATTTTTTCCCTTGAACTCCTTTCTTTCAATCGCATGAAGATTCAGAGTTTACAGGAATTTTTGTATAAAATTTGTGACCCTTTTTCCAAATGAAAAATTACAATATATACTTCGAAGCAAAACTAAAGCGCTGCTTCGATCTTGACGCTCCAGATTGCTCCACGCGTCTCCCACGTTCTCCATTTCTTCGAATTTTCTTCCTTTCGCGCGCCAGCTTTCGAAATGGGTTTGAAACTATTTCTTTAGGCTAAAATCCTTAAGCCCAATTTCTTCAGAAGTCCAAGCTAGTAACTTCGAAACATCCATTGTTTCGAATATCGAATCAAAAGGCCAATAAACACAATTTAAGCATGAATCAGTGAAGCCTTTTTCAAATATATATTTCAAGACATAAATACCAATTAAACGTTATTTGGCATTTAATTCTTTGTTGGACCAACAATTTTATCTTTAATAAATAAATACCAAATTTATGCCCAACACTAATCTTCACCTTTAATTACTACTATGACACATCTCTCATCCTATATCATGAATATAGTGATAATAATTATATTCCTAAATACTCTTACTATTTACTTTCTAGTGAGAAATATGAGAATCAACTCGAATTACAATCTCCAAATCTATTTCAACCGAAAAACTACCCTGACTTTGTTGGAACAAAGTTAGTTCTAATATAACCCAAGTAGTTTTGATGATAACAATAGTATTAATATACAATAGGGAGTACTGATAATTTACTCTAGTGTGCAGGTATATAAGTTAAAATTTTATATACACTAGAAATTGAAGTTCTGGTTGCTATGCTAAGAAGCGCCCCCAGAAGTTGGGAAAGAGCAAGTTCTGAGAATGACACCAGAAGTTGTGGTCACCAGAAGTTGTCAAGTCAAAGTCAACAAGAAGTTATACTCATCAGAAGCAAAACTCATATCTCAAGATTCTTATGACGATGAAACAGCAGAGTTTGCCAGAAGAACATTCTATTCTCAATAACGACTATCATCTATTTGGCAAAATCTGAAGAGGCGGAAGAAATCTCTTTCAAGACCGTTATCTTCATGATAACGACGTTTGTACTATTGTACTATCTTTATTTTCCTGATATGGGTGAATATTCAAAATCAAGGCTCAGATTTTAATCTTTGCTTGATTTGAATAAGCACATTTCAAATAAAAATATTAGTACAGTACTACGTAGCTGTTTTCATCTTTGTCCGCTCAAATTCAAGACGCTCCAACATCATCTATAAAAGGAGAAAGAATTTGAAGACGAGACAACACACTCACGAAGAAAAAAGCGCTGTTATACTACTGAATTTCTAAGAGCATTTTTAGCTTAAGATACAACTTGAGATTATATCAAAATTCAAGACAAACAGTTTTCAACTTCTGACTAGTCAGTTGTTGAACCTTAGTTTTCTTTTCAAGAATTCTAAGAAAAGTCTTGTTTTCAAAGTTGTATTATTTTGTTCTAAGAACTCTGATATTGTTTATCAGTTGTTCAAACATTGTATTTTTTATTTGTGTTAGAAGTCTCTTGCTTGTGAGCTTGAGCATTGGAAGTCTCTTGTATTGTGTTACTTGAGCAAAGGAAGTCTCTTGCAGTTGGCTTGAGCAATTGTAATCTTGTGTGATTATAGTGAAATCCCTTGGAAGTGCAAGGGGACTGGACTACTCTCGGTTTAAAGATGACTATAAGATTATTAGGTGTATACATTATTCTCGCATGAGTGAGGTCGATCTTGAACTTATCAATGTGCTACGGGAAGATGTGCCATGGAACGAAATATCCTACGAACCTGTGTGGGAGATTTATAGCCTAAGGTGTAACTCTTGGAGAAAACTTGATATCAATATGGTTGTGCATCGGCGGTTTCAAACATTGTACATTGATGGATCATGTCATTGGTTGTTTCCAAGTGACAATCTTGATGAGCATTTCTTCGTGTCCTTTAACTTGAACAATGACATGTTTACTACAACAATTTTACCCTTAGACGTACTGAAGGTTGAAAAACACACAAGAAGGGGGGGGGTTGAATTGTGTGAGACTTTTTCTAAGTTAAAACAAATTGCAGCGGATAAGGTATAACACACACAATATATGAGGATAGGGTTAGAGAGAGATGCTCAGAATTTTTATACTGGTTCCTCCCACTAACAGGAGTAGTCCAGTCCTCTTGTCCTTCACAAGAGATTTCACTATAATCACTCAGATTACAAATGCTCAAGCACTAAGCAAGAGACTTCAAACTGCTCAAGCACAAAGCAAGAGACTTCTAACTGCTCAAGCACAAAGCAAGAGACTTCCAATGCTCAAGCACAAAGCAAGAGACTTCCAATGCTCAAGCACAAAGCAAGAGACTTCCAATGCTCAAGCACAAAGCAAGAGACTTCCAATGCTCAAGCACAAAGCAAGAGACTTCTAACTGGTTTTAATGTTAATAAAGATAAGAGATTAACACTTGATATACAATCAGAGGTGTTTACAAAATACAACTCAGTTACAAGACTAACTTAGAAAATTATCACAAAGTTTCTAAGTGTTTGATAGCTTCAGAATTTGACAGAGTTTCAGCACGTTCAGAAGCTTAAGTCTTGATTCCATTTCTTCACAAATCTTCTTCCTTTTATAGATGATAAAATGAACGTTGAAGATTATAGCCGTTTGAAGAATTGAGACGCTCCTTTGTATAGTTCAGTGAGCTTATTAGCTGTTCTGATTTGCAGTAGCTTAGGAGCTTAACGTTTACTACAAAATGAGAGATTCCTTTTGGCTTTTGATATTTGAACCTTGGTGAAAGCCAAATAAGGAAATAATCGTTTCTGAAGCCTGACTTGAAAAGGACCTTTCCATGGTCAAACCTTTTCATTCTTGGTTTCTGCGTTTGGACTTAGTCAGGCACAGTCTTCAATAAAATTGTACTCTCAAATGTAGCTTAACACTTATATCTGACGAGCCTTCAGATTTTGATAGGCTCAGAATTACTTGTTTCAGATCTGGTGAGCTCAGATGTTCTTCAGATTTTGATAGGCTCAGAATTACTTGTTTCAGATCTGGTGAGCTCAGATGTTCTTCAGATTTTGATAGGCTCAGATTTACTTGTTTCAGATCTGGTGAGCTCAGATGTTCTTCAGATTTTGATAGGCTCAGATTTACTTGTTTCAGATCTGGTGAGCTCAGAAGTAATTCCTTCAGAAATTCTAAGGTTCAGATAATAACTTCAGAGTTTCACAGGCTCAGAATTACTTGCTTCAGATCTGGTGAGCTCAGAAGTAATTCCTTCAGAAATTCTAAGGTTCAGATAAAAACTTCAGAGTTTCACTTGCTTCAGATCTGGTGAGCTCAGAAGTAATTCCTTCAGAAATTCTAAGGTTCTTTAGTTCGCAAATTTTAACTTTTAATCCTGCACACTGAATTAAATTATTAGTATTCCAATTTAACCTTAAATACATTGTTATCATCAAAATCAATTAAGGAGATACAAAATCATAATTTTGTTCCAACAATCTCCCCCTTTTTGATGATGACAACTATATGTATTTAAAATCAATTGTTGTTGTTTTTATTTAACATCTTGACTTCAGGTTCTGAGGTTTGCAAGCTCCCCCTGAGTCTGATAAGCTTCAAAAGTTTATCAATGATAAATATAAAACAGTCTAAGAGTAATATTTAATGTCAAATATAATTTCATATATTCTACCTTCAGAATTAGAGGTTTGCAAGCTCTATTTCTTCAGACTGACAAATATAAGATATGGTTTGCAAGCGTATCTTATATTATATGAATTTATGTTGGACAAAATTTATTACTCCCCCTCATTAAAAGTTTAAAAGACTTTAATATAACTTAACAAGAGTAGAGTTCAGAAAATGTGATCTTTAGAGCTTCAGAAATAATTTCACTGCCATAGGAAATGAAATAATATTTTCTCCCCCTTTGTCATTATCAAAAACGGGTCAGTCAAAGCACAAGTTACAGGGTAGTAAATGCACACAGCAAACAACCACCAGCAGTAAATGCATTCAACGGTAAAAGGGAATTGTTAAGTACCATGGTGAAACAGGGAATTGTTTCAGAATGAAGACGAGTTTCTTCAAGATCTGAATCAGTTCCAGGAAAAGGTGGAGTGGTTTGAATGGATGAGGGGTTTGGTTCAGAAGTGGTTGGCTTAGGAGATGAAGTCTGAAGGGGTTCAGTTTGGGATTCAGCAGGGACTTCAGAATTTTGAACATTTGAGGGTTCAGATTGGTCTACGTCCATTGCTATTGGGGTAGACTCAGAATCTTTAATAGGAGATTTCTGAGGGGATTTAGGAGTGTCAGAAATGGTTATAGTGGAAGTTTCAAAATATTGAAAACGTGAGAAGTGATAGTGACTAGTGTGTAGTTAAGTGATTATAGTGGAAGTTTCAAAATATTGGGGAAACAAGATAGTGACGTAATGGGGGCTTGGCAGTTACTTTTAATAAAATCATCATTAGCTCTCCTTCATTACCCCGCGTTTACTAGACATGATGGGAAGTTACACAGATAAGTAGTGTTTTCAGAAGCCAGCTGTCAGTTAGAGAAACTGAGTGGTCAACTAACACTTAGAGTAGGTATCTGAGTCACAAGAAATCATATTTAATAATAAATAATTCTGATTGCTTCAGATGAGAGAGTGCTTCAGAACCTATATAATAGTTTCTGAGCCGTCCAAACTTCTGAGGCCCTTCAGAACCAGTTTATTCATTCAGAGTTAACAGCATTCAGAGATATCATTCAGAAATAAAAACCATGTTCAGATTTTTCTTGATAAAATCGAAACGATCAATAGCAAGAGGTTTGGTAAAGATATCAGCCCATTGATGCTCAGTATCAATGAATTGAATCTTAATTACTCCCTTCTGAACATAGTCTCTAATGAAGTGATGTTTGATCTCAATGTGTTTAGCTCTTGAATGCAAAATAGGATTCTTAGACAAACAAATAGCAGCAGTATTATCACAGAGAAGTGGTATACTACTTATCCTTATCTGATAGTCCTCCAACTGATGTTTCATCCAGAGCAATTGCGTGCAACACTTAGCAGCTGAGATGTACTCTGCTTCTGCTGTAGATAGAGCAATAGTTGCTTGTCTCTTACTAGCCCATGATATAAGGTTTTCACCTAGAAATTGACAGTTTCCACTAGTGGACTTCCTTTCAATTTTATCACCAGCATAGTCAGCATCACAGAATCCAATAAGCTGATAATCTAAGGATTTCTTATAAAGTAATCCAAGATTAGTGGTTCCTTTCAGATATCTAAAGATTCTCTTAACAGCAGTTAGATGAGACTCTCTAGGATCTGATTGAAATCTAGCACACAAGCATACACTGAACAAGATATCTGGTCTAGATGCAGTGAGATAAAGGAGGGAACCAATCATACCTCTGTATAATTTCTGATCTACTTTGCCTTCAGATTCTTCCTTCAGAAGACAGCTAGAGGGATGCATAGGAGTTGACATTGGTTTACAATCTTCAAGACCAAATTTCTTCAGTAAATCCTTTGTGTATTTGGTTTGATGCACATATACTCCTTCTTTTCTTTGATTGATTTGAATTCCCAAGAAGAATGTTAGTTCTCCCATCATACTCATTTCAAATTCATCCTGCATAAGCTTAGAGAAATTCTTGCAAAGAGAAGCATTAGTTGAACCAAAGATAATATCATCAACATAAATCTGAACAATCAAAATATCAGTTTTTAAGGTTTTTCTAAAGAGAGTGTTATCAACATGTCCTTTTTCAAAACCATTTTCTAGAAGAAATATATTTAACCTTTCATACCAAGCTCTTGGAGCTTGTTTCAAACCATACAGAGATTTCTTCAATTTGTAAACATGATCAGGACACTTTATATCTTCAAAGCCAGGAGGTTGTTTAACATAGACTTCTTCATAAATTACTCCATTCAGAAATGCACTCTTAACATCCATTTGAAATAGAGTGACGTCATGATTAACTGCATAGGACAAGAGAAGTCTAATTGCCTCAAGTCTTGCTACTGGTGCAAAGGTTTCAGTGAAATCTATGCCTTCTTGCTGACTATAACCTTGT
Organism: Trifolium fragiferum; assembly: GCA_954870985.1. Classification (NCBI taxonomy): domain Eukaryota; kingdom Viridiplantae; phylum Streptophyta; class Magnoliopsida; order Fabales; family Fabaceae; genus Trifolium; species Trifolium fragiferum. Next base: position 49,512,930 of record OX940790.1, read on the forward strand.
GCAACCAGTCTAGCTTTATTTCTGACAACTTCTCCCTTTTCATTTGACTTGTTTCTGAATACCCATTTTGTTCCAATAATGTTCTTGTGTTTGGGTTTTGGTACCAGATCCCAAACATCATTTCTTTCAAATTGATTGAGTTCTTCTTGCATTGCAACAATCCACCCATCATCTGAGAGTGCTTCTTCTATGTTTGTGGGTTCAATTAATGAAATTAACCCAACTAGGGATTCATCCTCTTTGAAAGCAGATCTGGTCTTTCTTGGGCTATCCTTGTTACCAACAATTAGCTCTTCAGGATGGGATGATCTATACTTGAATTTACTCTTAGGTGGAGCAGGTGTCTGAGAGGGTTCAGTTTCTGAAGGGTCTTCAGAGATATCTTCATTTTGAGTCTCAGATGGATATACAGCAATGGAGAGATCTTCACACTCAGAATTTGAGGAAACTTGAAATTCTGCAAAAGTCTCAGCTTGCTCTGACATTTTATCGTCAGGCTCTTTATCATCAAATCTAACATGTATAGATTCTTCAACTGTGTGAGTTTCAGAATTATACAATCTGTATGCTTTTGAGCGTTCAGAGTAGCCTATAAAGATACCCTTATAAGCTCTAGCATCAAATTTCTTTCGATAGACCTTGTTGTCTAGAATATAACAAGTACATCCAAACTGATGAAAATAAGAAATATTTGGTTTTCTTCCTTTGAACAGTTCATAAGCAGTTTTGTTCAGAATAGGTCTGATGTAGATTCTATTCTGAACATAGCAAGCAGTACTCACGGCTTCTGCCCACAAGAACTTAGCTAGGTTAGACTCAAGCATCATGGTACGAGCCATTTCTTGCAAAGATCTATTCTTTCTTTCTACAACACCATTCTGCTGTGGTGTTCTAGGAGAAGAGAATTCATGGATTACTCCATGCTCTGAGCAGAAAGATTCGAAAGAGTCATTTTCGAACTCTCCCCCATGGTCGCTTCTAACCTTCAGAATCCGAAGATCCTTTTCACTTTGTATTTGTGTGCAGAAGTCACTGAACACCACAAGTGCTTCACTCTTAGAACGTAGGAATTTCACCCAAGTCCATCTACTGAAATCATCAACCATGACCAATCCATATTTTTTACCATTGATAGAGGCTGTCGAAACAGGACCAAACAGATCAATGTGAAGCAATTCTAAGGGTCTGGAAGTAGAGACAATGTTTTTAGACCTGAATGAAGTCTTAGCAAATTTTCCTTTTTGACATGAGCCACAAAGTGCATCTGAGTGATAATCAATGTCAGGCAAACCACTAACAAGCTTTTGTTTGCTAAGCTTAGAGATCAACCTCCAGTTAGCATGACCAAGACGCTTGTGCCATAGCCATTTCTCATCACCCAGAGACAAAAGACATATAATCTTTTGGTCAACCAAATCAGAAAAGTTTACTTTATAAACATTGCCAACTCTCATTCCCTTGAATACTACAGATTTGTCAGAGTCTTTTGATACAGTACATGATTCCTTATTAAATGTAACAACACACCCATTGTCACAAAATTGACTAATGCTCAATAGATTGTGTTTAAGTCCATCAACTAACCAAACATCTTTAATGGAAAGAGAAGAATTACCAACTGTACCTGTACCAATGATCTTCCCTTTTTGTTTTCCTCCAAATCCCACAGAGCCTCCCTCTTTCAGAGTTAGGGTTTGGAACATATGCTTTTCTCCCGTCATATGTCGTGAGCAACCACTGTCCAGGTACCAGGGCTGCTGTTTTACCTTTCCTTGCATGAGCATCTGAAGCAAACATTATTTCAGATTTTGGTACCCATATTCTGATGGGTCCTTTAGAGTTAGTCTTCTGAATAGTATTCCTTCTTTGTTTTCTATGATCAACACAAGATCTAGAATTAATTAAGCTTTGACAAGAATGTTTAGGCTTAATTTGATTCTTGGATTTTGATCTGGAGTATATCACAGTTCCAAAGGTCAAGCAAGGATCTGAAGTAACTTTACCTTGATTTCTCAGAGGTTCAGATGACTTCTGAGCCTTAACTTGAGAACTTTTGGACTCAGAAATTTTAGGTTCAGAAGAACTTGGAACTTCTGAGTCTTTGGGTTCAGGTTCAGAACCTCCTTCAGAGTTGGATGCCTTCAGATCAAGTGTACCACTTTTAACAAAGGTAGAGAATAATTCAGGTGGAGTATCATCCTCACTATATGATTTCAGAGGTTTATCCCAGTTCTTAAACCGAGAATAACCAATGCCTTCACCATAGTTACGAGTCATATGATAAATCATGGAAGCCATTTTACTCCTATTGAAGGTACAACGAATAAATTCGTGAAGAGCATCTTCATGATCATCATTGAGCTTGTCTGCCAAGACATAGTTAGATTCAACATGACAAATACGAATGTTTAACGATTCATTTTCATCATAAAGAATCTTGGCATCCTTTTTCAATGATTCATGAACATTCTTCAGAATTTTGTGTTGACTTACTATACGAGAGTAATGTTTCACGGCAATCTTAAGAGAATCAATTAATTCAGATTTAGTCATGTTAGAGTATACCTCATTTTCATCATCTGAGTCATCTTCAGAATCTCTATCAGAGTTGTTACCTTCAGAAGTTCTTGCCATTAAAGCCAGATTGCCTTCTTCATCATCTTCTCCTTCAGAGTCATTCTCAATGGTCTCCCAAGTGGCTAACAAACTCTTCCTTACCTTTTCTTTGTACTTTTCTTTCCCAAAGCTCTTATTCTTTCCTTTGTCCTTGGATGACATTTCTGGACAGTCCGCAATGAAGTGTCCAGATTTCTTGCAGTTATAGCAGTTGTTCAGTTCTTCCTTTTTGTCCTTTGAAAAGGAACTTCTTGAGTTGTTTCCTTTGTTTGGAAACCTTTTGTATTTCTTGTTCCATTTCTGAAACCTTCTAACCATTAGTGCCATTTCTTCATTCTCAGAATTTTCATCCATCATATCATCAGAGGTTTCTTCCTCTTGTTCAGACACTTTGATCTTTGCAGCTTTTGAGGAAGTCTGAACAGAGCTTAGAGCCAAGGACTTCATCTTCTTGACAGGTTCATCTGACATAAGTTCTAGCTCATGACTTCTGAGTGAGCTTATTAAATCTTCAAGAGTCACATTGTCCAAATCCTTGGATTCCTGAAAAGCTGTAACTTTTGGTCTCCATTTGGAAGGTAAGCTCCTCAGAATTTTCTTCACGTGATCAGATGCAGTGTAGCTTTTCTTCAGAACTTGAAGACCAGAGACAAGGGTTTGAAACCTTGAATACATGGTTTCAATATCTTCATCTTCCTTCATTCTGAACAGCTCATATTGATGAACTAATAAGTTTGCCTTAGCTTCTTTGACTTGCTTATTTCCTTCATAGGTGGAACATAGAGAGTCCCAGATAGTTTTGGCACATGACTTGTTGGATATTTTTAAATACTCAGCATGAGATATTGCACCAATAAGCATATTCTTAACAGTATGATGCTTCTTATACTGTTTCTTCTTTTCAGCATCAAAGAACTTTCTGTAGGTATTTCTTACAACACCTTCATCATCCATGTGTTCAAAATGTATACCATCTTCAATGATATCCCATAACTCATCATCGGTCCCAATGATGTAACTATACATCTTGGTTTTCCAGAAAGGAAAAGTAGTAGGATCACTGTTGAAGTAAGGTGGTTTGTCTCTGTGATTATCACTGTTCCTTTCCCTATCATAGTTGTGAGGAGGTGGAACAGCAGAGTGATCAGGTCCAGAGGAAGCAGAAGGAGAGGTAACACCAGACATGTTTTTCAACTAAGTACCCCTAGATCTTTTACTGTTTCACTGTTAAGTGAAGAGCAACAGACCGGAGCTCTGATGCCAATTGAAGGTTGAAAAACACACAAGAAGGGGGGGGGGTTGAATTGTGTGAGACTTTTTCTAAGTTAAAACAAATTGCAGCGGATAAGGTATAACACACACAATATATGAGGATAGGGTTAGAGAGAGATGCTCAGAATTTTTATACTGGTTCCTCCCACTAACAGGAGTAGTCCAGTCCTCTTGTCCTTCACAAGAGATTTCACTATAATCACTCAGATTACAAATGCTCAAGCACTAAGCAAGAGACTTCAAACTGCTCAAGCACAAAGCAAGAGACTTCTAACTGCTCAAGCACAAAGCAAGAGACTTCCAATGCTCAAGCACAAAGCAAGAGACTTCCAATGCTCAAGCACAAAGCAAGAGACTTCCAATGCTCAAGCACAAAGCAAGAGACTTCCAATGCTCAAGCACAAAGCAAGAGACTTCTAACTGGTTTTAATGTTAATAAAGATAAGAGATTAACACTTGATATACAATCAGAGGTGTTTACAAAATACAACTCAGTTACAAGACTAACTTAGAAAATTATCACAAAGTTTCTAAGTGTTTGATAGCTTCAGAATTTGACAGAGTTTCAGCACGTTCAGAAGCTTAAGTCTTGATTCCATTTCTTCACAAATCTTCTTCCTTTTATAGATGATAAAATGAACGTTGAAGATTATAGCCGTTTGAAGAATTGAGACGCTCCTTTGTATAGTTCAGTGAGCTTATTAGCTGTTCTGATTTGCAGTAGCTTAGGAGCTTAACGTTTACTACAAAATGAGAGATTCCTTTTGGCTTTTGATATTTGAACCTTGGTGAAAGCCAAATAAGGAAATAATCGTTTCTGAAGCCTGACTTGAAAAGGACCTTTCCATGGTCAAACCTTTTCATTCTTGGTTTCTGCGTTTGGACTTAGTCAGGCACAGTCTTCAATAAAATTGTACTCTCAAATGTAGCTTAACACTTATATCTGACGAGCCTTCAGATTTTGATAGGCTCAGAATTACTTGTTTCAGATCTGGTGAGCTCAGATGTTCTTCAGATTTTGATAGGCTCAGAATTACTTGTTTCAGATCTGGTGAGCTCAGATGTTCTTCAGATTTTGATAGGCTCAGATTTACTTGTTTCAGATCTGGTGAGCTCAGATGTTCTTCAGATTTTGATAGGCTCAGATTTACTTGTTTCAGATCTGGTGAGCTCAGAAGTAATTCCTTCAGAAATTCTAAGGTTCAGATAATAACTTCAGAGTTTCACAGGCTCAGAATTACTTGCTTCAGATCTGGTGAGCTCAGAAGTAATTCCTTCAGAAATTCTAAGGTTCAGATAAAAACTTCAGAGTTTCACTTGCTTCAGATCTGGTGAGCTCAGAAGTAATTCCTTCAGAAATTCTAAGGTTCTTTAGTTCGCAAATTTTAACTTTTAATCCTGCACACTGAATTAAATTATTAGTATTCCAATTTAACCTTAAATACATTGTTATCATCAAAATCAATTAAGGAGATACAAAATCATAATTTTGTTCCAACACGTACCTTCAAACATAGTTACCAATTTTCTTTTAAAAATTGTGCAAAGACGCTTGGTGGTGTTAAATGGTTCCATTGCTTCAATTTCATGGTATGCATCAGATCATACTACTTTTAACATATCAATTTTAGGTGAACTCGGCGTGAAAGAATCATGGACTAAACTTTTCGTTTTTGGACCATTGCTCTACGTTGATTGGTTTATTGCAGTGGGGAAGAATGGTGATATATTTTTTAGGAAAAAAGAATATGGTCAACTAGTTTATTTTGATTTAATTAAGACTGAAGAACTTGGTGTTAAAGGAAGGAGTCTTAACTATCGTATTGCAATTTACAAGGAAAATCTTCTCTCAATTGGACGAATAGATCATTAATTAATTTTTCGTGTTTTTAGCTTAGAGATTTATGATTGTGTTTATTAAGATTTTACCTTGTTTAATAAAAAGTGGTTTGTCAATCACGCTTATATCATAAATATTATCAAAGATATGATAAACTAAGAAACCATTTGATAAATTGTTGCTTTCTTATCAACTTTATTTTGAAAGTATTATTCCAGGTTAAAAATCCACCGGTGAATAAACGGGAAATTCTAGGTTTCAACTCTAACTCATGCATGTGTTGGAATTATACTGATAACATATATGCATGCTTTATGCTTATTATATTATGACATATACTTTAGTGCGGAAACAAAATAGTCATATAATCATGTATAAAGTTATAGGATCGACAAGATGATCTTTAAAAATACCTGGATCCATGGAGAAAAGCCTTTTGCAGTGATCCTGAAACAAAGAGATTTCACGGCTTGTATGGTTATTCCTCAACCGGTACCCTAATGCCTTGATTCTCTTCAGATGGGGTGAAGAGAGTATATTTTGCTAACATACGGTATATTGAGGACCATAACATATATATAGAGTGATGATCCATTAGGGTTCCCATTATCCCGAAATGGGTCATCCCGACATCCACTCATATTGAGCCCATATCAATTAAATAATTAATTCTAAATAGAAATTCAATTAGCCTTTTGACTTTATTTGATCACTTAATCAATTAAGGCTCCTAATTAATAAATAGCTAATATAATTATATAAAGATATTTGCCCACATAATATTATTGAATATCATAAAATATTCCAACAATCCCCCACTTGGGCAATATAAATTGATAAACAATAAAACGGTTGTTGAAGCATTATCTAACTAATTTATGTCACAATATGACTCGAGGTGTCTTTCAAAAATCTTTTACTTTATGCAACCAAGTGACATAAATACTTACAGTCATTTTTTGTGTTAGGATTTCCATTATAAATGGACATTCAAAATGATTGAAGTCGAACATACTGATGATCTCCAAATTATTCGATCTCCGATATGCGAGCACAAATTAATTTTGTTCTCTATAACAATCCTTATGGTTGCTTCATTTCAACAATTCAAATTTTGAATGCTCAAGTATCTGTCAAATGATCTTAATATATACGTTATTTCCAAATGCATATAAGTAAAATCATACATAAGTTTCTCAAAGTTAAAGCATATAAGAAAACACTTTATTTTCTAAATTTTCAAATTTTCTTTTGGGCAATTATTTAGACTTTTAAACAGTCTCCCTTTAAGATTAAAACAATCTCTTAGTTTATTGACTTTCATGTCGAATTTACTTTCAACTTTATTGATACAACTCTTTTGAAAAAACCGAATGATACAATGAAAATGATTTCTATGTATCAAATTTCCTAATACAAAAGAGGTGTGCCCAAGATATTTTGTCACTAAACTTTTGCTAGTGTTTTCTTGGATCACATATCACTGTTGACTTAATAAAATAAAATCGACACATAAACTAAGGATATAAACATACTCCCACTAAACTTGTATAACCCACAACTCTCCATAATATATATCTCAGAATCAAATGAGACAATTACTTGATGAGACTTTTGTGGTATCATTAATAAGACAATTTCCTAAACTCATAAATGTATTTCATTTGTTTGCAAACCACTTTGTGTTTATTGACACAAAATTTATCTTATTGCACTTTACTGTATTTCATAATGTCCCCATTAAGAAATACTACATTGATATCCATCTTATGAAGCTTCAAAATTATAATAAGTAACAAGTGTCGTGACTATCCTAATAGAGTTTTCAAATCAAAACAGATATGATTTCTCTTTTCAGTCAATACTTTATGACACTCGACGCCACAACTCTTGAAGGTATTGAGTTTGATATTTATGAATTAATTTCTTAACTTAATTGAGAGGAAGAAGAATAATGTCCTTATGAGGATCCAGATTTACTATATAAATAGCAACTTTATGAATTGGTTTAGAACCAATTATTCATTCTTTTACCATATATCTCCCTCAAACTCAATATCTTCAAGAAACTTTGTAGTTTCTGTCTCAAAATGTTCTTTGATGTGGGACCAAAGTTTATATGTTTCAAAATTTTCAACAATTCTAGATTGTCGCAAGTCATTAACCGAATTGACTATAATAATATTTATATTTAAAAGACATATTGAATCCCTCGTTTTAAAATAATAATAATAAAGAGTTAAAACAAAACTAAATTCAAATAATGATACACAAATTGTCTTTTACATACAAATATAAGTTAGTAATAACAATCTAACAAATAGTTGAAATACCATCAATCTTCACCGACTTATGTCCCCTCTAGATTGATGCGTCTTTCAACATCATTGGAAATTTGTCAGTTGAGATCATATTTTCTTATTATTCTTTATATGCCCTTATCCTTTGAGGTATTTACATAATGAGCACTATTTTATTTTCTCTTACTTCAATATTTTCTTTATTGCACACTTTATGAAATTATCATTTTAAAGAATCATTTCTAACTTTAATAGCGATAAACTAATTGTGCAAAGAAAACACTAATTAAAGGATATATTTTCAACAAGGACACTTGATTGTCGAAATCACAACGCTTTAGCAAGATTAAATAGTTACATAATGTGCTCCTAATATTTTCTTTGTTCAACAATCTTAATGAAATTTCATCTCTCCAACGAGAGTTTGTCTTTCTCGTTATTGCTTTAAAAGCATTTTAATTTAAGCAAAGAAAAACATAACAAAATTATGTCATCTTAAATAACACCTCAAATAATGTTTTTGTCGTTAAAACTTTATGATCACAAGACCTTCGTGATTAGGAGTATATTCACATTCTAAACTTGATTCTCATTTTAAAATTACCGAATAGTGAGAGAATTTGAGTTTCTCCATCTTTATCCAAGAACATGATGTTCTTCTTTTATTCCAGAGAGTTAGAATTTTAAGAATTTAAATTTCAACGTTATTTTGCAGTTACATAAACTATATTAGTTTATAGAGAACAAAAAATTACTCACCAAAATACCCAGTGCACCATTGATGTCAAACCCTTAGAAAATCACATCAATTGCTAGTGGTATTTTGTGACAATGATCAAACACCGACAATCAATATTGACAAACAATAATTCATTATGATCATCACATGTTAATCATTATAGTGTGAATGCAATCCACTAAATACTTGTACGGATTTACACTTACACAATTATATTATGCATGTCAATAAATTATTACATGGACATGCACATCTTTATTTGTAAATTATAAGACAAAAACAAGATACCAAACACGCCATTAATCCACAATCTTTGATTGCCAAGAATTAACTGCAAGCGGTACTCTCAACGTAATGATCAAACATTGGTAATAAGTCCTGTCAGATAATGTATGTCTTTGACACCAACCATTATCCACATGGAAAAAAAAAACTTAATAATTACCACACATTTACCATCACAAGTATGTAATTATCCGGCCAAACTGTGTCTTCCTTTTGGCCGACATAACAGCTTGTAAGACCCATAGAATTACTATAGCAAAAATTATATTTTTGATATATTAATTAGCTTATGCTATTTGTTTTATCGGTTTCTGCTTGATTGTCTGTTTTGGCAGAATTTTTTTGCTTAAATTGTGCTTGTGCGTAGTTTAACGTTTGAAAAATTGGCACAATGATATTATAAGCTTTAAATGAGTTTAGAAACATTTATGTCTCGTCGACATGTTAAAAATAATTTTCTAGTGGTTTTTGAGAAAACGGGCAAGATATACCCGATGTTTGAAAATTTTACGGTTTCTGATTTCCGTCAAAATTTTAATGGAGACTTTATATATCGACTGTAATGAGAATTTGATCTCATTATATTTTTCCGAGCTAATGAGCGAAAATTTATTCGGAATAGAATTTATTCGAAATTTTGTGAATTATTTTAATTAAGAGGTTTACGGTAGAATTTTTATGTTTTCGTAAAGTTTATCAATTTTTATGTTTTCGGTAGAATTATTCACTATGTTTGTTTAGACATAGCGTTTGGTTCTAATCTTAAACTTTTATTCGTGAAAACAATTTATAAAAGAGGTATTGCATTACGATCATTATTTTGAAAATGGTTTACTCTGATTTAATTTAAGTGTGATCGTGAATGTTTTATTTCAAAGTCCTTGTTGTTTAAAAAAAAAAAAAGTGCCTACTTTTGGGCTTCGAAAATCGGGGTGTTACATTGTGGTATCAGAGCTCGGCGGTAGATTCTCGCAAAACGGCTCTGAGTCGTGTGTCCTAAGCTGATCAAGAGTCGGGTTTAGTGGGAGGAAGGGCTTGAGTCCTTATGTGTTATGTGGTTGTTTGTCTTGAGTCTAGCATGGTATATGCTTCGGTCCTTGATAGTTTCTTACTGAAGCATTGTTCCCTATAGTATTTCAGTAAGTTGAATAGTTAAAACCCCCGAGCATTGGTCGAATTTAGTCGACAAGTGTCTTTGAATTCCTTAGATGCAGTGGTTTGAGAAGGATGGACTTGAGGCTAATAAGAACCACGGGGGGATTCTTGGTATTAATATAATGAATTGGAAGTAGCATTGGTCGTTGTAACTCGGATGTGCTGAGTATGGACGAGTGGGCGTCGTACTGATAAAGGATTGCGAGTAAGGATCGGATTGAGATGACCTTTTGGAGAAGATATTGGATATCCGTCTAATGAGTTAGGGCAAGACTCGATGAAGTCATTCGTTTGTCAAGAGGATGCAGCCATTGTGGAAGGGTGGAGCATGCAGAGATGTCAGTTGGATTTTTTTTACGATGATTGGATAATCATTGGGGCGACTCATATTGGAAGTAAAGTGTGTTGCGCGTCAAGAGTGAGCGGACCTGGTGGTGTTACACGATGGTTATACGAACGACGGGTTCCTTAAGGTTTAAGGTTAAGTTGTGTGAGTTATATTAGCGTATGAAATACAATTATTACGGACGTATCGCGTGATGATTGAGAGTAAGAGGCCAAATGTCACGTTGATAAGTGACAATCTATATGTAGTTCATGAGATAGTAAGTATAGATATCGATGTGAGATAAAACTATAGGTGATTGATTGTTGGTTAAGGATGGATTTGGAGAGATATTTAGGTAAAGAACGAGGAGTTCAACATTGGAAAGTGAGTTGTATGTCGATGATATGTGATACTAGAGGTGTATGGTATGGAAATACCTAGAGAATTGTAACAGTGTAAGTTAAAATTGTTAATTATTGACTGTTAAACTCTAAGAGAAAGTAAACATATTAAGTAATTCTTAAGTGATTAGTCGAGACTTATTGAATATTTTGAGGGGATTAGTCAAGATTTCGGTAGAGACCTTGTGTTGAATGACATTTAAGTCGATGTGTCGGTCGATCAAGATGGTTGAAGGATCAAGTAGTACCTTGAATTTATGATATTATAGGAATTGAGATAGACGAGTTTTAAATAATTCAAGTTATAGGCGAGAATTTTTGGAAATTTTCTAAAAATGTCATACTGTGAGTAGAAAAAGAGTTCGTTAGTAAGGGTTATGCTTTGGTAGCTGATCTGGAGAAGTCAAGCATTAAGATTTGAGATAAGTGATTAATGACTTGATGGATGAGTAAGATGTGTCGATTTGGAAGTGAATTATAGTGACGTGACGAAGATAAGATTAGAAATAGTTATACATGGAGAGATACACAATAAGAACTTGATGGACTAATGAATTGGAGTGTTTGATTACGAGGAGTACAATAGTTGACACCTTAGTTGAAGTTAGAGAGAAATAAGAATCCAGCTAGTGAATGGTTGTGTCAGGATGGGTAGCGAGAATGTAAGTGTGAAGTTGGTTATTGGTATTAGAAAATGTTATAACTTTAGATAGATACGACGATATGATTAGGATTTTTGGTCGAACGGAGAATAGTGTGCTTGATTGGAAAAAAGTTAGATGTGGAACGAGAGTTATTGGTCATGGTGGTTTGGGAACAAACTTTAGGCGGTTGTTGAACTTGGAAGTTGCAAATTACTATAGAGTTGAGGAGGACATGATTGGAGTTTATAGAGTTTTAACATCGACAAGATAGTCACAGAGGAAGGGTTAACATTGTACGTTATGAAGGAAGTGAGAAGGTAATATGAGTTGTAAGGGGAGGCTGACAACCTCATTGGTTAACTTCGAAAAGTAGAAAGAAATTGTAAGATGGAGTACAATGATGTACCTCGCAAGAAGTTAAAGTTGAGTTAGGAAACACATGAGGAGTGTATGCCAATGAAAGTGGAGCTTGGCATATTTGGATAGAAGCACAAAAGAATGGAATGAGAAAGTTAGCCGTTAGTAAGACGTGTTCAAAATAAGTAATGGAGAAGCACATGGAGATATGGTAGTGAAGGCGAGAAATGACTCTAGATGTATTTTGAATGTAGGAATTTATACTAAGGATATGATGTCGGGACAGTTAAGAATGGTCAGGGTGACGAGTCCATGTGAAAAAAGGGGGAATTTAATTGCAAGAGGAAAGAAACTCAAGAGAGTTTGGAAATATAACTGGGATTTGATGTAAGGTGGTGTGTGCCAACGATGGCATTAAATGAGGAGAAACATTTTTTATTTAAGGCACGCAAGAGTAAGCTAAGTAGTAATTTGGAAAATATGTGGACGCATAAGAGATTGATTTTGGAAATTTGAGATTTGGATAAACGGGGTTGAAGAGAAGTAAATGGTATAGTTGTCATGCGCTAATAATTTGAGGAGTTGTAATCACCAACCGGATGTTGGAATGGTATTATTGAGACTGTGATTGGAGTGAGATTCGAATATGAAAATACGGATCGACATATTTATGAGATTAAAGGGAAAATTAGGGACTTGTGGATATTGGTGAAGCTGTGTAGTTCTTCTACTAATATGACAACATCTTTAGGATGTAATGGTTTGAGTGGTACTTGCCATGGTGGCATTGTACTTACTATTGGTTGATACTCATTGAATGTTTCGTGAGTGGAAGCATGATATTTTAAGTGTTGTGTTTTGAGTATTGTGACTCGTTGACGAGATCTAAGTAGAAAGCGTTTGAGGTAGTAAGTAATTGAGGAAACTTGTAGAAAACCTTGAAGGAGTTGTTGGACCCTTGTGCCTCGGAGGACCTTGAGCATAAGTGGAAGGGAACATTATTAAAGTTAGGTAAAGATGGACTAAACCACCATCATGATTGTCGGCTATCCATTGACAAATCAAGGAACTGATCACCCTTGATCTCTTGTTAATAGTAGACGGAATCGTGTTGACTGGAATAGTCTAGTTTTTCTAGCTTTGGTAGTGCGTAGAAACTTTTTGGTGTTTCATTTTGGTGGGTAGCAAGTCACCACTTCGTGTAAACTTATTGGAAAGGGCTATGTCGCGGAAGCGAAAAAGGTGACCTTGTAAAATTGTCGTGTTGACCTAGGATCTTTGAGAACTAGAGTTTGTGAACCTTCGTAGTAAAGTTGATTTTGAGTGGTGAACTCTTTGAGGGGTTTCTAGCTTTGTGTCTAGAGTTTGAACCAGTGCGACTTTGTAGAGGGTTGCGATAGGTGCACGATTGTGCCTGTGTTGGTGTTAGTAATGACTAGTTGAGTTGTTACTCTTACCTTTAGTTTCGAGGACGAAACTTCTTTTTAGAGGGTAGTAATGTAAGACCCATAGAATTACTATAGCAAAAATTATATTTTTGATATATTAATTAGCTTATGCTATTTGTTTTATCGGTTTCTGCTTGATTGTCTGTTTTGGCAGAATTTTTTTGCTGAAATTGTGCTTGTGCGTAGTTTAACGTTTGAAAAATTGGCACAATGATATTATAAGCTTTAAATGAGTTTAGAAACATTTATGTCTCGTCGACATGTTAAAAATAATTTTCTAGTGGTTTTTGAGAAAACGGGCAAGATATACCCGATGTTTGAAAATTTTACGGTTTCTGATTTCCGTCAAAATTTTAATGGAGACTTTATATATCGACTGTAATGAGAATTTGATCTCATTATATTTTTCCGAGCTAATGAGCGAAAATTTATTCGGAATAGAATTTATTTGAAATTTTGTGAATTATTTTAATTAAGAGGTTTACGGTAGAATTTTTATGTTTTCGTAAAGTTTATCAATATGCGAGATTCAATTCGTTTAAGCGCGAGCGCGGAGACTGAGCGAGCTAGTTGGCAAAGACCATAAAAATATCTAGATATTTATGGGGGTGTCTTGGTGACCAAGATTTATTAAAAGGCTAGGATTTGATCTTAGAACTTTAATATTGATCCAAGGGTTGGTATGTAGCAAGACCAAAACACATGGGATGACTTTGGTTATTTTAGGAGACTTAGAATTTGGAACTCATTCACTCTCATTCTTTCTCTCTTGGCCGTGGACCTCCATTTCATTTTCTTTCCATAACAAAATTTCAATCCTTCACGAAAACATCTCATTTTTGGCTTGTTGGATCAAAGGAAACTTGCAAAGAATCATCTTGAAGACCCACTCCATACCTCGTCATCATCCATTATTCATTCATCTTCTCACGCCTACCCACAATTTCTCTCCCATCCTATTTCCCTCTCGACAACCGCCGCCGCCGTACCCACATAAAAAATTCATCAAAAAAAAATTGATTGATTACTGATTTCTCTCAACAACACGTTTATGTTCTTCCATCTCCATTTTTAAAGAAAAAGCCCAAATATCCAACCCTGCTTATTCTTCCATCTCTTTGCCACTTTCTACCAGTGCCATGGAGCTAGGCCAGGGAGCCGGGTAGGTGCCCAGGGTGGCCGGGCAGTGAGCTCATATCAGTTAAATAATTAATTCTAAATAGAAATTTAATTAGCCTTTTGACATTATTTGATCACTTAATCAATTAAGGCTTCTAATTAATAAATAGCTAATATAATTGTATAAAGATATTTGTCCACATAATATTATTGAAATATCATAAAATATTTCAACAGCATATGCATATATAATTTAAGTGGTCTACATTATTTTAGAAAAGTCAATCTTATTTAAATTTAATGTAGGTTAAGTTATTCAACTCCTAACTACAATGTTTTTACCATTATTTTTTTTTCTTTCACCACCAGTATAATCTGATTCGGGAATCAATTTTGACATCATATCGTTCCAATCCCCTCCTGATCGCAGTTTCGGCGGATTGATTGTGGTTCTTCCTACCAAGTTCAGCGTCAATCACCACTAAACCGACTAACGATTGATATTTTTATGCGGATATATAATCTCCTCTCTATACAAAATAGATTTTCCACTTTTAAGTTCCATCTGAATTTCTTTCTAACGTGGTAGTTTATTATAGAGGAGTTTGGTATTGACGATCTCAAGTACAATAATTTGAACTTTAAAAAATTTCTCTCTGCAGATGCAACAGTCACAGTTAAGAGAATTTGATAAACAATTGTAACATTTGAATAACAATTTGCGAATTCGACAAACTAAAGAATTTCAATTGCTAATATCAACCTATTTGGCAGACACATTCACAACACTTTCAATTTATTTATTTATTTTTTTAAATTATCTACATTAGACAAATCCTTATGAGAAAAAAACTGTTATTTTAATCTATCAATATCCAATGATTTCAACATTTTTGCATCAAATAAAAATCTTAACATAATTTCAAATACTTTTAACCGCTCAAGTTTTTTTCTAAAAAAGTTATTGCTATATCAACAAACACCAAAAAATGATTGAATCTAAAAAATTTCTCAGCTGATTGTATTTCCCCATCATTAACATTCTCGTCATATTATTTTTATTTTTTTTTATAAAGCTACAACGCTTTGGTGGAAGTGTCAGCTCTATATTCATATATCAAATGCAAAACTTTTGACAATATTCATATTATATTAGATGCAAAATCTTCATTTCTATATTTCTCACACTAAAAGGGAACACGCAAACAGGCAGGTTTCATCATCATGTAGGTTGTCCTATAATTTTATGATGTGTTTAGAATATAATTTATTTAATAGTAAATCTCATTCCATCATACACAATTTTGATGTTTATACTTTATATTCGAACGAAATTTCTTAATGTATACATCAGAATGTAAACTTCTCGACATAGTACTGATTAGAGAAAAATGATAAATAGGGGTGGTAGTATCCATTTGAGACTTCGTAGGACGAAAATATCACGAATGTATATTTTATCACCATATTAACTGTTAATACGATATTACAATCAGTAGTTATCCTCATACTTTAGCCGCTATGTGCAGAATACAAACATGAACAAGGTTGACGACACATTACAGACATGAACACAGGTCCATTTGAGAATTTAAGCTCACAACCATAAATTGAATCTAGAGCATTGTCTTCAAGTTTCAAATTAAATGTCTGTTTTTCAGGTAACAAAGATGGCAACCTACTCGTAGATTCTTCTATAACACAAAACTCCAAGCTTCTTCTGAGAGGTGAAAGTGAAAAGAAGCTAGATGCAGTTGCTTGAACGAAATCAGTCAAATAATGATCAGCATTTTGATTGGTACTGCTGTGGAATATCGCTAGAATTATCCATAGATACAAGGTCCTCGCTTTCTTTATTTTCTTCATCTTTAGTGTCAGACCTGAGGGGAAAAAATTGGACACAAGTTAAACCAGTACTTCAAGGAAACATAAAAGTATAAAATGAATGTTAAATTCAATTATATAAGTATGCCGCAACATACACTATTTGTTTGACAAATTGTCCCTTAACACGTGGCCGCTGGTCTGCCAATTTTTTTCTGCTGTGATATCTAACCTGAAATACAAACGAATGATTTTAAATATTGAACGAGACAAATTTATGCTGGCATATGTATTATATACCATCTTGTGGTTGTTAATGATGAAGATCAAGTCATTGACTTGAGCATTACATTCATATGAGGAAACTTCAGCAACACAAATAAGTGACTTTTTTTTAATCAGAAAAGGTAGTATCTCAACAAGCCATCAAATTAGTTGTAGAAATTATCGGAACACATGATGCTACGATCTTCAGCAACACACATTTTTAACCAAGTACTTAAAAATAGATTACCTTCTTCTCAAAGCATCTTTCTTTTCTTTTTAGTCGAAATTTTGTCAAGGCAGCCTCTCTCAATGCAATTCGTTCTTCATATGACACACTTCCAATATTTATTTTATCAATTCCACCAACTCCAAAGCTCCCAGCTGCTGCATCGCCATTTTCTACATTTGTCATTCTGATTGTCAAAGTGTTGCTTCCACCTTGTCCATTGCTCCCATGATCACTCTCAGCTGCACTTCCATCCAAGCCATAGTTTGCAGCAGCATTACCTTCTTCTGGCCCTCCGAACACATTTGATGACATACATTGCTGAGCAACTTTGGTCATGCTTTTATGTAAGAGATCATGAACTGATTGGAGATCCTCTGCAGCCTTATGGGCGATGCGAGTACAATGTTGAAGTTGATGGTGAGTGTGCTCAATTTGGAATCCTTGTTCAGAGCCTCCTACCTGTCCTTTAATGATTCCAGCGCATTCTTCCTGGGAAGAAGTCTTTTTCTGAGATGTAGAGATGCTATTATTTTGCCCGGTTTGGAGTTCAGAAGAAATAAAAGAGCCAATCCCTCTGGCAGACTCGGGTTTCTTGTCAAAATTTTCATGTTTGGTGCTAAGATAAATATTAGTGTAAGCCAGGTCATTGATGTTGTTGCTCCCATTAGACTGTTGATTTGGAGGAGTGGCATTTGAATGAGATGTGAAGTTCTGTATTGTCTCTATATTTGGTGCAACTGAGCTATTGTCTAGCGGGGAACAGCTTCCTACATTTCCAGTTTGAGCCTGATAAAAAGTACAGATAACATAAGGTTTGACCAAACATTGAGATTTGGTTCTACACACTATTCTCCAGCAATTGGTACTGGCATTTGTTCGTCACTTCAAGTATCTAAAACCACTGAAAAATAACTAATACATACATACAACAAGTTCTGATTTCTTCATGTTAGTTATGAAATGACCGAGTTTTGGGATTTAAATATGGAAATAAAACACAGTCTAAAACTTGGGAGTTGGGCCTAAGGAAGGACTAAGGACTCTTATAATTGGGAGTTGGACCTAATTCAACCCTACAAAATCGACTTGTAAGGTGAGAATTGCCTCTTACTTATAAACCAATATCCAATGTGGGACTTCTTAACACACCCTCTCATGCCCATGCCCAACACTATTGGACTTGGTTTGTGGATATAAATGGTGGGGGGCCCAAGAGCGGAAACCTGAAGCAAGTGGCCCAACAGATTTTTGAGAGGCTCTGATATGATCTTAGAATTAGGAATTGGGCCTAACTCAACCCTACAAAACCAGCTTGTAAGGTGGGAATTGCCTCTTACTTATAAACCAATCTCTAGGCTAACTCACATCCAATGTGGGACTTCTTAAAAAGGACCATAGAACATTACCTGGTGAGCAGAAGCTGTATTATATCTGCAGAATGAAGAAAAGAAAACACAATTTAATTAATATTTTAAAAGATATTAGCCAATGTAATGCTACAATGTATTCTTCCAATAGAAGGTAAGGTGATTATATTTCTGATTTCCTCTTACTTGGAGAATGCTGACAGGTCTGAATGTCTCAAAACATTACTTTCATCACCTGTGACATGTTCAGCGTCTTTTACTTCTCCCATCCTTTTTAATGTTAGGTCAAGTGATGGATGCTGTTCGAAGCAACAACTTGCTTTTGTTTTGGCAAAACCAGAAAAACCATTTGAAGTGTTCAAATCTCTGCTTTCAGCCTGTGGACTGCTGCTATCAGTAACACCAACATTCATAGCCTGATTTTCCTGCATCCTGGTTTTATCACTGTCATTTTCCAGTTGTACTTTTTCACAGACATTACTCTGTCCTTTATTGATATCAGACATCTTATTAACCCCTTTATGCATTGGATTGTAAGACAGTTCCTCGAGTGGATGGTTTTCTTTCATGTTCAAAGATATTCCCATTGCTAAATCTTTACCCATTGCAATCTCATCTGGAAAGTAAATAGGTGTTTAATTGGGTGAAATATCAAAATCAAAACAGTCACGTCAAAAAAAAAAAAAACAGAAAAGGACACTACCGGGGCATACCAGGATGATCAATTGGTTCATGGCACTCTTTTTCTGTGGCAAGGACCTGCACACTACTACTGTTTTCAGGCTTTGCATACACCACCTGAGCACACGTGCTATCAGGGGTATCATGAGATTGAGCTAGATTTGTAGTCCATGAACTCTACATAAAATAGGAACTTTAGGTATTTTGATGAATAAATAATTTAGGGGAAATCACCGCCTAGGAATTCCTAGAGGGAATATGGTTCATTTGTTCAGAAACAATCATACAGACAAGTTGACTATTAAGTCAACAAATGGTTAACCATATTCAAAAGCAAAAACAATTTGCTGGAAAGGAAAGAGAGAAAGCACAACAAGAGGGTCATAAATAAATATATAAAAGAATAATGCATTTTTTTTCCTTACAAAATTGATAAGAGTCACCTAGAAATTTAAAACCCCATTTTCCAGCAGCTTAAAACTACTATATCAAATCTATCCAGTTCGGTATTCTTTTTTTTTTTTTTTTAAAAATCCCATAATTACTATTCTTTTAAAACTCAAAACATGCTGGGGTTTCAATTCTGAAAACCATCGCTTTTGAAAGATAGATCAATGACACTGATGCAGAGTAATAGTCGTAGTCTTCCATGCTGACTGGCTTCTTGTGTTTACACTACACTCAAAACTAACAAACAATGATGACATTTGGATTTTGAAATTCATACGCATGAGTAAACAATGACATTAACACAGGATATTGCTAAAAAATTGGCTTTAGATGGGGTACGATGCCTAACTGGTTTAATTAATAAAAATCTACACATGTGAGATCTGTGCAATACCTGAGTTCCACTTCCTTTGTCACTTCCATCTCGAGCACTCAAGCCTCTGCTTCCATAATCATTCTCATCATTGCTCCCACTATTGTTGTCATATGCACAAATGCTTCTTGACTTTGCAAATTTCCGGGTGTTTGTCCCACTTTCGCTCCCACTATCACTAGACTGAGAAAGTGTGTTAATCCATGTTAAGGAATGTCATTGATTGTTGATGAATTAATTTGATATCTAAGTTTGTTAATGAAATGATTCATAAGATAAGTATCATGCTACAAAACCACATAAGCTATATTATTTCACTAATACTACTTTAAGACATTGAACTCTGCAAAAAGAAACTCTGAAATCTCCTAGAAAGGAAGTAATGGAGTAATTATCTTTTGAATATTCCTTAATTGATCCTTACATCAATAAAGGAATAATTTTAATATTTGAAGACGGAACTGGATAATTGAATAGTCAAGTCGTTCAAAGATACTAAGACCCACAAAATAAAACATGATGCTATAGTATATTTGGATACTCATTCATAAACTTAAAATCTCGTTCACTTTGTTCCAAATGAGCTAGGAAACAACATTCACATTTTTTATCACATGCCTGAGACAGAAATGTAAAGCAACTCACACTATGGCATCTTCTCCAAACATGTTGCCAGATGTTTTTAAGTTCATTCCTCCGGATAGGTTTCACTAAGAAATCAGCTGCGCCTTTTGACAAGCACTTAAAGACTATACCCATAGAATCATGAGAAGACATCACTGCATGCATTTCAATATGTTCAGTAAAACAAAACACCAAATGAGCAATAGTCATTGAAAATATGTACTGAAATTTGATACAAAGCATGAATTTGGAATGACACTTACTAATCACAGGAATATTCTTCAGAGATACATGGCTCATGATCTTGCACAAAAGACTTATTCCAGATACAAAAGGCATAGCTACCTCTGTTAGAACAAGATCAATGTGATTTTCTGGATCTTCTAGAGTTTGCCACGCTTGGAGACCATTGGAAACAGCAGTGACTGTAAATACCAAAGGTGAAATTTATCAAATTAGCATGCAATATAAAATTTTGTTTTGATGATTATTGTATCTAAACCAATACCTTCATAACCACAATTCCTTAACAGAGCACAAACAACATTGCGTGTCGAATCATCATCGTCCGCCAGCAGAACTTTTATTGATGTAACAGGGAGAAATTTTTCCCAGTATGTAATTGGATTTCGTGGTGGTGGTTGTTGTGAAATCTGCAACCTCTCATGGATTTGAACCGTTCCCTTCGACCCATTGTTTTCATCTTTGGTTACCTTACTAAATCTTGTGTCATTTTCAGTCGATGATTCTGACCCTGGACCTTCCTTAACTACTCTATTATTTAGACTCTTTCGGTCAATAAGCACGTGATTTTGTTCTACCAAACTCTTTTTCCCAACATTATTATTGTTCATTGTATCAACCACACTCAGAAAATAACAAGGTGAGGACTTATCAGGAATGCACAAACCCAACCCCCTTGTCTAGTGAATTGTGGATTCTCCATATCATAAGCACTTCACCCATCAATTTCTGCAAACACAACGCTATCTATCAGTCAACCCGGTACTTTTTCCATCGTCGTGATTCTAAAAGCGAAAAGACCCTATACTTGGGGGGGGGGGGGTGCTCCATCCACAACACCCAAAGAAATTTATATACAAACACCCCCACGCTTATAACATAAGTACTTATCGTATAATTGCTTATGTATAAGCTATTCTATAAACTATCTTCGAGAGCTTATGGAAATCATCTTAAAACAACTTAGTGACACATCATAAACTATTTCCATAAGTTCTCTCAAACAGTCTCACCAACATATCATAAACTATTTCCATAAGTTCTCCAAAACAGTCTCACAGGTATTTATGTCAGTAGATAAGCAAACACGCACATATGTAACAAAATCTAATTTAGATAATAAAAAACATAATTGTGTCTCAAAAAAGTTTAGATAAGTATAGATCCATACCTCCAAATTCCAGTATTCAGATAGCAATTAGAAACTCAATAAAAATTCGCAGTAAATTTAATGAAACTACAACCTGTTCCAGCATCAAATGACTTTGAAAGCTTCTGTCTCAACACAAGGCAACAAGATAATACTTTCCATTTCATACCGATATATTGCAATAAGCGATTATAATCTAAAACATCATCAACTTCATTTCTCTTATAAAAATATTTAACTTAGCAATTTTAATCCACCTTGAATAACAAAGATTCACTGAATGACACTTCAAAACAACAGAGTAATTTTTTTTAAAAGAAAGATTGTTTCATAAAAAGTTAACAATTACAATAATCCAATGCAACAATTAAACTTATATTAAGACTCTTTGCAGAAATTTGAGAATGAAACAAAAATTAGATAATAATAAATAACTTAGGAAAAAACAAAAATCAGAAATCAGAAATTAAATTGATGTTTTCTATAACAAAAAATCAAGACATCATACTCATAAGATGATGAAACAGATCTTCAGAGCTTCATCTTCAATCTCAAGCTCCATGTAATAACTTAGAAAAAAATTATCTAAAAAAAAAAAAAAAGAATAATAATAGTCAAAGCTCAAATCTAGTTTCCAAAAAAAGATAAGAAAACAAAACAACAGATTTTAATTTTTTTTTCTTTTCTGTTAAGAATGAAAGAAATTATTGAGTGAATAAGAATCTAACATTATTTTTGTTGTTTTGTTGTTGCAAGAGAAAATTGAAGAGAAAAGAGAAACACTTTTTTTGACTGGTAGAGAAGAGAGAGAGAGAGAGAGATAGTGGGAGAAGATATTATTTGTGAAGAAGGTGACGTGGAGAAAATGGAGGTGTGAATGGTTTGGAATTCCATGTAGGATGTGACGTGGCGAGATTTGAGGCTTTGATTTTGATGAGGTGGATATGTATGGTATCAAAATCTGAGATGTTAGATGATGGAAGAACGCGAATCTCATGCGATTTTTTGTATATCTGGATCCCCCCATTGGTTGGTTGGTTTACGGGTTCTGTTTGCAGCCCGACCCGTTACGTGTATGTATAGGTACTCTTTCCGTCCCAATTTATTTGACCCATTTAGAATGTTTGCACTATTTATATATTTTGTTTTGATCATATTTTTCTCTCAATAAATAAAAATGAATATTATTATATAAGATGTCGTTAGATTCATCTCGATGAGTATTTTCAAAATATTAAATTTTTATAATTTTTACTATTATACAATTAAAAATATTAATCGTCAAAGTTATGCATTGATATGCGTGCTGAAGTCAACTGACTTAAATAAATTGGGACGGAGGGAGTAAAAATAGGCACAAATAAGCATACTCCATAACGAGGAATTCTAATATAGGCACAAATATAAATATATAGTGTTTAGACACACTCACATGAGTGAAAGAGAGAGAAAATATAAAATAATTTAATTTTAAACATTTTTCAAAAAAGTAAATGATGTGATGTTTTATGTATGTGTGTCTAAACACTATTTATTTGTGTTTGTGTCTATGTAAAACTTTCTCCTCCATAACAATACCAAGATCTGTAGGAGTCAAAACCACCTGCACATAGATCTTTTTTTTAAAAATAAAAAATAAAAACTAGTTTAGTTTAAATTGTCCAATATATAATGAAGCTACGCGTTAAAAAATTCCATGTCACCAATTTTTTATCAAAATAGTCAAGAGTGACTATGAAATGTAAAAGGGGACAAATGTGAAGAGCTAAAATGGCACGTTTTAAATTAGAGGGGCCAAAATTACACAATTAGGAAACTTTGGAGCCAACACTGCAATTCAGCCAAAAGAAAATTACTTTTGGTCTTACTGTTTTTGGGACGCGTCCTACGAAATTATAAAAATATCTTCGTCTGTTATTTAAGTCATGGACATTCTCTTAAAATACTCTATCGAATTTTATTTTTATAATATCCGCTACTTAAATATCAAACAATATTTTTTAAAATTTATATTTTTTATAATTTCTGCTACTTAAATAACGAAAAAGTATTGCACCAAAAAAAAAACGAAAAAGTAAAATTATTATTTTATAAGGGGACTTTTTGAAATTGAGATCGAGTGAATATAGTTGGATATTTTATAGAAATTGAGATTGAGTGAAATACATTTTCTATTTTGAAATTGTAATGATATATAAGACTTTTTTTTTATTAATATATTATAGGTATAAAATTTTTAATTGTGTTTTGTATGGATAGTTCAATTAATAGTTATTAAAGATATTACTGGAGGTATCAGGTTCAAAGTTTTGATTCTCCACTTCTCTACATATATGGTGTGCAAACTTAGCCTCTATTCTACTAGACAAAAAAGAAGACTATTGTTGCCAAACTAACTTGGGTTCAAATCTCTTATTATTTACTCCTCCCGATCTTAATTATAAGTAGATATTCATTTTTTTTTTGGTACAATTATTTTTAAATTCATTAAATACTAATATATTTGATCTTCAATATAATCCATTAAATTTATAAAGGCAAAATTATTAGTCTATTTAGTCTCTATTATGAAAGTCGTCTTAGCCATAATAACTAATATGGATGGAGAATTTATATCAATTAGTTATAAATGCAACTTAGCTTTTCTTTGCACCTTAACACTAATGTATGACGAAGTTTAAAGAGGACTAAATTGATATGCAATTTTTAATTTATATTAGTCTTTTTTTCCTTTATAAACATTGACATGATAATTTGATATTTTTAATATTGTAGAACTAAATTACTACTTACCTAGTATTGATTTTACTAGAATAAAAGATAAAAAGTTGCGGAGACATTTAACGATAATTTTCTGTTCTAGTTTGTCCAAAAAAAAATACTTGTGTTCTAATTTTGCCCGTAACCTCTATTTTGAAAAAGAAAAAAAAAGTACAATTTCAATTTTCAATCATGTGATCCATGATTGAAATTCCTTTTTGTCTCTGAACTTTTTTTTGTGATTACCTTTAGAGTATCACACATCTTTCTGCTTCACTAGAATAGCATATTGCTTTGGTTTATAAGGAGTAACTAAAGTCCAGAACCACATATATGCAGCACAACTTTAGTCAAGGATATTCTTGTTGTGCTGGTGCATGACCACAGATAAAGCTAGTGCAGACAAAATAATTAAGCAACCTCTTGCACTTTAAACATTAGGTAGATATTATTCCAAAAAAAAGAAAACATTAGGTTGATTTCTTTTATGCATTTTTGAGTATAACATACCATTTCAGTCTCTCTTTTTTCGAAGGCGCATTGATGTTTGTTTACCGAGTTATGTGCAAATACATTTACTCCACTTAGTGTATATTTGGTATTACATTGTCAGTAATATGTCGTTTGTGATACCAAACATGAGAATGGATCCCTTAATTTGTTTTTTCTCAATTTTCCTCAATTTTCACATCTTAATCATTAATCTACTTCTCTCAATTTTTTTTAGATTTAAATATTATTTTACATTTATGATCCAATGGTCTATAATCCACATTATTTCCTCAATTTATTTTTTCACTTGAGAGAATTCATTCTCTACCAAACATGCTCTTTATGTTAACATGCAAACGAACCAAGCCACATACTATCATTTAAGACATTCTCTGTTGTCTAAGATTCTTGACGACTTCAATATTCGCTATGGTATTTCTACAAAAGAAGGAAGGAATAAAATACAAAATTGAATATTTTAAAAGATTAAAAGCTTCAAAGCATTCCTTCGGACTTTTTTTTAAGCAAAAATTTCATTTTGCACACTTATTAAGGAGTTGACTTTTTATCCTAGTTTTATGTGTAATTTTCAGTACAATTTCCAAAATGTCCTTTTGTCTATTATGAAATCTACTCCTATTTAGATGTAATCATCATTATTACTACTCCAAGATAGATTACTTGTAGAAATGAATAAATGCATGTGTAGAGGTCTTGTTGGAAAAAAAATATTAATTAGAGTTGAATTTAATGACTTTTGTTTATATTTAGGGCCAAAATTTTTTGTTGACTTTTGCTTATAAATAAAGCCGGAGGGAGTAATTATTTTGAAACCAAATAAATTGTTCTCAGTTTGCTACACTTGCCTTTTAATTTCATTAACACGAGTCTATTCTTGAGGGAAAATAATAAGGTTGTCAGAATCAAGTTTTTACCTTAACTTGTTTTGTTTATGTAAACTCGACACGTAAATTCGAATCGTAAAATCGTATGAGTTTACCAAATATTAAAATAATATGAAATTATTATAAACATCACATATATACTAATATAATACTATAAAAAATTTAAAATTATAATGTCAAAATATATCAAATCACCATATAAAATACATAATTATTACCCCCACAAAATCAATATAAACATTCAGATAACAATCCAAAATAAGAACATTCATATAATTTTTTATAGTTTTTTGTAGAATAATGACGATTCATAAGTTTCTAACTGATAAAAAAGTTAAAAGTATCAACGAAAATAACTAGAGTTACTATTTTCAAAAGTTTAATTCTCGTACAACACAACGCAATCGCTATATTCATCTCCAATATCATCAAATTCTTCTCCCGAAGATAAAACATCATCAATATTTCAACCAAAGACCAAATTAATTAAAAGTCGAAGTCAGAAAAGTTAGAAAATATCGTAACTAGTTCTACAATATTTTTAAATTCATTAAATAATATATTTGATCTTTAATATAATTCATTAAATTTATAAAATGGCAAAATTATTAGTCAATTTAGTCTCTATTATGAAAGTTGTCTTAGCCATAACTAATATGGATGGAGAATTTATATCAATTAGTTATAAATACAACTTAGCTTTTCTTTGCACCTTAACGTATGACGAAGTTCAAAGAGGACTAAATTGATATGCAATTTTTAATTTATATTAGTCTTTTTTTTTTTCTTTATAAACATTGACATGATAATTTGATATTTATATGAGAAATGCTTCTTTCAGCGAATTTTCTCTCACGAATAGCTACGAATGATGTGGCACACCCCACTTTAATTATTTAATCAAATTAATTAATGAAAAATTAATTTTATTTTTTCTTTTACCTCCATCCTCCACCGCTAACGGGACAAATAACAAACATCTCTTTTGTCTCTTCAATCTCTGCAGTTCTCTTCTTTCAAATTCCTCTCTCAATTTTTTGGTTGGTTTGTCCTGCTCTCTCATTGTTTTTTTCTCAAACTCATGTATTGAGGTCTGTTTCTATTATCATCTTAAACTTCTTTCTATCTTTCTCAAGTGAATTTATTCTTTTACCAAAACAAATCCTACGTTGTTGTTCCTTTTATCTCCATCCTTCCTTTACTGCATGTTGATCCTTTGTTATTATTGTTCCTCTGTTTCAATATCAAAGTTCAAAATCACAATTGATTTCATTCCAATAGCATAATACAAGGTATTAAGCTAGGAATAACATTAAATAGTTGCATAAAAGTTGTTGCTGAGCAATGAGTGATGAATGATTGTTCTTGAGAGGGATAAGCCAATTTACGGGATTGAACTTGGCAAATTTTTCTATTGGATTTGTTGTTAGTGCTCTTTGAGTTGTGTAATTTTTTGCTCTGTATCGAAATAAACAATGGAGTGTTTTGTTCTATTATCACAACTTTTCACTGTTTTCAGATGACAAATTAGAGTTTTTCTTTCTTACCCGCAAGTCTGGGACAAAAAACCGAGTCTACAAGGAAGAAAAGAAAAACTAAAAGAAAAGAAAAAAAATAAAAGAAGTGGACCCCACTTCGTGGAATTCGCGAAACAGTCTTTCGCTGTATATAGCAGCTCTGGGAGATGCTATATACAGCGAAAATTTCAACGCGAATTTTCACGAACTGCATTTTTTGTTTATATATATATATATATATATATATTTTTTTTTTTATTTTTTTTATTTTTTTTTCTTTCTAAAAGTATTTACAAAATTAGAACAGCAAATCAAATACGTGTTAACCATGCACAAAATCTCCTCTTGTTAAAACTACCAATATCTTTTATACACACAAGTCACCAATTAAACTTAAAAGAGAAGGTAAGATTATATGACAAAAACAAATTTGTTTGATAAATATTTTTTGAGTTTATGGCTTATTTTATAATTTATAGCATATTTTTCATACATTATTTTAACTAGTTTACGAGTTTATATTTTATAGTTTACTATTTTTTTCTTTCAATTTATCCTATCATCTTACTTGAAAAAAATTAAATATTAATTAAATATATATTTTTATGTCATTTCATATTTATAAACTAGATCAACTGATAATTTTGGCCCGTTTGAATTAGTTTATTTTTGAGCTTATGCAAACAGCTTATGCAATATAAATTAAGTTTTATGATATTTGATAAGTTCAAACTAATGAAAATTGTATTTTTATAAGCTATTTTATTATAAACTAACTTGACAAATTTATAATAATAAATATAAATTGCATAAACTCAAAAATAAGTTAATCCAAATGGATATCAAACACTAAAAATTCAAACAATTAGTTTATTTATTATAAGTAAAATTTAACTTATAAATTATTTGCTATAAGCTAATTTATCGATTTTCCACTATTTTTTATCAAATAGAACCTAAAACATATTTGTGATTAATAGTTAACATAAACTACTTCTAAAAATGCATAGCTAGAGATATGAAAACACAGCTATTGAGATATGAATGCTCTTTTTTTTGTTGGCAAAGTCAGATGTCATTGAACTGTGAAAAATGTGAAGCGGCTGTGTGTGGTCTTGTGGAAAAGAGATATGCAAGTAAGACAAACGGTAATAACGCGTGTCATAATAAAAAAGAACAAAGAAGTCATGCCACGTCGTTTCGCGAAGGTTTCGTGAAAATAAGTTTCACGAGATTGAACATTTCCCTTTTAATATTGTAGAACTAAATTACTACTTACCTAATATTCGTCTTACTTAAGTATAGAATAAAAGATAAAAAGTTGCAGAGACATTTAACGATAATTCTCTGTTCTAGTTTGTCAAAAAAAAATACTTGTGTTCTAGTTTCGCCGGTAAGCTCTTTTTTGAAAAAGAAAAAAGTACAATTTCAATTTTAAACTTTTTTTTTTTGTGATTGCCTTTAGAGTATCACACGTCTTTCTGCTTCACTAGAATAGCATATTGCTTTGGTTTATAAGGAGTAACTAAAGTCCAGAACCACATATATGCAGCACAACTTTAGTCAAGGATATTCTTGTTGTGCTGGTGCATGACCACAGATAAAGCTAGTGCAGACAAAATAATTAAGCAACCTCTTGCACTTTAAACATTAGGTGGATATTATTCCAAAAAAAGAAAACATTAGGTGGATTTCTTTTATGCATTTTTGAGTATAACATACCATTTCAGTCTCTCTTTTTTTCGAAGGGGCATGATATTTGTTTACCGAGTTATGTGCAATCACATTTACTTAGTGTATATTTGGTATACGGCGAATTGTCTGTGATATGTGCGTTCGTGATACCAAACATGCACTTTATGTTAACATGCAAACAAACCAAGCCACATACTATCATTTAAGACATTCTCTGTTGTCTAAGATTCTTGCCGACTTCAATATTTGCTATGGTATTTCTACAAAAGAAGGAAGGAATAAAATACAAAATTGAATATTTTAAAAGATTAAAAGCTTCAGAGCAGTAATTATTTTGAAACCAAACAAATTGTTCTCAGTTTGCTACTCTTGCCTTTTAATTTCATCAACGGAGTCTATTCTTGAGGGAGAATAATCTAGACTTTTGACTGCAAAATCAGTCTAAAAAGCTGAACAAATAAACAAAATTAACCTTCCTTTCCTATCCATATTCATCAGTGATACCCTAATATTCATGATGTTTGATGTCAAAGAATAATACATCGTGGATGGAACTCAATGTTAGAAGCCATGACTGTAACGCCCCAACTAAAATTATCTAGAATATTTAGTCGGAACATTATAAACTGGAATCTGAGTACATTAATTAAAAAGAGTTAAATGAATAATATGATTATCATTAAGATAATAATAAATATTCGAATACAAACAGCGGAAAAGAACTACAGAGAGATAACAAGATTAATAAAGCAAGAATGAAGACTAAGTCTTCTAATGCTGACGATCCAAGCTCGGCTCCAATCGTCAGATCCATCCTGGTCCCTGCTCCGAAATAACCTGTCTTACCTATATCGAAAAGGGAGTGGGGTGAGACACACTTCGTCCCAGTGAATTCTACTACCATCCTAGGCTATAAAGCCGGGGCTCCTAATCAGTCATATCATAATCTAATTCATAACATAATTATCATAAGCAATATAATTAAAGGTGTAACACAGAGTTTATCTTGTTCATTTTAAACCGCAAACCCTCTAAGGTGAGCACGTCTCAGGGGTTCGCCTTATCCGCGAGCAGAAAGCGCTCCGGCATAAAGCTCACATAAATTTTCTAATGGAACATCTAAAACGAAGTCCACACTGATATCATAAACATGTTTTTATTTGACTGATCACTAGATTCATAACATACTACCAATAATTCTCAAACTCGGGGAGCATACAATAATCTAATTCCCTATGTTAACACTTAATAGTCCGACCGTGATGACCTCCTGTTTATATTATTTAATTTTATATAACTGCAAAACATTATCTCAGTCGAGGGTATAAAACGAGTGACAAGTATTTTGAAATTGAAGAAAATGAGTGAGTTCTGGATTAGCTCGCTACGGCGAGTTACCAAGCTCGCCATAGCGAACTTACAGATCCTAGTCTAAACAACTCGCTAGGCGAGCTAGATCTTGCCATGGCGAAGTTCATCAGCCCAGAACCTTGAGCTCGCCATGAATGCTCGCTAGCAACTCGCTATGGCGAGTTCATGCAGAATTGACTCTGTTTTGCGAAAATCATCAATTTTGCAAGTATCACCTACAATCCTTGGCTGAGATAATGCAGTATCATAAAATAAATATTATAGAACAGAATAGAGTGGAAATTGGGGCTTAATTTCCACACACACAGTTATACCTATTAATTCCTATAATTGCATGCATTTCATAAACTTGATTAAACTAACTAACTAGCCTAAGAACCCACCTGGATTGGAGCTTTTACTTGCTTCCTGGGCTCTCTAAATTAGCTACTGCAACCCTCAGCTAACCCACGAACTCCAGACCAAAAATTGAGACTTTGACACTTTTGAAACCCTCTATAACTTGGACTACGAATTTGTGAAGTGTTTGATGAATTTCTCAGCTGAATTGGAGGGCTATTTATATTTGAGTTCTGATGTTATACACAGTAGTGGTTTTGTTCTAAGCTTTGGGGTGCATGCATTGCCATTGGCTAGTGATAAGGTGAAGATTGAAGTTGTTGTTGTTTTGTGAATTGGCTAGGAATTGATGAGAGTTTTCAGAGAGAATCTCTGTTACTTGTGCATGTGAGGAATCTCTGGTTCATTACTACTGTGGAGGAATAGATTTATAGTGTTAAAAGACAAACATGTGAAATGGGGGTTGATTGAAGAAATTGGAGTCTTATGGTTGTTGTTTGTTTGGGCGTGTGAGAGAGAGAGAGGAGAGCTTAATGATTCTGAATTTTCTGAGTTACAATGAGAAGGAGGTAGCTTGCTTGCATGTCTTAGGAGTGGTTAGGATTTGAGTGGAAAGATGACTCACACATGAGGTGAGGTGTTGGCTTGCTACTAACAAAATATTGAGTCATGAGTGAGAGAGAGAGAGCTCACGAGGGAGAGAAGAGATTGGGAGGGAATTTAAATTCTCTTGGGTTAATTAGATCATAAGCATGGGGTTAAAATATGAGTGTGTAGTTTTAAGCTTAACCAAAACTCTTAATTTTACACATACTCCACTAAAATCCCAAAACTTAATTAATTTAATCACCTCATAAAAATTCTAATTTTATTAGAAAGTCTCTAATTAAAATTAATTAGGGAATTTTAGAATTTTAGAATTTGGGGATGTTACAATCTACCCCCCTTAAAGAAATTTCGTCCTCGAAATTCAGAAATTTACCTTTGGAAGAGTAGGAATAACTTTTCTCATGACAGGTTTTCCGTTCCTGAGTGGGTTAGTCGTCATGAGACTTAGCCCTTCCGACTTCGGTTAAAGAAATTTTCTTGTTCTGAAGAGTCTTAACTTCACAATCAACTACACGAGCTGGATTCGGCTGTTAAGTTCATGTTGACTGAATATCAATCTCTAAAGAGTGATAAAGATTGGGAATGAATTTCCGAAGTTGAGACACATAAAACACGTCGTGTAACCCTGACAAGGATAGAATTAGAATTAACTGATAGGTTACAGGACCGACGCGTTGACGAATCTGATAAGGTTTTATATACTTCGGATAGAATCTCTTCGTTCGAAAACACCTCATAGATCCAACTTTGCTGTTATTCTCAAGAATCACTTAATTACTTTTATTCCTTGGAATAAAACTTTCCTCTCTGAAAGGGTTATTCGACCAAATTTGATCATCTAATATATTTTCGTCTGATCTTGCGCTGCGCACTCCGATCCGACTACTTATGGTCATCCCCTTTTTACTCTGCGTCATCATGACCTTACATCGGATTCACTTAACGTAATGACGCATTATCTCTTCTTTTCCAAATAAACTTCTTACACTACTACATCTCTCCTGGGATGACCTCACAAGTGCACTTGTTTTACTTGGTGAAAGCAAGTATGTGACGGTACTTCTCAATCCCCTACTACAGTCTAATATGTTCGCGACATCTTAGCAATATCGTACTGAATATTATCTCGCACTACCGTTCCTCATGTCGGTATCTGGCCTGGTTGTTGCTATATGAATAGCTGAATGGAATAAGTTTAAGTGTTGATGTCAATAATCCAAAATTCTCTCTTTAGGGTTTTTATCAATTCCGAACGCTGCAGCTCGTGACACGTCACACGTACCACTGTCCCATAGTGCGGTATAAAAATTCTAGGATTAATCAAAATATAAAACGAGTGAAGAACACTTAGGCACTATAGATCCTTTCGCCAATGAGTCAGACTCATCTGCAACTGATTCCATAGTACTTTAGAATTTTCCACCTACTATTTCAATCCATCCTAGCACAACACTGTGGTCGAGTAGTACATTTAACATATCATGAACTGAGGTTCGAATTCTTCCTTCAGTGATATGGTTAGGTTGGCTGGATAATTCACTGATAGGTTGGCATGAAAGAATTTGGCTAAAGTGATTGGATTCTAATGATGGCTGACTAGATACGGAAGATTTGTACACTCAACACAGAGAATGGCTTTAAATCCCTCATTCGCCATAGTCTATGTGTCAACGTATGAATCGAATTGTAATAAGGAAACTCTTATACTCTACACGAAGAATTGATTAATGACGGTCTGAATCTATCGTTGATACTGTACAGAGAAACTGAAACAGTCGACAGAGAATGGAATGGTTCAAACTCGGATTCAGAGAATAGCGTTGATGAAGTATCTAGATTCTGCTATTTATACAGGCTCCTATTATCTACGTAACTGGAAAGATCTGAATTTAACTGGAAGTTAGCTGATAAGACTCCGAAAGTATACCCAAGGTACTGGGAATAATGATGGATCGTTCAGGTGCACAAGGACCTATGAGATTAACTGATACTGACACTAGTCTAAATAGTTCGGCCGATACTTGACTAATAATACTAATTAAAAGATCGCTATGATGAGTAAGAGCTTGAACTGGATTACACGTGTCTTCTCCAGATAACTGGATTCCACGAATTATATTTAGTTACTAACAACGTAACTGGAAGGGTGAAAAGATTGAACAAGATTACTGATAAGTGACGTCCCACAGTTGTCAGTTTGACTGACCGATGTCGAGGAATTTTGGAAAGTTCACCTTCCAACTACTCCGAGTGATAAACTACGACTAACAGATGATAGGGCATGAGAAGGAATTATCTGTCCGAGACATATTCAGACGGACTAGGGAGTGAACCCGTCCCATGTTTCCATGTCTAATGGATACCCAATCCAGTATGATTTGGTTCGAAGGATTTTGCTTAACGAAGTTCCGAAAGAAAGGTCATGAAATTGGAATTTTAACCTCTACTGGTTCCGGCTCAAATCAGGGTATTGATAGGCACTCTTGATGGAAATCTGACTAACTCTAACAGGTTTCTAACTCGAAGGTCCGGATGATTTGAAAATGCTAAATGGTTGATAATAAATAAATCCAACTCAGTTATTTCCGATACGAGATAACTAACATAGGCAATAAACGATTGATCTAGATGGCTGAAGGTGTCAATGTTAACTTTTGACTTGCTAATCTGATTGAGGCTTGAATGCTAGTGTTATGGTACTAAGGTTGATTCCTAAAAGATAGACTGTTCTACTATGACGAGTCCCTATTGATAATGTACTAAATGACAAGATAGTAGGCTGGCTTCTAAGGTATTTACTAGCACGTGTGGTTCAACTTAATTTCTCTCACAAGATATCTACCTTATCCACGACACTAAGTTGCTAATATATGAGTTACATGATAGTGCTAGACAGGCTTCTAGGTAACTAAGTATGGTCAAGAGATATATCTACTTGTCATTCCAGGTGAGGTTATATTCCAAGCGGTTTGGTGTGACCTCTACTATAATGTGTTAAGCTGAGACTATCTCACTATACTTATATCAATTCCCTAAGTGGTAACATGACAGATCGAAAGATAAGAAAGTGTTGAGTCAAAGGCAGACTAATTCGACTATGTTCCTATATGCTTGGTTGGGTAGCAAATGGTACTAAATTACTGGTTCAAGATAATTGAATAACTAAATCTAATGCGTCTATATGGTAAAACATTTAGAAGGTGGAATTCCTAACTGTTGGATTCTGAAAGCGCTCAACCTCTAGTGGCAAGGTACAACTATCGGCTCTTACTTACACGGACTAATTCGGTTAATTCTTGTTTCTACTGCTCACGAGTGATGCCTTATGAATTTAGTCAGGTACCTACATGGTGTTGAAGAAAATAATTCCTAATTGTTACTCTAATCTAAGTTGGTCTCTAATGGTTTGCTGAGTTAACTGACCTAAGCTGGTATCGAAATGGAAATTCTATTTGTTATGCTAAACAAATCCTGGCTCCTAACGGTATGGTAGGAATACGAGTTACGAGGTTGAAAAACTAGATTACCCTCAGGGAGGCATTAAGAGTCGGCTTCCTATAGGATGATCTATTGGGAAGTTTTCGGATGAGTGTCACTATGGATAAATATTCCAACTTGGTTCCTCTAGTATGATATTGAACAGACCTAGCATCACTGGTGAATCTCACGGCTGACAAGTAAGGTTAAGTATTTAGGAAGAGTTCTGATTTACCGAGGGTTAAATTTTACTTGGTTCACGTGTTTCTTGTAAACATGTTCACCAGAAGGTATGGTTACTCTCAAGTCTGGGGAAGTTACCTGACACTCGGTGTCAGTAGATGCTACTATACCCTATACACTTACGCTCTTACATGAACAATTCTACTTCGAACGATTAGTACTTCCATCAAACTGTTCTCACTCTCTATAATCTTAACAACTGCTTCCTTACGATCTCCAGAATTTCCTACTTCTATTGGTCTTAATCCATTTAATCCATCTTAATTCTTGGTATACTCGTTGGCGCTGCACCACTTACTCCTTCAATCCTAACTATTTCAGCTCTAACATCCGGTTAGAGAGAATTCTCGCCAACAATTGCTTCTGAACTGCATCTCCACTACGATCTTCTTACTTAACCACCATGGTCCACTTCGGTTCTCGACCGTAATACCCTGCCTACCATGCACAATACTGAGCTGATCAGACTCAGCACGCGATGGTTCTAGCGTAAACAGTCCAGACTTCAAAGGGTCCGCTCTACTGAGGAAGGGATTGTAATGACTTATGGCAAGGTCCGATACTAGAACAACCTGCTCTGATACCAATTGTAACGCCCCAACTAAAATTATCTAGAATATTTAGTCCGAACATTATAAACTGGAATCTGAGTACATTAATTAAAAAGAGTTAACTGAATAATATGATTATCATTAAGATAATAATGAATATTCAAATACAAACAGCGGAAAAGAACTACAGAGAGATAACAAGATTAATAAAGCAAGAATGAAGACTAAGTCTTCTAATGCTGACGATCCAAGCTCGGCTCCAATCGTCAGATCCATCCTGGTCCCTGCTCCGAAATAACCTGTCTTACCTATATCGAAAAGGGAGTGGGGTGAGACAGTCACTTCGTCCCAGTGAATTCTACTACCCTCCTAGGCTATAAAGTCGGGGCTCCTAATCAGTCATATCATAATCTAATTCATAACATAATTATCATAAGCAATATAATTAAAGGTGTAACACAGAGTTTATCTTGTTCATTTTAAACCGCAAACCCTCTAAGGTGAGCACGTCTCAGGGGTTCGCCTTATCCGCGAGCAGAAAGCGCTCCGGCATAAAGCTCACATAAATTTTCTAATGGAACATCTAAAACGAAGTCCACACTGATATCATAAACGTGTTTTTATTTGACTGATCACTAGGTTCATAACATACTACCAATAATTCCCAAACCCGGGGAGCATACAATAATCTAATTCCCTATGTTAACACCTAATAGTCCGACCGTGATGACCTCCTGTTTATATTATTTAATTTTATATAACTGCAAAACATTATCTCAGTCGAGGGTATAAAACGAGTGACAAGTATTTTGAAATTGAAGAAAATGAGTGAGTTCTGGATTAGCTCGCTACGGCGAGTTACCAAGCTCACCATGGCGAACTTACAGGTCCTGGCCTAAACAACTCGCTAGGCGAGCTAGAGCTCGCCATGGCGAAGTTCATCAGCCCAGAACCTTGAGCTCGCCATGAATGCTCGCTAGCAACTCGCTATGGCGAGTTCATACAGAATTGACTCTGTTTTGCGAAAATCATCAATTTTGCAAGTATCACCTACAATCCTTGGCTGAGATAATGCAGTATCATAAAATAAATATTATAGAACAGAATAGAGTGGAAATTGGGGCTTAATTTCCACACACACAGTTATACCTATTAATTCCTATAATTGCATGCATTTCATAAACTTGATTAAACTAACTAACTAGCCTAAGAACCCACCTGGATTGGAGCTTTTACTTGCTTCCTGGGCTCTCTAAATTAGCTACTGCAACCCTCAGCTAACCCACGAACTCCAGACCAAAAATTGAGACTTTGACACTTTTGAAACCCTCTAACTTGGACTACGAATTTGTGAAGTGTTTGATGAATTTCTCAGCTGAATTGGAGGGCTATTTATAGTTGAGTTCTGATGTTATACACAGTAGTGGTTTTGTTCTAAGCTTTGGGGTGCATGCATTGCCATTGGCTAGTGATAAGGTGAAGATTGAAGTTGTTGTTGTTTTGTGAATTGGCTAGGAATTGATGAGAGTTTTCAGAGAGAATCTCTGTTACTTGTGCATGTGAGGAATCTCTGGTTCATTACTACTGTGGAGGAATAGATTTATAGTGTTAAAAGACAAACATGTGAAATGGGGGTTGATTGAAGAAATTGGAGTCTTATGGTTGTTGTTTGTTTGGGCGTGTGAGAGAGAGAGGAGAGCTTAATGATTCTGAATTTTCTGAGTTACAATGAGAAGGAGGTAGCTTGCTTGCATGTCTTAGGAGTGATTAGGATTTGAGTGGAAAGATGACTCACACATGAGGTGAGGTGTTGGCTTGCTACTAACAAAATATTGAGTCATGAGTGAGAGAGAGAGCTCACGAGGGAGAGAAGAGATTGGGAGGGAATTTGAATTCTCTTGGGTTAATTAGATCATAAGCATGGGGTTAAAATATGAGTGTGTAGTTTTAAGCTTAACCAAAACTCTTAATTTTACACATACTCCACTAAAATCCCAAAACTTAATTAATTTAATCACCTCATAAAAATTCTAATTTTATTAGAAAGTCTCTAATTAAAATTAATTAGGGAATTTTAGAATTTTAGAATTTGGGAATGTTACAATGACAGATAGAAATTGCCATAGGTTCATGGAGTGACAAAGAACATAGGAGCTAACATGCTTTTCGCCGATCATCATAACCCATCGAACAACCGATTTTGCATGATTTTTCAGTTTCGTACTGGTTCAACGGATTTTTCTCCCATTTATATGCATAACAGTTACAGGCAGGGATAATCCAAACAGAGTGGCAGCCCATTTCCTGATCCAACTGCCAGTTACCTGGTCTGCACCTGGAACCAGAGTTTGGTCACCGAGTACCAGAGCCATTTCAGAATAGAAGTAAGGTGTGGTGTCTAATTTGGCGGAAAATGTGACACCAAACACCCACCAAGAATCTTTAAGTCTATAAAATATCACTAAATTGCCTCCAAGTTTTAAGACAGTAGTATCGGGCTAATTTTATCAGAAACAAATTAAAAGAGAAGTGCATCAATTGAATCAGATAAAGATAAACGATGAGAACGAAACCGCAATTAAGCACACGTGGAAACAAAAACCACTATATTGTGGTTTATCTTAACATCTTTTTGGATAACTATATTTCCATTTATACAATCTCAAAGCCAAAGACAAAGGCTTCGAGGCATAGGCCCCTATTTATGTATATAACAATCACCAACAAACAAAGGAAAAGAGAAAACATTTTCCTCTCATGACAACATAACTGGGAGAACCTGTTTTCCCGATCACTCGGACTAAACATTACAGGATCACATGCATCACTCATACTTGCAACTCCAAACCTCTAATAAATCTTCTACAACAATTTTTCTAGAATTAAATTTTTGAACCCAACTCCAAACCTGTATTACAACAATCATAGAATCTCCGGATAAAAGAAAAAGACTGTTGCATCAAGGCTATTCCGGCGACTGCTCCTTGCAGAAGTTCAGAGACTCCTTCCATATGAGCTCCTTTATATCTTCTTCGTTCAGAGTAGCCTGTTCAAAATCAAAGACGAAAGGGGATGGACAAACAGGCTCCTCGTTGATCTCATGAAGGCTTGACATATATGGGTGATTCAGTGCTTCCTCAACTATGCAATCATAAAATAAAATCAAAACTACAAGATAATGAACGAGAAAATGAAAAGGAAGGGAAGGGTATTTAACAGAAAGACACATACCAGTTATGCGTTTGGAGGGATCAAAAACCAACATTTTCTCAGCAAGATCAATTGCCAATGGGGATATATCAGGAAACCTTTGTGCAAAGGTCTGTTTGTCAACGTGTGTGAGCTGCTTAACATATTTCTTTGCATTATCACTTCGGAGGAACCCGAGATCTTTTTCATCTGGTGAACCTAACAACTGTTTTGGAAGATAATTATTAGGAGTTTGTTGATAAGATAGGAAATGATCTTAGCATACAATATTTTTGTTGATAAGATTCAAGAAGGAAATACCTCAGTTATGAGTGCCAATTGCTGAACATAATCTTTACCAGGAAATAGTGGTTCCCTTCTAAGTATCTCCATCAAAATGCAACCAACTGACCATACATCAATAGCAGCAGTATATTCTGAACA
Organism: Trifolium fragiferum; assembly: GCA_954870985.1. Classification (NCBI taxonomy): domain Eukaryota; kingdom Viridiplantae; phylum Streptophyta; class Magnoliopsida; order Fabales; family Fabaceae; genus Trifolium; species Trifolium fragiferum. The sequence goes on from OX940790.1 coordinate 49,552,234, forward strand.
GTTAAGTAGCAATTCAGGGGCTCTGTACCAACGAGTCACAACATATTCTGTCATGAAGTCTGTCTCAGAGGTTGTTCTGGCAAGCCCAAAGTCACATATTTTGAGATCACAGTTTGCATTAAGAAGTAAATTGCTTGGCTTTAGATCACGGTGCAAAACATTTGCAGAGTGTATGTACTTCAATCCTCTCAAGAGTTGATATAGAAAATACTGCAATGACATTTAATAAGCTGTTTAAGCTTTATTCAATTTCAATTCCTTAGCTTCTAAAGAAAATTCACATGCACAAAATAGAAGAAAGAAAATGCGGAAATCGATCATTGAAGTTGGACTAACATATTCAAGGTGGTGAAAAGTGAAAACTTTATTCTTACACATCAAGGTAACTAAAAATATAAAAACAGTTTGTACAAAAAAAAATATAAAACAGTTTTGTCAAAAAATAAATAAAAATAATAAAAACAGTGGTAGTTAAAGGAACAGTTGTTTTTTTTTACAATAAAAAAAAAAGGAACAGTTGTTTGCCGACATCAAAACACAAACAGTGTTTCAGAGGACACGTATTCCCTATTGTATTATTTATTTATTTATGATATGAGTCGATAAGTAGGGAATCAGATTTCCTAAAGTTACAACACCCTATTGTAACTGATTTAGGTCATCCAATCTTTGATTGACGGCCGAAATCGTTTTACTAATTAAATTATATTTTAAATCTAAACTGTTTGATCTTAAATCAACGGTTGTGATTAACTACAGCGTGAAACTGCACCATCTATTAACACAGTAAATCTGGGTCCGATAAGTAGACCCACATTAAAATATTCAACCACAATTTCAATAGATATTTTATCTTGCAATAAATCACTACCTCCTTCATATTAAAATCCTCAACCACAATTTCCATAGATATTTTATCTTGCAAGAAATCACCACCTACCTCATATTATAAATAACAGAAGAACCCTATTGCAGTTTTACAAAAAGAAACTATCATCATTCATTGCTTAAAAACAATTAACAAAGAAACAATGGCATCAAAAGGACCCAATGATTTTTTGGCTGGTGCAAAGGAGGCAGCAACATCAGCACAGACCACTTTGGGGCAACAAGGTGAAAAGGTAGGAGCTGCTGCAGCTGGTGTTCAGAAAACTGTAGGGGAGTATGTTACCAAGGCTACTGATTATGTTCAGGGCAAACCAGAGGAGACCCCTAAACCCGAAGAAGGTGTCATTGGTGGTGTTAAAAAGACTGTTGGAGGCTTATTTAAATGAAAAAAATTAATTCATTAATAAGGACACTAAACTTGCCATATCCCTTTAAGTATTCATTGTTGTGTATCTTATCAATAGTAATAACCTACAGGATAGGATATATGTAATCTGTTAGCACTGTGTTATAATGGATCGAATATGTAAGTAAGGTAACAGAGTTCTGCTCTCCACTTTACTGATCCTTCCAATCCCCTGTCTATTTCTGTTTTTCCTAATTAATCTGTTTCATATAATTATTATTCAATTTTGTTTCCTTTCTCGCATTTTGTTCTCTTCTGGCTACATCAAATTGTGTGCTCTTTCAACCTGTTTTAATTAAGGGAAATGTTAACTTGTGCCCTTAAGGGCACATGTTAAGAAGATAAATATGAAAAAAATTTATTGAACTTGTGGTGTATTACATTCTCTAAGCATTAAATTCTTTGTATCATTAAATGTTATACTTCTATTTTTAGGTAGCTTAACATGTGCCCTTAGGGCACAAGTTAACATGACCCAAAATAGCGGATAAGGCTATTTCAACCCTAAATAATGAGATTCAGTCACAAGGTTTGCACATGGTGTGAGAACGGTTGCTCTGCAACCTTGAATCTAATTGAATGAAAATGAATCTTTTACATAATGAATTGTTTACACAGTGATGAGTTTATATATGGAATTAGAATACTAACAAACTCTAACTGCTTCCTAACAAACCTAGCTGGCAAGTTTAACAGCTGTAACCAACTCTGCCAGGTGGCAATGACAAATGTGCCAGCGTGGCACAAGTTGCCAGCTTGGCATGCTTAGATCTACTCTATTACTCCCCCTCAAACGGAGGGTGGCTTGAATGAGAGGACCCTTAGTTTGTCTCTTAGAAGCAGAAACCGAGAAGTAGGCAAGGGTTTTGTCAAGGCATCAGCAATTTGATCCAGACCAGGAACATGTTGAATGTGGAGAGCCTTAGAGAGAACCCGTTCACGGACAAAGTGAAGATCCAGCTCAAGATGTTTTGTTCGAGCATGAAGGACAGGGTTATGCGCAATCATAACCGCACTCAAGTTGTCACACAACAGAACAGGAGTGTGAATGGGGATCTTGAGATCGACTAATAAGGACTGAATCCACAGAAGCTCAGAGGTGGTGTGAGCAAGACTACGATATTCTGCCTCAGCACTAGAACGGGCAACCAGTGACTGTTTCTTAGCACTCCAAGAGACGAGATTGGGGCCAAAGAAAATACAAGAACCAGAGGTGGAGCGTCTATCATCTAAATCACTAGCCCAATCAGAATCACTATAAGCCCGAATGGAGAACTTGGAGATGGCAGTAGAAGGCTGTAGAAGCAAGCCAAGATGACTGGTGCTAAGAAGGTAACGAAGAATCCGCTTGACAGCTTGCCAATGAGAAAGAAGAGAATTAGCTAAAAATTGGCACACCTTGTTTACACAAAACGCAATCTCAGGTCTGGTTAAGGTGACATACTGCAGAGCACCCACAATGGACCGGTACTCATGAGGATCCGGGAGTGCATCAGTACCAAATTTTGAAAGCTTGAGACTGCTGACCATAGGAGTGTTAATGCCCTTGGCCTCAGCCATGTTAGCCCGATGCAGTAGATCTCGAATGTATTTGGACTGAGTTAGAAGCATAGCACCATTCTGCAGATATTTAACCTCAATCCCCAGAAAATAATCTGGTTTACCCATGTGTTTAAGTGCAAACTGAGAGTTGAGCTTGTGAATGAGATCAAGCAGCAGAGCACTTGAAGAGCCAGTCAAGAGAATATCATCAACGTATACCAGAACATAAAGAGTAACTTCTTTGTGACTGTAGACGAACAAGGATGGATCACACTTACTTGAGTGAAAGCCAAATTGAAAAAGAGCTTGGGTAAGGCGTTCATACCAAGCCCGGGGGGCCTGCAGACTAAGGACTTGTCAGAGTGAATGAAGCCAGGGGGCTGAGACATATAAACCTCTTCATGGAGGATGCCATTAAGAAAGGCATTATTAACATCAATCTGCTGAATGTCCCACTTGAAGCTAAGAGCGAGCGTTAAAATAACCCTTATGGTGACAGGCTTTACAACCGGAGAGAACGTCTCAGTGTAGTCAAAGCCAGGTTCTTGGCTGAATCCTTTCGCCACAAGACGAGCCTTATACTTGTTAACAGATCCATCAGGATTCTCCTTGATCCGAAATACCCATTTACAACCAATTGCTCTTCTATGAGCAGGTAGAGGAACCAAAGACCATGTTTCATTGTTCATTAAGGCTGAGTATTCACACTTCATAGCAGCTAACCATTGAGGATCAGCAAGAGCTTGTTTAACACTACCAGGTTCAATGTGAGCTAGAAACACTTTAGGCTTCAGATTTCCAGTTTTACCCCTTGTAACCATAGGGTGCCTATTTGCAGAATCAGGGGGAATAGCTCTAGAGACTGCAGGTAAACGGGAAGGACCAATGGGTGGAGCAGCTGGTGACTGGTCAACAGTAGTGGTAGGTACAATAGCAGACTCAGTGGCAGGAGTATGAGGTGATGGCGTAAAGGTAGGACTGGGAGATAGAGACTCAAAAGGTGAGGTTATAGATAGAGGTGCAGATACACTAGCTGATGACAGAGGAATCTGGGAAGAAAATAAAGGACTCGAAGTAGAAGGAGTACTGCTATGGTCAGAAGCATGCATGCTAGAGAATGGAAATTCACATTCATTAAAAACAACATCCTTGGAGATATAGACTCTACCATCAGAAGTCATACACTTATGACCCTTGTGCTGAGGAGAAAGACCTAGATAAACACACTTGGTACTGCGAAACTCAAGTTTGTGAGCATTGTAAGGCCTTAAATGAGGGAAACAAGTACAGCCAAACACTCTAAGAGACTGATAATCAGGAATTTTAGTGTATAAAGCCTGATATGGGGAGATATATTTGGGTAAAGCAGCTGTAGGCAAACAGTTAAGTAAATGCACTGCAGTGGTAAAACTATGATCCCAAAAGGTTAGAGGCATATTAGCATGGGCAAGGAGAGTGAGGCCTGTTTCAACAATTGACATGTGGCGTCTTTCAACAGTGCCATTCTGATGAGAGGTATGAGGGCATGTAAGTCGATGCTTAATTCCCAAGGTTGTAAGTAAAGTGGAAATGGGACGAAACTCTCCCCCCCAGTCAGATTGGATGGCCTTTATTTTGACAGAAAATTGAGTCTGAATGAGGTTATAAAATTGAGTGAATGCTGTAACTGCATCAGATTTGCGTTTAAGAAAGTAAAGCCAAGTATATTTGGTGCAAGCATCAACAAACGCAATATAGTAAGAATAGCCACAATGGGATAGGGTGTGAGATGGGCCCCACAGATCAGTATGCACAAGGTCAAAAGGATTAGAATACACAGTATTAGTGGATGGAGCATGCAGTCTATGAGATTTCCCAACACAACAAGAGTCACAAAATTCAATGAAATTTTTATTATTTGAAACTTGATTACAGAGATGTAATACAGTTTGAACAGCTTTGCTGTTGGCATGTCCTAATCTATTATGCCAAATAGTGCCACTAGAGCTAGAAACAACAGAAGCAACACTAGACTCTTTTGACTTAGATGACACTTTATTGGAAACTAAAACAGATACAGCTTCATTATTTGAGGTATTGACAGGAGACTGATCAACACTGTAGCACGAGAGTGGTTGAAGAGTTGTGCTAGTAAAGCAGTTAGGTCCCTTGGTGAGAGGCAGATGGGAGAAGCTATAGAGTCCATCTGCACCTAGGGAGCCTTGAAGAAGCACTTGTTTATTGACCTGAGATTTCACAAAACAATTAGTGGCATGAAACTCAAAGAATACATTATTATCCCTAGCAAATTTCGAAACTGACATGAGATTTTTGGTAATTGCTGGAACATGAAGTAATTGCTTCAAATGTAAACGGTGTGGAGGATCTAAACATGAGGAGAAACTAGCTTGTCCTATATGAGCAATATTGAGTCCTAAACCATTACCTATATGGACCTTACTAGAGCCATGGTAAGAGTTACCTTGAGTGAGATTGTCAAGGTCTGCAGTCAAGTGATGAGAGGCACCAGAGTCTGAAAACCATGCTTTGGGAATAACCAATTCCTGAGATGAGGAAGCTAGATTGGCAGTGCAAGCTTGTGGATCAGGTTCCTTAGAATCCTTCTGAACCTTATTATCATGCTTAGGAGCAGGAGGTGCCGGAACAAACGCCTCATCAAAGCGATACCAGCAATCAAACACAGCGTGACCATACTTGTTACAGAGCTGACAGATAGGACGAGTACCTGAGGAAGGTCCTGGTCCACGTCCTCTGCCGCGACTGGCTCTACCACGTCCACGAGCATGAGAGTTACCACGAGCACCATGAGAGTGAGCGATATTAGCAGAGACATTAGGAACAGAGAGCTCCTGGCGAAATTTTTCCAACTGCGATTCCTGAACAAGAAGAAGACCTTCAATGTCAAAGAGAGAAGGTGAGTCAGGTCGCCCATAGATCATCATAACAAACGGATTGTACTCTTCCGGCAATCCTTCAAGAATGGAGTCAATTTGATCTTGCTCCGTAACAGAATCTCCAATAGAGAGGAGAGTGTCGGCAATAGCGCGAACACGAAAAACAAATTCGGTAACGGTCTTGGTACCTTTCTTGATGGTTTTCAGCTCGGATCGAAGTTGACGAACCTTAGCTTTTAGATGCGCATTGAAGTGTTTGTGAATTTGATCCCAAACCTGAAACGCATGTCGACAACCGATGGTGCGTGGAAGCACTGACTCAGCCAGGGTAGAAAGCAACCACGTGAAAAGCATCTGATCTTGAACGAGCCACTTGTCGTAAGCATCGGAGACAACGTCGAGCTCACGATCTGATTCCGAGTCGTATTTCGCCGGAATCTCAGGATTCACAACAAACCTGTGCAATTTGTGAGAGATGATGACGCCTTCAACTTGCTGATTCCAGAGGAGAAAATTCTTGTCATCGAGCTTGATGGAGAGTTTCGGAGCAAAATTGACGATGCCGGAATTGCTACAAGAAGACGAACCAGCGGTGAGGTTAAGAGATGAAGAAGAAGCCATGGCGAATCGAAGAAAGAGACGGTGAAAACGAGTGAAGAAGATGAAGCGGAAGGTGGAAGAGGTTGGATCTCAGGAGGCGATTGATACCATAATGAGATTCAGTCACAAGGTTTGCACATGGTGTGAGAACGGTTGCTCTGCAACCTTGAATCTAATTGAATGAAAATGAATCTTTTACATAATGAATTGTTTACACAGTGATGAGTTTATATATGGAATTAGAATACTAACAAACTCTAACTGCTTCCTAACAAACCTAGCTGGCAAGTTTAACAGCTGTAACCAACTCTGCCAGGTGGCAATGACAAATGTGCCAGCGTGGCACAAGTTGCCAGCTTGGCATGCTTAGATCTACTCTATTACTAAACATACAATAGCGGATAAGGCTAAATATACAAATTACTGGACAGAAATATAATAAGGCTATTTTGGTAAAAAATAGCGGATAACTGATAAGCTAACTTATAGCGGACGAGCTTATAGAAGATAGCTTGTAAGCTAGCTTTTAGCTTATAGTGAATAAGCTAGCTGATTGAATTTATAGTGTTCGGTAAGATTAGCGGTTGAACTAGCTTAATATTAAATTTTTTTCAACGAAGATGATAAGGGTAAAATTGGGAAAAAAAAAATGATAAGTTATAAACTATAAGCTCATAAAATAAGCTATAAGCTCATTTTGAAAAACTGTTACCAAACAAAGCTCTTTTTAACCAAATGAACTTATAAGCTATAAGCTAGCTTATGTGTCTTTCCAAACAGAGCCTAAGTCCACATATCCTAATTTAACCAGAAGAAATGTTAAAATTGGTAAGTGGAAATTCATGACTCTCTGTTTAAGCTGCAATGACATCAATACCATACCATTGAATACCATGAATAAATATATAATTATAAGCTAATAATTCACAATTAGCTTCTAGCGAAAATATCAAGGTATCTGATACTGAAAAATTATGTAAGGTTCTTAGAAAACAATATATTGCATTATAAATAGATACAAAATACCAATTATTAGTTGGTTCAATGGTGATTGGCGCTGAACTTGATAGGGAGGACCACGGTTCGATCCCCCGCAACTACGATCGGGAGGGGGCTGGAACCACTTGATGCTAGAACTGACCCCCGAACCAGATTCAACTGGTGGTGAAAACCAAAAAAAAAATAGATACAAAACAGCAACAATTTCATTGTCATCGTAGCATTGTAAAGAACAAATTTCTAATACCACTATCATAGTTAGATTGCATTTACAAATTAGAAGCATTTTGTAATACTGTGTTCTTCCATTCCACCAAACAAGGTTATCTAACAATCACTTAACAAATCGCCAAACTTCAACACAATATGTTTTTTATGTAAAATGTTGGGATTGAGGTTTAAATCTATGACTTCATACAAACAACCCGAACCGCTTACCAATAGTCCAATCCTAGTGGCTTGCTTTGTTAAAACTTAAAACATTCAACCAAAAAATTGGCCCTCAAAAGTTCTCTGTCATGTGATTGCTTTATAGTTTATATAACATAGGTGTGGAATATCCCTTTTCCCACCTGACAAACTCTAGTTATCAGAGAAAATGAGAACTGCATAGGACTTATAGGTGGTGTTTGTCTGAAGTTATAAGGTTATATTCCTAGGAATGATATTGGGTGATGATGAGAAGTTGTTATTGTACCATTAGTACAATGACTTCTATTCCCATAGGAATATAAAATACTCACCTGGGAAAAAAATCTACATCCTTTGTAACAAACACAGGAAGTCAAGCATAAGTCAACACAAAACATTTACCATTATCCTTCGTTATGCCCAAATATACAAATGAGAAATCCTTAATGTTCTATGTCATACAAATATGAAACATCTCATCATTATCCCTGCTTCATCTTTCTTCGGTTCAAGCTGCACATTAACTGCAGTCTGTAGCAATGTTGTTAAATTTCCGCCATGGCAGCCGCACCATAGCATTATAGTATGATAAATTTTGAACCAGACGCCATAGGCCACGACATTATATTCTCCGCATTTCTGCGATAGGCTGCAAAGCCATGTTTATGTGGCGGATTTTTGTCTGGCCACTATAGTACATCATCCTACACACTGCACCCTCTCTTGTCTTTCCTTTCTTTCCCAAGGCCACGCACAAACACGTCACTTCCAATTCAGTATCTCTCTCACTATTCGCTTATACGCACACAACCAAACATTATATTTTCAACCCTATCAAGTGTCATTTGGTACATCCATTTTCCCACAGGCTCACAGCACACTCATCTCAATCATTAATCACTTTTTTTTTTTTCACATTTCACACCTATCCACCCTCATGCACACCAAAACTTCCCTCACTTGTACACAACTCGCTTTCTCTCATTCAAAGGCAAATATGTTAAACAGTTAGTACCATTCACATTCAGCTGCATCTGCGTTGGCTAATAAAAAACTTATTTACACTTACTCCCTCAAGTAATAGTAACCGGAGGGAGTATCTACTAGCATAAGCACTTATCAGTGTTTGGGAGAGCTTAGGAAATAGCTTACATCATATATCTATACGTTTCTTCCAACCTATTTCAGTAAGCTCTTCATAATAATGTATAAAAACAGCTTACAAATTATAACAAAAATACTACATTTTCTATTTGATTATAGAAATAGGGCCTATTTGGATCGGCTTATTTGAGCTTATCTAGTATCTACTATAATATATTTTGTTATATATTTAGGGGAACTTTTAAAAACAGCTTATGACGTTTTTCATAAATTTTTTTCAGCTTATTTTCATAAGTTCTCCGATATAACTTATGAAAACAGTTCGTAGCATATATAAAAACAATTTATCTTTATTTTATCTCTTGCTATAAAAATAGCTTACGCAAGTGTAAGCTTACACATAATCGCTTGTGCATATAAGATCCAAATAAGCTATTTATCCAAACAGTCCCTTCGCTTATACACAAGTGCTTAATGATAAGCACTTACTCAAAAAGTGCTTAATTAAACTATTTATCCATACACAAAGTGACTTGACATGAAGCAAAAACACGCAAAAACCAATTACCTGACAGTGTTCATCGGTGAGAGCCTGATTAGATTGTATAATCTGATGCAGATCAGTATCCATCAATTCATAAACAATATACACATCATTAAACTTTTCCTTATCAGCTGGCTCAATTATATCCTTAATTTTAATCACCTGCACAATATAACACCACAAAAATTCTTAACCTAAAAATCAGATCAATTAATATTAAATTACACAAACACAATTAAATATAATATTTCAACATACATTATCATGATTCATGTGACAGAGAAGTTTAATTTCCCTAAGTGTTCTCTTAGCATCAATTCTATTATCAAACGCATCACCAATCTTCTTTATAGCAACACCTTCATTCGTGTCGGCGTTCGTTGCACAGCTACAATTAAAGAATAAAATTGATTTGAAATTATTAAAATTAAAACAAAAACAAGTAAAATTGGAGGTAAAAGAAGTGAATCATACCAAACGATGCCGTATGCGCCGCGACCGACAGGTTGAAGAGGAGGAATGTAGTTAGATGTGACTTCAAAAATGTTGCCTAAGACATTGTATTGAATGTATTTACCATCGTGAATCAGAGTTCCTCCTTTTGCTTTTGTTTTCTCAGATTCAGGGATGTTTTCCATCGATCTTTTTGATTATTCTGATACTGTTATTGTTACTCTCTCACAAAGACACAAGAAAAGAAAGAGAATGGTGAAGAAGCTTTTATTTTTTTTAATTTCAAGTTTTAGAAAGAGGGGGAAATTAGAAATGAGGAGGAATTATAAAATTGGGAGATGGGGTCAGTATTCAGTACGCTTGCTTTTTTGGCGTTTGGTGTCTCCACTAAGCAAAATTCAATTTCAAATGCTCAAAAATTCAAATTGTTTTTTTTTTTTTTTTTTTTTTTTTTGGAATTTGTCAAGTGCTCATCTTTATTAATAAAAAGGACAACAGGTATTTACAAAAAAAATGCTAGACTACTCTAAGGAAATAAACGTAGAACAACAAAACAAACAAATTCCTATCTAATTCTAAAAGACAAAATAAAAGTCCTAGCTAGTAACTTAAGATGAATGAATCGACCGTCACCATGGAACGGCTCACGTACCCACTACTCCTTATAACAAGCGATAATGGCTTTTTCAAGCTAAATAGTCTGAAATTATGGAATGATACGATTATTGATATAGACTTGGAAATTATATGATTTATTTATTTTTTGGTATTACAAAAAATAATATTGAAGCTAATGCATATAATTTAGAGATTATGATAATTGATACAGTCAGGTGGTAAGGGTTACAGATCTCTCGTATATAGATAATTAGAAGTTTAATCTCTGACTTTAGTTGGGAGAAGAAAATAAAATTTGTGCGTTTTTAAGGTTTTTTGACGTAGTTTAATTATTTGTTTTGATAACGGTGGTAGAAATTGTTATTATTTAGAAAAAAAAATTATAACAGACTAAGAGCATATATATCCATAACACCCATTTGAATTCTTTAAATGGGCTCCATTTAATTTTTTTATATTATCTTACACCTACCAATTATTTAAACAACTCAAGTACATTTTTTAAATATTCATACAACTCTTAAAAACTCAAAAAATGGGTCCCATTATACCCCTGATAAATTATACATGTATGGTTATAAGAACTTAAACCATCTCCAATGGTGGGTAACTATTTTTAAAAATTGGTACCTAATATGTACTTTCATTTGAGCAAAATACAAATGAGTACCTAATAGGTACTAGTTCTCAAATAAACAATGGTACCTATATTAATTTGGTGGAACCTGTTTATAAAGATATAAAATTATTGGTGAGATGTGTTATTGGTGAGACTTATTTAGAACTTTTAAAGAGGTGTTGGATTGGAGGGATTGAATGCTTATTAGGTATTATTATTAAAAAATAATAAATGAATGATGTGTACACGTAGGACCCAGTTAAATATCAAAAAATGGGGAGCTCCATTGTGGATGCTCTTAGTTTTAATTTTATATATGCTTTTAATTGAGCAAAGTAGGTGAATGTCGTTCCTATGCAGAGGAACGTTTTCAACTTTGAGAGCGTGCTTTATTGTTAAATATAGGTGACACTCTAACACAATTTGCTTGGTGTTAGTGTAGAAACGCAATAAAATAACTGATATTAGTGCTCTAAGAGTTCAAACACAGATAAAAGTGCCGAATCTAATTATATTTACATACGGTTTGTTGACTTGGGACTTGTTTGGATTTTTTTATAAACTTATGAAAATAGATTATGCAACGAAATAAATGTTTATGTTAATTCATAAATTTTTACTGACAAAAATTGTGTCTAAACTGTTTCACATAAGCTCAAAATAAGTCAATTCAAATGGACTCTTATTATATTATTTATTACTCCTTCCGTTCCTTTTTATTTGTCGTTTTAGAATAGTAAAATCAAATTAAAAAAAATGTATTTTGCATCTTATCTTCCTATTATACCCTAATTATTTATTTTTTTAGATTATATTATACCCTATATTTAATCCACCAATAAAATCCTAATTTTTTGCACACACTTTTTCAAAAAATGAAAACCACAAAAAAATTGAAGTCAGATCATAACAAAAAAAAGGAACAAAACAAAAACAATAAAAAAATTATACGAAGAAGTTTAGTTAAAAAAAATAGATACCATAAAAAGATTATATAAAATTTAGTTAATAAAAAAATTAGGAAGTAAGGTATAATAGACAAAATAAAACCTAAAATTATCTAAACGATAATTAGTTTTAAACAATTTTTTTTCTATAACGATAAATAAAAACAAACGGAGGGAGTAGAAATTATGAGTTTAAACTCAAATAAAAGTGTTAATCTTATTTTTTTTTTGGTAATATTAAAGTGTTCAACTTATTTGAGATTAAGTTTTTATTTGTCAAAGTATTGTTGCCATTACCAATCATCAGTCGGTTCAGTAGTGATTGACGTTGAACTTGATAGGGAGGACTGAAAGACCACGGTTCGATCCCCGCAACTGCGATTAAAAGGGGGACTGAAACCACTTGATGTCAGAACTGATCCTCGAACCAGATTAAATCAGTGAAAAAAAAAAAAACATTGTTGCCATTGTCGATTGTTAGTAACTGTCTTTCAAAAAAGGTAAAAAAAATTGATATTCTCTTATGAATTATGATACTTGCTAAAAAAACGAAAGTAAAAATAAAAAAAACATTGGCTAAAATGCTGGAAACAATGAAACTCTTTTAGATATCCTTATTGGAGATGCTATTAATAGTTCCAGTTTATTTTTAATTTTCAACTATTTTTATTTAGAAGTTTACTTTTGAAAGTCATTTTTGTTTAGGTTATATTATCTTCTTAAAAATTAACTTATGAGTTTATTTTTAATTTTCAACTATTTTTATTTAGAAGTTTACTTTTGAAAGTCATATTTGTTTAGGTTATATTATCTTTTTAAAAATTAACTTAAGAATGCTTATAAAGAAGACATGTTTATCTTGTTAAAAAAAGACATGTTTATGTTATGCATGTAATTAGATTTATTTTAGTATTAATCTCCATTTTTGTAAGAAGAGTCTTGATAATTTGAAGTTTGGTCGCAAGGTTAGTAAAATATAGTCATTAATTATTTCTCCATAGTCAAACTCGAATTCTTCCGAACAGTTAATTTTTAAAAAAAATTATTAACAACTTGAGATTAATCACTTAATCATATAGTTAGAAATTCAGAAAAAACAAATTTTAAAGTGAATCATGTTAGGAATCCGAAAGAACTCCATTATTACTTTAATATGGTACATATCAATAAAATGCTAAAATGGAAATGGTTGAGAATCCATTTGGAAGTGCTTGTCATTTTCATTCCTATTTTCTATCCTATAAACAGTCACAATTGATTCTTTTCAATTATTGATTCAATTCAAAGCTTTTATCATTCACGAATCTGATCTTTCTCAGCTGCAAATTTCAATCAAGAATATAATCCTAATTTAAACCGAAGATATTTTCCATTTGTTTATTGGTCAAGATTTTCCAGAACAATTTTACCAGCCAAAAAAGAAATTCATATATTTGAGCACATTGAAAAATCCATAGTGATGATGTGTATGTAGCATGTGACTATGTGAGTAGTTTCAATAAGCACGTTATAAATAGGATCTTTCTTCCTTTTTCCCCCAAAGGTTTCTCAAATTCAAATTGACTTTACACCACAATTTTCACTAGGAATTAGACAAAAACAAAATGGTTAAATTGCAGCTTTGGTCTCCCATGTTTTTTAATTGTGCGATTTTGATCCCCAAGTTTTAAATGAGCGATTTTAACTCCCTAAATTTCACAATTGTGTGATTTTGGGCCTTCAAGCTTCAAACGAGCGATTTTAACCCCATAAGTTTCACAATTGCTTAATAATTTTGGCCCCCCAAATTTATTCTTTTTTGCATTTGCTAGTCCCTCTTTGATTTTTTTGACTAAAAAACTGCTTATCTGGCTTTTTAAAAATAAAATAAAATATTTTTAAAATAAATAAAAGATGTTTTTAAAATTAAAAATATGTTTTAAAATTAAAAAAATGTTATAAAATAGTAATATTTGTATTTATAAAAATGTATTAAAAATATTTTTTGATAAAAGATTTAATAATATTTTACTTTTTTTAAAAAAATAGTTTACTAATTTTTTGAAAAATAGTTCATAAAAAAATATATTACTTTTTGTTATAACAAAAATATTTTATAAATAAACTATATAATTACATATAATAAAAAATATTTTATAAGTTGTTTTTTAAAAAAACAATTAGTAATTTGTTTTAAAAAAATATTTAATTTTAAAAAGCTACATAAGCAATTTTTAATCAAAAAAATTTAAAGGGGGCTAGCAAATGCAAAAGGGGGTAAACTTGAGGGGTTAAAATCGCTCGTTTGAAACTTGGAGGGCCAAAATTGCACAATTGTGAATCTTGGGGGTTAAAATCACTCGTTTGAAATTTGGGGAGCCAAAACTGCAATTTAGCCAAACAAAATAGTCCAACAAAAATAGAAAGTATCGTAATGAATTATGATTTCAAAAATAAAAATAAGAGATTTTTTGCAATGGAAAAAGTTTGTAGTGTTAAATTAATTTTTACTTATCAATCGTTAGTTGATTCAGATTGACGCTGAACTTGATATGAATGACCATGGTTCGATCCCTCACAACTGTGATCGGGAGATAGTTGGAATCACTTGATGTCAGAAATGACCCCCGAACCAGATTACATTGATGGTAAAAATCAAAAATATTAATTTTTCTTTTGTAATTAAAATAAGTTTCGCGGTATTCGATTAAAACAATCATAATTTTTTATAACTTTTTTGTCACATTTGAGAAAAGTCTTTTGGTATTCAAAATCTTTCAAATTTTGATGGATTATTCTCTAAAGTGAATTTCATAGGATTTCCCCAGGCCTTTTTAGTGATAAAAAGGATTTGTTTTATAAAATTAAGCTATAAATTAGTAAATATCTAAGAAGTTAGTTTATAGCTGATAGTTAATAACTTAATTATATATGAAAAACTATAAAAATGAAATTAAAATATTTGATAAATTTAGTTGTTGTAGACACAGAATGCAATAAAAGTATATAATTGTTATTAAAAAAACGTCTTTATTTGAGTGAGTGGAATAGTTATTATAAGAATAAAATCGAAAGAAAATATATAAAAAAAAACTGTAAGTAATAAGTTCAAAGGCCTTCTAAAATAGCATATAATAAGTTACATGAGAAAAACTTGTAAGTTTGTAACCAAACATTTTTTTTAATATTTGGAAACAAACATATAAGATAATATAATGAAGGGTCATGCTAACTAGTACCCCCGGGACACTAGTTAAGAGTATAAAAAAAGTAATTTTTACATTGAAAACATTACTTTTCAACTTTTTCAAACATTGACCGCACTAGTTAGCATTTTCATATAACTACAAGTTATATATCCCTAAATAGGATATTTACTCAGCCAAAACGTGACTTGGTTTGGAGAGAAACACAAATAAGAGTTGCAAAAGTGTGGAACATATAAAATATTATCTCAATCTAAATTTAAATAATAGACTTTAGTGATTAATGAGTTTCTCCTAAAATAAATTGTTCGGTAAAATTGAAATTTAATTTTTGGTAGAATCAATTCTAAATTATATTTTACTAATTTCGTAGTCAAACTCTAAATCACCGAACCACATTCCTCTGATTTTACAGAAGGTAAAAAAAAAAAAAAAGAAATTAGAGGTGAAGATATTTTTCTTAAAAAATATAATAAATAGAGAATTAAAGAATTATCAATTAAAGTGGCCCATTTTACAAATCGTGAGAATTTGATTTCAGCGGTTTATGACCTTCCAAAGTTAAGCTTTGAACTAGCAACCTCAACTCAAGTGTACAAAAAACTACTCTTAACAATTGGATACTTGCCAAGCAAAAATACTTAATTGGTACATCATGTTTAACGAAAACATTAATCAAAGAACTATATATTGTTTGTTAAACCAAAAATAAATAAAAAATGTTGGAGAATCACTTTACAAATTTTTTTTCCTAAATATTAATGGATATATATATATATATATATATATATATATATATATATATATATATATATATATATATATATATATATAATCACACATGAATAAAATATAGACGGACAACAAACTGCGCTGCTAAATCTTTTTGTAAAGCAAAATTTAATCTTTGAAAAACTACATTCATACTTAGGTGACACAATATTACTATTCATGACCTTTTGAACACTTTTCCAAAGATTTACAGCGTCAGGTACTAAAAAACCAAACACGAACGGATTTATGTAGACATAAATGGGGGCTGCTGACCCCACTCCATCTCTATATTTTTAACCAATAATCATCAAATTTTTCTATTTGGCCCCACTTGAAATATGATAATGTCCCCACATCAATCACTAGTTGAATCTTTTTGTGAACACAATCACACAATTAAACTAGTTGTACAATATTATTATACTTCAATACATTGAAATGACGCTAATAGTTTTTTTTTTTTTTTTTTTGAATAGCAAATTGTTAGTATATTACAATATTATTAGTTTTTTCTCCTTGTCAGGACTTGAATCATGGACCTCCAAACTCCTTTACCCTTAGCTCAACTAGCATAACTAATTGAGCTACCCATCCCACCCCAAATGACGCTAATAGTAACAAAGCCACTTCTTTCTTAAAGATAGAAATGGAAGTGGGATAGTGTTACTGTAGCTACTTAGCATGATAAATAGACCAAATGTTTTAAATTTTTAAGTTTAATAATATTCATAATAAAATGTTCTCTTATGATTTTTAAGTATTAATTTAATCCTTTAAATTTATAACAAATTATACTGTTATCATTTTATAAACTTGAAATAGTATATTATAAATTTAGAAAATCAAATTGGTACTTAGAGCATCTCCAATAAGAATATAAAAAAGAGTTTCATAGATTAAGACAATCTTCGATGATAGGTACCTATTTCTTAAGAATTGGTACCTAATAGGTACTCCATTGGAGCAAAACTCAAAAGAGTACATAATATGTACTAGTGGTACAATAAGAAGTGATAACTATATTATTTTTGTGGGATTCATTTATAATTATATAGTGTTATTGGTGAGATGTGTTTTTGGTGGAACTCATTTAAGATTTTTTAAGAGGTGTTGAATTGTAGGGATTAAATGCTTATTAGGTTCTATTATTAAAAAATTATAAATTTGTGATGTGTACATGTGAGGTCCATTTAAGTACTATAAAATGGAAAGCTCCATTGTGGATCCTCTAATGATCCATACCTTATTTTTTTATCTTTGGAGTTTAATGACGTGGCATAGAGGGTATCAAAATTGATGAGGGAGAGGGACCATTTTTTAATGATGTATGATATTCAAAGTGATATCACCATTGAAAATGCTCTTAAAAGGATAAGAAATATGTTATAAATTAAAAGGACTAATTTGGTAATTTTTTTGACAAAAGGATTAATTTGGTACTTAAAAACTAATAAACTCAATTTATTACAAATATTATATTTAAAGGATTTTCGGATGCATTTATCCTAATAAATAAGAGTAAATTTTTATGTGTTGTATAAATATTATTGTTAAATAAAGTTGACTCCACTTAGTTTCATAAGTCCTAGCTCAACTGGCAAAAATTTGCCAAAATTGCAAGGCATATTATTGTTAAATAAAGTTGACTCCACTTAGTCTCATAAGTCCTAGCTCAACTGGCAAAAATTTGCCGAAATTGCAAGGCATAGACGTCATGACCGGGGTTCGAACCCCGACTCTCTCACTTGTGTGAGAATTTCTTATATTTACTTTGTCAATTCTTCTATGTACCAAAAAAAAAAAAGTTGACTCCACTTATGAAAATTTATGGACCCGTCTCTGAAGCCAAAAGTGTCAAATGCAAATGGTATAAAAAAATGGCTTTCTCATATTTGGTCATCTTGCTTCTCAGAGCATGCTTTCTCATATTTGGTCATCTTGCTTGAAGCAGCTTTGAGGACTGCTCGTCCCACGATAAAATCCCCGACTCTGAATCTCACAAGAAAGAAAATTCTGATCAAATCCACACAAACATATTTTACACCTGCCCATCCATATACTAGAACATCCACCGGACGAAATGTCGATCTTCCTTTGCAAACAAATTGTCATTATATTGCACATCTATTTGTTGTGCCAAAGAAACAAAGCAATACCAGAACTCAGAATAAGGAGAATTCCTTGTCCGGCACTTTTAATTAATTTAATTTAATGCAAATTTTGGGTTGACCATAAATTGGACATTGAAATGTGGTTAAACATGCCTTGAAATGTGGTTAGAACACAGTAATGACGTGAAGTCATCAGACATAATCATGATTTGATGTTATGTTAGTATAATTTTGGTACACTTTTGTTATTCACCCAATTAAAGTGGCACCATTAGTTAGTTAAAATAGTTTAATCAGTACTAACTATTAGAAACATTATTAAAGTGAGTCGATTCGAATTTAAATTTTCTACTTTTTTGAAGTTTGAACAAAAAAATGGCACCAATCAAATGATTGGAAAATGTCTAATAAGCTCCCACAAAATAAATTGTTTTTGAAGATCAAACTTTACTTATCTACTACGTAATCTCCAGATTAACACAAATTTTTTTTCAAGTGGCACCATAATTTCAACAAAAGTAAAACAATAGGGAATCAGTCTGGAGAAGAAAATATCATGATTAGCAGCATCAATTCATTCATCAAAATTGATTTCAATTAATTACCCACCAAAATCTCATAAAATTACGTAAATTAAATTCAAAACAGAAGGGGAAGAAAGATCAAAGCAATTACACAACAATATAGAAAAACCCCAATATAGTAATTAACTACATGCAAGGTTTTAAAAAACGGTCCGCGACCGCGAAAACGGCCGCGACAAAACAGTTTTGGCAGGTGCCGATAACGTTACCGTTATCACAATATTTTTTATTAAAGAACAAATTGTGATTAATTCACACCGCGACGACCGCAATTAGCGTCATAAAACCTGTACCGACCGAAATCGCGAAAACCTTTACGTAACCGAGACGCGACCGCGACCGTTTTTTAAAACCTTGACTACATGTATAATTGTACAACAATCATACTTACTTGTACATGTATAATTATACAAATCAGTGTCTCTGCATATAAAGTAACTAACTTAACTAATTTCTATTTCATTAAAAAAAAAATATAGAAACAAAAAAACACCCTTTGTAGAGACATAATAGGAAACATCATTATTTATTCAGATCGGAATTATATCCAATCGGTATCGGCGGCGAAGAAGAAGGGGAAAGATCTCCGTCTTCAGCTCCGTTACTGTTTTTCCGTCCACCATCACCGGATAAAGAAGCAAACGCCGTCGCAGATTTGACGAGACTCTTGAGTACTCTGATCTTGACTAGTCCTCTTCTTGGCGGGAGTAGTGTTTGTGTGGTTTGAGGTTTCATGTTTGATCTGGTTTCTTCCATTTCTGCATACATTTTGTGAACAAGAGAGAGAAACTAGAGAGAGAAAGAGATAGAAATGATTGTTTATGGAGTGAAGAAGAAGAAGGGTGTGATGTTATTATAAAGAGGGACGAGTGTGACACTGTAGTGACTCGGAAACTTGCTCACCAAGATTTAAAATGGATATCTTGTGTGGAATATTTAAAATGTCCCTTGGTGTTTCGAGACAATGGTTAAAGAAATAAATAAAAGTGTTAAGTAGATAAGATTTTTTGTTTTAATTTTCACAGTATTAAATACATACTTGGACCTCATACATACTACACAAACTTCTCTTTAGGGTGGGAGGTGCGGGTGTGGAGAAGACAGTTGTGGGAGGAGGAGATGCTAGGATTTTAGGATGTATTTGTTTCGGTGTTATAAAATTGATTTCCAGGAATAGAAGGTTGGAAATAAATATACCTACGTTTGTTAGGAAGGAATACAAATTTATTAAAAAATTATGCCAGGAGATTTATTTTCCCATGAAGAGGGAAGTTTTATTCCCAAGTGATAGTGGAGGGAACTTTTATTCCCATGTATATGGTAATAAGTTTTTGTTTGCAAAAGACTATGTTATCCCCACCAAACCCACTAACCCCATTACATAACTTCATGTGCATATAGTTTGCAAGAAAAATAAACTACCCTTGTGCATGCACGTTTTAATTTTTTTATCTCTTACAATTTTTTTATTTCTTACATAGAATTTTATTAATTAATTAGAAAAAATAAACATTTTATTAATATATAAAACTTACGGTTAAAATCAATAAATTAAAATAAAAGTAGTCTAAAACTATAAATAATTCAAACAAAACAATATTTAATAAAAAATATACCATCCTTCTTGTTTTGCCTTTGCATATTTGTAAGTTTAATTTATAAATTTTGTCAATAAAAAAATATAAATTATCAAGTATGTATAATTTTTGAAATATGTAGTAAAGAAATAATAGGGATATTTTAGGAATTTAATCATTCATTCCCAGGAATAGATTTTATAAACCAAACACATTTTAGTTATTCCTAGGAATTTTAAAAATGCCATCCAAACACTTTTTTTACATTTTTCTTGGAAAAAGGTTCCCATAATTATATTCAAAGGAAAACTAATCCAAGGAATATATTTTGCATCCATGAAACAAACACCCCCTTAGTTCTTCCCGTGATCTTGCAGGTTGAGTCCTCTGATAGGTGGCGGTGGCGGTCAGACTCTATTATAGGTTACTCTGTTCGAGACGCATATATGATTTTGACTTCTCAGGAGACAGTTACTTTAGGGGCAGCTGATGACTTACTGTGGCACCGACAGGTTCTCTTGAAGGTGTCTATTCTTGCGTGGCGTCTCCTACGAGATCGGTTGCCTGTGAAGGCAAACTTGGTTACTCGGGGCATACTTTCTCCAAATCTCCAATTTTGTGTGACGGATTGTGTCAGCGTTGAGACAGCTCAACATTTATTCTCTCATGCAGTATTTTTGGGTCTCTATGGCATTTAGTCAGGGCTTTGATTGGTTTTTTGGTGGTGGATGCTTACAGTCTTTCAGATCTTTTCGTCCAATTCACGTTTTCGGCTGGCGGTCTCCAAGCTCGGCGGTCCTTTCTTCAGCTTGTTTGGCTTGCTTGTGTTTGAGTTATGTGGAATGAACGAAACTAGCGTGTATTCAGGAATTCGGATAGATATGTGCATCAACTCTTAGACAAGGTCAAAATCTACTCCTACCGGTGGATGCAGTCGTCAGATGTTACTTTAGTCACACACTTTCAAAATAAAGTATAATTGCAGAGACCAAAAACATATTTAAGCTTTTTCTTTTTGATATAAATGATATTTACTCATTCGGCGAAAATGTGACTTGGTTTGAAGAGAGAACACAAATAAGAGTTAGTGGAAGTATGGGACATATAAAATATTATCTCTATATAAATTAAAATATTAAACGCTAATGATTAATGACATTCTCTTAGGTCGAATTATTTGAAAAAAATTAAATTCAATTTTTTGTAAATTTAATTTTTTATCAAATTTTATTTATATCGTGACCGACAGTGGCGAAGCTAGCACATTATTTATGAGGGGGCCAAATATATATACATAAAAAAAGTTTTTTAATATTATTATATTAAATTTAATTAATAAGCAAGTTAATTCACAATAATTTTAATAACATAAAATGTTGAGTTAGCCGATATTTTAATGAGTCAAATTAATTTGTATTGTCTTTTTTAATATAATCAATTAATTCGTTTTATTTTTGAATCATGATATGATAATTATTGCGTTAAGAAAACTCTCTTTATAGTTATTAAAGAGACTGGAAGTGACAAAATAAGATGAAACAAATCTACCAAATAAGTAATAATTTTTAACATTTTTATTTCTCTTAAGTTTTAATTAGCAATTAAATTTATTTGAGGTAAATTACCGAACTACATTCCTATGATTTTCCATAAGGTTAATACCAAAAAATATTATCTCTATCTCTAAATTCTATCTTAAAAATATAATAATTAGAGAATAAAAGAATTATAAATAATTGTACAAAAAAAAAGAATTATTAATTAAAGTTGCCCATTTTACAAACCGAGATAATTTGAATTCATCTTCCAAAGTTAAGCTTTTAACTAGCAACCTCAACTCAAGTGTACAAAAAACTACTCTTAACAATTGGCTACTTGCCAAGCAAAAATATTTAATTGGTACATCATGTTTAACTAAAACATAATCAAAGAACTATTCATTGTTTGTTAAACCAAATTAAAAAAATTTCTGGAGAATCACTTTACAAACAAATTGTCATTATGTTCCATTCTACATGTTGTGCAACAGAAACAGAGCAATACCAGAACTCAGAATAAGGAGATTTCCTTGTCCGGCACTTTTAATAAATTTAATTTGATTTAACTTTTGGGTTGACCATAAATTGAACATAATCATGATGTTATGTTACAACTTTGGTACACTTTTGATTCTTCATCCAAATTAAAGTGTGGGTACCAATAGTCACTTAAAATAGTTTTATCTGTAGTTATTAGAAATATTATTAAAATGAGTCGATTAATCTAAATTCTCTACTTTTTTGAAATTTGAACAAAAAAGTGTCACCAATCAAATGATTGGAAAATAGATTAGACTTTACTTATCTGCTAAACTCCAGATTAATTACCCATCAGAATCTCATAAAATTAGGTTAATTAAATTCAAAACAGAAGGGGAAGAAAGATCAAAGCAATTATACAACAATATAGAAAGACCCCAATATAGTAACTAACTACATGTATAATTGTACAACAATCATACTTACTTCTACATGTATAATTATACAAATCGGTGTCTCTGCATATAAAGTAACTAACTTAACTAATTTCTATTTCATTAAAAAAAACCCACCAATATAGAAACAAAAAACACCCTTTGCAGAGACATAATAGGAAACATCATTATTTATTCAGATCGGAATTATATCCAATCGGTATCGGCGGCGAAGAAGGAGGAGAAAGATCTCCGTCTTCAGCTCCGTTACTGTTTTTCCGTCCACCATCACCGGATAAAGAAGCAAACGCCGTCGCAGATTTGACGAGACTCTTGAGTACTCTGATCTTGACTAGTCCTCTTCTTGGTGGGAGTAGTGTTTGTGTGGTTTGAGGTTTCATGTTTGATCTGGTTTCTTCCATTTCTGCAGACATATTTGTGAACAAGAGAGAGAAAGAAACTAGAGAGAGAAAGAGTTAGAAATGATTGTGGATTGAGTGAAGAAGAAAAAGAAGGGTGTGATGTTATAGAGAGGATCGAATGTGACACTATATAGTGACTCAGAAACTTGCTCACCAAGATTTAAAATGGGTATTTTGCGTGGAATATTCAAAATGTCCCGCAAAATGGTAATCCGAGACAATGGTTAAAGAAATAAAAATAGAACAAAAACAAGTGTTAAGTTGAAATTTTTTATTTTTATTTTTATTTTTATTTTTTTAACTTTTAAAACATTAAATACTTTGATCTTATGTATATTATAGAAATTCCTCACCACTAAATTAAATCTAATGACTTTGTTAAATTTGTGTTTTTTTTTTAACACACTTGTTAAATTTGTGTTTAAATATATTAAAAATATAAATATATTTATAAGCGTCTTTTTTAATGGTTATTTTGGTCATTAAACTTATTTTTAGTAGTTAATTTGATTTTAAAATGTTTTTTGGTTAATCAATTTTGTACACAAAATAGATTGTCAAAAAAAAAAAATTGTACACAAAATAAGTAACAAAAGAGATAGAAAAAGAGTATTTGCAATTTTAATAAATTTAGGGACCATTATGACATTAACTTACATTTTCAAGAATTTAAATACCGATTTGCTATAAAAAAACCGGTTGAACAAAGTTTAATTATTTGGTTCAAATTATTATTTTTTATTATATTTGAAACTTTGATGGAGTATATATATAAACATGTATCTTATGAGAATGATAAAGTTATATGAGAATACTGAGAATAATTATCAGCCTTTAGATTAAAATGTGTAGTTGAGATTAAAAGATTGGTTTTTAAGTGACCGATATGCCTTTCTCACGCATAAGTCATTCTCATTCACATGTTCTCTCTCCCCAGTTCCGGCAACCCATCCTTGTCTCTCTTCTGTGCATTTTTAACTCAACTGAAATCAATTATTGTTGGAAAAAAATTAGACTTAATAGTCTCTTTAAAATTGCGGAATTATATGTACCAAAAAAAAATAATTGCGGAATTATTTCTTCCAATCACCTGTGTAATTAAGTAGACAACCAGAAAATCCAACACCAAACAGAATAATAATAACGGCAAAGTAAAATATCATACACCAATATTTAACGTGAAAAATTTTTCCAATGTGAGAGAATAAAAAACCACGGGACCAAGACAGATAAATCTTCCACTATGAATAAATAATGGGTACACAATCGGTCTTCTAGTAAACACTATGAACAATAATAATCATCGCTAATGGTGAAATAAAATAATAACTCAACATTCACACAACTAAAAAAAACTAACTAAGTGATAAAAAACACATACTCAAATTATAGCTCAAAACAAACAACTTTATTACACACTCATTATCACTTAGAAGCCACAAATCTCTTCTCCTCCAAGCACACAGCTGCCGCTACTGTTTCTACTCAGTGGTGTGTGATGCTACTTTGTTACTATGTTATTGTTTCTCAATCCTAGGGATTAAATCCCTTTGCTTTTTCTCACGTGACATCTTGTCACATGGCACACCATGGGCCAACAACAAACAAAGTCCATTCCTCTTAACTTAACATATACACCTCCCTTTTTATTTCTTTGTATTTAATTTGGGACATTCCAAATAGAAGGGATATCCCAACAAACTCCCCCGACCGATTAGTTGGAGGGCAACACCAATCCGACTTCCATACGACAAAACTCAAACTTTCCCCTAGGCAATACCTTCGTCAACATATCTGAACCGTTGTCGTCGGTGTGAATCTTCTCAAGCTCCATAAACTTGGAATCTAATGCATCACGAATCCAATGAAAACGGACATCAATATGCCTCGACCTCGAGTGAAAGGAAGAATTCTTCGATAAGTGAATCGCAATTTTATTATCACAAAACAAGACATACTTTTATTGTTTCACACCAAGTTCCCTTGCAAATTTCCTTAACCATAACAACTCTTTTGACGCTTCCACAATGGCTATAAACTCGACTTCGGTAGTAGAAAGTGCAACACACTTTTGCAACTTTGATTGCCAAGCCACGACTCTCTCGGCAAAAGTCACCATTTAACGAAATCACCTTCGGAGAAATTCCGAAAAAACACACAATGATCGGCCTTGGTCATCTTGTACCCATGTTCAATCATCACCGAGTTGAACTTTTGATACCATTGGCGAGATGCTTATTTCAAACCATAAAGACTTTTTACTAATTTGTAAACATAGTCTTCTTTGCCCTTTTCTACAATTCCATCCGGTTGCTCCATGTAAATTTCTTCATGTAGATCACTGTGAAGGAAAATCGTCTTCACATCCATTTGCTCTACTCCCATATCAAGACTAGCGGCTAGCCCAAGAAGCAATCGAATAGATTGCATCTTCACAACCACAGCAAAAATCTCGTCAATGTCAATGCCTTCTCGTTGTTTAAAACCTTTTAACACGAAGCGAGCCTTGTATCTTCTTTGAGAAGTACACTCATCTTGCTTGATCCGATAAATCCATCTATTCTTCAATGCTCTCTTACCCTTTGGTAACTTCACTAACTCAAAGGTATTGTTCTCACGAACTGATTACATTTCATCCTCCATGGCATCCATCCACTCATTTTTGTTCTCATCCTCCAAAATTCATTAAAGCTTTCAGGTTCTCCACCATCGGTAAGAAAAACATACTTGTTCAAGGGGTATCGAACGGAAGGCCTTTTATCACGAGTAGACCGCCTCAATTCATTAAAGGCAACCGGTTGCTCAACATTTTCAATCTCTTGATGAACCTAATTTTCAACATCTTCCGTAGCACCTACATCAACAATATCATTAGGATTTAAAACATTATCAACATTTAAATCCATACCTTGATTTTCAATTGGAGCATCTTCAAAAGTGATAGGGGTAGGAGCAATAGTAGTTAAGTTCGTATCAACCATTTCTTCATCTTCAAAAATCGAATCTTTATTCTCAACTTTGTCGATGTCCTCAATGGTATAATCCTCCATGAATACAACATCACGACTACGAATAAGTTTCCGTTTAAACGGATCAAAGAAACGATACGCAAACTCATCAAGTCCATACCCAACAAACACACATTTCTTCGACTTCTCATCCAATTTCGATCTCTCATCCTTCGAAATATGCACATAAACCATGTACCCAAACACCCGAAGATGGCCATAGGAAACATCTTTACCACTCCAAACATGATTTGGAACATGAAACTTCAACTGCACACATGGAGTGATGTTTATAAGATGAACAACCGTGTTCAATGCTTCTCCCCAAAAGTATTTCGGCAACTTTGATTAAGAAAGTAAACATCTCATCCTTTCAACCAAAGTTATATTCATTCTTTCGGCCAACCCATTCAATTGTGGTGTCTTTGGAGGAGACTTTTGATGACGTATTGATCTTGACAATACTTGTCGAAAGGTCCAACATACCCTCCCCGTTATCGGTTCAGATACATTTGAGTTTTTTCCCCCGTTTCTCTTTCAACCGATGCTTGAAACGACTTGAAGGTATCTAACATTTGATCTTTCATCTTCAAAGTATAAGCCCATGTTTTTCGAGAATAATCATCAATGAAAGTCACAAAGTAATATGCACCACCAACTCCAACAGTTCCGATTTCCTCTTTGGTTCGGATGACATAAAGGAAACTTGCCGTTGCTTACCCGCCAAACAATGTGAACACTTTCTAAACTTTGCATCGGAAACACCATGCAACACATTCTTCTTTGCCAAAATGCTCAAACCTTTTTCATTCATATGACCCAAACGCTTGTGCCATAATTCAGATGAGCTATCATTATCACAACTGTTGATGTAGCACTTCGAAACTCCAAGTTGGACAACATACAAGTTTGAATTCTTTTTTCCTTTAGCAACCACCATTGAGCCTCTCTTTAACTTCCATTCATTGCCCGAAAAAGAATTATCATATCCTTCATTATACAACTTTCCAACGGATAAAAGATTGAATCGAAGTTCCGGAATGTGTTTCACGTCCTTGAGAACTAGAGTAGTCCCATTGCTAGTTTTAACACAAACATCTCATATTCCGATGACATTAGCTTGCCCATCATTTTCCATACGAACAACCCCAAAGTCACCAGTCTCGTAAGTTAAAAAAAGATCACGCCTCGAGGTTGCATGAGTAGAAGCACCACTATCAACTACCCAATCCATCTCATCACATGATAGATTGACATTCTCTACACAACTACCACAAACAATAAAGAAGTCATCAACAATAGCAACATCTTCATTATTGTTACCTTCTTTCTTGTCGTTGTTGTAGCCCTTCTTCTTATTTTCTCCTTTCAACTTATGGCAAAACCTTTTTATGTGTCCCTTTTCTTTACAATGATGACACTTAATATTATTGAATCTATTATAGCCTCCTTGTGATTTACCACGTGATGTCTCACGATTACTTGGACCTCTACTTTGTTGTCTCCCCCTTGATTCGGTAACCAACACCTCGGAATGTGAAGAAGAATCTTGTGAATTACGCCTCAACTCTTCATTCAACACACTACTTTTAGCCAAGTCCATCGAGATGATACCATTCAGAGCGGAGTTAGATAAGGATGTCCTAAAAGTCTCCTAAGAATTAGGCAAAGTACCAAGAAGCCACAAACCTTGAATTTCATCATAAAAAATAAGTTTAATCTCCGACAATTGATTTAGAATCCCTTGAAAAGTGTTCAAGTGATCGGTCATTGGTGAACCATCATTATACATCAATTACATCAATTGCTTGAACAAGAACAACTTATTGTTCCCCGTCTTTCTTGCATACAAATCCTCAAGTTTGATCCAAAGAGAGAGAGCATGAGTCATCGAACTCACATGATTCAAAACATTATCATCCACCCATTGACGAATGTAACCACAAACTTGTCTATGCAACAAAGTCCATTTTTCATCACTCTTTCCATTGCGTTTTTCGTTAGAGAAAACCGGCAAGTGAAAACCTTTAACATAAAGCAAATCTTCCATATTTCCTTTCCTAACATTATAGTTGGATACATTCCAACTCACCATCTTAGATGTGTTCGTCTCCATCATTGCATAAATCAAACCACGGCTCTAGATACCACTTGTTGGGGAAAAACTAGACTTAATAGTCTCTTTAAAATTGCGGAATTATTTCTCCCAATCACCTTTGCAATTAAGTAGACAACCAGAAAATTCAACACCAAGCAGAATAATAATAACGACAAAGTAAAATATGATACACCAATATTTAACGTGGAAAATCCTCCCAATGTGAGAGAATAAAAAACCACGGGACCAAGCCAGATAAATCTTCCACTATAAATAAATAATGGGTACACAATCGGTCTTCTAGCAAACACTAGGAACAACAATAATCATCACTAACAGTGGAATCAAACAATAACTCAACATCCACACAAATGGATAAACTAACACAACCTAGAGAGAGATTTAAACAACTAAAAAAAACTAACTACGTGATAGAAAACACATACTCAAATTTTAGCTCAAAACAAGCAACTTTGCCACACACTCATTGTCACTTAGAAGCCACAAATCTCTTCTCCTCTAAGCACACAGCTGCCGCTACTGTTTCTACTCATTGGTGCGTGCTGCTACTGTGTTACCGTGTTGTTGTTTCTCTAATCTAGGGATTAAAGAAATCCCTTTGCTTTTCTCACATGACATCTTGTCACATGGCACACCATGGGCCAACAACAAACAAAGCTCATTCGTCTTAACTTAACATATACACCTCGCTTTTTATTCCTTTTTGTTTCTTTTTTATTTAATTTGGGACACTCCAAATAGGAGGGATATCCCAACAAACTCTGGTATCAACTATGCCAACATCAAGAAGATATCTCCTCTTCTCCCCCAAACATAAATTCATCAATATTGTTGCCAACAAGAAGAAAAAATCTCCAGATCTAGCTTTCTCCCTTTTTTTCAATCTTTATTTTACTTCTTGCAAACATCTATTTCACCCAATTACCCATTTATGCTGAGTAAGAATAGACCATTAAATATCAATGGAGAATTGAGATGAAAAGGGGAAAAAACCCTTGAGTAGATGCAAATTTGAGCAAAATTAAATTGAAAATAATCACTGTAAAAATGATAAGTCGTATTCAGATAAAGATTAACATGAAAATTATATTTTATATGACCTATAAAATCTTCAAGTGAATTTTTCTTATGCCACAAGAACCAACTTCTATACCTCTCTCATATATATAAAAAAACTCTAACAGTCTAACCCTTGTCAAATTAATGGCGAACGACAAAGGTGAATAATGAGTTGCACATCGGCAAACGAATACGACTTGCAGCATGTGGTTCGAACGCTGACAATCCTGATTGAGGTGCTCACGCCCGCAATTGTATGTTTATGATCGAGAAACAAGTTCGAATGGCGAAGACAGCGAACACGGTGTTTCTGCGGCGGCGGGAGTGGTACAACAGCGACGCCACAACGAAGATGAAAAGTTTCATGGCGGCCGGAAATGGTGGAAGGTTGTTTAGGCGAGGGGAAGAAGATGAAAGCTAGAGAAGATGAACAGTGGGAGAGAAATATTCAACAAAGTAATGAAGAGAGAAATTGAGGGATTTGTGATTGAGTGGAAAAGACACTTCAAAAAAATATTTTAATCTCAACCTTTCATTTTAATTTAATGGATATTATTCATTCTCATATTCTCATATATTCTTACCATTCTCGTATCAAATTTGCTTTTCTTCTCTACTATTTATTTATTTATTTATTTATTTATGCATTCTTTAATTCTACAAATATGATTTAATCAGTTTTGTATCTACCATCAAGTTATTGTGTATCTCTTTTTGGTAAGTAGACGAAACAAAAGCACGATCTAAAACGCACATATATTATTATGAGATTTTAAATTCAAATTTGGGTGAAGATGTTCGACCATATATATTTTGAGTGTAAGATAAAAGTAAGAATAAAAATAAAGCGTCACTAAGGAAACATTATCCAAAGACGGTGGCTTCCCACATCGCTATTGTACAAGGCTAAAGGGAGACACTGCGAGAGTATGTTGGGAGCAGGGGCAGACCTGCATTAGGCTTGGTGTGGCAGCCCAAATTTTTTTAAAAATAATAATAATAATTTTATAAATAATTTTAAATTATTCTATATACATATTCGTATAAATATTAATATAAATATTTGTGTAGAATTTATTATTGATAACTGTAAGTTTCTCGGTACACATTAGTTTAAGTATTAATGCAAATATTGATTTATAGTTGATTATTTATGTCAAAAAATAGTGAATAACTAATTGAATTTGTAGTATTGAATAAAATTAACAATTAAATTAGCATATAAAATTGAAACGATATAAAATAATAAGTTAATTTTTTCAAGTAAGATGATATGGGTAAAATTAGAATACAAATTAATAAGTTATAAGCTAATTAAGGGTCTATTTGAATCAGCTTATACAAAACAAGTTATGCAAATAAATAAATTTTTATTAAATTTCTCGAGGTAGTTTATGATAAAATAAGTTATAAAAATACAATTTTTGTAAGCGAGAACTTATAAATTAACATAAATTTGTTTCTATTTGCATAAGCTAAAAAATAAATTAATCCAAACAGACCCTTAGTTTTTCGAATTGAAATTTTGTGATTTTTTTGATATACTTTGTTAGTTTGTTGATTTGTTTTTTAATTGTTGGTGTTATTTTTTTTAGATATACATATTATACATTAGTAGTAATTATATATATTGTTTATTGTTTAACTAAATTATTAGGATAAATTTTTTTCCAATTTCTTTTAGCCCCACTACTAATTTATGTCCAGGTCCGCCCCTGGTTGGGAGGTCCACCAGAAAAGCCATCGAAGTGAAGACAGAAATCAATAAACTTAAGTGTTATATCTTGAGAAAGGTCTGAGGACGAACTGCATGTTCAGAGAAAAACTATGTCTGAAAGAACCACGTGATATGAATGAGTTGCTCACAAGGCGGGGATCAGAAAGGTCGCGACGATGGGGAGAAAGAAAAAAGAGGACCTTAGAACAAATTTGCGAAATACACACCATTCAACACTACCAAAGAGAAAATTCTATAGGACTGTTACAATTCCAGTTTCAAGGAAGTACAAGAAATATCTCGTACAAATAGGTCAAAGTATTGTTGCTTCCACAAAAATTGTCACCATGACACTGAAGACCGCACTGCATCTTACTGAAAGATGCAATAGAAGAGTTGATCAAAAGAGGTAAGATGAACCATTTTACGAAGGATGGGAACAATTGAGGTGGCAATGACCAAAGAGGAGGTGAGACACACCCAAGCAACAAACCCATTGTAGTGACTCCTAGAGGAGGAAGACGTCCCCTAGGAAGGATGAATTGTCGTAAAAGAAGAAAGATGTTGGTTGGTATGTCGGTTAATACTCTAGAGGGGGGTGAACGGAGTTTTTCGAGTTTAGCACTAAAAAATACTTTCAAAATTAGATTTAATTGCAGTTTTGTCCCTCTATTTTCACAATTTTGCAGAATTGGTCCCCCTATTTTAAAATTCGACAGTTTTGGTTTCCCTAACACATATTTTGTCTAAAATATGATGATACAACTTATTTTAAATTAACTTTATGAAAAAATTCTTACAATTTCATCGATGTTGGTATTTTCTCATCATCAAATCTTATATCACGTCGTTTAAAACATATCACATCGTCAATTTATAATTAAAAATTATGATAGGGGGACCAAAACTATCGAATTTTAAAATAAGGGGATCAATTCTGCAAAATGGTGAAAATAGAAAGATCAAAATTGCAATGAAGCCTTTAAATTATTTTTGGAAAATTACTAAGTGGAATAACTATATGTGAGCTCAAACAAACAATGATGGTTAATGTACAATAACGAATTCAATCAAAAGAGCAAAATAGTGATATTATTGAATTTCCTATTCAATTTAATACATGAGGTATGATTGAATTCAATTTTCATTTAACAATACAATAATCGATACAATGTAAATTTGGTAATCTAAACACCTTATCAAATTTTCGATGATTTTACTTTAACAATGAAAACTAAACTAAGTACAATGGTAATGAATTAATGTAGTAGACTCATGAGATTTTAACACTCCTAGGAAAACGCTGGATCCTGAATTTTAGGCTCCATGACTCGATTCATGACCCGAGTCATGCAGGAAACAATAGTTTAGACTCCCTGGCTTTATTTATGAACTCCATGACTCGAGTCAGGTGATAAAAAAATGATTTTGGCCACTCTGTGTTGCATGGATTTGAATCATGAATCCAGAGGATAATCACGAGCTTCAATATTTAAGAGTGGAAATCCAATTTTTCAAACCTAACCATATTTTGAACTTATTCATATTGAAAAATATAGTAAAAAGGGTTTAGAGATACAATAATTAACAACAAGATTAAGAACCAATCTTCAATCCTTGATGAATGCTATCAACAACCCGTAGATTTTGACAGTGTCCTGAAATTCTGGTGGCAAGTGTCAGATGTGTAGCACCATGTGTACACTTTAGGAATCGTACGATGTGTAACCTAATGTGTCAACATCGTGAACATGCTGAACTTGATGAACAAGTAAACAATTTAAAGTGCAGGAAACAATAAAACACAGTGAGTTTGTTAACCCAGTTCGGCGCTTAAACAAGCCATAATCTGGAGGATACCAATCCAGGGATGAATCCACTATGGTAGTATCAATTCAAAGCTAAACTCCCCCGTTTACAACTTTTCACTTAATCACTACCCGTGCTAATTCTACCTAGGAACTCCTAGATATGAGAACCTCTGCTCACTCCCCCTCAACCTTACCCAGTAAGGATTTAATAACAAACTCAGTTTGGAGACACACTCCTAGAAACCTATGCACTCGTACCTAAAGGCTTTGAGTGTTGCACACTCTAACTCCTTGCTTCAAAGCTTTGGAGAAAGAACACTAGAGATTACAACTCTATCAAACTCAGTCCTTACTTGTATCAAAATTATGATTCAAGTGAAGGCTCACAAATAACAATAAACAGACTAAGACCTAAGACTCGATTTCTTCAACTCTTGGCTTCGTTTTTCATTATGTCTTCAGTCTTCCTTTATATAGAACAAGTTTCATGGGCTTGGATCTTCAATGTTGACAGCTGGCCTTTGTTAATTCTCCTTGAGATTTATTTGATCATAATCTTTTAATTGTTTGTTTCAAATCTTTTTGATCAAAGTCGGCCAATAAAATAAAACAGAACCATGAAAGATTATCTTGTTCCTTGGCGCGCAAGCTGGCACGATTTAATTTGAAAAACAAATCTTTTTCAAAAGATCGCGTGTAAATTAAAAGAAAGCGCGTCCAGCTAGGGCGTCCTGATGTGAAACCTGATGTGCCACACATCATGCTCCACATCATGGAATCAGGCTTATTTTACTAAATGAAGCCAACACCCTAAAATCCTCAACAATCTCCCCCTTTGGCAAATTTTGGGCTAAAATAATCTTTGAGTCACCCAACAAAACTTGGAGAGATGTGTAGGCACATCAGAGGCATGCAGCAGCGGATCAGAGCCTCACAAATAAAGAGAGAATTAAACTCTCACAAGATAGGAAAATAAATTCCCAAAGACTGAGAAAAATAAATTCTCAGACACATACAAGCCTGAGATTCCATGCACACATAAGGGAGGGTAGCAAACCCAGTAGTAGTCTACTCCCCTTTGAACTAGAGCACTTTCCATGTACTCCCCCTAAATCTCATATTCCCTATAGGCTTCTTCAGAATGCATGACCTAGAGAGATATAGAGAAGTTTTAAACTTGGCTTCTTAAGAATGCATGACCAAGTTAAAACTCACAGATGTGTCAAACATCACACAAAACAACTTCTACAGGCTTCTTAAGAATGCATCACCATGTAGAAATTAGATAACATCTTCAATTGAACTTCTTAAGAATGCATCACCCAGTTGAAAACGTACAGATTAAGTCTTCAAAAAAACATGCTTTAGAAAACTAATTCTTCAAAAAGTTGTTGAGAAAACATTTGAAGAAAAATAAGCATGTATGCCAGATGTGTAGTCAGATGTGCCACACATCACAATTTGCTGCAGTTTTAAGACTTCAAGACTTCAAAGAATTGTTCATTTTTACTCCCCCTTTTTAGCCATAAATTTTGACAAATATAGTCAAACACACAGAGAGTGAGTAAAACACCATAGAATGCAGATAGCATGAGATGTAGAGATGATGGTGCATGAACAGAAAAAGGCACTCAGGCCATTAATAGTGCAGCGGTACAAGAACAAGCACACAAAGGTGCATCAGAAATCCAGGGCATAGCCCACAACATACAAGCAAAAACAAAGGAAATACTGAGTACAGGGAAATACTAATGAATTACAGAAATTCAAATATCCTGGCTCCCATCAGTTTCCTCAGCTTCAGAGTCATTGGGCTCCTCCTCCTCCAATTCCTCATCCTCAGCCATTGTTTGCTCATCCTCAAGCTCCAGTCCAGCAATGACTGCTTCCAGCTTGGCCTTCTTCTCATCCAGAGCCTTGCAAGTCTCCTTTAAAGCAGCAATCATGTCTGTCCTAGACATAGCATTGTTTGAGCTGGATGTGCCCACATCAGGAGTCACATCAGACTGCTCGAGACTAAAAGAAATAGCAGACTCTCTTCTGCAAGACAGATCATCCTTGCCCAGAACATCAGGTCTTTGGCTCAATATGATTCCACACAGCAGGGAAGGAAATGCAATGAGTAGTTTGACAGCTAGGGTTTTGGCATGTTTGATAGTCTGATAAAAAATATAAGTACCAAAATCAAAGTTAATTTTGTTACCTACAGTATAGATGAACCTAGCCAAACCTGTAGCCACATCACAGTTGTGTGTGGTAGGTACCCAGTTAGCAGCAGCAATCCTATTCAGGATGTTGTAGATTGGAGTGAGCTTGCTTGCTTGCAACTTTCCCTTCTTAGGCCAAGTCTTGACCTTTCCAGCTGTGATGGCCTTGATTATGTAGTTGTCATTGGCCTCCATCTCAGCATAGGGCTCCTCACTTCTGCCCAGAAATTTGTTGATCACAGTGGGAGACAAGTGGATTTCCTTTCCTCTTACAAAGACTGTCTGATACTCCTTGTCCAAAGGATTATCACAGCCAGCAGGGATATTCACCAAAAATTCTTTGACTACCTTCTCATAGCAGTCACTCAGCCCAGTAACAGTCTTCATTAAGCCAGCACGCTTGATCAACCTCATAACCTCCTTGCACTGCAAGGCTTCAACACTTAGCTCCCTCTCCAGAGCTAACCTTCTGTGAGCAATGTACTTCCATTTACCAGCATGTGCAGGGTTGTGGAAGGAAATCAAATCAACTGGGATGTCAGGAATTCCATGAGGAATTTTCTTCTTCCCATAGCTCTTCTTCACAACAGACTCAATGTGGACTACATCAAGCTCCACATTCTGCTCCTCAGCAGATTCTTCCCCAGACTCACTGATGTGAGCTACATCCTGCTCCACATCGTATTCTGAGTCACTTGTAGGTGGCTCTTTTCTTTTCTGAGTCTTCTTCTTTGCAGGTGGAACCACAGCTTTACTAAATCCCTTCTTGGGACCGTACAGAACTTGCCTCTTGACAGGCTTCTTCTTCTCCTTGGCAACAGTATGAGATTCACTAACAGTAGCAGGACCTTTTCTATAACCTTGCTGCACAAGAAATTTGGTTAGCCTCTCATACCATGCCCTAGGAGCTTGCTTTAATCCATATAATGCCTTCTTCAATCTGTAGACATGATCTGGATAATTTGGATCAACAAATCCCTTGGGCTGCTCCACATAAACTTCCTCATTTAAGTAGCCATTGAGGAAAGCACTCTTCACATCCATCTGGAATAGCTTGAATTTCAAGATACATGCTACTCCCAAAAGTAACCTTATGGACTCAAGACGTGCCACAGGAGCAAATGTTTCATCAAAGTCTACTCCTTCAATCTGAGAGTAACCTTGAGCCACAAGCCTAGCCTTGTTTCTAGTCACAACACCACTTTCATCAGATTTATTCCTATAAACCCATTTAGTACCAATGACGTTGACTCCTTCAGGTCTAGGAACTAAATCCCACACTTCATTACTCTTGAACTGGTTCAGCTCCTCTTGCATAGCTTCAATCCAGAACTCATCTGTCAAGGCTTCTTTCACATTCTTTGGTTCTACCTTTGACACAAAACAAGCATTGGATACAACCTCTCTTGATCTTGTCATAACCCCTGACTCAGGATTCCCTATTATGAGTTCTTTTGGATGATTCTTTTGAACTCTAACAGAGGGACCCTTGTTCACTGGAGTCACATCTTCTTGCTGATCAGTCTTATCAGGAATCTCTATAACTTCAGAGTCTTCAGGCAGGGGGTGAGATGTGTCCACATCAGGATCAACATCAGGCACATTGTCTGAACAGTCATCTATGACAACATTGATGGATTCCATCATAGTTCTTGTTTTGTTGTTGAAGACTCTATAGGCTCTGCTGGTTATGGAATAGCCTAGAAAGATTCCTTCATCACTCTTGGGATCCATCTTCCTTCTTTGCTCTCTGTCAGCTAAGATATAGCACTTGCTACCAAAGACATGGAAGTGTTTGACAGTTGGTTTTCTTCCTTTCCATATCTCATACAGTGTGGTTGAAGTACCTTTTCTCAGAGTCACCCTGTTGTGTACATAGCATGCAGTACTCATGGCCTCTGCCCAGAAATAGTAAGGTAGCTTCTTGGCATGTAGCATAACTCTTGCAGCCTCTTGCAAAGTTCTGTTCTTCCTTTCAACTACACCATTTTGTTGGGGTGTGATTGGTGAGGAGAACTCATGCCCAATTCCTTCATCAGCACAAAACTCAGAGAATCTTGAATTTTCAAACTCTTTCCCATGATCACTTCTGATTCTAACAATGCCACTATCCTTCTCTCTTTGTAGTCTAAGGCATAGTTCTTTGAATGCATCAAAAGTGTCAGACTTCTCTCTGATGAAGCTAACCCAAGTGAACCTTGAGAAATCATCTACAACCACAAAGGCATATCTTTTGCCACCAATACTCTCTACCTGCATTGGTCCCATCAAGTCCATATGTAGCAGTTCTAGAACTCTGGATGTCACCTGATGTTGCAACATTGGGTGTGACATCTGAGCCTGCTTTCCAACTTGACATTCACCGCAGATACTACCTTCAACAATCTTAAGCTTTGGTAGTCCTCTAATAGCTTCCTTGGACATAATCTTCTTCATTCCTTTTAGATTCAAATGACCAAGTCTTTGGTGCCAAAGCTTAACTTCTTCTTCCTGACTAATAAGACATGTAGTAGAGTGAGCAGTTTCATCAGGAATCCATAGATAGCAGTTGTCTCTTGACCTAGATCCTCTCATCAACAATTCTCCTTTGTCAGAAGTAATAAGACATTCATTCTTTGTGAAGTTGACTTTGAGACCTTGATCACACAATTGGCTTATGCTGATAAGATTAGCCTTCAAGCCTTTAACAAGTAACACATCATCTAGGTCAGGTAAGCTTTTGCTGCTGAGTTTACCACTGCCCTTGATTTCACCTTTTGCTCCATCACCAAAGGTTACAAAGCTTGTTGTATGAGGCTTGATATTAGTGAGAAATTTCTCAACACCAGTCATTTGCCTAGAACAACCACTATCAAAATACCAATCTTCACTGGAAGATGCTCTGAGAGAAGTGTGAGCAATATGAGCAGTTTCAGAAACTTTTGGCTTCCACATCTTCTTAGGAGTGACCCTTGCTGATTTGGCTTGGACCTGAGGCCTTTTCTTGGGATACCCATAGAGTTTGTAGCAGAAGGGCTTGATGTGACCATTCTTCCCACAGTAGTGGCATCTCCAAGTATTAAACTTCTCTTTGCCAGTAGGTCTCTGATGTGGGGTGTGATGTGTCCACATTCTGCCAGGGTCAAGTTTCTTCTAAGCAGGAACAAACTTAGTATTTATATTCTTGTTGTAATGTTTGTTCTTAAATCCTACACCAGATGAGTCACCAGCATGCTTTCCCACTTTCAAAATCTCATCAAGCATGTTAGTTCCAGGGTTGAGCATCTTTACAGACTTGGTCATATTATTCAAGTTAGTTGATAGTAACTTGACTTCACTCTCAAGACTAACTACTTGGTTCTGTAGTTGAGCCTTCTCTGTCTCTAGTTGACTGATAATCACCTTTTGTTCTTCATTAATTCTGCACAGTTCCTCACTTTTGACAGATAGCTTTTTGTAGATTGAGGCTAGTTCATCAAAGGTGAGTTCTTCATCATCAGAATCAACATCAGTACTGCACACACCAGTCATGGCACTTACATGATTAGCAGCAACATTCTATGAGTCAGTGTCAGAGTCTTCATCAGACCATGATACAGTTAGGCCTTTCTTCTGCTTCTTTAGATATGTGCCACATTCAGCTCTTATATGACCAAAGCCTTCACATTCATGACATTGAACACCCTTGTTCTGAGTTGACTTATCATCAGTTTTGGTTTTTGTTGAAGTGTTACCTAGTTTACTGATGTCAGTCTGGATGTTCCTCACATTCCTCCTTGGTCTTTTATCCACCCTTCTTTGAAGCTTGTTGAATTGTCTTCCTAACATAGCTATGTCATTTGAGAGATCATCATCTGATTCATCAGCTTCTTCCTCTTCACCAGCACAAGATACAAAGGCTATACCTTTTCCTTTCTTCTCAGTTTGCTCACCTAAGTTCATCTCAAAAGTTTGAAGAGAGCTCACAAGTTCTTCAAGTTTCATATTTGGGATGTCTTGAGCTTCTTCAATAGCTGTGATTTTCATGTTAAATCTCTTGGGTAGGGATCTAAGCATCTTTCTCACAAGCTTTTCTTAAGACAATTTCTCACCTAGAGCCTCAAAGGAATTGTCCACCTCAAGCAAATTCATGTGAAATTCATGAATTGATTCTTCTTCTTTCATCCTGAGGTTTTCAAACTTAGTGTTGAGAAGTTGGATTCTTGAGCTTTTTACCTTGGCATTGCCTTCATGAGTGGTTCTGAGTATCTCCCAAGCATTCTTTGCAACAGTACACTGCTTGATCAATCTGAACATGTTCTTGTCCACTCCATTGAATAAAGCATTCAAAGCTTTGGAGTTTCCAAGTGATGCAGTGTCCTTTGCAGCTGACCAATCTTCCTCTGGCTTGAGTACACCAGTGTCAACACCATTAGCATCCAAAATTTTGGGATGCTCCCAGCCTTTGAGCACAGCTTTCCAAGTTCTGCTGTCAAGTGACTTTAGGAAGGCAATCATTCTTGGCTTCCAGTAGTCATAGTTAGTTCCATCCAGAAGGGGTGGTTTGTTGACCGTTGTTCCATCCTTGTCCGTGTTTCCAGAAAGTAACTTCCCTGGAGCTCACCCTCAAACAGGCAGGGTGCCTGATCTGATACCAATTGAAATTCTGGTGGCAAGTGTCAGATGTGTAGCACGATGTGTACACTTTAGGAATCGTACGATGTGTAGCCTAATGTGTCAACATCGTGAACATGCTGAACTTGATGAACAAGTAAACAATTTAAAGTGCAGGAAACAATAAAACACAGTGAGTTTGTTAACCCAGTTCGGCGCTTAAACAAGCCATAATCTGGAGGATACCAATCCAGGGATGAATCCACTATGGTAGTATCAATTCAAAGCTAAACTCCCCCGTTTACAACTTTTCACTTAATCACTACCCGTGCTAATTCTACCTAGGAACTCCTAGATATGAGAACCTCTGCTCACTCCCCCTCAACCTTACCCAGTAAGGATTTAATAACAAACTCAGTTTGGAGACACACTCCTAGAAACCTATGCACTCGTACCTAAAGGCTTTGAGTGTTGCACACTCTAACTCCTTGCTTCAAAGCTTTGGAGAAAGAACACTAGAGATTACAACTCTATCAAACTCAGTCCTTACTTGTATCAAAATTATGATTCAAGTGAAGGCTCACAAATAACAATAAACAGACTAAGACCTAAGACTCGATTTCTTCAACTCTTGGCTTCGTTTTTCATTATGTCTTCAGTCTTCCTTTATATAGAACAAGTTTCATGGGCTTGGATCTTCAATGTTGACAGCTGGCCTTTGTTAATTCTCCTTGAGATTTATTTGATCATAATCTTTTAATTGTTTGTTTCAAATCTTTTTGATCAAAGTCGGCCAATAAAATAAAACAGAACCATGAAAGATTATCTTGTTCCTTGGCGCGCAAGCTGGCACGATTTAATTTGAAAAACAAATCTTTTTCAAAAGATCGCGTGTAAATTAAAAGAAAGCGCGTCCAGCTAGGGCGTCCTGATGTGAAACCTGATGTGCCACACATCATGCTCCACATCATGGAATCAGACTTATTTTACCAAATGAAGCCAACACCATAAAATCCTCAACATGTCCAAAGATCAAACTCAAGTCTTTCGCAATCCTCCAATTGGCTCCTCATTGCAAGAACTTGATTTTCTCCAATATGCCTATCTTCAACCTCGATCTACGGCCGAATCTATTGAACGAGCACTTGTATCAAAACACCCAAATTCTCATTATGAGTGTAAAACCCTTGTTTTGCTAAAAAATCCCCAATCCTTTTTCAACCCAAAGTTAATCTCAATTAACCAACATGGACATTATCTTCAAATCTTGCAATCTTGCATTCTTATCGGATCAAGTGTTAATTTGACAACAGAGAGAGCTTGATGATGAACGAGTGTGTATTATGATTCTCATTTTTGGAGAGTTTTTACTTGTTTGATATTTAAAGGGAAAATAAAATGAAGTGACACCAAGATAATTTTTCAATCTAACTATCATATGCATAGATGCATTGAAATTCTTAGCACCGGTTCATGCAAGCAATGCACCGATGCAAAATAATTCCAGGTTTTTGAAAATCTTGACATGAATCGGTTTAATGGTGCAATGCACTAGTGCATGAAATCTGGAAAACATGCCACGTTTCATTTACCTGAATGTGCCAGTTCAAAAATATTGATTTTGAGAAAAATGAACTTAGATCAATACATTTTTGAAAAACACGTAGAAAAATATGATTTTAAAATTACCTTAAACAAATCAATTTATTTCTATCATATTTTTGACATCAATCAAAACCAAACAAATATATATACGCACCAACACATATTAGTAGACATAAGAGGTTTGTTACAGTACTTAATTGCTTGGAACATTGGGAGGTGGTTAATTTTTTTTGCAGTCTTGTATCGGATAAATTATAGACGATGAACTTCAAATGTACTCGATTGATAATGTACTAAATAATGTCATTATCTTGTAAGCTTATTCTTTGTCAACAATGATTTTGCCTTAGGTGCAAGAATCATTTTACAAGAGATCCAAGAAGACTACCATATGGGGGCCTTAAAGTTAAAGGATATTTGGCGTGAAGATGAGATTAGATCTCTTGCGCATTAATTAATTCCATTGAAATGTGTTGAAGATTACATGACCTTATGATTTTTAAACATTAATAAAACTTTACTTTCATTCCTTTTTGTTGGCAAGCGTTTCATAAATAGAATAGAAAGCTCAAGATGATTATAAATTTATAATCCACTACAATGTGTTATAAGACTATTTTATTTTTTAATTACCATGATAACCAGACAACTACAAACCAATGTCTCCAAAAATTAATCTAAATCAAAATAGCACAATGTTTATGAAATACTTGCCCAAAAAAAAGTAAGGAGAATTAAGTTTTACTTGTTAAGGAAAGGGGAATATACAAATAGAGAACACAAAGGGGGCTACTAGGGTTTCATAATATTGCAATCTTACTATACTTAAAAAGTCCTTAGGTGTAAACCCTAAGTGACTTTTGAAAACCCTACCACATGATGTAAGCAATATGTTACTTGCCTACATGGACCTAATACTACTTCACACATGTTCCAATCAACAAGCCACTAATATAACCTGGTTTGGTCTGCATGAATTACATATGTATCCCTTTCACTTCAAATACTAAATAAAATAAATAAGTAAATAAATAAATATTATAAATAAATAAATAAATAACTAAACAAACAAACAAAAGAAAGAAAAAAGAGAGAAAGTGAAAACCTAAAACCAGAAGCACGAGAGAGAGAAGGAGATATGGCCGCGTGAGAGGGAGAGAGGTGGTGGCGCGCCGGAGAGGGTAGGAGGTGTTGCGACAGGGAGGTGTGGCGGCGCTCACAGTTGCGACGGTGGGAGTGAGGTGATTGTACGACGGTTGGAGGGAACGATTTGGTCGGGCTCGGCGACGGCGGTGTTCGGCGCTGGTTCTGTT
This sequence comes from Trifolium fragiferum, assembly GCA_954870985.1. NCBI lineage: Eukaryota > Viridiplantae > Streptophyta > Magnoliopsida > Fabales > Fabaceae > Trifolium > Trifolium fragiferum. Next base: position 49,594,775 of record OX940790.1, read on the forward strand.
TCCTCTTCTCTTTCGTTCTCCTTTTTCGTTTTTCTATTTTTGTTTGGTACATTAGTTTTGATTTGGGAATGGTGGCAGATTGCGGGTTGCGGTGGCTTGAAGCTTCACAAGTTCCGGTTGATTCTTCTTCCTCCTTCTTTCTCTTTGGTTCTGGTTCTGTAGCCTTTTCGTGTTTAATTTTTCTTGATTATGGTTGTTTGTGGTTTCTGTAGCCTCCTTCTTTCTCTTTTTTATTTTTTAACTTTTGCAGAAAAATATTTGGTTTTGAAGGAATGTGTTTTTTATTTTTAGGTTATTTGTTTTGTTTTATTTTAAGTTACTGATTTTAGAGATTTGAAAATTTGTTGCAGACCTGTTATTGGTATCAAAAACAAAGATGAGATTGTTTGCAAATTCAACCCCAATTAGGTTTTGATTTTGTTTGTTGAGGATGTTGAAAGTTTAATTGTTACCATTGAATTGAAAGGTGTTTTTAGTAATGGGGTTTCAATTTTTCTTCTATCCCTTTAATTTATTTTAGTAAAAGCATTTTTTAAGCTTCTTCAAAAACACTTATTGTTAATTCTTGATTTGGTAGGTTTTCAATGAATGCAATGGTGTTGATCATTCTTCTATTCCCACAAAGATACATTCAGGTAGTACTATTTTTCAGATTTCCTTTTATATTTGGGGCTAAGATAAAAAGGTGTCAACTTTATTTTATTTTCTTAAAAAAAATAAAATTATTTTTTAATGTTTTTGTTGATTAATGTAACAGCAATGATGAATCTTATTTAAATATAGAGTCACCTGTTTGGAAGGAGAAATCACAAGGAAAATCTTCATATGGTGAAGAAACATGGCAGTTGATAAACTCCCAAGTTTGAGAGGTATGGTTTAAAGAATAGTATCTTTAAATGTGCATTAATCTTCTATATACATATCTAATAATGAGTTTATGATTAATATTAGTAGATTACTATATTGCAACAGCCAACAATCATGTTTTCTAATTCTATTGTTTCCAATGTTTGATTTAATTGATTTTCCTAATTTGTTTTCTAATTTCAATCAAATGTTTATGAAGGTTGGGTTTATTGATTCTAAGGATTCATGTATGCTTTGATTTTTTTATTTGATTAGCCTATTCTTGAAATTATTTGGTGTTATGTTTTTTGATCACTCACTCAACACAAGTCTTGAAATTGGGTCCTGTTCAATTGGTTTGTATTATGGAAGCTATTTGAAGTTGATAATGTCATTTATCTTAATACATTTTATAAACTATTTATGTTGATGCTTATTAAGGATTTAAATTAAGTGAAGCAAAGTTAAAAGTAGGTAGTTGCTACAAAGTTAGACTTTTGCATTTGAACATGGCTTCTAAAATTTGAGTTTTATACCAGTTAATAACATTATGACAAGAGCAATGTGTCTTTTATTTCAATTGTAAACGAGCTTTGTAAATTTTACTCCTAACTATGCATTTTCTTTTTGACCATGATGAGAAAAATGTTGTATACTACTATCCTATCTTCTACATAATTGGAACTTTGTTAGAGATAAGTGTTACTTCTTCTAAATAATTTGCTGTATAATTTGATTGTTTTACAAGATCTAAACTTTGATTAATTTGTATTAGGCTTTGCTTTTGGATAGTCTTCATTATTCAACCAAATTCCGTCCTCTACAAGTTATGTAAGTTGTGTTCTCCTTCCTCTTCATTTTTGTTTTAGGGTTGATTTAGAAAACAATTTGATAGCTTTTTGGGATGCAAAGGTCAATACAAAGAAAATTCGTTCTACAATGATTGAAGGAGGACAATACTACATGGCATTAGGCGGCGTCTCAGTGGGTGTGATCATATGAATTTTTTAACTGAATTGCTATCTAATTTGTTATTGAGTCTTATATTGAGTACTTTGAATCGAGTTTTATTGGTTTTGTTGGTCGGGATTTGGATTGGTGCATGGATTTTCTTAATTGCTATTGTTTTTACTTTCTTTTCTTCAAGTTATTGCATTGATTTACTATTTATGGAATTACTGTCAAATTAGAGCACTTGATTAGAGTTCATTGAAGATTCATTAAGATATAAAAGCCTAAACAAGAGTTGTGAAATTGATCTATTGAAATTTGATTTATCATATGGGAACAGCCCCCTTTTTATTCTCTGTTTTGTTTTGAGTAGGAACCATGAGAAAGAAAAATAGATGATGCAAATTGAATCATCATACTCTAATATGTAAAGATGCACTATAAAGGTTCCATTAAGATGATATTACCTGAGAAGAGCTTGATTGAAGTCAGTGGCAAAGATCATAGCAGAGTTAGAGGTACATTTGTCTCATTTGAAGCAAGAATATTTGATGTATACTGTATAAGGCAATATGATATCACATAGATGAATAATCTATGTTAGTTATATCTGGAAGCAAAGATGATGATTTAATTGAGCAAGATCTGAATGACCTAAATTAGGTTTTCTTATTGTTTTGTCAGATGTTGTTGATTATAAAAAAAGGTTGAGTATCGACAAAATTGGCATTTCAATCCTTTAGTGCTGATTGCCTAAGTGCAATTTGTGTATTTGATTTTCAATTTGTTTTCACTAACCTAATGGTGTATGACTCTTCTTTAGCCAGCTTTTCTTCTTAATCTAAATGTTAGCTCAGTCTCATGTCCATTATTTTATACAGGTCATTCAAGCATGGTATGTCATGGGGCGACTTGGTGCCTTCAATTCTTCAAATTTGCAGGTAGCTACTTCTTCCATTCATCCATTTCAATCAACTATATGCTTCACACAATCACCTCATTCCCTTTTAACAAATACATTCATAATAATTCAAGTTTCTTTAATTCACCATAGATATCAAATTTGCCAATGTAGTATGATCCTCTCTATGTTGTCATCTTTCCATGATATCAGTGACATTGAATTCGATATACTCCCAATTTCTTGAATACTTGGAAAGGAAATATGGAAAGGTTCTTAATATTAGTTTCTATTTACAATGATTCAACATTAACTTGATGTTAATTTGTGATGTTCATAACTAAACCTTCGTAGCTAATGACTTTTTTTTTTGTAATTCTTAGCTATTGAATTAGTTTTAAAGAATTGGACACCGATTATGTAGTGATTCTTTTTTGCACACATAACTGATTTTGTTTTATGGCTTGCTGAGAAATCCATGGAGATTGAACCTTTTAATCACTATCATTTTTAGAGGTAAGCTTTGTTTCTTTCTATTTTCTTTCACTTCATTATTTATAAAAATAATGTAACTACTTTGTTGTCAAGGTCCTCTTTCTCCATTTTTCTGGTGGTGATGGGGTTAGATGTCAATGTGCTGAACAATGGAAAGGTTTCTATATTGGGTGAAGCTTCTAAGTTGCTAAAGGATTTGCTGTGTCAAATTCAGACCCCCCGGAAGGAGAACATCTCCTTATTGTCTGAATCTCAATATGTAAGATTGATACTCTTTTCTTCCTTTGATCCCATCATTTTACTTTGTTGAGAGTACTGCATGTTGAATTTTGATGTGTATGGGGAAAAACTTTTATTTTTGTCTGATGTTTTCTTTTGGTACGGCTTGGTTGTTGTTAATTGTTATAGAGAAATTTAGATGCTGGTTTGATTGAGAGGCTAAGTGAATAGGACAACATATTAAAGGAGGAAATGAAAGGGAGTATAGCTGTATAAGATTTAGAAAAGTAAGCAAAACAAACTCAAATTTCAATTCCTCAAATTTTGTTTATGACCCTAATACTCAAAATTTCAATTCCTCTCTCTAATGTATTTGAGTTTTGACTTTTAATTGTTTCTCTTAATCTCAAAGGTGGAAGAGGTAGATGTGTTCCAATTGATTTTGGTCTTTGGAAGGCAGAAGAACAAACAAGTTCCATTTTTACTCCATTTTATAGTATAAATGTCGGTTTCTTCCCGACACCATAAATAATCTATTGCTTCTTTAGTTGTTTCTCAAAATCATAAATTAATTAGGCTTTTCCCTTTTCATCATACACTTGGTAAAGATTATGCTCAAAATAAGCTTGAGACTATTGCTCATATTTGCGCAGTTGAACCCTTGAATGCTGAGAGTGCATCACTTAAATCAGAAGTAAATCAACTTGCTGAGAGTTCTGAAAAACTGAGGATGGAAAATGCTGCATTGAAGGTACTTTTCACATAATACTTCCTCTGTATGTGATGCATTTCATTGTGTTTTTCTATACTTCCAGTTATAGAATTATTTACTATTGTTGTTTTTTGCTAGAATTTGTAGCAAATTAGCAATGAAATATAGAAATATATACCATGCAAGTTAAATAATATATAAGAAAAAGAAGTCTTTTTCATCAATTGAGGGACTAAAATGAGTGATTTTATATACTTCAAAGACATTATTTTTATATATCTTAAGAGACTAAATTAGAGACTAGAGAGAGTGAGCGATACTTTGGAAACTAAATTGATGGTTTATTATTATACCGTAGTTCGTAGTATATTATTGAATGAGAAGGAATGGTTAAACTGATTCACACAATGTTTTAAAAATTGACATGAATGGTTCTGTTAGTGTTTGTGTGTTGGCTGCTTTTTGGTAAAACAATATGTTACTACAATGTTGGACACAATGTTTCAACATCTGGATACTAATTCAGGATATGCTGAAAGCGTGCCTCTTTAATGCGCTGTTGTCTATTTTTGGAATCCACGCCTTTATTCCAGGATCCTAGCTCGTATGCATGGTCAAAGTATCTCAAGCTTTTATTGCTCTATCGTATCTTCTTTTATGACTAAGGATACTCATGATACCTTGTGTTTATGTGACCTGGATTTTGTTGCTGAAGACTTGAAGCCCAACATGTGCAAAGGCCCATTTCTAGACTTTGTATTTAAGCTACATTGTAAACCTAGCTAGGGTACGTGTGTGTATTGTATCGTGCTAAGTACAGCATTTCTAGGGTTGTCAAGTGGTTTCTGTTGTGAGCCTATCTTGTTACTCATTTACAAGATTGGGACTTAGTTTGATTTGTATTTGTGTTTTACTTCTCCTAAGCTTTTAAGTACGGAGAGAGTTTGTTTCTGAAAGTGTTTTCAAATCTCTATAGTTGTGTCAGTTACAATCACTTGTTCAGTGGTTGAGTAGGAGGTGAGAAGGGTTCTCAATCTTAGGAGTTCCTAAGGTGAAGTTTCATTAGATAATGTCTAAGTCATAAGTGTAAACATGGGTGTTTGCTGAGAGCTTAGGATTAGAACTATCATAGTGGATTTCTCTCCTGGATTGGTATCCCCCAGACTAGGGCTTGTTTAAGCGCCGAACTGGGTTAACAAAGATATTGTATCCTTTACTTGTGCCTTGTTTTTATTTTCATATATTACTGTCTGTTTGTGAATGTTCCAACATAGCATTCAACATCCCTAAGGTTGGAACATTGTATCAAACATCCTACTTCGTACTGGTGGAATTTCAGGTTCAACCAATTAAATCCTTAATCGGTACTCTCGATTGATTGTTTATTTGAGTGGTTCAACCGTGGTTTATTATTAGAATGATTTAAAATAGTTGAACCATGCCATTGGCATAACTTGACTTATGCTGCCTATAAAATAAATGTGCAGGTAAATATTTGCAAGTTGAAGTTGATGGATAATTTGACAGAGACATACTTGAGTAACAATTTGAGGAATTGAAATCAAACAAACAAAGGATACTTATTAGTTAAGAGTCTCCAAGTTTTGATTCCATGGAGTAGTTAAGAGTCTCATATTCGCCACCGCAGAAACAGTTTTATAGATATTCTGTTGGTGGGATTTTGGCATAGAAATATATCCAATGTATATAAATTCTTTTTGTAAAGCCATAATCTTTACATTTAGATAATACCCGGTGTTTTTTTTAATGATGTTCAATTAATATAAATCGTTTTTTTTTAATGCCAAGTTTTGATTTTTGTCGCCGTGCGCTAATGATTTTTATGACAAGTTCTAATCTTTAATGTGTTTAGATAATCTTGGCAAAATCTGCTATAAAGATTGTTTTTTATATTCCTCTTGGATTTAAGAAATCTAAATAGTTAATACTCTGTTTTTTTAGTGATCTTCAATTAATAAAGATAATTAATTTCTTTTTAATGTCAAACATTACAAACCTCAACAACCAAGTCATCCCCATAGAATGTCCAATGTCCATGGTTCAAACACTACTTATAAACCTTTCAAACACTAATTATTAATCTCCTTATAAAAGTGCATAAAAATTACGAATCTTTCGATCAATATTCGGAGGTCGAAAACAGTTTGTACCAATCTATTCTCTCTTTTATCTCCAATAGCTTTCTACATTAATTCTTTTTAAATCATCTAATTTTGTGTAAAAAAATGTTTTATCATCTAATAGTGCATAAAAATGCTTTTTAAATCATTCAAAGTTCTCAAATTTTCTTAATCTAATTGAGACTTGATGTTATGAGGTTCCCAAGTCTCGCATCAAATAGTATTAGATGCTTAATAAAGTATTTAAGTGGCTTTATTCTTTTCAATTGATAGTTAGCTTTTAAGGGAGAGTTTCCGAGATGTTTTGATACTACTCATCCATGTGACATTTTGTTACAACTTCCAAATTAGCATTAGTTGGTAGTTGTTGTAATGGTGTGGTCGGTCTTCTATCCTAAATTTTTACATTTCACGTTTAAAATGCAAGTTCAGTAGCTATTACTTGATTTACTTTAACCATTATTAATTTAAGTTTGTAAGATAATCACTAAAACTATGAGTTTAATAAAGATTATTTAAGTATAAATGGGGTGAGGATGTTAAGTATCCTATCTTTAATCCTTCGAAGAGACATTTATTGGATATGAGTGATCTTGATTGTGGGGTTGATTTTGTTTTCTCTTTTAAGATACACATCTAAATATGAGAAAATTAAATTAATTGTGCTCTTAGAATGGAAGTATCATTTAGAGCAAGGTGTGACTCTCAAATTAGATGTTACAAAGCCATCCAATAATGATATCATTCATTTCTAGATCAATATCATTCTTTATGTTATAGGCATTTCACAATAAACTTTGATGCTTTGTTTTTACTATTATGTTACTCTTGATTTTTATCAATTTATACTTTGTTGATTGACATAATGTTACTCTTGATTTTAATTTAATCTACTTCTTTCTTGATGTCAACTATTTTGTTTGAAGTCTCAATGAAGTTTTCTTTTTAATCTATTGATAGTTGTCCTTTATAGAACCATAGTAATTGCACACAAAAAGAGTAAAATTAAATTTTATACATGTGACGGGTCTTTGAAGGCTCAACAATAAAATTCGATGTGACCGAACCATCCAACAATAGAGTGGTTCACTTTTATATTGTATTATCCCATTATCAATGATTATATTAAGTATACTCTAAGGCAAACTTAAATTTTATGCATGTCACGGGTCATGAAAGTTCCACTATAAAATTTGGTGTGATGCTTCACTTGATTCGCTTTGTTATGGCGTTCTACAAAAGCCGTGCATCACACGGGTCAGCGTTAGTTGACAGAAAACATTTCTATAATTACTTTATATCATACCTCTAATCTAAAGCAATAACTATGATCGACAACAACCATGATTGACATACATATGTCGTTCCGCCGAACCCGTGCATCGTACGGGCCGGTGACTAGTAGCATACTAAAAGTTTGATGCACGGGTTCGGCGACTAGTAGCATACTAAAAGTTACAAGTAAATATATATAGTATAACCTAGATGACTATAAACCTAATGAGCTCAATAGCTTAAGCCCAATAACTTAATATCTTGCATTAGGTTTATAGTTCTCTAGATTTTACTATATATTTACTTCATTAGGTTTATAGTCATCTAGGTTATACTATATATATTTACTTATAACTTTTAGTATGATATATTACAATGTTATGAAACCCTAATAGCCACCCTTTGTATTCTCTATTTGAATTCCTCTTTCCTTAACATTGCTAGGTTCATGCAATCTTCAATATATTTCAATAGAACTACTTATTGTACAAGAGACCTCACCTCATCTTCAGGCCACCAAGGGCCCATATATATGGTAGTCTTCTTGGATATTTGTAAACCGATTATTGCACCACCTAAGACACAATTTTCTTTCACATGAGATAATAACATGACTTAATTAGTACATTATCAATTGAGTATATTTGAAATTCATCGTCTAATTTAACCATCACAAGACCGTGGCATAAATTAACCACCTCCAAATGTTCCAAGCTCTCGAGTACATGCCATACACCTCTCTTGTTTACCATCATGTTCCGAATACTTAAAACCTTTAGGTTATGAGTGTATTTAACTAAGGCTTTAGGTTCATCATTTTCAAAAAATGTTCGTGCAGTTTTTCCCAATTGCATCAAACAAGTTATTATAATGGATCTTAGGTAAGGGTATTGGACTGAAGGCCATCTAATTAATTTTCCCATTATTCAAATGCATAAAACGTGACTATGTAAATTTTCCCATTATTTAATATTATAAGGTATGATATGTTTAAAATATTTGAATTTTCTCTTTTGTTTCAAACATTGATCGATGTCTAAAGACAAACAAACAACATTTAATCTCCAAGACTTTAGAAAATGGAGCAACACACTTTATAGTAAAACTATTTTTTGCTGAAGATTTTAAAAATATTCGGAAGTATGGTGTAGAAGCAAGAAAAAAAAACAAAAACTATTTATTGAAAATTTATTTGTAAAAAGTGATGAAAAAGAAACCTTGAGTCATGATCAACCTAAGTTTTAGGCTGATTATAACTTAATGTTTCTTGTTATTTGCTTCTTACAAATAAACATTCAATGATAGCCTTTGTTTTTCGACTTCCATAACATATTCCGGAATGTTTTCGAAATCTTCAGCAAAAAACAGCTTTTACTATAAAGTGTGCTGCTCCATTTTCAAAAGTATTGTGGATTAACTATTGTTAATTTGTTTGTATAAAAAAAAAAGCTATTGTTAATTTGTGGTCTTTTTATGTCGATCACTATTTGAAGCTGTGATTGACAAGGGTGAAGAGTGATCGGCAGTGCGCAATGCATATATAAATAATGTGCGGCTTCTGGAAAATTCCAGTAAAAAAGAAGGCACACGAATGAATTGAATTCAGATATAGGATTGAGAAGTATCCCAAGTCAATGCAAGTATGAGACCCTATTACTATGGGTAAAGGAAAACTTATAAAAATTTATTTGCACTACCTATATCAACAAGATGTAATTATTTGATTTCTTTCTAATAGAATCTTTGGTCACATTTTACCTTATTCCCAGCTGAATTTTGGACTAGGGTTACGACTAAGAATATAAATAGTTGAATATTTTTAGTAAATAAGTATTAACTTTAGACTTTGTTCTTATCAATTCAAGGAACCTAAAACATTAAGTATGTTGAGTGGATAATATAGAGAGAGTAATCAAAACAGAAAAACTCCTATAAATTCCAAAAATATAAAAAACGAAAAATGTTGCAAAGTTGATTTAATGATGAAGAATCATACTTACTTGTTATAGGTATTTGGAATTGATCTTGTATATACTTTTGAAAATTGAGCAATTCGTTCTTTGTATATGGAACTATGTAATTATGAGATCATAAAGCCTTCATTTCATTGACGCAAATATTAACCAAAGCATATGTTGAACATCTTTGGTAGTTTTAGCTGAAATTCGAAATCAAATAGAAGACATAAGCTCATTGAAAGTTTTAAGATACAATTATTTGTTAGACACCATGAATTATTTTTTTATTGACATCACCATGGAACTCTCTCAAAAAATATTACCATATATATATATATATATATATATATAGGGGATGTATCTAGTGAGAAAGATGTATCTTATATGAGAGTGAGAGGAAATATTACTCACCTTTGGATTAAAATAAACGACTTAGATTAAAAGTTTTCACGGTAAAACAAATGTATCCTATTGTACTGGAAAAAAAACACTTTCATCCTCTCCCAGACTTTCCATCTTTTCCGAAATATCTCACCCACATCGTTCGCACCAATCGCCGCCACCATAGACTATTAGATTCAAATGGAATAAAATACAGTTTTCAATTGAAACCGTTTCTCGTAATGCCTTACCTCCCCAATTTAATTTCAAAACCTTCAAACAATCCATATAATAATCAAGTTATTTGGCAATCAAATAGAATTTCAAGTAATACAGTTTGACAATAAGATTTTACTTTTAAAAAGATTATTCCATATCCCCAAAGTCTGAGAACTTGTATAAATTGTGAAAACGAAATCTTTTAATGTATCAAGCAAATAAGGTAGAAGAAGAGAGAAGGTTCCTATGTTATATACTTTCTATTCCTTTTGGTCTCTTGTTTGATTCAGAATAGCACTATAATAACCACAATTAGTCCTTGAAGTTATCATGGGAATGAGTTTTGCAGAATTTCCATCAATTTGGTGTGTAGATTTCGGTGGAAAGAGAAAAGAAGACGGAGGGTTTTGTTAAAAAAATAGAATAGAGAAGGACCATGTCAGTGACTTGGTGATGGTTTAAATCACAGCCACATATTTTAATCCGATGGTAGAGAATAACTCCTCTCACTCTCATATAAGAAACCCCTTTCTCACTAGATACATCCCCTATATATATATATATATATATATAGCATGTGTGCGCAGACATTCATGAAAGGCACAATACAATAAGCATATAGACTGTTTCAATTTATTGTGCTATTGAATAACACCAACCAATTTAATATGGCTATTGTAGCAAAAATCCACATCAGTTTAACTATTAACCTCACATGTATAGGGATGACAATGGGTAGGGTATGGGTAGGGTACTATAGTCTCCATCCCCATACCCGCAGTTTGAAAAAATACCCGTATCCCTCCCCATACCCGCGTGGGTGACAATTTTTGCCCCCGTACCCATGCCCTATGGGTACCTAAGTACCCATATCCGTACCCGTTACCCGCATTTTTATTTAAAATAAATTGATCAATTATAAAATATCATATCATTTTAATATAATTTAAAAAAATTCAAAGATTTTAATGTTCATTCATGAAAATTATAAACAAAATTATTAGTAAAATCATCCTAAAGTTCATTTCTCTATTGACATATTTACATTATGTTATAAATAAACATTTTTTATTCAAAATGTGTAATAATATAATAATTTTGTATTTTATAAAAATAATTATATACATTATTATATAATAATATAATTAAAAAAATAAATATATATTATATGGGTATATGGGGTGGGTACCTGGTACCCGTACCCGCACCCATACCCGCTTAATTTTGTGGGTAATTACCCATACCCATGTCCATACCCATGCCCATACCCAAAATGCGAGTTTTTATCACTAATAATTTGGAAAGATGTTGTGTATTTTGTTTTCAAGAAGTGGAGGATGTTCACCATGTTTTCTTCAAGTGCAAAGTGATAGCTAGTGTTTGGGATAATATTTATAAGTGGATGGGAGTCAAAGATATTGAGTTTCTCTCTACTGCCAATCATTTTCTTTCATTTGGTGAGTTAATGACAGGAACCAAGAATAAGAAGTTGAGGTATATTGTTTGGTTGGCAACCACTTGGTGTATTTGGCGTGCCCGAAATAATACGATATTTAGAGGAACTCTTACTATTGTCTCTACGTTAGTAGATCAAATTTTGTATATAGCTTGGTTGTGGTTTATAGGCCGCGTAAGGAGTAATGTTGATTTTTCTTATCGTGATTAGTGTAATGATCCTTTAGATTGCTTTCATCGCAACTAAAGTGATTTTTGAATTGTAAGGGTTGAGTACCCCTTGTACTCCTTATAATTCATTTTTTGTTTATAAAAAAAAAAAACCTACCCATCGTGGGTATTTTTTGTGGATACCCACTGGGTATGGGTAAATTGTTATCCCTACACATGTACCTTTAATTCTTGTGCTATTAGAAGTTATACGAATGAGGTGTCATAATGTGAGTGTAAATTTTGCTTCATACTTTTACAAAACCAAAATGTTGGTAATTCATGCAAAGAATAGAAATAAAAAAGTACTTATTAAAAGCATTCTATGTGATACAATCAATTTTGACTTTTAGTCGTCGGGATTTGTTTTTGTCATTTATATTTCCAAAGTAATAAATAATCGTAATAGAAGGAGGTTTGGACCTGATGCAAGTTTCGATGGCGGCGAAAAACCAATGGTTCTTCGATGGCAGTTCTTGGATGTTCGCTATAATGGAAGCACAATGAGGTGTCGTTCCTGAAGGAGGAATAATCTAGTTTAGTCTTTTGATGACAATAATAGAACATTGTCTTGTTTGCCTTCGTGTGTGTTTGATTCATAGATTTAACTTCATCCTTCATTTTGAGACTCGATTCAAAGAATTTGACTAGATCTTGAAGAGCATCTAAACCAGAACTCAGATCTGAGAAATTCCCTGTAATCCAACGTGATTGTAAACGAAAAAAATGAGAATTAAAAGCCATCTCAAGTGAAGTCATCAATATTCTTACCAGAATTGTGCAGTGTCGGCAGACAACAGTGGTTGGTCGGACCATCAATGGTGTTGGTAAGTAGGACGTCAAGGATAATGCTACGTACGTAGGACCTTTAGATCTGTGGTTGAAAGTGACGATGAGGGTCATTTAAGGTGGATTGTTGATCGGAGGTCTTAGAGGTAGGCGGGCCGTTGGTCAAACGCCTAGAGGTTGGGTGTACCCATAAATACTCTAAAGATCAAGCGCCGAGAGTGAGAGGTATAGGGTTAAAATAGTGCATACCTGAGTCTAGACCATGAGTCAGACTTTATATTTAGAGGATTAGGGTTTCTAGACTCTAGAACATTCTACTAAATAATTGGGCCTTTGATCTAATGGATCTGGTTTATTCATAGGCCTTTCTGTTGTGCTTCTAGGGCATGTCTTTTGTATGGCTGCCTAATATTAAGTTTTGGAATGACCCAGTCCTTAGTACGAAAATAGACCATGGGCCAAATCCAGAACATTAAGATTCTACAATATTATATAAATATATTAAGTAAATTTAGGATAACAACACATAAGTAGTGGGCTACATTTTCCTTTGTCAAATTTCATATATTCAATATATTTAGAAAATTATTTTGCACAACTTCTAAGTGAGAGAAAAATTGAGCACAAGAAAACTCATAATATTTAGCTATATACGGAGTAATCCTTTTGTGGACATACGATAAATTCGAAATGATAGAGTGATATATGCATACAATACAAATAAGATGAAAATATAGTATTAATAATATACCTTTAGTACTTCAGCAATTTGATTTTGATATTTATGACTATTTTTGTTGGGAGATCTTAATCTTCATTTACATACTCACGTTCTTCAAATTTTATATAAATCAAATTAGATAGGCTGATCTGAACAGTTTGAGCTAAAACTAAACACATAATCAGACTAATCAAACTATTAGATTGAGATTTCAATTAATAGGTCTTGTCGCAACAAAATTGTTATAATCTAATTGAATTAATTGACACAAGTTGATGACTCGATTAATTTGTGAACTTGTTAGAGGGATCAAAGAGTTAATCACAAGTGTACTCAAAGTGGCGGTGGGATGTTGAAAATATATGAATAATAAATACATATTATCCAAGAACAAAAGAAAGAAAAAACACAAATATGAAGAATTACGAAAGAAATGTTGGAGATGAACCAAACAAAGAAAAACAACTTAGAGAAAAGTTTTGGTAATTGAAAAGAATTGAAAAAATGAAAAAGTGTTAAATTTTATTGATCAATGAGATGTATATATACAAGAGTTTCCTAACTACCTAGGACAAAAAAAAAAACTAACTGAAAAATACAACTGTACATAGCTCACTGAAACAGAGCTTCAGAAAAAAAAAAACTGAGCTTCAGAAGCTGATAAGCTTCAGAAGATGCGAAGCTCCAGAAGCTGCTGAGCTTCAGAACCCAAGGAGCTCCAGAAGTTGAAAGGCTTCAGAACCTGAGACACTTCAGAAGCTTGTGAGCTTCAGAAGCTAGGAGCCTTCAGAAGCTTGTGAGTTTCAGAAGCTAGGAGCCTTCAAAAGCTGCAACCATGTTTCAGAGCTTGGCTTACAAAACCAATACTCCTCCTTAATACAAGCTATCGAAACATACAATTCTTATTTCCCTCCTGAGCTTGAAGAACTGATCTTTTTTCACAGCCTTGGTCATTAGATCAGCTTGTTGGTTCTCAGTGGGGCAATACTCCAGGATCAACTTCCCCTTATTAACTTGGTCTCTGGGAAAATGAAATCGAGTTTCAATGTGCTTGCTCTTGCCATGACTAACAGGATTCTTAGCCAAATTGATTGCTGATTTGTTGTCAAGCTTCAGCACCACTGTGATGTCTTCAACAATTCCTATCTCACTGAGAAGTGATTGCAACCAGTTAGCTTGACAAGCTGCTAAAGAACCTGCTACATACTCTGCTTCACAGCTTGAGAGAGCTATGACTGACTGTTTCTTTGAGCACCAAGACACAGGTGCATTTTGAAATTTAAACAAGTATCCATTGGTGCTCTTCCTTTATATCTTATCACCACACCAGTCAGCATCAGAAAATCCACTCAACTCTAGCTTTCCATTATCCTTAGAGTATGGAAACTACACACCATAATGGATTGTACCATTGATGTATCTAAGTATCCTCTTTGCTGCTAGCAAATGACACTTCAATGTTTGCTCATAAACCTGCTAACATAACCTACTGCATAGCTAATGTCAGGCCTGGTTTGACACAAGTATCTCAATGAACCAACTAGCTGCCTGAGCATAGTTGGATCAACACTGTCACCACCTGCCTCTTCATCAAGCTTGACCTTAGTATCTGCAGGTGTGACTGATGAGTTGCAGTTAAGCATCTCAAACTTCTTCAGAATCTCAGTGGCATACTAAGATTGATGTAGTATCATTTCCTTTGGAGTTTCCAAGAGCTCCATGCCTAGGAAGTAGGTCAGCTTCCCTAGGTCAGTCATCTCAAATTCACACTTCATCTGTGATTTGAACTCCTCTATTTCTGTAGGTGAGCTACCTGTCACCAACAGGTCATCAAGATACAGGCATATGATCAACATATGCTTGCCATCACTGCCTTTTACATAAACACCATACTCTACACTGCATTTCTTGAAACCTTGCATAACAAGAAAGTTGTCAATTCTCTTGTTCTATGCTCTTGGTGCCTGTTTCAAGCCATACAATGCCTTGTGCAGTTTCAACACCTTGTCCTCTTTTCCCTTTAGCTCAAAACCTGGAGGTTGTTTCACATAAACATCTTCCTCTAAGGGTCCATTCAGAAATGATGACTTCACATCTAAATGAAATAGGGGCCATCTTCTACTACAAGCTAGAGCAATCACTAGCCTAATAGTTTCATGCCTTACCACTGGAGAGAACACCTCATCATAATCCAACCCTTGCCTCTGCAGAAAACCTTTAGCTACAAGCCTTGCTTTGTACTTGATTATCTTGCCTTCAGGGTTTTGCTTTGCCTTATACACCCACTTCACATCAATTGCTTTCTTGTCTGATGGTAGATTACACAAATCCCAGGTCCTGTTCTTCTCAATTGACCTTAACTCTTCATTCATAGCTTCCTTCCAGACCTTGCTCTTTAGTGCAGCCTTCACATCAATAGGCTCGGTATCAACTAGCATAGCATAATGCACAATTTCTCCTTCATTATCTACTATGTTATCTGAAGCCATCTCACAATCAGCTAGTCTTCTAGGAATTTGAACTTGTCTCTGAGGTCTAATTGGTTGAACTCTGTCATCATCATCACTTGAAGTTTGCATATCTTCATCAAGGCCTGTACCATGATTCTGATTCACAAATGTGGTTGGTTCATTGTTCTGATCTGAATCATCAACTAAGTCCACTTCATAAGCTTTCTTAGATGTTGATTTTTGTTTCCAATCCCAGTTATCATTCTCAATAACCTTCACACCTCTACTGATTTCAACCTTATCAGTGATGGGATTGTACAATCTATAAGCACATGTTCTATGATATCCTACCAATATCATAGCTTCACTCTTGTCATCCAGCTTCTTTCTCTTGGCATCAGGGATGTGCTTATAGCATAGGGAACCAAACACCTTCAGATGTGACACACTTGGCTTGACTTCTGACCAAACCTCCTCTGGAACTTTGTCTACCAATCTCTTTGTAGGTGATCTGTTGAGGATGTATACTGCAGTAGCCACTGCTTCTCCTCAAAACCTCTTTGGCAACTGCTTCTGCTTAACCATGCTTCTAGCCATGTTAAGTATACTTCTGTTTCTCCTCTCAGCAAGACCATTGTGTTGAGGAGTGTATGGTGCTGTAACTTCATGAATTATGCCTTGACTCTTGCAATAATTCTCAAATTATGTTGAAGTATACTCACCTCCACCATCAGTTCTCAACACTTTGATTGGCTTTCCACTTTGCTTCTCAACCGGTGCCTTAAACTTCTTGAACACATCAAAGGCTTCACTCTTAGCCTTTATGTGATACAGCCATGTCATTCTAGAGAACTCATCTACAAATGTTCTGAAATATTTGTTTCCACCAGTAGATAACACATCTATAGGTCCACAAACATCTTAGTGTACAACATTCAACACCTCACTAAACCTCATTGGTAGATGATTTTTGAATGAATCCCTAGGCTGTTTTCCAAGTAGACAGGTAGTACAAGTCTCTACAGGAGCTATTTCACTAGGCAGACCTAACACCATGTTCTTTGAATTCAATAGTGACAAGCTTTTGAAATTCAAATGACCATACCTCTTGTGCCATAGTTCACTGTCCTTGATCTCAGTTGATGCAGCTAAACACTCATGCTCAATTGCTTTCAACTGTCTCTTGAAAGTCCTGTTCTTGCTTTGAATTGACTTAAGGATCAAATTTTGTTTTGAATCAAACAACTTCAGTGTTCCATCCTCCAAAACCACCTTGAATCCTTTGTCAAGTAACTGACCTACACTCATCAAGTTACACTGCATCCCAGGCACATACAAGACCTTCTCAATCACTAACTTTCTTCCATTCTTCCTCTGAATGACTACATTGCCAATTCCCTTAGCATCAATGGATTTACTGTTGGCAAGTTTGATTTTTGTGTTAAGACAACTATCAAAATCAGTCAAAATGTTCCTGTTTCCAGTCATATGGTTTGAACAACCTGTATCAAAGTACCATTCCATAGATTCTGCAGTCTCATCAGTGATAGTCACCATGAAACTTACATCATCATCTGAATCCTTGTTCTCAGCCAAATTTGC
Organism: Trifolium fragiferum; assembly: GCA_954870985.1. Classification (NCBI taxonomy): domain Eukaryota; kingdom Viridiplantae; phylum Streptophyta; class Magnoliopsida; order Fabales; family Fabaceae; genus Trifolium; species Trifolium fragiferum. The sequence goes on from OX940790.1 coordinate 49,612,100, forward strand.
TTCTTCACCATTTTTCTGATTCTTTGATTTTCTTCTCATTCCCACATTCACTTGCATAGTGTCCAAACTTTGAACACTTGAAGCATTGAATGTGACTCTTGTCTTTCTTCTTTGAGTTGCTCTTCTGTTTTCCTCCTCCTCCATTAGAGGATTCAGGCTTGTCTTCAACACTTTCTTTGCCATTCTTGCTCTTCTGCCCATTTTTCTTATTGTTCCGAAACTTCTTGAACTTTGCATACATGGCTTGCTCATCTTCCTTGACCTGGTCCTTATCACAATGCTTCATTTCATGAGCCTCCAATGTACTCTGCAAATCTTCAAGCTTCACCTCACTTAGATCTTTAGTCTCTTCAATTGTCACCACTATGTGATCAAACTTTGAAGTTAAAGTCTTAAGCACTTTCTCTACAGTTTCTTGTTCTTCAAGATTACTTCCACAATTCTTCATCTGATTAGTGAGTGTCACTAATCTTGTGAAATAATCTGAGATCTTTTCATCACCCTTCATTTGCATTAATTCATATTGCCTCTTTAATGCTTGTAATTTGACCTTTTTTACCTTAGCATCACCACCATAACACTTCTGCAATATGTCCCATGCACCTTTTGAAGTCTCTGCATCTGCAATCTTTTCAAACACCTTTGAATCCACACACTGATGAATCAAAAACAAGGCTTTGTTGTCTTTTCTCTTGGCTTCTCTGTGAGTTGTTCTTTGTTCTTCATTTGCATTTGTTGGGAGTGGAGCAACCTCTGCATTCACTTGATCATACACCTCTTGAAAAGTGAATATCACCTTCATCTGCTTCACCCAAGTATCCCAATTTTTCCCATCAAACACTGACAGGTTTGCATGAAAATTGTGGTTTCCAGCCATGGTTGATTGTAGTCATCAACCAACAAATCCTTCTACACCAGAAAGACTTGGTAAAGATCAAGTCTTGATCACTTCTTGATCAAGGTCCCTTGGAACGTACAATGCTCTGGATACCACTTTGTTGGAGATGAACCAAACAAAGAAAAACAACTTAGAGAAAAGTTTTGGTAATTGAAAAGAATTGAGAAAATGAAAAAGTGTTAAATTTTATTGATCAATGAGATGTATATATACAAGAGTTTTCTAACTACCTAGGACAAAAAAAAAACTAACTGAAAAATACAGCTGTACATAGCTCACTGAAACAGAGCTTCAGAAAAAAAACAGAGCTTCAGAAGCTGATAAGCTTCAGAAGATGCGAAGCTCCAGAAGCTGCTGAGCTTCAGAACCCAAGGAGCTCCAGAAGTTGAAAGGCTTCAGAACCTGAGACACTTCAGAAGCTTGTGAGCTTCAGAAGCTAGGAGCCTTCAGAAGCTGCAACCATGTTTCAGAGCTTGGCTTACAAAACCAATAAGAAACTCGCGAGAGCAAAATAATGTAGAGAAAAAGAAGAAGCATTATAGAGAAGAATCGGAAGAAATGAAGAAGAAAATATTGTGAATGCAACTACTTTTATATTGAACGCGTAATAAAAGAGATGACTTGCTATTAGGTTTAGGGAAAACATGTTTGGGCCAATGTAAGTTAGATACTACATGAACACAAGTCGTAAAGTGTGGTTCAAATATATATATTTTTTTCACCACCAATTTAATCTGGTTCTGAGGTCATTATATTTCTTGCATCAAGTGGTTTCAATCCCCTCCCGATCGCAGTTGTGGGGGATCGAACTGTGATCCTTCATACCAAATTTAGCGTCAACAACCGCTGAACCAACTAACAATTTGTGGTACCAAAATATTTTAAGATGAACTGAACCTCCCTTATTGTAGGTAGATTAATTAATATCAAGGGAGGGTTGAAATATGGGCATCCACTTGCGCCCTTCTTGTTCTTATTGGTGGCTGAAAGGTTGGGTGGCATTGTGGCCTCGAATCAATTTAAGAGGTTTAGTGTGGGTCAATAGGGTTGTGGTCTGGTGCACTGGAGAAGCGTTGATAGAAAATTTGTTGCCACTGAAGGTCATTCTTTATGGTTTTGAGATAATTTTCGACTTTCAAAGTGAAGTTTTGAAAGAGTTTTTCAATTTGAATTAATATGTAAGATAACTTTATAAATATAACATCTTTTTTAAATGTAGGGTAAGTTTCATTCGTTTTAGATACATTGGTTTGCTCGTGGGAGCTAATTCTCGTAGATTAGCCATTTAGGAACCATTGCTCAAGTTGCTTAGGAGGAGGCTTAGTTGAGGGATAACATGTACCCAACATTGTCATATATATTAATCTTAGGGGACATGTGGACCCAACATTGTCTCTTTTGTTATCACCATATTTGAAAGAGCACAACACCTTCAAGAGTAATAGAATTTTCTTAGAAATTACTCCAACACGAAATTCCGATGAGAACTAATTTGCTTTGAAGAGGTGTTATTTCCATTTAGAGGATTCAGAGATTTTGGTGTTATTTGCGAGGGGTTTGCAGAATCAACCTCTCTTAAGTATAACTTTCTAGCTAATTGTGTGGTGTGAGATATTTTGGTGGTGTACGTGGCTTGCAATTTTCAAAATTAAAAAGGATTAATTAATGTTATAGTAATAAAATTAATTATTCAAACACAACCAAACATCAAAATTACAAAGACTATTGAGATCATTACAGACACTACCTTCTCTAGTGACTAAATAAAAACACTAGCCACATAGAGAGGTTAAGGACCAATCAAGCACGTACAGATAAACATAACAACAATCAAACAAGCAAATTACATTCTTGATCAACCAATAAAAAAAATGAATTGGTTTTACAAGATTTTATTATGCACACTAGCAATATCACACACCATTATAATAGTATAAAAGACATAGACAAATGCAGTAGTAGCTTCTTCCGTTTGCAATAAAAAACAAACACATACGGATATATATGCTTCTATATGATTTGAGTAAATTAACCTCAACTCAATCATTTAATTATTATAATCTCTCCAGCTTAATCTTTAAAGTATATAAAAATAATAAACAACTTTTAAAGTATATACTAAAACAAAATTCGTCCAAAAAAAAGTATACAAAAATTAATTCTTTTTTTTTTTGGTATATGAACAAAAGTTTGTTCTATTAATCTCTAAATTTTATAAATAAAATGTTAAAGTTAGAGATCGATAAGACGAATTTTTATTTACTTTAAAAATTGTTTATTACTTTTATATATTTTATAAATTAAGAAGGAGAGATCGTAATAATTGAAAGACTAAATTGAAGATTTACTTTTATAACTTTGATTCTCTTCATCCAAAAAAACATGTAAGAGAATCACGGTCGGACGTGATGGTTTGATTTAGGAGGATACATCTGAATTGTAAGCACTTGGTGGTGGTGTTGTCGTCGCAGATCCACCACCACCATCTTTGTTATCACCATTTTCCTTGGATTTTCCATCCCTTGAGATTGAAGAGGCCACAAACTTGATCATACTGTTAAATATTTGAGCTTTGATGTTGCCTCTTTTGGGTGGAAGGTTTGCTTTCTCCTTTTGAGGTGTGGAAGCCATTTGTGTATATTGAATTATACTTGAAAGAAACAAAAGAGTTAGTATATGAAAAGAAGAAAGGGAGATGTTTTGGAAAGGAAGATGAAGAAGAGAAAGTGGAAGAGAGGGCCTAGGGGTGAAGTTTGACTTTGCATGCTAGTAATTTTAGAAGATTTTGTGCTGCATTTATAGTCTCTAAAAAAAAAATTTAAATTATTTTTTATCTATTTAAAATAAATTACATTGTTTCAAATATATATATTATCAAGTAGTTTAGTGGCTAGAAATTTCATTCTTAAGGTGAAATACATGTAATGATCGGAGTTCAAATCATATAATGCAATGTCCTACTAACTTAGTTAAAATTATGGGACTGTTTTAAATATATTTTACTTGATAAATAAAAATTTTATTCTCTTAAAATATCAAATTAAAAACCTAATTTCACAATATGTTATTTTACAGTAAATGTAAGATCACACATTCTTCACAAAAGTGCACTCTTTAAATTACGTGGAAAGGGGTACCCATTGCCACTAGGCTTTGATCATGATAGGGAAATTTCGCTATTTATTTATTTATTTATTTTAGCATATTGTATTTACTTAGATAAGATTAAGGAGAAAAGTGGCCATTGATTAATTCTGCTGTAGACCCACCAAGCTACCGTCCAAACTATAAGTATGCACTTTTTCTCCGTTTACATGATTTACCAAATATTCAGAAGTCTAGATTGATTGCATCATGGAGTACATAAATTAGGGAGACCAACACCACTTGATTCCTAAGATTTATGAAATATTAAATTGCTCGTTTAAATTATTTAATGTTAATTAAAATATTTTTTCTATCAAATTGTTTCATAAGAAGTATCGATAAGTTGCGATAAACAATATTTAGTTTGTCTATACTAATGTCATGTCGCAGATTGCACACTTTGAAAAAAAAAAAAAAAAGAGTAAAAATATGTGAAATCTAGAAGCTAGAATTCTTTTCCTAATTTTGCTATACTACTTGTAATGATTGTGTAAATTTGCACATTGCACACAGTTTAGAGCAACAAGCCTAAAAATGTATTGATGGGAAAAAAGTTAGTATTCATTTTTAAAAATAGAGTCAATGCTCTTTGTGTGTATTCGATTTGGCATTTGATAATCAAATATCGAATATTTGATTTAGACACACAAATAAAAATAAATAAAAGAGTAACAATTTAAACACAATATTTAATTATTATTTTTATTAATTTTTTTATTAGTGTGTATTCGAACATTTTTTTTATGTGGGGTTATGCCATGTACCTATTTCTTTATTCTTGCTGTACATGGGTTATGGCGGCTAAGTCGTTTGAAAACGTGTGCTGTTAGTTAGACAGTAGACGCGCAGCTTCACCACAGTTGCCTGCCAAACACCACTTAGTTTGTTTAAGAGGAGAGATTCAATATCAATCGTTAGTTGGTTGAGTGGTGATTGACGCTAAACTTGGTAGGAATGACCACGGTTCGATCCCCCGCAACTGCGATCGGGAGGGGTCTGGAACCACTTGATGTCAAAACTGACCCCCGAACCAGATTAAATTGGTGGTGAAAAAAAAAAGGAGAGATCCAATAATAGTTATAGATGAATGAATCTTTTTTAGTGACATTAGTTAAAAATGACTGAGTCAAAAAAAGAAAGTTAATAATGACAGATACAAATAGATGAATGAATGATGAATCTTCTTTAGAAAGTTTTCTCTTGAGTATTTTTTTTTTCTTTCACTACTATTAGTAATTGATATATTAAACAACTTAATATGATTTGGAAGTCAGTTTTAAGATTAAATGATTTCAGCTTCTCGCGATTACAATTGTAGAAAAATTGAACTATAACCTCCCAATTAAGTGCAGTGTCGATTATTAATGAACAATTTTTTTTTAGTGTCTTTAATTTAAAAAAGAAAAGTAAACTCTCTTTTTCTTTCTAAAACTCAAATGACAAACAACGTTTTAAATTCAAGAATAATTCTTGTGTGGACCCAAGAGTTTATACCTACTCTTTAATCACACTCATAAAATAAGAAATAATTACATAAAAAAATAATTAAATAATATTTATTTTTTTAATTATTAAATGATATAATGCATTTTATGAATGTAACTAAAGAGTTGTCTAAGCTGCTATGACTGTATACAAGGTAGACAATAGTTGAATCACAATTCACTACCGTTGAATTTTCGCGCAGTTCAACTTAGTAACGAATCTCAATTATTAATTTGATATCAGATGATTTAAATTGTGCAATTAAATAATATAATAAAATCATCAAAGTCATCGATTTAAATCAAACGGTTAAAAGTTAAGTGATCCATTTCCAAAATGGTTGGACCATCATAAAGTATCCCTACACACAGATATGTGCATCTCTAGAGAAAATGTTGGATCTTCTTTGAAAAGTGGCAAACATGATTATTTTTTAAGTGAAATTAAATAAAATATGATAACATTTATTTTCTAAAATCTTACTAAACTACCTATATAATGTATATTTTTATTGGAGTAAAGGTAAAGCCGTAAAGGGAGAAATAGTTGGAGTATATATACAAATAAAACCTCTATATGTTGGCATTGACCAATGACTATGTTTTTATTAGATTATTTTGACTAATAGTATGTTTGTTATTAGATGATAGCTCAAATTTTGGCAACTAGCTAGTCTTCTACTATCTATCAACTAGTGTGAGACCCGTGTCAAACACGGGCTATCAATTCATTAATTATTTTTTATAAATTAAACAAATATTATATTATTTGTATTTTAATACTCTCTCCATTCCTTAATATAAGAAAAAATTTGTTTTTTAGTTTAATTGGAATTTTAATGTATCTAGTGTATAATATAGTCCAAATACATTAGAAACTCAATGAATGTAAAAAGCAAATTTTTTCTTATATTAAGGAATGGAGGGAGTATTATTTTTTATTTTGAAATTAATTTTTCATAATTTAAGATTTTATTAAGACAAAAAAAAAAACAGGAAAAAATAAAATAAAATTAAGGACATAAGTTAGCATAAATTTAGAATAGATTTAAAATAAACACAAAAGTCAACAAAAATATTTAATGTTTTATAAATTTCATGGACCGATCCACAGATTGAATGGTTGACCATTATGGTCTGAACAATTTCAAAACAATCGAGGAGGGTAGGTCGTAATTGTTTTAAATTTAAATTATATTTAATGTGAAAATAGTGTAAGAAAGTCACGTTATTTTATAAGTTTGAAGACTTAATGTACTGATAATATAACAAAACATATTTGTCAAAATATATAAGTATAAATATATGCCGCTTGTAAATTTTAAAAATAAAATAAACAGGCGCATTTATTTATTAATTAATGAGTATAACCCATATAAATTACAAAAAACATCTCATATTAATAAATTGGTACAAATATAGGTTCGCGTACATAAAAATTACAGTGGACATATTAATTTGTGAGTATAAATATAGGTCTTGTATAATTTATTTTAAAAAAAACAAAGGCACCTTATATTAACATATGAGCATAAGCATAGATGTCTATAGGAATTACATAAAAATAGGCCCCATATTAAAATGAGTATAAATATAAGTCTGTATAAATTGTAAAAAACTTCTCCAAATTAATATAAGAGTATACATATAGGTCCCATATAAATTATAAAAAAAATAAAAATATGTATTAATATATGAGTATAAAGATAGGTCTTGTATTAAGCAATATATATATATATATATATATATATATATATATATATATATATATATATATATATATATATATATATATATATATGTCTTTTATAATTTTAAAAAAAAAAATATAGAATTTCATATTAAATATAATACCAGTATAAATTACATAAATTAATATGAGCATAAATACAGGGTTAATTTAGGCTTATAGAATCACCCCTCCAAGTCGCTTTTTTTCTTATATTTTAATTAATAAGTATGGTTTCCACATATATTTGGTATTTCTTTCGTATTTTTGTGATTTCGTCGTCTTAAAGTGTGACGTTGTTTCTTTTAATTTCTCGTTTTAGTGAGAAGTATTTTATTTTCCCGTCTTTGTGTGGCATATTTTGTGTGTATTATGTGTTCCCGTCTTGGTGCGGTGTTTATTTATTTCAGGTTGAAAGATTAAAGTCAACGTAGTGCAAATCAAATCAATGACTTTGATGCCGTCAACGCTATAGATCCGGAGACATTAATATTCCGAACACTTCAATTTGTTCAAATATGTAAGCTTAAACAATTTGCCGTTTTATGCTATTAACATGTATGTTGTGAGTAATTCATCTTTTTTATTTTTGGCGATTTTAAATTTGTATTGCATCGATGAACTCTATTAATTTGAATGAATATCATTTGTGTAAAAAAAGTTTACAGGTTTTCGTATAAATTAAAAAAAATATTATATTAAATAATATATGAGTTTATATAAACCCTATATATATAATTTTCTTAAAAAAACTATTAATATATGCGTATAAATATAGATTGCATATTAATAGGATGGGAAAACAAATAACAAAACTTACTTGGATGTATAAAAGAGAAAAAAGGGTATAATTTTCTTTTATATATAAGATAAAATGTCGCAAAATACTAACCATGATCACAATCTTAAAATATGGAGAACCAAAAAAATTCAAATGAACATTATTTAAGATATAATTTACACATTTGATACATTAACATGTGCACTAAAGATACATGTTAACATTTTTCTTAGATTAATATACAAACTTCTCAAGAAAGAAAATAATCTCATAATTTGTCAAAAAATAAATAAAAAAAATAATCTCATAAATATTATATGAGTAAAAGTAGAGAATGTATAAATTTTATGAAAAGGCCCCGAAACAAACAATAAAAGTTAAATTAATCTTATAATATTTAGATCAAAATAAATTTGAAAAAAAATAGCCTAAAGTAATTATTTGGATATATCTCATATTATTTAATCCCACATCAATACCCTCCAAATAAAATACAGATAGAACCTCGTATAAGTTATAAAAAAAAGTCTCTATATTAAATAAAAATATAGTCCTCATATTAATATATGAGTAAATTATAAATAAAAAAGACCATATAAGTTACAAAATAAAAATAGGTCACTATATTAATATATGAATATAAATATAGTTTCCATATAAATTAAAAAAAAAGTCACCATATAAATTACAAAAAAATTAACACGGGCCATAAAAATGCAAAATAAATATAGGCCTATGTATTATATGAGTCCTATATATGCATCCTTTTTTTTTAAAAAAAAAGCTTTATTTTAATTCTATAATATTTAAATTAAAATAAATATGAAAAACTACTTAAGGATAGTGAACTTTATCATCAAGTAGATAATGAACTTTACTCAAAGATAAATTAATGAGAAGATTCTAATTCAAATTTTGATTATTGTACAGACTTTACTTATCTCCTATAATATAGAATATCAAATAGAGAAGATTCGTTTTTGATTAATATATAGTTGGAAAACTAACGGCCAAAAAAATAATATAGAATATCAAATACTTTGAAAAATTAGTCATTACGATTGCGCGTAGACCAACCTTAAAAAAGCATAAGAAATGTTTTACACAATACTTCATGTTAATTTGCTAAATCATCTCAATTTTTCTATATCCATCTTATTGCTCATTATATACATTACCTAAATTTCATTTATTTTCATTTCAATGTTCTCTATCTTTTTGTAATGCCTTTTTTCTTTTTTAGTTTACAAATTTTATGTTTGAGAGCTCACAAAAATATTTGAGATTGGTTTAGTTTAAACAATGCATTCACAGTGATGGTTTATAAGGTAATGTAGGAGTCAAATATATTGTTTTGTAAGATTGGATTTGAATTAACTTTGCATCAACTTTTTTTTTTTTTTTTTATATTCATGAGAGCTTAAGCCCGTACTTTATTTGCATCTAAAAACTTTGATCAAATTTTATATGATCTCAATCAATAAATGAAAATAATATTTTACTATTTATGCTATAATTATCAAACTTATTGCAGAATTTTTGCTTATAGTTTTGATTTTTATTCTCATATATTTGATTCAAGCTCAATAAAATATGTTAACAATATTTTACGATTTCTTTCAAAATAAAAAACCTCGCAACTACGATCGTGAGAGGGCTGAAACCATTTGATATCAAAATTGATCCATAAATTTAAATAAATTTAAATATTATTTCCAAATTTCTATTGTAATTATAAAACTCAGTATTACTTAGGAAGCTTGCTCGTATTTTTCAATTTTCTTGCTTCGTATTTTTATATCCCCGTGTTTTGAATGAATATCAAATGATTGCAAATGTAAAAAATACTCATTTTTACAATATATATTATAATTAACAAACTTTTGTGGAAGTTTGATCAATTTTTCATATATTTAATATATTTTTTTATATTGATTGATTTTGTCTTAAATAAAATCGATCAACAAATTAAATAATGTGTCACAAATTTTATTTAATTGAAAAACTCAATGTAGAAGCTTGCTCATGATTAGAATGATCAATACCTACAACAATATTACTATTAACATAAACTAAACTACTTGTAATCCATTAACAATAGACACTTCAATCACATATGTATAATATAGAGGTCTACAAATTAATGTAAAGTTTAATAAAATCTACAGCTTTAATCAATTTTATACAAATTTTTATTCGCACACAAAAGAATTTACAACCTATAAAAACTATACAAATCTTATTCAGATACAACAAAAAAAGCTATACAAATCTTTATGTGCTCCAACTTCAGCTCTATAAATTTCACATTTCCATCTTTCAATGAATCTACATAAACAAATCAATAAAAGTTAGTCGATAGCAAAATATAATTGTTCAAAGAAATTACAATCTACATATATCTCGCACGTTGCTATATAAAAAGAAGAAAAATGTAGGAAAAATAGAGAATATCACCATTTTCAAAGGAATAAATAAATGAATATGTAATATTTTGAAGAATAGAAATGAGATTAGGCACTATTTATATGCACAATAGTACCCCTAATTCCTTTGCAATCATAATTAATGCATATTAATATATTAATTACCATGTTGAAAACTAATTTCAAATTATTACCTATTTTATTTTATTTTATTTTATTACCATTAACTTTATCAGTTTTAAGAATCAATGATTTTTTTTTGGTCAAGTCAAGGATTTTATTACCACAATTTGAAAGTTGTACACATTTTAGTGGATCTGATTTGTTTTTCCTTGTTAAAATTTTTTGTAGTAAAACTTAATACATTAATACACTATATATTATTTCTATTTTTGGCTTGAGATATTTTTAGCAATGAAACTTCTAAAATTACCACTAAACACGTTTTTTTTTTTTTTATATTTTTGTTATATTTTTTTTTAAAAATAATGTAATTGAAAATCTCATAAAATATAAATCAATTAAATGCTAATAATTTAAGACAAAAATATATTTATATAAAATATAATGCTACTGAATAATAGTATAATTTTTATCTAAAAAAATAATAACAAATATTTTCTTGTTGCTTATATTATGTTTTTTGTACAAAACTCACTAAAAAAAACTAAATGAATAAATAATATATTAATTTTCATTTAAAAATTATTTGATTTTTTTGAATAATAAAATTATTTGAATTTGAATTAATAATATTTTAATCATTCATAAATAATTTAATTAAAAGCTATTTTATAATCTATCAATCTATTAATTTGATAATTTGAATATACAAAAAACATATAAGTAATAATTTTTTAATTTATTTCTATTATTTATTTATATTTAAATTTGAATAATGCACGAAAAAAATAGATGAAATTGATTTTATTTTTTTTGAATATTTGGTCTTTAATGAGAAATTTTTTCTTGGAAGGACATATTGATTTGCTTGACCAGTAATTATTGTTTTGCATATAGAAGACATATTCTCATATTACAAATTTAAATTGTAAAGATTCTTCAACAATTCAATATTATTTTTTTTTATAATTATATGTTTTAAATTTTATTATTTGAATTGAATTTGAATTGTTTCCTTTTTTGAAGTATGCATTTAATACAATTTTGTGAGGATGAATGTGATGAAAGCATTTGGAAAAGACCTTAAATGAGACCTTATAAAATTTGTCTCATTTTTATAGTATTAAGATTGAATAATTTTTCAGGTTACGGAGCATAATAATTCTGCTAAACTAAATCCTCCACGCTACTAGAAAGAAATCATATCGGAACAAATTTGATGGCGTGAGCACTGACTCATTGCCAACAAACATGGAAGCAAGTCGTCAATATGTGGAACAAAAAATTTCAATATAACTTAACAGATCACGGTAAACATTACTGCTGGTATTTATTAAGCATATTAAAAAAAGTAAAGATAAAATTAATATTAAAAAATAATGTTTATAATTTTAATATATTAAATATATAAATTTTAAAATTAAATTTTCTTTTTAATATGTTTAACTAGTTTTTGAATATTCTTTTTAGAATTTTCTTAACTTAAATTATGCTACCTAGCTCTAATCTTTTTTATAATTATTTAATATATTTAAAAAATGAGTTATTTCTTACGTAAAAGAAAAAAAGGGAGAAAGTATCCCTTTTGTCTTAAAATATGACACAAATAGGAAAAAAATGGTACCAAAATACTGAGTTGATCAACTTTAAAATATAATATTTCATAGTTATAATATCTGACCATTATTATTTATACGATTTTAAAATAAGTTATCAATACTTTGTCGGCTATTTTCTTCCTTATTGAGTTTATATATTTAGCCAAGCGAAAAAATGATAATTGTCTTCTCTTTAAAGCTGATTTTGAAAGATCTTATGACATTGTTAGCTGAAGTTTCTTGAAGCACATGATGCTCAGGATGGGTCTTGCTGAAGGTTGGCTAAAGTAGATGCAGGCTTGCATCTTTGAAAGCTCGATTTCGATTTTAGTAAATGGCAGTTCAATAGAGAATTTTATTGTCGACACATGACTAAGACAATGTGATCCACTCTCCCCTTTCTTATTCTTAATAGTAGCTAAAGGTTTAACAAGATTGATGAGAAGAGATGTTAAGATTGGTATATTTAAAGGTTTTTAGGTAAATGAAAATATTCAATTTTAAATTCTTCAGATTGCAGATGATACTATTTTGATGCGGGAAGGTATGTGGGATAATATGTGGGTTATTAAAGTTTTGTTGAGAAGCTTTGAACTAGTATCAGCCTTGAAAACTAATTTTGTGAAGAGCAAACTTTATGATTTTAATATTGACGACAGATTTTTAGAAGTTGGATCATCTTTTAATTCTATCTTGTCGGTCAGATGTTATTCCCTTTAAATTTCTAGGAATACTTGTTGTTGGGGCCAATATCCTAGAAGGAGATAGACTAGGAAACCGGTGGTTGAAGCCATGTCAAATAGATTAAGCATTTGGAACGGTCGTCATCTTTCTTATGGGGGGATCATTACTTTGATTAATTCGGTTTTGGCAAGTATTCCGCTTTATTTCTTTTCTTTCTTCAAGGCTCCTATAAAACAATTAGTGAGGATCCAGCGGAATTTTTTAATGGGAGGTGGTATTGAAGATAAGAAGTTGCGCTAGGATAAATGAGATTAAATTTGTTTACCTAAGGATCAGGGAGGATTAATGATAAAAAAATTTAGATCTTTTTAATATGGCACTTTTAAGTAAATGGAAGTGGAGAATTTTTAGCTGATGGAGAAGCGGTTTGGGCCGATTTGTTCATATTCATATATGGTCATTTACCAACGAGGCTCCTGAGCGGGGTAACTAGTGTAAACAGCAACAAGGACTCTATCTGGTGGAGGGATGTAGTAGGACTTAGAAGGGTGGGTGAAGTTGACTAGTTTAACTCAAATGTGAGTTGATGTGTTGGCAATGCCTAGGGCTGGCAATGACCCAAACCAATTCGTGAATAGTTCGAAACTCGATTTGAAAATTGATTCGTGAACTTGGTTCGTGAACCAAATGAGCTGAACTTGAGTTAAAAATTAAGTTCGTTAAATAAATGAGTTGAATATAAACTTTATAAAGTTCGACTCGTTTGACTCATGAACTAACCTGATTATATATATATATATATATATATATATATATATATATATATATATATATATATATATATATATATATATATATATATATATAAATCTTTTCATACTATACACATCAGACTTTTCAGTCCCCTATATGTACACATTAATGAAAAATATTTTGAGAATAATTGTGGAATTTTGTTGGATTTTGCTTTGTTACTTGTATTGGTTTACGTTTGTTTGAATTTTATACGCGTTTATCCATTATTCATTTCGGGTGACTTTTATCTTAATTTAATATTTGCTTTTTCTTCAAAAAAATAGTTTAAAAGGTTAAAGATCAAATTTTGACAAAAAATAATAATTTAAAATCATGTGATTTGAGTTAACGAGTTGAACTTAACGAGCCGAATCGAACTATTCGTGAACTTTAAACGAGCTGAACTCGAGCTAACAAAAGAGTTCGGGTCGAACTTGAGCTGAGTTTTGAGCCGAACCAATTTCTACCGAGCTGAGTCGAGCTCAGAGGAGTTCGATTCTGCTCGACTCATTTCCAGCCTTGCCCTAGCAATGCCTATAATGTAGGATTTTGAAAGTTTAAATGGTTTGGAAATCAAGCTTTCAATGACTTATTTCCTAATATTTTTCTCAAAGAAGCAATTCAACCTAGACGATGATCTCAGATAGGTTGAATTGGAATAATGAGACTATCTCATGAACATGGCAGTGGTGTGATCCTTTTTCTTACAGCGAACATCATCAACTTACTGATCTCCAGAATTTGTTAGTGGGGTTCTTTCTGCAACCAGATAGTGAGGATAGGTGGAGGTGGGTGTCATGCTAGGTTGGCCTTTTTTTTGTAAAATCTTGTTACACTTTAATGCTTCAGTCTCGAAACTCTGTTAAGTTGGATTTCAGTGTCTTGGAGGCTATCCAGAAGATTTGGAAGAACGATGTACCTTCTACAGTAAGCATTTTTGGATGAAGATTACTATTACAGAAGTTGCCTATGATGGCAGCTCTTCATTATAGAGGCATTTAGCTCAACTCTCATGACCTCTCTTGTATTTTTTGCTTTCTGGATATAATGAAGGTTGCGACCATCGCTTCTTTTGGTGTTCTTTTATTAGAGGTGTGTGGGAGGATGTTTTAAGTTTGATGGATGGAACCACTTCTTATGTTTTGGGAACATGATCAAATCAAAGAAAGGTAATCATGTTCATCACTTGATTTGGTTAGCTCCAACTTTGTGTACTTGAAATCTTAGAAATTATGTGGTATTTAATGGAGTCCTTCCTTGTGCCTCTACTTTATTGGACAACATTAAAGCTATTTCCTGGATTTGGTTAAGTGGTCGATCAGGATGACATTCTTCTTTATTTTATTATAATTGGTGTATTGATCCTCTAATATGTTTTCAAAACATATAATAACTTGCTTAGCATTGTAATTTGTAAGGGATGAAATATTCTTTATACTCATTGCTTATAAAAAAAAATAAAAATACAAGTCATATTCTAAATTTAATTTTTTAATATGAACAATGAGTAATTAAAACAAAAAATTATGTACTTTTCGTGCTTTGGATGTTGACTTTATTTACAAAAACTAAAAGAATGTATGTTGACGAAAGTTACGTAAAACAATCTCAGGCTGGTAGATAACAAAATTAACATAATTATATAATTAATTAGTGAGTCAGCAAGGAGGTTAACAAATAAAAGAGTCCAATGAAATCATTGAGTTTGAGTGGTTGATGATTTTTATCAAAGAATAAATTTTAGGAGAATTCGTGTTCAATTCTTGGATGGAATAATTTTTTTATCAGATTTTATTTACCATGCTAGCGAACTATGGACTATTTGGGTCATATTTCCCTAAGAATCAGAGGTCTAAAACAAAAATAAATAAAAAAAATCTTGCTAACACATGTTCTTATGATACATATATCTTAAAGGCACATTTTTTTTTGACAGTGTAAGGACATATGTTAAAAAAATCAAAAGTGAAAAATTTACATTAAAATTAAGAACATTTTAACTTTTAAAAAATTAAATACATACATTTTGAAATACATATTCTGATATTAGATTTGTTAAGTTCTTAGTGCACGTGTTAGATTTCTCAAAATCAAAATATAACACATTCAAATGATACTTTTTTTTTTTTTTTGTTTTGAGAAAAGTTGCTTCTGGAATTTTATTTTTAAAAGTCAAATAAAGTATTAAAGAAACATGTGTCCCTCTCAAATGAAACAATTACAATAAAAATAACCAAAATCAATAGAAATTTGAGAGATTAACTTACTTGCAAATTCAGATTCTACGTGACAAAATCGAATATACCGCGACTTAGGATGGAGAAGACGACTCCTATATGATTGATTATCTACGTCAATGATTGGAAAAGATGCTTGATCAAAATCTCCCCTTAAATTGCCAAAAAATCGCACCTTATGTTTTAACAAGACCGAGTTTGAAACTATTTGCATCGTTCTCATATCAACCCATTTCGTTTCGCAGTTACCGAAAACCAGTGTGTTTGTGGCATAGTAAACGAAATACTGTTTTTCGTGGCTTGTGTAACGAAAATAACCTTTTCGTTGCGGAGACAACGAAATATTGATTATTTTTGGTAAATGAGGGGCTTTATCTTCTACGCAACGAATGGTTTTTGGTTTCGGTGTTTAGAAAACCATATTTATCTAGGACCAAATTTGGAGGTATTTTGGGATTTTTGGGGGGTCTGGGGAGCATCATGGGAGACTAGATAGCAATTTTCTTACCTTTATTTTATCAGATATTATTTGGGCCTGTGAAAAATCCTAGCTAGCCCAATTAGATTATATTTTTTTTTTCATAAGAATTCTTTAAAACTTTTTTCTGCCACCCCTATATTTAACCTTTCAACCCTACAAACAACACAATATTCTCATTTTACTCTTTTTACCATTTAACTTTTTACACTTTATTTTTCACCCTTGATTTCAACTTTTGCAAAAGAGACTATATTTACTCTTCCCCTGCCAGTTATTCGGTATGTAAATTGTTTACCGATTTCAACAAGTTTATCAAAAACTTTTAAACATTATTTCGTTTTCACAATTTTACCAGAATACTTTCATTAAGGTTCCAATTTGTGACGTTAACGCATTTCTAAAAAAATATTTCACTGGAATAATTTATTTATAAAGTATTTCCATTTTTTCCAATTTGTTTTACATAAATATGGCCAGTTCTTAAACAAACGAATATATGTTAAATATGGGTAGATATTACTATTACATTCACAACTACGCTTTGTTTTACATAGATAAGATAAGATATGGCGAGTTCTAGTCACTAAAAGTAGAGAATCTCAAGGGTGTACGTAGACACCCGTCTTTTGTGAGACGCCCAATGCTTAAAAAAAAACAATTATATATTAGATTATAAAAAACAATTATTATATGTTAAAATAATAAAGGCAGTGCTTACTGTTAAATTAAATTAAATTAAATTAAAGTGGCAATAGCATAATAAAAATAACATAAAACAAGTAAATAAAATCCAAAACTTTGATAAAACATGAGGATAAGGTGGTGATGAAGAACGATTTGTGAATGGTAGAAAAACAGCCACGTCTTCCTGGACATAAACATCGTACCCATTGCCGACAAGGTAACACATGCCTATTACCTATCCAGAAGCAAAACAAATCAATCTTAAATTTGGTTGTTTAATTTAAGATTGCTAATATGGTGAGATACATTATCACTTTGATTGATCGAGACTAATTTATCTAATAATTAACAAGAATAAGTTATATAAATAAATTTATATATGAATTTTATTTGTATATTTGTTGATTTTCGGTGGTTGTTGGACAAATTTGCAATTTTTTGAGTAGTTTAAATAACTCGTTGGATGTTTAATTATTAACCCTTTCATATAGAAAATATTATATAATCGCATCAATGAATATCATTTTAATTTTTTAATTTTTTTATGTAAGTGTGTCTAATAATGAACTGTTGAATTTGTGTTTAGGTTAGACTTTCTTTTATTTACACGACCAGCTGCAGTCTATGACATTCATTTCAAAGTATTCTTACTTAAGCATAAATCTTTTGGGTACAAATTTAGACACACATATATAAATTTATAAAATTAAAAGGAAAAATAAAATAGTCATATCCATCAACATCACTTTAATATTTTTTTTCTTTAATTTTTCATCTTTGTTACAAGTGTGCCTAAAAAATTATTAAAATTTCTCCATTCATTTCAACGTCTCATGCACATAGAGTTCTTTTTAAAATTGTTAGAAAATATTTTTGAGATACTTTTAAATTTGGATGAAATCGACACATTAAAAATAAAATGTTTAATTTTTGAATAATAAGAAAATATTTAAAATTTACTCCAAAGACACCTCAGTAAAATCCTTCCATTCCAATATTAGTTACCAAAATTGGAAAATAAAGTTTACCAAAAGTTGTTAAGGTAAGGAACGTTGCCTTTCGAGGAAGAGAAATATTTGCTTAGTCACAAGTTTAAATGTTTTATGTTTAGACATACACATAAAACTTTTAAAAAATTAATAGAAATTGTGATGATAAGATATTAAATGATGCGATTAAATTATTTTATATTTAAACTTTTTTAATTATGTATGTATGTCCAAATATATTTTATTTGAGTTTGTGCCTATAATAAGATTTCTCTATAAGGAAGAGAAAATACTACAAAATTTGTGAGAATAAAATGAAAAGAATTATTGCCTCGTAAACCTCGTATAGGCTATTACCAAATATTTTAAGGAGACATAGCTTTTACCTTTTTTGTATGTTTCCACCGGCACGGGTAGGTAGTCAATTTTGGCCTTTGGGATATTGGCCATCTCGCCATCTTAGCTGGAGGAAAATTCTCGAAGAAAGGTGGTAGCACGTAGCTTTCATTCACCCATTATTATTTAGTGTATTTTTTTTTTTAGAAGAATGCACTTATAGCATATCATTAATCAAGAGATGTTCAATATAATAAGATATGTCAATTATAATTTTGAGACTAGCTATATATGAGGTCGTCTTATCTAATCTATGAGCCACCTCATTTGCTTGTCGGCTAATAAACTCCACACTAGAATTATTATAAAAAGAAGAAAAGAGTCTTCTACAATGCGAAATAATATCTCCCAACTCAGTTTCATCACTTTTGTTTGAATGAAATGTATCCACCACAACCTTCGAATCGAGTTCAAAATCAACAGGACCCAAATTCAACTCGTGCACCCAATTAAGAGCGGAAAGTAGACCGAGAGCTTCGCCGATCTTCACATCACACAACGGAGTGAATTGTTCATATTTTCCTAACACATAAGCACCAAACTCATCTCTAATACAAATACCGATACCAACTCTATTATGTAACGACGAAAAAGACGCATCAACATTGCATTTTACCCGCCCTCTCGCCGGCTTTTTCCACTTGTGTACCTGCACTCTCGGCTGGACTGAAGGACCATGTCTAGCATCATGCACAGCATGCCAGTCCTGTAGCATGTTATTTGCACGCATAAAAGCAAGATTTTGCGCGTCTGTAACATTATTCCAAATGATATTATTTCTCTGCTTGCGCGTCTGTAACATTATTCCAAATGATATTATTTCTCTGCTTCCATATACTCCATATGACACATGCTAAAAGAGAAGAATCAAATGCATTAAGCTGCTGCAACAAATGAAAAATCAGTTCTGCTGCATCATGAATATTTTGCATTGCTGAAGTTATTAAGGAATTAAAATTGCACATGCTCCATATATTCATACTATTAGGACAATTGAAAAACAAATGGTAGTTGTCCTCTTCATTATTGTTGCAGAGTGCACATGTAGTTGTGCAATTCACACCCTTTTGTTGTAGAATAATGCGAATCGGAATACAACCACGACAAATTCGCCACAAAAGGTTCTTAACACGTGGAGGAGCTTGAATTTTCCAAAGTAAATTCCACGCACCATTCATTTTTAGGTGTGAAGTATCTATTAATTACTGAACACATAGCTGGTAGGCACTCCTAACTGAGTACATACCATTATTCTCCACCCGCCAAATACGCTTATCATCTGAACCGACTTAAATAACGGAGTAGCAATAATTTTTGCAGCACAGCTTGGTTCAAACATCATCGTTACAAGAGGCAGATTCCAACACTTATCATCCGGAGCAATAATATCAGCCACCTAGCATCAAATAACACTTCAGCTTGTTGTATACTCACCGCTGAAGCATCATAGAGCCAATTTTCGTTGAAAAGTGGAATATCTTGCACGGCAAACTATCCTCCACTTTGGCTTGTAGAATTGAATCTACTTGAAGCTACAATTATAGCTTTTGGCTTCTACACTTGATTTTAACTTTAAATTTATTGCTAAATTCACTTTTACAGAAATATTCCCTTTGTTCTAAAATATAAGTCGTTTTTATTATATTACACAAATTAAGAAATGTAATCATTGTTTTATAGAAAAGAGAAATTATGAGTAAGTGTACAAAATTGTCCTTCATTAATTGTATGAGAAAAATAAATGAAAGAATTGAAAAAAGAGAGAAAAATAAAAAGTTAAGGGTATAATAGAAAAAATAACATTAAATGTTTCATTGGAATTGTAAAGCGACTTATATATATATATATATATATATATATATATATAATGTATAAAAAATTCATTACAATTTTTATGGTTTATGTTTTTTTTAATTAATGTCTGAGAAATACTAGTTAGCAAAATCCATTAATAAAAGATACTAAATTATTAGTATTCTCTCTTTATTATAAAAACATCTAACAAATGTTATGATTTAACAAAAATTTGCTAGAAAATATTGTAAGAAATTTTATTTCTATATTTTGGTCTTCCATTGATTTATTAAATATTAATTGGTTGAATATGATATATATCTTGATGGGTCCTGGAACATCCATATTATGATCAATGGATGTTGGACATCAGACGGTGAGTGTGTTTGAATAGTGTAGCCTATAGTTGAATGAATCCATGATCGGTGTAACCATTCAACTCTTCATGAAAGGGTATGATTTGATACCTTGTGACTATTCATAAAAGAATTGGTAGAATCATTGCAACTCTACATGAAAGGGTAGGTCCCCTCCCCACTTTCTCTATAAATATATGTCTTGAGATATATGGACAATGACTTAACTTGAAGTTTAACTAGAGTGACTGAATAATGATCCTAATAATATTAACTCTCCATATAAGAGAAGTCATTGTATACCTACCCATTGAGGCTTGAGAAAGAATGGGCGGAAGATCCTATCTTATAATTATTGACGAGAGACATTAAAAGAAATCAAAGCAATATAGAGATGATGACTTCAAGAGATAAGTTTTCTCACTCTTTCTTCTTATTATTATATATGGTGTCCTAAATTCGTGCAACTAGATCCACTAATTGATCATGACATGATATACTATGTTTATAAAATTATAATTTCCGCTATTGTCATGATGCTATATATTTTAATATGCGACATTAGAATGCTTTCATTTATTTCTTACATGTGGTATCAGAGCCTTAATTGTATGATTTAGGATCCAATTTTTAAAAAATATGCATATATAAAAGGATTTATTTGCATGCATGTGATAATGTATTTCAAATATGTAAATATTATCTGCCGATTTCATTTTGCTTTGTGACCTTTCAATTGTTTTGGTATTGGAATCACATTAAAAGCATTTTTAAAATGAAGAACATTTTTAAACAAGTTTTGTTTGCTTTCTGTTTAGTATAACATCCGTGATTATATGTTGTGGTCTAATAAAATTGCTTAAAATGATTTCATGCTAAGAATTGCAAATTAAAATTTTAAATAATTCTGATGCATGTCTGCATATTATCAATTCTTGTTGGTCGGTAATGGTCATGTTTATTTGCGATATTATAGTCAAGATATGTAAGTGGCCACTAATATTCAACCAATGATTTTGAGATTATTTTGATTTTAAAATTTGGTTTTCAAAATTCAATTTTTGTTAATTTTGTTAATATGTTTTGTTTTATTTTATTTTTATAAATCAATGTCTATGTTTTGGTCTTTCATTGATTTATTAAATATTAATTGGTTGAATATGATATATATCTTGATGGGTCCTGGAACATCCATATTATGATCAATGGATGTTTGACATCACACGGTGAGTGTGTTTGAATAGTGTAGCCTATAGTTGAATGAATCCATGATGGGTGGAACCATTCAACTCTTCATGAAAGGGTATGATTTCATACCTTGTGACTATTCATAAAAGAATTGATAGAACCATTGCAACTCTACATGAAATGGTAGGTCCCCTCCCCATTTTCTCTATAAATATATGTCTTGAGATATATGGACAATGACTTAACTTGAAGATTGACTGAATAATGATCCTAATAATATTAACTCTCTATATGAGAGAAGTCATTGTATGCCTACCCATTGAGGCTTGAGAAAGAAGGGGCGGAAGATCTTATCTTATAATTATTGACGATAGACATTAAAAGAAATCAAGGCAATATAGAGATGATGACTTCAAGAGATAAGTTTTCTCACTCTTTCTTTTTATTATTATATATGGTGTCCTAAATTCATGCAACTAGATCTAAGGCTAATTAATACGCATATCATTTGACAATTAGGCAATCTGATATGCATCAATTAAGATGCCCAATATTTTTGGGATTTGGTCAAGCAAGTCAGCTAGCATGTTAAATGCTATTTCTGTTACTATGTACATAATTAGCTAAGAAAATCATAGACAGATGTAGAACTTAATAAGGCAGCTATAATTTAGGTCCTGTAATTAGCTTGTAATATGTATATAATTGGCAATAGCCTAATGGAATAATCATCTGATTTCTCACTTAGCAGAAACTTGTTATGGTACCAGAGCTTCCACATAACTAGTAAGAACGTGTGAAGGCCTTAACCATGGCAGGGAAATCAGAAAAAAAAATTGAAACAGAGAAATAGGAGACCCAAGTTGTCAAAAAGACACCCTCTCCCTATGATCTGAATTCTAATGATAATCCAGGAATCCTGATTACTCAGGTTCAGTTGAAAGGGGAAAATTATGACGAATGGTCTCGAGCCATACATACGTCTCTCTGTGCACGACGCAAATGGGGTTTCGTGGAAGGAGCCATTGAACAACCAAAAGAAGGATCTTCTGACTTAGAAGATTGGTGGACAGTGCAGTCCATGTTGGTGTCATGGGTACTGAACACAGTAGAACCAAATCTGCGTTCTACCATTTCATATCAAGAGAATGTGAAACAATTGCGGAAGGACATTAAGGAACGATTCTCTATCTCGAATGGTCCGAGGATTCAACAAATAAAGATGGATATGGCGGAATGTCGGCAGACCGGGATGACCATGGTAGCATACTATGGAAAATTGAAAAGCTTGTGGGATGAACTTGCAAACTATCAGCAAGTCCCTCTATGCACATGTAGTGGTTGCACATGTGATGTTAAAGGCAGAATGGAGAAACAAAGAGAAGAAGAGAAGGTACATCAATTTTTGATGGGCCTAGATGATGTCCTTTATGGTACGGTGCGTTCTAATCTTCTTGCAACTGATCCATTGCCTAAACTAAATAGAGTTTATGCCACTCTGGTGCAAGAAGAAAGAGTGAGAGCCATATCTAGAGGAAAGGAAGAACGGCCTGAGGTAGTTGGTTTCTCTGCACAAGTACGTGGAAGATCCAAAGGGCTCGCTGCGATGAAGGATAAAGACCCGATATGTTCAAACTGCAATCGATCGGGGCATGAAACTGAAGGTTGTTTCCAGCTGGTCGGGTATCCCGAATGGTGGGGAGATCGACCACGAGGTGAATCCGGTGGACGTGGGAGAGGACGACAAAGAAGAGGATACGCTTCAGGCAAAGGACGAAATGGGAACGTTCGAGCCAATGCAGCACACATCAATGGAGAGACTAGTGCTGCAATGAACATTCCTAACAATAATGCTTTGCCCGGACTAAGCAATGATCAATGGCAGACCCTGGTGAATCTTCTGAATAACCACAAAGTCAACGAAAATGACAAGATGACAGGTAAAGATTGTGAATGGATTATTGACACGGGTGCTTCCAACCACATGACAGGTAACATAAAACTCCTACAATAGATGAGGGAGATAACAGGATGTCCAGTTGGACTACCAGATGGAAAACAAGTGTTAGCCACTAAAGAAGGGTCTGTGATCCTTGACGGAGGATTGCAAATTGACATTGTGCTCTATGTGCCAAAATTGAGCTGCAATTTGATATCTATTCCTCAGTTGACTGTTGAGACAAAATGTGTTGTTCATTTTACTGATACCTTATGTGTAATGCAGGACCGCACTTCGAAGATGCTGATTGGAGCGGGTAAGCAAAGAGATGGGCTTTATTTCTTCAAAGGTATTCGACATGAAAAGGCACACAAGGCAAGTGGAATTTGTCATCTTAATTTATTGCATCAACGCATGGGACATCCTTCTTTCAAGATCACTCGTTTGGCTTCTGGCGTAGGGAATAAAAGTAGTGAGTTAGAAAATAAAGCTTGTGATGTATGTTTTCGAGCTAAGCAAACTAGAGATGTTTTTCCATTAAGCAATCATAATGCTACTAGTAGTTTTGACTTAATACATTGTGATTTATGGGGGCCTTATCGAACTCCCTCTTCTTGTGGTGCATCATATTTTTTGACAATAATGGATGATTTTTCTCGTGCCATATGGATTTATCTATTGATTGATAAAAGGGAAGTGTCACACACATTGATAGATTTTTTTGCTTTGGTTGAAAGAAAATTTGATAAGCGGGTTAAAATGATACGTAGTGATAATGGAACCGAATTCATATGTTTGAAAAATTATTTTCGTGAGCATGGAATTGTGTTTCAAACCTCTTGTTCAGGAACACCGCAGCAGAATGGACGGGTAGAAAGGAAACACCGACACATCCTCAATATTGCACGTGCCCTGCGGTTTCAAGGTAGCCTTCCTATCTCTTTTTGGGGAGAGTGTATCTTGACAGCTGGGTACTTAATTAATCGTACACCTACGCCAGTGTTGCAAGGAAAAACACCGTACGAAATGTTGTATGGACAGGCCCCCTCGTACGATCATTTGAAGGTTTTTGGTTGTTTGTGTTATGCTTACAACTTAGGAAAAACAAGTGATAAATTTGCTAGTCAAAGCCGAAAATGTATTTTTGTTGGATATCCTTGTGGTAAAAAGGGATGGAAATTGTTTGATTTAGACTCTCAAAGTTACTTTGTATCACGTGATGTTAAATTTTTTGAGTTTAAATTTCCTTATGCTGACACAAAGGAGAAGGAGACTACTGCCCCTGTGGAACAAATTAAAGTATCTCCGTTATTTGTTGATGATGATAGCGAGACAAACAATCAAGATAGACCAAGCAAAATAAGCAGCCAGGCTGATATAAGTCCTAATGAAAGGGGGGGTGCAGGTGACTCAGAAAATCAATTAATTGATGAGCCAAGAAAAGGTTCTGATGAGTCTAGCAATTCTGATCTCAACTCTCTAGTTTTGGAATCAATTAATAATGAGAATGTGGAAGAGTTGGGAAGAGGTCATCGCATCAAGATACCTTCAGTCAGATTGCGTGATCATGTGACTCACACTATGCAGAAATTAAGCCCATCTCCCATTTCACCCTCTTCACAGCATACTTCAGGTGCGCTTTACCCGCTAACTCATTACATAAATTATGCAAATTTTTCTCCAAAACATCGCAGGTTTATTGCTGCTGTTACTGCTGAACGCGAGCCCATTCATTTTTCCGAAGCTGTACGGGACAGTAAATGGAGATTTGCAATGCAGCAAGAACTTCAAGCTTTGGAAGAAAACTCCACCTGGACTTTACAACCTTTACCGGCTGGGAAGAAACCTCTCGGTTGCAAGTGGGTGTACAAAATTAAGCATAACTCATATGGCACCATTGAAAGATACAAGGCACGACTGGTCATTCTTGGGAATCATCAAGTAGAAGGAATTGACTATAGCGAGACATTCGCTCCTGTTGTCAAAATGGTCACTGTTCGCCTCGTTCTTGCTGTTGCAGCCGCAAAACAGTGGGAAATTCATCAAATGGATGTTCACAATGCATTTCTCCATGGCGATCTTCAAGAAGATGTATACATGAAATTGCCTCCAGGCTTTCACACGTCCTCACCGGGGTTAGTTTGCAAGTTGCGCAAATCTCTTTATGGGTTGAAGCAAGCCCCTCGATGTTGGTTTGCCAAACTATCCGCTGCGTTGTTGAAATTTGGATTCCAACTATTCACTTTTTAACTTGACAACTCATGGAGTGCAACACGTAGTTTTGGTGTATGTTGATGATTTGATTATTTGTGGAAATGATTCTGAAGCAATATTACGTTTTAAAGCGTATCTTAGTCATTGTTTTCGCATGAAGGATTTGGGAATTTTAAAATACTTTCTTGGCGTGGAAGTTGCCAGGAACTCAAGTGGGATATTCTTATGTCAACGTAAATATGCCTTGGATATAATTCAAGAAATAGGTTTACTTGGTGCCAAACCTGTGTCAACACCCCTTGAGCAAAATCATCAACTTAGTCTCGCCGCGGGAAGTCCTCTTAACCAACCTGAATGCTATCGACGGTTAGTGGGACGTCTCATCTACTTGTGTTTTACCAGGCCAAAGATATCTTATTGCGTTCACACCTTGTCACAATTCATGCAACAACCTCGTGTAGATCATTGGAATGCAGCACTTCGCATTGTCAAATATCTTAAAGGAAGCCCCGGCCAAGGTATACTTCTTAGCAAGACATCTAGCTTTCAGTTGCATGGATGGTGTGATTCCGATTGGGCAGGCTGCCCCCTGACTCGGCGCTCAACTACTGGTTGGTTTGTGTTTTTGGGACACTCACCCATCTCTTGGAAAACTAAGAAACAACACACTGTCTCATGCTCCTCTGCTGAAGCAGAATATCGCGCTATGGCTACAACAACATGTGAACTGAAATGGCTTAAGAGTTTACTCTTTGATCTTGGGATTTTGCATAAAGGACCCATGCGACTCAGTTGTGACAACCAGGCAGCTTTGCACATCGCCAAAAATCTAGTTTTCCACGAGCGTACAAAGCATATTGAAGTGGATTGCCACTTTATTAGAAATGAGCTACTTTGCGGTAATATTCAGACATCATATGTTTCTACGCATGTACAATTAGCGGATATCTTTACTAAGGCTTTGGGACGACATCAATTCCAAACTTTGCTCGGCAAGATGGGCATTTTTAATCCTCATGCACCACCTTGAGGGGGGGGGGGGGGGTAATACGCATATCATTTGACAATTAGGCAATCTGATATGCATCAATTAAGAGGCCCAATATTTTTAGGATGGCTTAAATATGCTTTTGGTCCCTGCAATTATGTCTTGTTTTGAAAAGAGCCCCTGTAAAAAAAATTGATTTTAGTCCCTGCAATATCTCAAAACTTTCAAAAGAGCCCCTGAATGGATTTAGTGCTGATGTGGCCAATTTTTAAATATGTTTTTGGTCCCTGCAATTATGTCTTGATTTGAAAATAGCCCCTGTAAAAAAATAAAAAATTGATTTTAGTCCCTGTAAAAACATAAAAATTTGATTTTAGTCCCTGCAATATTATGAAGAAATCCAGTCAGGGGCTCTTTTGAAAGTTTTGAGATACTGCAGGGACTAAAATCAAATTTTTTTTTACAGGGGCTCTTTTCAAAACAAGACATAATTGCAGGGACCAAAAGCATATTTAAGCCTTTTAGGATTTGGTCAAGCAAATCAGCTAGCATGTTAAATGCTATTTCTGTTACTATGTACATAATTAGCTAAGAAAATCATAGACAGATGTAGAACTTAATAAGGCAGCTATAATTTAGGTCCTGTAATTAGCTTGTATAATATGTATATAATTGGCAATAGCCTAATGGAATAATCATCTGATTTCTCACTTAGCAGAAACTTGTTACTAATTGATCATGACATGATATACTATGTTTATAATTTCCGCTATTGTCATGATGCTATATATTCTAATATGCGACATTAGAATGCTTTCATTTATTTCTTACAAATATTTTTTAAATAAATTAAAAGTATTAAGACATTAAAGTGGTTGCGTGTTATGATCTATGAGTTAAAGTTTTACATTTGTTAGAAGAGTTGAAGTTGAGTAACATATAAGTGAGAAAACCCATAAATTTAATGTCTAAAGATTTTGAGTGAAAATGTGGTGTAAAAGCAACTTATGTGGTTGCTCGTTGCTCAAAACTCAATGTGTTGATCCAATCTAATGAGACTATTCTCTCTTGAACCAACCGTTGTATTAAAGCCCGTTTGAGGAGCAATAAATGAATGGTGATGGATCGTGAACACAGAAAAATATTAAGATCTATCAAGTGGTGTGAATCAAAGTCCGACATTAGTTGAAAGATTGAATTGAGCAAGATTGAATTGAGCAATATATAAATAAAATTGTGGCATAAAAAAATGGTGTATAAATTATAATTGTGGCAGTTGCCTTTTTATTTATATTGTAAAATGTAATGGTAATAATATATATATATATATATATATATATATATATATATATATATATATATAATAAATATATTTTGAAATTTATAAATTGATCTTATACTTTGAAAAGTAAACAATTTTGTTTTAAAAGAATTTTATATTTAAAAACCAAAAAAATATATAAACATGCCATAATATCATGCTTGACCTAATTACAATCTTTTTGACATAAAAAAATGTTGCCACATTATTTTATTTTTTTGGTATAAAAGAGGGGAAAAAACCCAAGTTGCCAGATTATTTAATAATAAAAATCTAATCAATAGGTATTACACTTGGAATTAGATCTTAAAACATCCTCAAAGTTATTCACTGACTTTCTTAACATCATGTATTTTATCTTTTATGACCTGGTCAGTTCACATCATGGCATATAACATATTCATATCAATCCAAGCATGTTATTACTCTTTCTATCATAGCACAAAGGCATGTCACTCCAATAGTGGTAACTTTCTTTAGTTAGATATTCTTAGTTAGGTGTGGGTTACCCGTTACTATATTCAAGGGTGATGATGGCACATTTGAGGAATATGAGAGAATTTTTTTTTAGAGAATCCATTCACTCTAATTATTATGGTGCCTGAAAATAAGCAAGATCACACATAAACTAATTGTTAGTATGTTCCTCTGATCTAGTGCAATTAACAACGATCATCTCTTATAAGTGTGAATTTTATTTTTGTTGGAAAAAAGTGTGAAATTTCTTTCTCTCATCCCTATATTTATATCTTTACCTTTACAAAAAAAGTAATTTTCTATTTTATCCTTTTTATCATTTAATTTAACTCTTACAAAAAAAATTATGGTATGCAAAAAAATTCTGGTAGCCATAATTGCAAACCGAAACACTTGTTTAAACATTTTCAGAAAATGAAATATAGATTTTTATAAAATGGAAGGCTGCACAAATGATTTCCAAAATATTAGTCACGGTCAAACCGTGCAAATAATTTTCAAGCACATCTACATTTATCCTGATACAAGTGATCCCTAATAAAAACAAATCAAATTACGATGGAATTTTGGAACGGAAATTGTTTCCGTCCCAAAATAATTAAATTAGGACAGAGTTGGCGACGAAATTCTATTACAAATATTTTATTAAAAACGATTTAATAGTTTGGGATGAAAATCATATTCCGTCTCAAATTCTAGACGCATTGACATTTCTATCGCAAAGTTGGTACAAAATTTGAAATTTATTCCAAAATTTAGGTAAAAATAAAGGCGAGAACATTGGCGCCATCGTTATGACAAAAATTTGTAATCTCCTTTTTCATCGCAATGAAATATTTTATATTATTATTTAATAATTTATCTAATACACAAAATTCCGTAGCTATAGCCTACAGTTATTTAAATTGCATATTGTTCAATATAGAATTGCAACTTGCAGATGGATTCACAAAAGTAGTGAAGATTGACAAATATATATATATATGGGGATTAAGGGGCATTAATTAGGATTGATTGTTGTATAGCATTATGAATTAAGGGGGCATGTTGAATATTAATCCATAATAATAATATTATGTATATATAGTTAGCTGGAAGTGAATAACTAACTAGAATTAGGTTGTTAAGTTGGCTAAGCTAGTCACTTACCTAATAAATAATGGGGTTTTGGACCCAAAGACCATCATTTGAAATTAATATTTGTAACTTACCACCTTTTGAAAATTATTTTTTTAAATATTACACTTTTAAAATTAATATAGCCATACCATGTGACGGAATGCTACTACTAATTCTTTTATTTATTTTATATTTTACTCAAAATGTTTTTAAAAAAGACATTTATATGTTATATTATATTAACTAGTAGTGGCATATATACCGCCACATGATGTGGCTAAAGTATATATTGATTCTTAAAGTGTGATATTTGGAGAAATAATTTTAAAAAAGTGACAGATTAAAAATATTGATTTCATATGATGACACTTGGATAAGAAAATCTAAATATGTTTTAATTATTCCTTTCATGTGTTGCAACAATCTACTCTTTCTATTCTTCTTTCTAAATTTTGTTGAGTTTGTCTTCATTACTTGCTTGTGAAGTAATAAACTTCCTCTTGCGCGAGCCGCCAATACCCTAAACTTTGAATTCATGTATATCCAACATAAAAAAAGTTTGTATATATATGAGATAAACTCACACCAATGAAATTTGATGTATGGGACAAACGTAATAAAGCAACTAATATATGAGATAAAGATGATGATGTAATAATCCAAAGCAATAGATAGTGGAAGAAAAAGAACACTATAACAACCTACTTTGGGGGAGAGAGCAACTCTTCATTTCAATATGATCAAAGAGTAACTTACACAAGAAATTCTCAAACAAGGGTTACAAGAATTAATCTTAATTCTACTCTAGTCCCGAATTTCTTCTCGTGACCAAGAGACTCAATTGACCTAGCTACCGAAAGTGAATCAAGAACAATTTTCGCAAACTCCATGATTATATCATGATTTTCTCTAAAACCCTAGTTTTAATTGACGGTAAAAACCCTAAAAAAAACCCTTAAAAGAACTCAGAAAACATGACACATATATAGGTTTGCGCATTTCCGCCTGAGCGGAATTTCCAGAACTTTCCCCTTGTTCCGCTTGGCAATCCACCTGGGTGGAAAAAACTGTAGCTTCTTTTTTCTCTTGTTGGGTCTTTCTCATTTTCAAGGCAACTTTCAACAATATATATAAAGTCGTACTTTCTAAATATATATCATTTAAATTTTATAATATAATTTAATCTCATTGACCTAATGAGTTGTTAGTCTTGTTGGAGAGTTTGGAAGAGAAACGTCAGATCAAATGTTTCATGACTCAAATGCTTTAGGACTATAAGAGTAGGAGACGCCACATCTCCATCCAAAACCTTAAAGCATTAGATTAACAATATTTCTCTTATAAATTTAAGATTCTTCTTATTTATAGTCGATGTGAGACTTAATCATCAATTCTTAAAACCCAAGTCTATTAAATAATATGTAAAAATTACTTATTTAAACACTTGAAAACTCAACAAGTCTATTAAATATGTCAAATTACTTGTTTAAAAATGCTATTATAAATTAGATTTTAAGTAGTTGACAAAAAAAAAAAGATTTTAAATAGAATTATAACCTTGTGCAGTTGTGCCAACAGGGCAACAATATACACACTAAGGAAAAGTCTCAACTCTCAAGTAGACCGTTTATATGGAACGTAGGTTTCCCAAAAGATAACGGCAACGTGACATAACAAATTATCAATAAGATCACATTCAAACCTAACAAAAACACGTACTAGTAATAATTTACATGCCAAACTTACACTTGAAATTTTTGATAAATGAGACTTAAAATATATATCTCGACCTAACATATAGAAAATTAATATTTGAGGATAAGATATGCCTACCAAGCTGTAACATATTGGCTATTATCAAGCTTCATTACTCTTTGACCAATTGATAGTAGCTACTTGGAGAAGGTAGAGAACACAAACAAATTACAGAATATATAAAAGGGTTAAATATTTTTTTTAATATATTTTTAGTCCCTCATATTTTCGCGGTTTGCATTTTTAGTCCCTACCGTCAATTTTTTGTGACTCGGATAACGAAATTAGCCACATAGGACGACACATAGCTGCCACGTCATTCGATGCAAATGTTATCCTAGTCAATTTAAGTTATTCTATGTGGCTAATTTTGTTATCCTAGTCATAAAAAATTGACTAAAAATATAATTAAAAATATATATGGACTAAAAATATAATAAAAAAATGTAGGGACTAAAAGTCGAAACTCACATAAAAATAGAGATTAAAATCATAATTTAACCCTAAATAAAAAAATAAAGCGCTAAATCGAGGCAGGTTTTGAGGTAATATTAATTTTTTTTAGGTAATATTAATTTGTTTGGCAAAAAAAGAAATTAAATGTCTTGAAAATGACAATAAATGAAAACAAGCCTTTTTTTTTTACAAACAAAAGCTCAAATCATTTCCTTAACTAAAATTGGGAAAATAAATAGAGGTACCGGCTCAATAATATAGCGATTAGCTCAAGAAATAGCCACTCTCGCAAGAGTATGAACGATTATGCTCGCTTGTCGCTTAGTAAACTTAACTACAAAGTTTGAATTATGCAACAAAATATTTTTAATATTACAGATAATCGAGCTAAACTCGGAGGATCCATTTCTCAAATTGCGAATTGCATCCACCACACTCTTCAAATCCGTTTCAAATATAACGTGTGTGATGCCTTGACTCTCCACTTCTTGTAATGCTTCAAGTAAAGCGATGGTTTCCGCTTCTATAATAAAACAAGCCTTTGTATAAATGTTGGTTATGAGGGTCATTTTGTCTATACTATTAGGCTAAATTTTATTTTATTTTCATTGAGGACCCTAATATAATTGAAAGCACATAATTTCTCAAATTCTAAATAAAAAATTGCTTTTAGATTTATAAAATATGTAATGCATCTAATTTACACTATAAATCAGATATATTATTTGTTCAATAAATATAAAAAAAATAAATCTTTGCTTATAATCGTGATAGAAGAAGAAAAACTTAGACTTATATTAATAGTGACAATACTCATTACCAACATTTATAGAGATTCTAAGCTGAATTCAAAAAAATAAAAATCAGGCTAATAATATCTATATTTCTATACACACACAATAATATTTTTGGATCAATTATATTTTGGTCTTTATTTAGCCTAATAATATCAATATTTCTTTTTTTTTATAGAGATAATATTTTCCGTCAGATTAATATTTGTTTGTTAATTTTATTTTATTTAAACAAAAATTAATACTTCCCCTAAAAAAATTTGTTTTACTTAGGAGATTAAATCTGTGTATAACTTGTCCACATATGTAAACAAAAGACCAATACAACAGGTGAGCTGCCCTTTGAAATGTCTTAGTAGAGATTTTAAAAGCACTCTAAAAAATGACTAAGGTTGAATATAGAGTTTACCATGGATCTGCCCTTTTTTCTTCCTAAGTATCTCTTCTTATAGTCCATCATTCCTCGACCCACTCACTGAGTATTTCCTTGGATTTAGATATGTTCAGGCCCAATAAGCTATGACTATGAGAATCATAAGCATCTCGTCTATATGGGACACGTGGAGTTGGATCATGTGTAGCTCAGACCATTATGTTTAACGGGATATGTGGTAGGCCAAGACGAAGGACAATAACTTACACTTAGCAGTAACTCGAGGTTCAAATGACTTGTATAGTTTAATTAAATGTAGAGCTCAACATGACCTGAATGGTCAAGCTAGGCATGCTAAAGGTAGAGCTCCCGATCAAGCTAAGTTATAAGCGCATAAAGGTGGAGCTCTTGGTCAAATTGAGTCTTGGAGGTGGAGCTCATGGTGATTTGGATGGTCAAAGTGGAATATAAACCATATATGATATGGTCTTCCATACCAGTCCATAACTTAAATCATAGAATTAAAAAGCTAGTAAACGTTAAACTATTTTAGTCTGTGGGGAATGAATTTATTCAGTCTACTTCCCTTGTAATACTATGCACAAGAACTCTACTCGTTTAATTTCTTGCCATCCATCTATAGAGAATTGTTTTGTCCTTAATGTTGATGATAATTGTTGTGGCATGTCTAGTCGTACTAGAATGGGAGGACTAATTCTACTTAGGTCTATCTAATACCACTCATGCATAAATCATGGTTATTGGTCGTGGTTTTACGACTCGCGGGAAACTTCGGCTGACATTGTATGTTATTCTGATTCGAATGTTGTCATTGATCTCCTAGATAAACCTTTTAAAATTTGATGAACTTGGAATGTGAGGTAAATTTGTGTGACTCTCTTAGAGAAGGAAATGCTAGCGTAGATTTTCTAGCAAAGTGGGGCGCTAACAATGACATCAAGTAGAAATGAAGACGATTCTCCTTAATGATTCCATAATGACTATTGTTCCTCGTGGTTGATTCCCCTTTTGTTTGGGTTTTTTCTAACTCTTTGTTTTCCATTCTACCAAAAAAAAAAAAGAGAAACAAATGGGTAGCACTAGGGGTGTAAGCGGTTTAGAAAAAATTAATCAAATCGACAAATTAAACCAAACAAAAAAATCAATCGATCTAATTTGGTTCAGATGAAAAATTACACCGAACTGAAGAAAATTGAACTATAAGTACATTGTTATTCTAATTCGAAAGGGTGTCATTGATCTTCTAGAAAGACCTTTTATTAAATTACATTGCTTTGCACCTGTCACCGTCAACATCCTTATCTGATGAACTTGGATTGGGAGGTAATGTTTTGACTCTCTTAGAGAATGAAATGCCAGCGTAGAATTTCTAGCAAAATGAGGCGCTGACAATGACATCAAATAAAAACTTTGGAATACTCCCCAGATGATTCTCCTTAATGATTTTCATAATGATTATTTTTTTGACCAAGCCAAAATGGAATATATAAAATAAAACAATCGCCCTACACTACAAGAAATAAGATTTTTCGCAGCGACTTTTTTGCAGTGACATTCAAATTGCTGACAAAAATATGCATATAGCAGCAACTAATTTAAGTTGTTGTTGTAAGTTAGTTTTTTTCTCAAAAATTATGTTTTCGCTGGAAAAAATTACTTATCCCAACAATAATTATTGTTGTCGCTAATTGTATAGTTTTTTTGCAACAAACCTTATAAAGTCGCTGAGAAATCAATAATTATTATTTTTTTATACATATCTTTTATCATGATTTTTGTTCCTATATTTATGCGTAGATTTGTTTTAACTTAAAATTATTATCTTTTTTTTTCTTTCTATTTTTATATTTTTAATACAATAGATTATTTGCAACAACTTTGTAAAGTCACTGAAAAATCACACAATTACTACTTTTTGTAGTTTATGTTTCTATTTTTTGCGTAAATTTCTTTTAACTGAATATTTTTTTTCCTATTTTTATGTTTTGTATCTCCTTTTTGACAACAACATTATAACGTTGTTGGAAAATTTTATAATTATACCAACAACATAACTTGTTAATTAATATATTAAAGAATTAAATTTATTTTTAAGCAATTTTAATATACATAATTTTTTTATGCATAAAAAAAAATACCACATTTTTATTGTTTTATTCCTACTTTTATGCATAGATTCATATATAATCTTTTATTGTTTTTTTTTTTTTTCTATAATTGTTTTACTAAACTTCTTCTAATCCTTATTTTATTTTTCTTCCTATTTTTATACATATATTGTTAATAGAGTAAAATTACAATGAAGGATACAAAATTTTAAAAAAATATTAAAATTGATAAGGACAAATTAGTAAATATAGTAGTTATCAATTTTAATATATTATTATTAGAAGTAGATTAATTAAATTAATTTTATTTGGATTAAAAAAAAGCGGTTTGTTTTATATTTTTCAAAATTCGACGGTAGCACTCCATACATACCCACTATCACAATCGCGATAATCATGTAGTGTGATGGTTAATTGAGTAAAGATAATCCATTAATTATTTTATTTTCCATGTATTTTGGAATATTTGTTAATTAATCAATCTATTTACTAATAGCTATAAATTCATCCACTTGGATCATATATTGCAAACTGTCTATACGGTAGATTACTATTCATCCAACGCTCCTCTTTCTCTTTTGTTCATTGCTCAAAATTTAATCACTCGATCTTTTCAAAATTTAACCGATCAAGTTCTCCATCATGTCATCATTATTCATCAACTTATATAATTTCCCTTTCAAAATCACTTGTCTCACTTTGTTCCACACATAACCTCATTAAAAGTTGAGTAGAATTTCAATAAAAAAAGTTACGACGAGAAGGTATATAATATTCAAAAGCTTTGAAGAATATCGACACAATTCAAGAAAAGTGTGAAGACTATTACAGAAGATGATGAACAATGGAGAACAAGGGGCAAACAATCAAGCCATCGGTGTCTTAAAAAATTTTGTGATGTTCTTATAGGTTTAAGTGATAAACATTCAAAATAGTGATTTTTTTTTTTTTGTGTTTTCTAATTTAGTGTTTTGATATTATGTGAATGGCCACTTGGTTTTGTTATGATCTAAATGAC
This sequence comes from Trifolium fragiferum, assembly GCA_954870985.1. Lineage (NCBI taxonomy): Eukaryota > Viridiplantae > Streptophyta > Magnoliopsida > Fabales > Fabaceae > Trifolium > Trifolium fragiferum. Next base: position 49,648,473 of record OX940790.1, read on the forward strand.
TTGTAATTTGTATTTTGGTTTTTTGTATTTGAATTTTTGTATAAATAAAATTCATTGATTAAAAAAAAAAGATTGAACGAGAAACATAACTTATAAATAAAATTTAGCAATCAATTGTTGATATTGAACGTTAATTCCTAATATTTATTATTTCATGGGAGATTAAATTAATATTTGAATTATTGACAAACACTAGTAATGTCAACGACCAAAACTTTTTACAACGGCATACAACAACAATTTTTTCGTTGGGAAAAACACTTTTTTTGCCAGCGACAATAATTATTGTTACAAAAAACACTAGTTATGTCAGCGATATTAATTGTTGTTGAAAAACATTAGTTATGCCAGCGACATTAATTTTTGCTGCAAAATACTAGTTATGCCAGCGACATTAATTGTCCTTGCAAGACTTTTCGCAACGGCACTTATGCCAGCGACATGCAGCGACAATTTTTTCGCTGCGAAAAATACATTTCGCAGCAACTTTGTATTTTTCGCAGCGATATTTGTCGCTGCCAAAAATCATATTTCTTGTAGTGCTAGCACAAGGTGTGCCAAGGAAGATTATCAGCGTTTATAAATATTCACAAAAAAATACAAAGAGAAAGCCCAAAAACCAGATCAAACAAGCCCCAAACAAAGCATGGGACAAGACCACCAGCTATGGCAGTTAGAAGCTAAAGTAACACTCGTCGCCTTCAACCACCGAAAAGAGAAGAGCTTGATCTTGTCCATCATCTGAAAAGTCGTGCTAGCTGATCCACGAAACAACATGTGGTTTCTCTCCGTCCACACAACCCATACGCATGCAAGCCAAATAAGCTGCAAAAAGGAGCGACGCGCCCGAGAGCCACCTGCTGAGTATGTAAATTGGACTAAATGATCTGTAAGGAGGTGACCCCCACGACCGGAATGCCAATCCATGAACACACTAATGCCCAAAGAGAACCAAAGGTACCACATGAGAGAAATAAGTGGTGAGCTGACTGCACCTCGTCGCAACCCGAAACACACCAGTGAGTTGCCGTAGATAAGATACCTCGGGTGACCATGTTGCATTTAGTGGGCAACCTATCACGTAATAGACGTCATGCAAAGATGGAGACCTTCAACGGAACCTAAGGATGCCAAATGAGATTGTCGGGGCCACCCATAGAAGCTGAAACCTGGGCAGTCAACAGCTGATAAGCGCCCCGGACAGTATAGCCTCTATCAGGGTCAGGCTGCCACTGCCACCTATCTGAAACATGGTCCTGCAAAGCAAGGGTAAGCAATAACGACTGACACTCCCTCAACTCGTTCTCCTCCCATCCCCTTAACTGTCTACGCCACGCCCAGGCCTCCCCATCCGCTCCCCACCCTAACGAAGACATCTCAGCCACTATAAACCGTTTGGTCTCCGCCAAATCAAACAGACGACCAAAACGCTCACACAAGGGGATCCCGTCCACCCAGGGGTCAGTCCAGAAAAAAGTGTTGGACCCGTCCCCTACCCTCCTGGAAACATGCTCCTCAAACCACATGTCCCCTGTCTCTCCTCCCTCCCTAATACGAGCAATCTCCCTCCACCAAGAAGACCCTCTCCGCCCTCCCTCACGAAGCCTACCTCTCTCCACCCCGTACCGGGCTGCCAACACTCTAAACCATAAACCCTCGCGATCCACCAACATCCTCCAACACCACTTACCTAGTTGAGCCAAATTGAACTCCCTCAACTTCCTAACCCCCAACCCTTCATACTCCTTACGCAAACAAATGGAATTCCAAGTAACCCAAGAGATTTTCCTAGAGTCCTCACACCCCCCCCCCCCCGCCCCCCAAAAAAAATAATAATTAAAAGAGAATCAATAGAGGAAATGATACCTGAGAGAGCTTTGAAGAAGGAAAGAGCATAGACAGGGAGAGAGGTTAAGACAGACTTTAGCATAACCAAACGACCACCAAAAGACAGAAAACGACTCGTCCACCCACACAATCTCTTCTTTAACCGAGTAACTACCGGTTCCCAAAAAAGCAAACGACGCGGATCACCCCCATTGGGGAGTCCCAGATAAAGGAAAGGGACATTTCCCACTCTACAACACAGAACCGAAGCCGCTTCACCCAACCAGGAATCATGGATGTTGACCCCAACCAACATGCTTTTGTTGAAATTAACCTTTAGGCCCGACATGGTCTCAAAAAGCACAAAAACCGCTCGAAGAGCACAAACATTCGCCCAACTTTTACCCCCCAGCAGGAGCGTATCGTCAACAAACTGGAGATGAGACACCACCACAGGATCCTGCACACCAATACTATAACCCGTGAATAGGTTTTGCGCTACCACAGCCTCCATCAGCACATTCAGATCCTCAAGTGCCAAGAGAAACAAAAACGGGGATAACGGATCCCCTTGCCTAAGGCCCCGCTCGAGGGGAAATTCCTCAGTAGGACTACCATTGACTAACACTGACACCGTTGCCGTGCTTACACATTCTTTAATCCACTTCCGCCACAAGACTGGGAAGGACAACTTCCCCATAACCACATCAAAATAGCCCCAATTCACAGAATCATAGGCCTTCTCAAAATCCACCTTAAAGAGCATAAGTTCCTTTTTAGACCTTCGCGCCTCATCTACCACCTCATTATTGATAAGGACTCCATCGAGAATCTGCCTATCCTTCACGAACGCCGTCTGAGACTCAAAAACGACGCTACCAATCACGAGGCGTAACCTATTCGCCAACACCTTTGCCAGAATTTTATAAAGGCTTCCCACAAGTGAAATAGGGCGAAAATCATTAAGGCGTTGGGGGCAATCTATCTTAGGGATCAGGGCAATGAAAGTGGAGTTTAATCCCTTAGTTAGTTTTCCATTCCGATGGAACTCAGAGATAAAGCGCATGACATCACCCTGAAGATCCTCCCATAAGTCTTTATAGAAACCAAAGTTGATCCCGTCCGAACCCGGGCCTTTATAGCTATCGTAGTCCCACACCGCTGCCTTCACCTTTGCCTCTGAAAAAGGTGTGGTCAGACTTCCCCTTTCAAAGTGACTCAACTGCTTAAAGTGAAGGTTGTCAGCCCCAGGTCTTTCCATGTTTTGGGCCTTAAAATGAGAAGCAAAATGCTCGAACACTACCTGTCTAATAGGATTCACACCCTCCAGGGTACCCTCATCCTCTTGAATAACCGAAATAGCATTCCCACGACGAGTTTGCATCACCCTCCTTAAGCCATAAAGAACGAAACTGTTCCCAACTAATACTGGCTTGCAGCCGAGAGAGTGAATGAATGTCGGTCGTAACCCCATGGTACTCAGCTACCTCTGCCTCCGTAAGAAACTCATCCTCCCCCTTCTTGTCAAGAGTCGCTAACCGAACCTTCTTGGATTCAATACGACCAATCAGGTTCTGGGCATGATCCTTGTGCCAACCCTTCAACTCCGCCTTAATCATCTTGAGTTTTTCCTTTATCACATAACCTCCCAAGCTAGAAACCTGGAGAGATTTCCACTTCTCTTTCACAAACAGCTGATAGCCCGGAATGTCTCTCCAACATTTGAGCATCCTCGATGGCCGAGGTCCACAGTCATCCTCGTCCGCAGACAACACCATAGCACAATGATCGGATAAGCCCCTCAAATGCGCCACCTGCTTGCAGTTGGGCCAGTCCAAGCACCACTCTTCTGAAAGGAGGAACCTATCTAGACGACTCATCGAGAGACCATCCCCTTTGAACCAAGTAAATTTGCGACCATGCAAGGGAAGATCCACCAAATGGTTATCCTCAATGAACCGATTGAAGGGAATGTGGTCAATCGATCGAGAACCAACCCGTGCAGATCGGCGCTCCTCCAACTGCTTAACAGCGTTAAAATCACCACACACGCAAACCTTACGCCTCCCCAGCGATTGCAAACGCGTAGAAAGCAAAACCCACAAACTTTCCTTTGCCCCATCCTCGCAGGGAGCATAAACATTTGCCACAACAAACTCCTCACCAGACGTAATAAACCGGCCATGACACCAAAGAACATGATCACGGCTCTCAGACGACCACACTTCCACCTCCGAAGAATCCCAAATGGTCAAAAGCCCTCCAGACGCCCCAACCGAAGGGCGATAAGAGAAGGCATGAGGTGAGTTATCCCACAGCGACAAACAAAGAGCAACATCACAGGTCTGGAGCTTAGTCTCCTGAAGACACAAAATAGAAGGATGCAGATCCCCTACCAACTTGCGCACCTCCTTCTTCTTCTCCAAACCACCCAAACCTCTTATATTCCATGATATAATCCTCATCAGACCCCCCCCCCCCCCTCTCCCTAGAACCTGTCACGCACAAAACTAGCAGCTCTTTTCCTTCTGACCAACCTTCCCCTTCTTATCTCCATGCCCCTTCATAAGTCTTGTCATCTCCTTCTTGCCATTCCCCGGTTGAGATAGGGCATTGAACATATTCTCGGTGTCCCCCCGAAACGTAACTTCAATAGTTTTCCCTATCCCCCGAACATCATCCACAGCCATCTGAACCGCAACCCAATTCTTCCAATCATTGTTGGTGGTTCCCGACATTGATTCAACAGAGGTAGCTTCGCAACTTGCAAAAATAGATCGGTTAGCTTGGTCCCCCCTTCTACGTCTACGCACACACTTCCCTAGAACCTTCAGCACCTCCCCACGGTCCTTGCTTGGGAATCTAGCTATTTTTTTAAGACTATGACCTGGGTGACGGAGCACCCCTCCAGCTTTCTTACTATTTGTTTCAAGGTGTCCTGCCCGCATCTGACGTCCTCCAAGAAAGCCCCCCTTCTTTCCTTTTTTGCTGGCAGAAAATATTACCCCAGCGTCCCCATGATTGAGATCTTGTAGCCATTTCCAGCTTCAAGGTCGGGCATGGCGTTTCGCCGATTGAGGGCACGAAGTTACACGCATGCCTCTAGAACAAGTGTCCTGCTCCTGCCTCTGCAGTCTCACTTGTATTCTGACTAATAGGGATCTATTGAGTTTCTGGCACTTGGGAAAAAACACCACGCTCTCCAGACTCTCCTTGATTAATAACACTCAAGATCGGTTTGGTCGAGCCGCGTTCAAAGACTGGGCTACGCACCTCAACGTTCCATTCCTCCTCATCTTCACTGTCGTCAGCAACAGAAACATAGTTGATCGGCTTACCTGAGCCCCCCCCCCCCCCCCCCCCTCCAAACACTCAGCTGGACGGTCTACATCAGCCTCTTCCTCCAACTTGGCTGCAATTTTTTCAACTAATACATCTGCATTGCGACGCACCTCCGGTTCGTGATGTCCCATCTCATCGTCATTTTGAGACGCCTCTGAACCAGTCTCCTCCTCAAAAATGCATGTGTCCTCTCCCATAGCATACCCCCATTCCTCTACAATCTTAATATCCACCTGAACTCCATCCATTATCACTCTCTCTATCTTGGCGACAATGTTTAAATTCGACGTGGCTATTAGAACCCGGGCGAAGTCAAGTCTATCTTTATCTGCTGAACAGTTGTCAGCACGTAAAAACCTACCACAATCAAAGACACAAAGCTTAAAGAAATCAACATTCCACGCGCTAAGCGGAACACCATACAAGCGCACCCACACTCCCCGTTGATAAGGCACCCCATCCTGTTCCCACCGAACCCAATTTGAAAAAATGTGATTGAAAAAATCCTCAACGCCTCTAACAATAGACAAAGCATCAGCCCCCAATGAACTTCGACGAAAAACCTTATCAGCCCCCATTGGACTGATAACCAGTTCAGTAAATCCCGCATCAGTGATCCTATTTTGCACCACGGGAACCGCCTCCCCATTGATGATTGTCGCAACTAATCCCTGCTGAGCCCATTTAGCATCTTCTGACTTGGATCTATACCTGTGTAACAGCATGCTGCACTCCTTTCCCTGGACTGCGTCCACAGCTAAGCTAGATTCTGTAGGAGGCTGACCCACCCTGAGCCTCAAACCGTCTTTTCTAGCCTCATGCTTCTGGCGATCCCCTAGTTTGACAACTATCGCTCCCACCTGCACGCCAGATCCCTCATCCTCAGTCTCCAGAGCACCAGCAACACCACCCTTAATCTTTGGCTTGGCAGCGGCTTCCTTACCTCTTATTACCACCTGCCTCATGGGAGAGGAAATACCGTCTCCTTTAGATAGACCAGCCTGCACCTCCTCCGGTCTCCTCTCGGTCCCCGAGGCATTCCGTTTAAATTTAGCTACACTAGCACGGACACGGAACTGTCCGAACCAGACCGCATTCAAGGCTTTCGTCATTTTGGTTATATCTCTAACATTAGAAAACCTAACAAAACCATAGGGTTCACCATACCTATTTCTTCTTTTAGCAACATAAACATCCTCCAACATACCACATACTTCAAACCCCTTTCTAAGGTAAAAATTCGACAATTGTGCAGGGAAATTCGTAAAATAAAAGGAGACATACCGTTTAAGGTTAGATCCCGCAACGTCAACACCGGTATGACCTAGCTGCCCTCTTTCATGACTAAGACTCACTGCCTCCATCACATTTTTCCTTTCATGGCCGTCATTCCCCACTAACACAGGCCCTAGTGGCCCTCTTCTTTTGCCATGAAGCTGCTCCCTGCAATCCTCCACTACCGCGTGTTGTACAACACTCTCATGCCTACCATGAAACGGTGCCCTAGCCGCCCACCTCATTGACCTGCTAACACACCCACATGAAAGATCCCTCTGCGACCTGCTAACACCAAAACGCGTACGATACCTGTGCCTCGTAACCGATCGACCACGAAACCAATCCCTGTTCAGACAAACACGTGAACGCGACCTGTTTCTAAAAGCCAGGCGCGCGCGCATGCTGGGATCCCAACGCCAAGTTTCACTGCTAAGCCCTCTCCTGTAACGAGAACATTGACTCCCAAATTGATGATAATCACGAACGCCGCCTTGATGATAGCCGGAATTAACGGTTAAACCATCGAGCCTTGGTTTGGAGTGCAACTGAATACGATAGTCCTTTCTCTGCCAAAGTCTGTCAAAAACCTCATGGTCCTGTCGTGGCGCTTTCCGATGTCGGTTTCTCACCTCAGTCCAATTACCGCTATCGGTTGAAACACCCTCCCGTTTGTGCCTTGCTTTCGGTGAAGGCGGTGACCGGAATTGCCGCCCTAGTAGTGCCCTAGGTGCAGCACCTCTGTCTCTCTCTCTACCTCTCTCTCATTTTTTCTTGAATCCTCCTAACACAAAACCGGATTGTTCCTCGTAGTTGGTTCCCCCGATGAACATAACCTCAAACCTAATCTCTTAAAAAAAAATCATTATAAACCGATCAACCGAATCAAACCAAATAAAATTAACCAATTAATTTAGTTCGGTTTCATTTCTAAAAATTACTAAAAACAAACAAAATCAAACAGAATGTTATCGGTTCATACACTTTTTTAACAAAAGACCAATCTAAACTGAATTGTTTAAATCCTCTAGCTACCGACGAGTAAACTCACATAATTTGAGGAATTGGACCCTCTACTGCCATTTCTGTGCTGTCATCCATTCTGCTATTCATTTAATGGCTGACAACAAAAGAAAAATTTTAAAAAGAGAAAAAAAAACATAAATGAGTGGTTGAAATGATGACAACACAGACAACAGGAGAGGATCAACTAGAGAAGATCTATATCCATAATTTAATTGTCCATAAATTCTCACTTGAGTTTAAATCTAAAAATTTATAATTAGATATAAATTTAGTGGTATTTATTCCTTTGTCTATAAAAAAAAATACGGTTTTAATTTTTTTTTTCTTTTGATAAAAAATATAGTTTTGGGGTTTATAGAGTACAACAACAAAACACAACTGAGAAATTTTAACGTAGGCACAAACATAAATGACAAGTGTTAGGTACACTCACACAAAATCAAAAAAATTAAAGAAAAAAGTAATAAAATGATGTTGATTGATGTAACTATATTATTTTTGTTTTAAATTTTTGGATTTATGTGTGTGTGCCCAAATATATATGATTTGGGTTTGTGCCTATGCAAGCCTTTCTCAACGCAAGTTATGTGCGATGGATGAATTTAGATTCCTTGCTGTATGTTTCTCATACAATTTTACGCAATATTAAATCTTAACCATTTATTTAAGATCGGATGGTTCTAATACTTCACACAGTTTTATGGTTAAAACAATTTTAACTACCAATTTTAAATCTGACGACTTAGATTAGTTATTACAAGAGGCAGCAACGGCAGGAAATCTTATACCTCGATGGATGGCACGGTTACTGTAGTGCAACTATTTGAGAATGGACAACCGTGAGAAAGAAAGAAAAGAGCACCAAAAATATCTAACTACTTTTAGGCCTTAACAATATTAATGACCGGTAACCGAATCAACAGGTGTTACACAATGAAAGAGAAAAATGTTTATATATTCCTTTCCCTCTTAAAACGGTTCTCAAAGCAAAAGTGTTACTTCCCACTTCCCTTCTCTCTCTCATCCACTTCACGATGCTTTCACTCTCTCCGGCGACGGTAATCACATCGCCGATCAAATGAACTTGACTGTGAGTTTCTTCCTCCACCTCTTCTTTCTCCGGCGTTAAACTCAACAACCTCGTGATTCTGCTTTATTCTTCACTTTGATTTGTACTTTTCTCTCTATAACGACTTCTTCAACTGCTTATTCGATTCGATCGTTTTCGATCGGAGAATCATCATCGCCGAAGTTAGTTGAACTTGTTCTAACGCCAATTTAACAAGCTTTGGAAAGAAAAATAAACTATAAAAAGTAAAAATAAACTTAATAGTTTAATAGTTGAGTTTAATTGAAGATAATTGAAGATTAAGCGCTATGTTAGATCTTAATCTAAACGATGAGAACTCGACCGATTCGACTCAGAACATTAACTCACCAATGATTTCGGAGAATTTTCCCCAAACTTCATGGAATCAAATGGTGGAATCAGCAACATCGAATTCCTCAATCGTCAATGCGGACGGTTCAAGCAACAACGCAAACGATGAGGACTCGTGTTCCACGCGCGTTGATGACGTTTTCACTTTCAGTTTCGATATTCTTAAAATGGAAGGTTCAAACGACGTCGTAACGAAGGAGTTTTTTCCTGTGAATGGAGGAGGTGATGATGAAGGTTGGTGTAGTAATTGGAAGTTGCAAGCTACGTCGTCGTTTCCGGTGAAGAATAGTTCCGTTGATCTATCGTTTAATCAGAATGAAGAGATGAAGATTGTTCAGCCTCAACAACAAGCTAAGAAAAGTAGAAGAGGACCAAGGTCTCGAAGCTCGCAATACAGAGGAGTCACGTTTTACAGAAGAACTGGAAGATGGGAATCGCATATCTGGTTGGTAAACGATTCGTCGATCTATATTATATGTGAGATACATTAATTATTTAACAGAAACAAAAAATGAATGGTTGCTTTTTATATATGTGAAGTTTGATTTTGCTAATTTGTGGTTGAATTGAAAATCTGACACGTTTTATTAATTGATTTGTATTTTTGTAATAATTATTTGGTGTAGGGATTGCGGGAAACAAGTTTATTTAGGTATGGGTTAATATTTTATGAATTAATTATATTATGTGAGTTACTATTTTTGGCATTGTTTGAGTTTTGACGAAATTCGTTTTTGATTTTTGTAGGTGGATTTGACACAGCTCATGCTGCTGCTAGGTAAATCTTTGAAGTTTGAACATATTTTCATTTTTTTTGTTTTGTTTAATTCATTTTTTAATGTTGAATTGACTTGGAATTTTATAATTTCAGAGCCTATGATCGAGCTGCTATTAAGTTTAGAGGAGTTGGTGCTGACATAAATTTCAATCTGAATGACTATGAGCATGATCTTAAACAGGTTAGAGAATTCTCAAGTATTTGATGAATATGATGAAACTAGTGGATCATATGATTAAATTTTTCATCATTTTCTTACTTAGACGAAGAATTTATCCAAAGAGGAATTCGTGCACATACTTCGTCGTCAAAGTACTGGTTTCTCAAGAGGGAGTTCAAAATACCGCGGAGTAACGCTCCACAAATGTGGCCGTTGGGAAGCTCGAATGGGACAATTCCTTGGCAAAAAGTGAGGACCTATTTTTCATTCAACTTAAGTTGTATGTTATGTCTGGAATTCGAGTACCTAATGACTAACAAAAGCGATTCGGTTTAAGCTTAATTCTCAATGCCTTTTTAGGCTCTTTATCGTGTTAGGAGATACATGTCTAAGATATAGAGTATGATGCATGTTTCTGAGAATTGAGAAACAATTGGCAAAGGTGTTTTGGTTTGGTTATAGAGATTGCAATGCTTTGCTGCAGGTATATATATCTTGGGTTATTCGACAGCGAAGTAGAAGCTGCAAGGTCCTAATTACTAATGAATTATTACATACTACCTGCACTAAATTTATTACCTGAATTATCAAGCTCATTAGGATTGCATCCAACACGTATCTCCCTTTTGATTTTCTGAAAATCAGGGCTTATGACAAAGCAGCATTCATTAACAATGGAAGGGAAGCGGTAACTAATTTTGAGCCCAGTACATACCAAGGAGAGATGAAATCTACAGCCATCATTGAAGGTTACAAACACTAGCATAGATCTTATTTAAATTAAGGAGTAATTTTTAGACTATTAAAATGTTCTCTGTGTCAAATCTTGTTTGTATTTGCTTTCTATGCAGGTGGCAGTCAAAATCTTGATCTCAATTTGGGCATAGCCGCACCAGGCCCTGGTCCCAAAGAAAATTCAGGGAAATTTCACTCCCCTTCTGTCCCTTACACAAGTTCAAGGGTATATATATGAGCTTTATACATAGAGTTGACTTTAGGTTTCTTCTAGGTTGATAGTACTCTTTATACTCTGGATGAAGAGCTCTTGTAGCATTCATGGGTTCACTTCTAGCTAGTTAAAACCTGTTTTCCTTTGACCTATTTGATCCTTTGTAAAACTTTTCATATTTAGTATTGTATTAGTTCTTGATTTCCTCTTCTGATGTCAATCATTGGCTGCATTCTCTTCATTTGCAGATGGAAACCAATGTTTTAGGAACCGGTAATCCATCTTTGAAAAGGCTATTAGTAACTGAAGAGCGTCATTCTCTATGGAAGAATGACATATATCCCGCTTTCTTTCCCAATGAGGTGATTTCACTATCTTGTTTTTAGTTTTACAACTGGAATCTATTGCCTGTTTCTGTTGAGAACTACTTCATTGAACCTTCTCTCAATTATCCTTGTTAGTTACTGACTTCATTAATACACTAAAGAATGAATGACTTTTAAAGTCTATACTTAACAGTAGTAGATGATTTTGTATGTTTAGTGATCAACTATAATGAATTCTATGAGCTTTTGGTACAATCTGTTGTTGACCAGTATATAGACTAACATCTTAAACTGATTTTACAAATATGTCAAATTATATTTGTTATCCTATCACATTTTTATATAATTTCTTTACACGATGATAAGAGGGTAACATGTAATTGGACATATGCATAATTGAATTGTAGTTGATATTTATTTGATGTTAATCAATCTTTTAGACAAAATGAGTTGGTCCAAAAAGTGCCTAAAATATGTGGAGTGATCATGTTGGAAATCAATAACATTGGTTCAATGTAACTATCATATTATAAGCTGAAAATGTGCCTAAAATATGTGGAGTATATGGCTAGAGTTTGAAAATAGTCCATCATTGCATTCTGATAATATTTTTCTTGAACTTTCTGCTGCACCAGTTTATTTTGGTAGCCTAACTAGAGGTTTCATGCATTGAGTTTTGATTGTAAAAAGTTGTTCAAAAACTTTACAGGAAAGAGCAGATAGTATCGGCAAAGATCCTTCAAAAGGACTCCCCAATAGGGTGTGGCAACCTCATGACCAGATCACTGCTACCCCAATGCCACCAGCCTCTGCAGCAGCAGCAGCATCATCAGGATTCTCAATTTCATCTCCCTTTGCATCAATGATTCCCATATTTCCACCAAGATCTATGAACAAAATTCCCCATAGTCTCTATTTTACTTTGCCCAATGCACCTAACTGCAATGCGTCTCAATATTATTATCAGGTTAAGCCCTCGCAGGCACCACCCTAGCCTATCATGTACTACTACAGACGGAGAGCAAACCATAAAAGGTGTTTGCGTTCAAAATTATTTGTATGATTCAGTGTCCAATTTGTGTATAGGACTTAACCAATGATTTATGCCTTGTTTTGGGATAAATCATCCTTGAAGAATTGCTATTTTTCTAGTGCACTGGAGTACTGGACACTGATATTACAATGGTGCTATTTTCCTTAAATTAGATGTTGGTTGCTTACATTCATCGTATTTACCGATTAATCTTTCCTGACCGATAGTTCATGATATTTGGCCACCAATCTTTGATATATATTTGGCAAAACTCAACCTGTTTTGATTGCATACTATACTATTATTTCATTAACATTTCTTAGTATTGAGCAGTGTTCAAGATTTTCTATGATATATATTTCAGACCGAAGCTCCCTACCACATGTTTAAAGAGATTATGACTCTTATTTCTTGGATTAATTTATTGTTGGTGAAACCCCTTCACCTTTAACATTTGAATATATGTTGATGCAATTGAACATATATGAGGGAATACTCAAATGCTACCCTGAAATTGCAAAATTTGAAATACCTTCTAAAAATTTTGAAATGTCAAATACCTCTTCAAATTGTGTGACGTCAGTCAAATTTTCCACAATCTCTGTTTACTCCGTCGATGGTGATAATGTCCATGTTAATTGCATCAGTAATGCGACACGGTACGACTAATTTTTCGTTGGACTTGCACGACTAACATTTATGTTCGGTGGTTTTAAGTTTTTCCATCATCAAACAAAAGTTTACTCCACAAAAGGTAAAAACTAAAATGCATTTGCATGACCTCGCCTTCAAATAGTAGTATTGATTTAGGACTTTCTATTTATATTAATTTTTTTATAGTTTAATAATTAAAAATTTAACTTTTAAAAGTAAGATGTTCTAAGTTCAAATCTCGACACATGTATATAAAATGCGATGTCTATACCAATTAAGCTAAATTCACAGGAACTATTTTGTATCTAAGTTAAATAATTATTTTTAAAAATATCCCCTCGGTTCTTATTATAAGAAAAAAAATTACTTTTAGGTGTTTGATATATTGATTCATATTATAGATCAGATACATCAAATATTTTATGAAGCTAAAAATTAATTTATCTTAGGGTTAATAGGTGTTTACCCCCCTGCAAAGTAGACGAGTTTTGTTTTACCCCCTGTAATTGAGAATACCCCATGTAATGTTTTATTTTTTTGTTCGTATTGTAATTTACCCCCCTGTAATGTTGTTTTGTTTTACCCACGGGGGGTAAAATGAACTACGGAAAAAAAAAAAAAACATTACAGGGGGTGTTCTCAAAAAAAAAATTACAGGGGGGTAAAACAAAATTTGCCTACTTTGCAGGGGGGTAAACACCTATTAACCCTTTATCTTATAATAAAGACCGAACTATTTGTGAATTTTAAACAAGTTGAACTTGAGTTGAAAAAAGAGTTTGTGTCGAACTAGAGTCGAATTTCGAGTTGAACCAATATTTATCGAGTTGAGCTCAGATGAATTCGACTTGACTTGACTCAACTTATTTTCAGTCCTATTAAAAATTTAGGTTTAATTTAACATTTGGTCCCTTATGCTTGTTTTAGATTTCAACTTGGTCTCTTATGTTTTAAAAGTTTCAATTTGGTTTCTTACGTTTATTTTAGATTTCAATTTGATCATTTTTGTCAATTTTTGTCACATTTGGCCGACAGTTTGCATACGTGGACAGACAGCTGGACACGTGTTCAAATTAAACGGTGTTAATTTGTTAATGACAAAACTGACATAAAAGACCAATTTATGCAAACGGTGGAAATATAAGGGATCAAATTAAAACTTTTAAAATATAAAGGATTATGTTTGAACCTAAAATAAATATAAAGGATCAAAGAAAAAAGTCATCCGATCCAAAGTTAAAATTACAAGCAGTTTGGTTTGATTTTCGATGGTTGCTTAAAAAAATCCAATTCAATCGGGTCCAATTTTGTGCGGTTTAATTTGGATCAGTTTTTGGATATTCGAATTACAAATTCTAATTTTTTTATTAAATATTAACATGATAAAAATACAATAAAATAATATGTTTGATGTAAAATATATTAAAATTACACAAAATGCATTTATATGTCCTTTAAGTTTTACGTTTGTATCAGATAAGTCCTTAGTTTTTTAAGTTACAAATAGGTCATTTAAATTTTACATTTGTATCAGATAGATCCTTTAAGTTTTTAAGTATCAAATAGGTCTTTTAAGTTTTATATTTGTTATAAATGGATCTTTAAATTTTACGTTTGCAACAAATACGGGGTCCGGTTATTATACATAAGGAAAACTTATGTACCGTGCATAAACTTGCCATTTGCACCTCTCCCATTTCGTTTTACACCCCACCCACTGGTAACAGAAAAAGGGTGAGGTTCACCGTGAGAATGGAATCGTGCGAGAGAGGGAGGAGAGGTTCCGGTCTGGCAGTGCAGCGGCGTGGTGATTCCAGCAGCGATGTGAGAAGCTCATGGTGGTGCTCCGGTGATGTGCGGCGGCCGGTAATGGAGTTCTTAGATTTGACGGCGACGGCGAGACCCTCCGCTTTTTCTTCTTCTAGTTTTTGCTCCTCGCTCTTCATTTTCTGCCTCTGTTTTGTTCTTTGATTTTGTTGGTTTGGTTTTGTGATTTAGGATGGTGATTAGCTTGGAGAAGGTGTTTGGTGGTTTGGAATGGTGAAGAATGAAAGTGGTTGAAGATTGTTGGTGGTGTTGATTTAGATAGTGATTTGATGATTATTGGTTTGTATGGTGTTGTTAATGGAAGTTGAAGGAGGTATTTTGGTGTCGGTATGGAGATGATTATGGTTGTTACAATGAAGAAGCACCTAGCATAAACCATAAGTGTGGTTTAATGGTTTCATTAGTTTTGTATCTGAAACCAAAGTAGCCCTCTTATGGTTTCTAATAAAATATCCATATTTAATTTAAAATAAATATTATAACCGAAACCATAAGTATAACTTAATGGTTTTACTAGTGTTGTATCTGAAAACCAAAGTAGCTCTCTTATGGTTTCAAATAAAATATTTATATTTAATTTAAAATAAAAATTATAACTGAAACCATAGTGTGACTTAATAGTTTCACTAGTTTTGTATCTGAAACCAAAGTAGCTCTCTTATGGTTTCTAATAAAATATCCATATTTAATTTAAAATAAATATTATAACTGAAACCATAAGTATAATTTAATGGTTTCACTAGTGTTGTATCTGAAAACCAAAGTATCTATCTTATGGTTTCAAATAAAATATTTATATTTAATTTAAAATAAATATTATAACTGAAACCATAAGTGTGACTTAATGGTTTCACTAGTGTTGTATCTGAAACCAAAGTAGATCTCTTATTGTTTCCAATAAAATATTCATATATTATTCAAAATAAAAATTATAACTAAAACCATAAGTCTGGCTTAATGGTTTATGAAACCATTTAACCAGCATAATGATTTTCAAAATAACATTGCATAAATAACCAATGATTTTGTAACAATAGGGGAGAAAAAGAATAAAATCTAGGGGTGCGCAAACTAGGTGTAAGTGTAAAACTGGGTAAAAAACAAAACAAACAAAAAAATCAAAAAGGAACTTGGCTTTCAGGCCCAGTAGGCTAAATATAAAAACGGAACGCGTGCATCAGCAGAAAGGGGGTGGGGATAGCGAGACATTGGGGGGCTGGGGGGCACGCGCAAGTAATTCTGGTAAGTGTAGCAATGGGGGGCGCGCGTAGTAATTGGGGGGCGCGCGGAGTAATGGGATCCAATGGCTGGAAATGCCTTATGCACCATGCATAAGCATGGTCTTATGTATAATAACTTTTGCCCTTAAAAAGTATGACTTAGATGTTACAAATTATAAATTTAAAGGACTTATTTATTACTTAAAAAACTTAGAGGACATATAGATGTATGTAGTGTAGTTCGGTTTGGACCCGTTGTGAAAATCAATCCAAAATCCGATCCGACGATTTTCACAAAACAATATCAAACACATCTATAATTATTCAGTTTTTTGTGATTTTCAATTTTTTAAATCAATTTACGAATTTTATTTGAATTAGTTTGAATTTGAACACCTCTAAATTGAACTACAACTTTCTCAATTTTTTATAAGTGATGCATATTTTATTGTAAAAATAAAAGGGGGAAACAAAATGGGTAAAGTTAAGAAGGCAATGAATCATAAATGCATTATTAATTGGGAAGGTCGTGCACTTGTGACGACATATTTGTCGTGCATTTAATCATTTTCCTAATTGCATACGTGACACCTGTCAATGTGACTCCCCGTCACAAGGGGCAATTGGGTAATTGAGCATCATACACATCATAACATAATTGACTGAAATTTGCATGAGAGAGATATAACAGTTGAACAACAACCTTGTAAAATATCAAATTAGTTAGATAGAGAGTTAGAGAGAAAATGGGAGAGAGAGAGAGAGAGAGAGAGAGAGAGAGAGACTAATTTCAACAACAACAACATTAACAATAATATTATAAAATATTCAAATCAGTCCCTAAATTCTACAAAATTCTACAACTTAAAAGTAAAATCGACTCAAAATATTTTAAATTATAGACAAAGTGCCCCTCTCAATTGAAGTAAATTTCGAAAGTGAATTAGCATGATTTAATATAAAGTGGATAATAATATCCGATGCAGTGTACAATTATTTAATGATCATTATCCATTCTACATTATTTTTTGAATTACCTAGGACATGGAGCCATGTTAGTACGTGTCATGTATGCAGTTAACTTTCATGTCATCACCATAAACAAAGTCAGTGGAGGTCGGTAATTTGATAGATGTCACACAATTTTACGGGGTTATTTGATATTTCAAAAATTTCAAGGGGATATTTGACTAATTTTGCAATTTTATGGGAGTATTTCGCTATTCACTTTGGATAGATAGATAGATAGATCTTGCGTCAACGATAATAGTTCTTATCATAGACTATGAAGTTTCGATACTCTAAATATGGTGAAGTATAGTGTTCAATACGTACTTGATATCGATACTCGTCTCATATGTTCCGATACTCGTATCGGAAAAATATCGGTTAAATATTTATTTTTAAATAAAAAAATAATATCCGATACGCGTCCCGATACTCGTATCGGAAAAGTATTGGTCAAATCTTTATTTTGACCCTTGTATGTTGAATCTCAAACTGTTTTGCTCTTGTGCAAGCTTATTGACTTGTTTGTACTTCTTATACAATGAACTATTGACGTTTATAATAATAATAATAATAAGGGTTAAATATGTTTTTAGTCCCTATATTTTGTCTTATAATCAAGAAAGGTAAAAAGAAAGATTTGGTGTGAAAATGTGAACAATAAACCTGATGAAAAAAAATATATGTCACCATGTTATTGGCTAATTGTGCCACGTCAGCATTCTGTTAATAAAAATTAACGGCGGGGACCAATGTTGATTACGAAAAAAATTGTAGGGTTTTTTTAAATCATAAAAAAATGTATGGATTATTCTGACTATAAGGCAAAATGTAAGGACTAAAAACATATTTAACACTAATAATAATAATAACAATAATTTTTGTCTTTCAAAAAAAATTATCATTATTAATATTATTGATTTTAGTCATGTTTATATATTGTGCATTTATATATTTAATTTTAATTTTTAATTAACGTGTCGCGATAGTATCGGATAGAGATTTTTTAAAAATTTCTCGTATCGGCGTCTAGGTATCGTATCAGTATCGAGGCATCATAGACTATGAAGTCCGATACTCTAAAAATGATGAAGTATCGTGTCCAATACGTACTCGATATCGATACTCGTCTGATACGTCCCGATACTCGTATCGGAAAAGTATGAGTTAAATCTTTATTTTTAAATAAAAAAATAATATTCAATACGCGTCTGATACGTCCCGATACTCATATCGGAAAAGTATCGGTTAAATCTTTATTTTAATCCTTGTATGTTGAGCCTCAAATTATTTTGCTCTTGTGCAAATTTATTGGTTTTTTTGTACTTCTTGTACACATTTATAATAATAATAATAATAATAATAATAATAATAATAATAATAATTTTTTATCTTTCAAAAAAATTTAACATTATTGATATTATTTATTTTAGTCATGTTTTTATATTATGTATTTATATATTTAATTTTAAATTTAATTTTTAAATAATGTATCGCGACAATATCGAATAGATTTTTAAAAAATTTCTCGTTCCGCGTATCGTATCAGTATCGTGTTGCGTATCGAGACTTCATAGAATACAACTAACGTTTTGGAAGAATATAAAAATAAGGCTTAAATATACTTTTGATCCCTGCAATTATGCTTTGTTTTGAAAAATGTCCCTGTAAAAAAAATAATTCGATTTTAATCTCTGCAATATCTCTAAACTTTTAAAATAGCCTCTACAGGGACTAAAATTAATTTTTATTTTTTTTACAAGAATTCTTTTCAAAACAGGCATAATTGCAGGACCAAAAGCATATTAAAAAATTAATCACGTCAGCTCTAAATCATACTTAATCATAATCCAAGTGACATAAACTAGTCACGTCAGCTCTAAATCATACTTAGTATTTACCACGTCATAATCCAAGTGACATGTTATCAAGAAATCCACATCATAGGCTATTTTAAAAATTTTGAGATATTGCAGGAACTAAAATCAAAATTATTTTTTTACAGGAACTCTTTTCAAAACAAAGCATAATTGCAGATACAAAAACATATTTAAGTCTAAAAATAAACTACTAAGTCATCCCTGCGCACAACGGTATTTCTAATCACTGCACCTTTCTTGTTAAGTAATCAATTTAATCTCTTAATCCACTGCTAAAATAATTTCCCTATAAATATTTGAACCAAACACCCATACTTCATCCCACGAGAATAATTAAACTTAAGAAAATTCCAGTAATAAATGAGATTGATAAAATTGATTTTGAATCCAACAATTTTCAGCTCTATACTTGGAAAGAAAACACTCAACCAAAATCTACCTGCTAATTCGACCAAGTTAGCATCGACAGTTGATATCTTAAAACCCAAAAACAGCCCACCTGTAAATACAGAACTACAAAGGAAAGAGGGGCAAATGAGTGCACCGCTACAGAAGAGCAAACAGCACTGTCATTCTCGACATATCAAAGATATGAAACCTAGTACAAAAACAATTTTAAAAATGTAACATTTTTTCCATTCTCGTTTTGGCACCAGGTAGTTAACGACTCTTATGTGCACGCAAATGAGCAATGCCATATAAGCCGATTAAACCAAGAAAACATTGGGGGACTAGTTATCAACTGCAGCCATAAATGCACTTCTTGGGATCATTTGGCAGCCCAATATACCAGTCATCATGAGTGAATTCCACCATCCACAGCTCCGCAAAACATTTGTTTGTCCATTTCTGCTAGGTTTTACCGTTTCCAACAGTAACACCATAGCAACCCAAAATTCACATCCCAAATGTTCTGTTGTAGATATCCCCAGAATTTGGCATCCGATATTTTGAATCATCATATCCTGGGTAAAATTTATTCAATCCAAGTCTTTCATTCCTCAAAAGTTCCACCACACCCAGACCATTCCCACTCTGCACCCCATTCCACCCATTCCATTGCCCATTTGACAAGATTGCATTTGTAGACTGCTGCATGGACAGCTGAGGGAAAGGGGCTAGGTTACTGACTTGAGATTGGTCTAACCTTGAAGAAATACCATATGAATCACCAAGTTGAGAAAAAGTATTCCCGAGTTCAGAAAATCTAAGGTTTTGCTGCTGTGTGAGAGATCTTTGCATCAGGAATTGTAGTCTGGCTTCATTGTCGAAGTAATTTAATTGTGGCATGAAATTTGATTGTATGTCCGGTGATTGGCTGTTTTGTGCACCTTGAAGTCTTCCCTTGCCAACTGCCAAAATTGCAGGATCCATAAATTCAATGTCGCCTGTGCTACCAATATTTCCAGCTGAGAGTGTCTGGTGTGAATTTCTCAAAAAGGAAGAATTGTCAAGTAATGAATTCCCTGCCAAAAGGATAACAATTTTATTAAACCAACATAAGAAAAACATGTGAAAGTTATTTAAAAAAATAAAAAACAACTAACCAGATGATAGGGAGTCAAAATTCTGCTCTGATCTCTCATGCGAAGAAAAACCAGGAGGTGGCAGCCTGCTTGGATTTGAAAACCCTGGCGGAGCTGAAACTTGTGCTCTCGAAATAGCTGTCAACAATAGCAAAATTAAGGTCATCAGATGAGCTAAGACAACTGGAAGTGAAATAACACGCCAGGCAACACATAAATTATAGGGAGTGCAAACATGTAGCCTAAACCTTAAACCGAATCAATCAAGTAACAGCTTCAGCAGTTGCAATTGTAATGCTAATATGACACATTGTCAAATAATTCGTACAAAATAACCACACAATTGAATCCACTAACTACATACTTGAGCAACTTTTACTCAGCAGACCATAACAGAAAAGCTCTCCAAATAGTGAAAATACACAATATAGAGATTTTATACAGAAGCACACTCAGTTTATAAATTCACATAGTGAAACCTTTTTACTGTTAGAGTATATTAAAGTCTACTGTTATAACTTGTATAGGTTCAGTTAAATAGTTATAGATTCAGTTAGTAGTTAGTTAGATATTGTTAGAATATAACTAACAAGTCAGTTACAGAATGTAACTGA
This sequence comes from Trifolium fragiferum, assembly GCA_954870985.1. NCBI lineage: Eukaryota > Viridiplantae > Streptophyta > Magnoliopsida > Fabales > Fabaceae > Trifolium > Trifolium fragiferum. The sequence continues at coordinate 49,669,359 of OX940790.1, forward strand.
CAGATTCTAGAACATTCCTCTATAAAGAGAGGTGTAACCCTTTTGTAACTAATTCAGTTAATCATAATACAATGAATTCATTCTCATCATCTTCTCCACTCTCTCTATTCTAACATGGTATCTAGAGCTTCTTGATCCATGGCAAATCCCTTCAACACAGAGGGAGGTTTTTCCTCCTCCCAAAACAAGATCTCAAACCTAGTTTCAGTACGTTTAGATGACAAAAACTTCAAGCAATGGAAGCAACAAGTTTCTGGTGTTATTCGTGGTTTTAGCCTCCAAAAGTACGTCACAGAACCTGTGATTCCTGAGCAGTATCTCACAGATGCAGATCGTGCCTCAGGAACTGTGAATCCTCTGTATCAAGCATGGGAAAATCAAGACGCGTTGATCTGCACATGGCTCCTTTCAACAATGTCAGAGCCTCTTCTTGCGAAGGTAGTGGATTATACGTTTTCGTCAGAAGTTTGGGATGAAGTTCACCGTCATTTCAAGACGCTACTCATCACCAAAGCTAGGCAACTCCGATCGGAATTGCGAACCCTAAGCAAAGGTGATCGCAAGATCGCTGAATTCATTCAACGCGTCAGAGAAATCAATGAATCGTTGATTTCAATTGGCGATCCAGTTCCTCACCGTAATCTCATCGAGATCGTGCTCGACGCGCTTCCTGAAGACTATGACTCAGTTGTAGCAGCTGTAGCGAGCAAGTCTTTTCCTGTTTCTTTGGACGAGTTAGAATCTCATCTCCTAGCTCATGAATCTAGGTTAGATAAGAACAAGAAGCAGAATCAAATTGATTCTGCAAGTGTTAATCTTGCTCAGGCTTCAGCTGCGTCTTCTCAAAACTCCAATTCAGATGCTACTCCACCTCCTATTCCTAATTTTCCTACTGGAACAAATCACACTGCTGCACCTGAACACCAAGGCCCTGGCTCTCAATACACACGTGGTGGTGGTAGATCTGGTAGAGGTGGAGGCCGTTCCGGACGCGGTGGACGCGGTGGAAGTGATTCCTCATGCCAAATCTGTCATAGGAATAATCATGATGCTTCAATTTGTCACTTCCGCTACACAGGCCAATCTCAGAACTATGGTTATGGTAACAGTTACCCTAGGCCTCAATTTCCTAATCACTATGGCTTTGGCTATCCTAGGCCACCACGTGCTCAAGCACCTCAGGCCATGTTTCCTGGTGCTCAAGCTATGCTCACTGCTGGGAGCAATCACTTCAACAACCAATGGTGGTATCCAGATTCTGGAGCTTCACACCATGTGACCCCTGATCCTTCAAATTTCTCAGACACTGTCTCTCTTCCAGGCTCAGATCAAGTGCATATGGGGAATGGTCAAGGTTTGTGCATTAATTCTGTAGGTTCAATGAATTTTCCTTCTAATCTGAACCCTAGAAACACTCTAGTCCTTAAGAACTTGTTGCATGTTCCCTCAATAACCAAAAATCTGCTAAGTGTCTCTAAATTTGCTCAAGATAATAAAGTGTTCTTTGAATTTCACCCTACTTTCTGTGTTGTGAAATCACAGGCTTCTTCTGAAGTCCTCTTGCATGGAGTTGTAGGAGCTGATGGACTGTATAAGTTTGCTGCTCCCCTAGAATCTGTTTCTACTCTACATAGTTCAGCTTCTGTTTTGAATAAATCATCAAATGAATGTAATTTTGTTTGCATGAAACCTTTGAATTCCAATTGTTTAGCTAGTTCTGTTTGTTTCAATTCTAATGTTCCTAGTTGTTTGGCTCAGCCTAATCCTACTGTAAATCTTTCTCAATATGGAATAAATGTCAATGCTTCTGTTTTAACACCTATATCTCATGCTACCTATAATTTGTGGCATGCTAGACTAGGTCACCCTCACCATGACTCTCTCAGGTTTGCTCTTCAAACATGCAATATTAATGTTCCTTCTAAGCCTGTTGTTGATGTATGCACTGCCTGTTGCTTAGGGAAGAGCCATAGACTTCATGCTCCCCTATCTAACACTACCTATACCTCACCTCTTGAGTTAGTTGTGTGTGATTTTTGGGGCCCTGCTCCTGTAAAATCAACTTCTGGTTTTACTTATTTTCTAACATGTCTTGATGCTTTCTCTAGATTTGTTTGGGTCTATCCTTTGAAAGCAAAGTCTGATACTATGTCTAAATTCATTGAATTTAAAAATATGGTAGAATTGCAGTACAACTGCAGTTATACATAGGCTTACCTGCCCTCACACTCATCACCAGAATGGCCTAGTAGAGAGAAAGCATAGGCACTTGGTTGAAACAGGACTGACTCTGTTATCTCAGGCCAATATTCCCTTGAAATATTGGGACCATGCTTTTAGTACAGCAGCATATCTTATAAACAGACTTCCCACACCTATACTTCAAAATAAATCACCCTATCTCACTCTTCAAAATAAACAACCAGATTATAAAGCTCTAAAAGTCTTTGGCTGTGCTTGTTTTCCCTTCCTAAGACCTTATCACACAACCAAGTTAGCCTACAGATCTCAGGAATGCATTTTCCTAGGCTATTCCACTACTTATAAGGGTTACAAGTGCCTCAGTCCTGATGGTCACATTTATGTATCTAAGGATGTTCTATTCAATGAACAAAAATTTCCCTACCCTGATCTATTTCCAAAAGAAGATAACACTGACACACCTAAAACATCTCCATCTCCTATATCTCATGTGCCTCTTCATTTACCAAATCAAGTCCTCAACCCTACACCTCTCAATACTATTCCCTTTGCTGCTATACAAGAACCTCTTTCACCACTACATCCCACTCCTCTGCAAACTATTCCTCACCCTACAGTTAATGCACCCATCTCACCTACTACATCATCTCCACAAGGGTCTGAAAATCACTCTCCCATTACTCCTACTTCTCAGTTATCTCCACCATCTAACAGTTCACTTGGTCTCAGTCCTAATATACAAACATCTAATGCATCTCAACACATATTCTCTACTCCTTCCTCTGAGTCATCTGTTGAGTCCCAAAATCCTTCACAACATGCTCCAATTAAGTCTCTTCAAGGTCACTCTATGACTACCAGATCTAAGGCCAAACACAATCCTACTGCTCTTCTAACTCATCTTGAACCTACTACTGTTAAGCAAGCTTTTCAATCCCCTTCTTGGATAAAAGCAATGCAGGAAGAGTATGATGCACTTCTAAAGAACAAGACCTGGACCTTAGTGCCTGCTCCTACTCACAAAAAGCCTATAGGATGCAAATGGGTTTTCAGAATTAAAGAAAATTCTGATGGATCAATCAACAAGTACAAGGCCAGGTTAGTGGCCAAGGGGTTTCATCAAAAAGCAGACTCAGATTTCACTGAGACTTTCTCACCTGTTGTCAAGCCTGTGACCGTTAGAACTGTACTTACCATTGCTGTATCTAATAAATGGCCTATTCAGCAAATTGATGTAAATAATGCCTTTCTAAATGGCAATTTAGAGGAAGAAGTCTATATGCAGCAGCCTCCAGGTTTTGAGGCTTCAGATAGTAATCTTGTGTGCAAGCTAAACAAGGCTTTATATGGCCTTAAACAGGCACCTAGGGCCTGGTTTGATAAGCTGAAGACAGCTCTAGTTCAATATGGATTCTCAGCCAGTAAGTGTGATCCTAGCTTATTCATGATTAAAACCAGCACTGTTCACATCATGGTTTTGGTATATGTTGATGACATTATCATCACAGGAAATTCTATGTCTCATATTCAGCAAGTAATTTCAAAACTGAATGCTCAGTTTGCTCTAAAACAACTAGGGACCCTTGATTTCTTCTTAGGATTAGAGGTGTTTCATTTGGACAATGGTTCTCTTCTCCTATCTCAAACAAAATATATCAGAGATATGCTCTCTAGGGTGCAAATGGATTCTGCTAATGGGATGCCTACACCCATGGTATCTAGCTCAAAATTATCTAGAGTGGGGTCTAATCCTGTTGAGGATCCTACATACTTCAGATCTGTAGTTGGAGCTCTGCAGTATGCTACACTTACTAGACCAGAGATCTCTTTTTCTGTCAACAAAGTTTGTCAATTCCTATCTAATCCTCTTGAAGAGCACTGGAAGGCTGTAAAAAGGATTCTTAGATACTTAAGTGGGACTCTTCATCATGGGTTGCTCATTCAGGCCGCTCCCATTCATCAACCTCTGTCCCTAATTGGATTTTGTGATGCAGACTGGGCCTCTGATCCTGATGACAGAAGGTCAACTTCAGGGGCTTGTATCTATCTTGGACCAAATCTAGTATCCTGGTGGTCAAAGAAACAAACATTGGTGGCCAGGTCTAGTGCAGAAGCTGAATACAGAAGCTTAGCTGGCCTATCTGCAGAACTTCTATGGTTACAATCTCTTCTAACAGAGCTGGGGTGCAACTTCTATACTCCAAATATTCTATGTGACAATCTAAGCACAGTCTCATTGGCTCATAATCCTACTCTCCATCATCGCACTAAACACATGGAGTTAGATATATTCTTTGTCAGAGAAAAGGTTATAAACAAGAGCCTCATTGTCTCTCATGTGCCTGCTACTGACCAATGGGCTGATGTGCTTACCAAGCCTCTATCTGCTAATAGATTCACTACACTTCGTGACAAGCTGAGAGTGTTTGACAAAGAGCACTTGATCAAAACTTCATCAGCTTCTAAGGGGGAATGTTAGAGTATATTAAAGTCTACTGTTATAACTTGTATAGGTTCAGTTAAATAGTTATAGATTCAGTTAGTAGTTAGTTAGATATTGTTAGAATATAACTAACAAGTCAGTTACAGAATGTAACTGACAGATTCTAGAACATTCCTCTATAAAGAGAGGTGTAACCCTTTTGTAACTAATTCAGTTAATCATAATACAATGAATTCATTCTCATCATCTTCTCCACTCTCTCTATTCTAACAATTACTACCCACGGTGGCTTTTTAATTTTGGACAAGGTTGACAACAATACTTTGATAACATCCTCATTTATGCAACACTGAGTTTATTTTCCTATTCACTTTTTACCACCCAACATTTAGCTCCATACAACATTGTAGTAGTCGTGCAGTAAAATTTTCCTATGGGTAGAGAGGTATATTTTTATCATAAATAACACACTCAAGTCATTGCTCTACTTCATCCACCCTACTTGGATCCTGGTTCATATATTTCTTTATCTCTCTATTGCTTTGCATGATGGACTCATGGTACTTGAAATGTGAAACTTTTGGTGTGAATGTTTGTCAGTTTTCACCTTTATATACCAGAATTTGCATGTCCTTTGCTAAACTTTCATTCCTTATATTATGTTTTACTTCTACTTGGGAAAGACTCAAAATCATGTGTTTCCATTGCTTGTCTCCATTGTTCTAGTGTTTCATTTATCCCGACTTAATTGTACTAAAACAACATCCACACAAAAATATGCATCGCCTAGAAGTAACATAAAAATATACCTAGAAGCAACATAAAAATATAGGAAGTTAATCCTTGGTGGACAACTATAGTTACCGAATAATATTCTGTATTTATACATTGTGTTCTAACAATAGGTGTGACTTGTGATAACATATCCCTGATTGCTAAAACATAAGCAATCTAAAAAGTTTTCTTCTCTAAAGACTAAATAAAACCTTTCATATACTTTTCTAGGTACTCAATCATGTTTTTTCTACATCAATGAAACCCCTGTGCAGGTCTTTCCGAATCATCTATTAACTCCATCAATCTCTGTATCATGTATTATGTATATGGCTCGCATTTCAATCACTCCGGCATTAAATCCAACTGATTTTGTATGTCGCCTTTGTTCTTAAAGATAGGGATCCGTTCATTTGCCATATTATTTGTGAGACGCCTTATGGCCTCTCTTAACCCTTCCAATTACTCAAAACCAGACCAAACATTGAACCAGTGTAGGCACCGGTTCAAGGGTCAATGGTTTGACAGGTAATGAATAAATATATTTTTAAACTTAATAATTAATAATTTATAAATAGTATATAAAAACATCAATAAATAAAAAATAACAAACTATTTATAACTATATAACATTAAAAAAATCTTTTAACATTCGTGTTTGCATGTCCCATGGACAAGTATAAATAAATACTACAGTAGTTTTTAGTCTGAGTTGCAGAGTTGGTATTTTTGTGTAACTTTTTAATATATAATAATTTATAACCAACTTATATTTTACTAGTTTTATTAGATTTTATATGTTTTTGCTTTTTGGCCAGTTGAAATATCACAATCAACATGGCCCAAGCTCAATTATTCTAGGGTTATTTGAAAACAAGGAGCCACCACACTCAACCTCCTCTTTATTCTCTCACCTTCCATCTCTTTGTATGTCAGGTTTGTTCCCTGATTCTATAAAAGAGCAGTTTTCAGACTTATTCAGACCGGATGCAAGCCAGGTTCCCAGTTCAGCCGATTAAACCGGCCGGTTCACTTGTCATTACCTTGGTCTTGCCATTAGTCATTTTCTTCAACGATTCTTTCACCTCAAATGCTGAAATTCTCAATAGTATTAATAATTCAAATCCACTTCTCTAGTGTTTAGTCTGTTTGCACTGACGGCCTTTATTAAATATGGAATAACTTCCCATGTTCCATTTTCCTTGATGTCTTGCTCTGTAGCGTATACATTTCCCTCTTCATCCTAAGTGAACTTCACCTAGTTGAAGTCTCTTGTTTTTCTCTTCCAACTTCAACAAGCATGTAGATACCTCTTCCCCTTCATTAGTATCTAAGGATTTACATTCACCTTCAAATACTCTTGCTTTAGCATTGCTTACCACCAACTTAGTACCTTTCTTAGCTAACATTTGTTTTGTGACCATGTTTTATAACATTCTTTTAAAATTTTGATACAGACCATCATCCATCAACCAAGAATCTTTACCCTATCATATAATAACCCTTGACTTTCCTAGTGTATAATTGTGTGCTTTCTCAATACCTTTAGTCACCTAATGTCATGTATTGTTAGCACTTCCTCAAATATCCCAAAGCCCACCTTTTTGGCTGAACCCTAGATCAAAGAGCCTTTTAGGATCAATTTTGGCTCATTGAGCACAAGTAGATCATAACCTTGCTAAGACTGTAATTATGTAATCAAATACCACATAGAGAACAAAAATAATCAGATAGCAAACAATTCCGATTCATTTGTGGAATACTCTCAATTTTAAAAGCATCAAATGAATAAAATGTGATAGAAAATAATATAAAACCAAAATATGGATAAAAAATTATAATGAGGTCACGGAAGAAATTTTCCAAATATATTCTACTCAACCCTCAGGTAAGCACCACACAAAAGCAATTACTGAAATGTCAAAAAATTTGCAACGGAACAGAGATGACAAGATTTGTCACTATCAATATAAAACCAAAGGCACTGTAGCAGGTTCAGGGAAGATAGTAATTCTCACCAGAAAGCTTATTGGAAGAAGCAATGGAATGAACACTGCCTATATTTTCAGCTTCCTCGAAGTTACTGGTAGGAAAGCCATTTGCAATTCCCAAATTATCCATATAAAAATCTCTTTCTGCCAGATTCTGGTTGAGTGTGTGGCTCTTGGGCTGTTGCTGGCTGACAGCATAAGACGAATGCAAATCAAAAGTTTGAATTTTAGATTCTTCCTGCCTTGCAAAAGAGAACCTTGACTGATTGTTACTTTGAACTTTCCAAGAACTCGATTTTTTTATGGGACTTGGCTGGCTATCAGTATTATCACCCAACAACTTCACTATGTTATGAGGTGATGTTAGGGAGTCATTCCAGGGATCAAAATCGATGGACAGAATATTTGAGATAATGCTACTTTCTCCCTTATCAATTGCAGTATCACACCCAGCCTTAACAGCATCACCAACTAACCTTCCGATACTTTGCCTGTTTCTTTCATCATGAAGCAAACCATTAGAGCTGCCACTGATCAATTTCTCAGGATAGCCATTACAGAACATGCTAGACGAATGTAAAATAGATTCATCTTGAACTCTATCATCAGAAGATAGAGAACCAGCATTTCCAGCAGTACATGGTTCACCATACTGCATTAAACTGGGGCTAGAAAGTTCAGATACATTAAGGAAATTTGTGGCCTTCGGTAAATAAGAAAGACAAACTTCTGGATCCTTAAGTCTTTGATTATCAAAAGATGTTACATCATCTTCGATATCAGCTGTATCTGATACTACTTGAGATTGAGAATTCAATATCCCTCCAAACTGTTCCTTTGGACTAAAAACCCCATTATCTGATGTGGAAGTCTTGCCAACCACATTTGTTGTTATTGGGTCTTTTAATCTGTCAACGTCATATTGTGATCCTTCTTGAATTTGAGATTTAGTCAAGACATGATCAACAGGTGGGCTACTAGGTTTGTTTAAACCATATTGTTCATTTGCGGTACTTCTGCCAATATTAATTGAGGAGAACTCACTAGACAAATTCCGAATCACTTCATTGGTAGCAGTGTCTGCTTCCTCATGACCAGAGCTAAAAGAATGTCCAGTAATGTTAGTAGAATTTAATGTGTTTGCTATAGTACAATTGCCTCTATCACTATCCTGTGACAATGGTCGAGAAGACAGCTCGCTGTTCAAATTGACAGGTGCAAGAGAAACATCACAAGCGGAAGTTTTATCGCCTGCATTAGCCAGACTGTCCATGCTATTATATTGTCTAACAGGTTTCGGCAATTCACTTTTCACCCTAGGTATTGTATTATGACTCCCATCACTCGATGGCGGCCTCCTTGAACCATCACAAGGTGCTGCAGAAGCCTGAATTGTCCCCGTAACAGCAGTAGAAAATGCAAGTGTGCTGTTGACTGTATCAGATTTTGGCTTTGACAGAGCAGATGGATAGGATAGACCTCCAACAGGAGACTGACAACTTGTAGCCTGTGTACCCCTAGCACACATAAAACATTGGAACCATAACTTAGTCAGATAAGTTCAACATTGAAGGCTAAATACAAAACTATCATGATACATACCACGCAGCACTTGTAGGAAGAGGTGCATGTCTCCCATTGATTCCATTTGGGGACGAACTTCTTACTGTATTTGTGGGAAGAGGTACAGAGTTCTGCTCCATGATTAAAATAAAATGCATCAATTTCTTAGTATTCAGCTGACAGAGGCAAAAATATATTTTGCTAGCAGAATGGCAATTAGAGATCAAAATTCGAATGAGACTCAAAAGAGACAAGACCAAAGCTAAAGCCAAATATAGAGGTAATATAGGAACATGAAAAAGGGCTTACAGTTGGACCACTTTTAACAAGGGGCTTTTCTGTAGAATTAGGTATGAAATCATCTAGAGGAGGAGGCAATACATTCCCTGACCGCCGTTGCATACTGTTTGTGGCACCGGTAATTTGTTGAACTCGACTTCTTCAAAATAATAAGAATATTAGTGTATACTTATTTAGCACTACATTCAGTTCAAGAAATTAAAATGTGCAAATGGGAAAGCATAATCTGAAACAGAAACTCGAACACGATTTGAATTAAAGTGAATTTCATCAGAAACCATAACACAAATTTGTTTTCATCACAATGTACGTAAGCAAAATGCCTATTTTCAGCAAGGACATTGGCCCTGTTTCGATAAACTTATTTGTAGCTTATAGTATACACGCATATCATATAAGCAATTTCCAAAACACATGATAAATAAAGTCATTGTTTTTGTATAGTTTATAAGTTGTTTTCATACGCTATCTCGGCGAGCCTATGGAAATAAACTGAAAACAACTAATGTACATGTCATAAGATGTTTCACAAGTTCTCCCCAATCAGGGTCACAACTCACAAGTTTTTATGTCAGTAGATGAGCTCAAATAAGTTAATCCAAACAGACACCTTATCATATTAAATCATAAGAAGTCTTATATCAAAATTATAAGAACATTACCTAGTGTAAGCTGAAATTATTTCATCTTTTGTAAAGCTATCTTCTTGAGAGCCAACCTCGTGCAGATATAGACAATCAGGGTTGATGCAAGGCTGATCATGGAGATTACTACTCAGTTAAAAGCGTAATAATTAATGAACAATTCAAAAATCTTTAAAGACCTAATTTTCATACCAAATTCCGGAGCCATGCATGACAATATTTTGTGGTTCCAAAACAAGCCCTGAAATGTACATACCAAAAACATTAATAAGCAAGACCAAGAACATGAGTAAGTTGTTTCAATAAAAGCAGATATTTGTACCTTAAAGGTCTACCCTCCAAAACAAATCCATGTACATTTTGAATACACCGAATCGCTTCATCTTCCTTTGAGTAAGTAATATATCTGAAACAAAACAAAACCTTGATTAGAAACTGTAGCATTGATAGTAATATTAAATGTAGCACACAATGGCAGTCAAGCAAACTAATTTAGCACAGCACTGCAGCTAGGAGTAAGATGGAGAAAGGGACATATCCCTCCCCTTCACATTTTCTTTAAACCCGTGCTATATATATATATATATATATATATATATATATATATATATATATATATATATATATATATATATATATATACATACTAATCTCCATGGAGAAATGGCACTTTGCCTTCTCTTAAACCAAGTTTTAAAAAAATGCATTTGAAGTGTTTTTTCTGGTCATAAGCTTCCTTCCTTCCCCCAAAGCTATATATACAGACTCCTAACTATCTAATTCATGTCAATTACAACAAAAGAAAACAATAAAAGGAATCTATTTACAGTAGCAACCAATAAGCCCAACTAACAGAAAACAATAATTCGTATAAGGAAACAGCTATGCCACAAACATGAAGAATGTACTTACACACTGCAAGTTTCATTAGGAAACTGTTGAATGATACCAGCTGCCGTTCGCGACATTGACACTTTTAAGACCTTCCCATACTGACCAAAATACTCTCGATTCTGAAGAAGCTGCAAAAATGCTGATATGATTAAGAATTCTTTAAGGACAACAGATCGAAATATTCAACGAGAAAACGAGATAACACAGAAACATTCAAATAATCAAATAGCGGATAAGGTAAAAAAAGTACATCTTCATCTGCCAAATTCAGAGGCAATCCAACTATGTAAACAAGGTTTCGCTGAATCACTCGCACACTACTGAGCTGCTTCCGCCCATCAGAAGATTTAGACTTGGCTTTCTGATTCTTCACCTTTTTTTCCATATTAATTTCACTCAGCAGTCTACAACATATATATATTGACACACATTAAGCGAAGTACAATATGAAAAGGTCTACTTTGGCCTTTGTATAAAAAACTTGATAACTAAAAAGATCAAGAACTTATATTTTCCTTTCATAGCACTTCAAACATAAAACCTTTAGCAATACTAACATTTCCAAGCCTACATAAATAAGCTGTTAACAGACTGACCTTTCACACTTTGACGCCGTCCCAACAATCTTTTCCTTATCATAAGGAGAACGACATGCAGGGCATCGCCCATCAGTATCATCCTTCTCAGCCATGTCCATTATGTGGTGCCAACACCAGACACAGATCTGCAATCAAGTAGATATGAAACTGACATTCATCACAATGAACCTTTGTGATAAAGACACTGGTCAGGAAACAAAGCATAAACAACAGAGCCTACATCCCAAGCACAAGTATATGTCCAAAAGATGAAGTAACTTTTAACTTAACCACCATTTCTACCTTATTTAACGTTGACAAAAAATAAAATTTAAACAGTAACTATCATGAAAAGCAATCAAAATTAACCTTGACAGCGGTTAAAAGGATCAAGATTCAATACAAGAAAATGCAGCGAACCAAAGAACAAGTGACACTTGAATAATAGTAATAATAATAATAACGCTATTATTATAAATAAAAACCACTGTTTTCTTCTACAACAAATTATACAAAAACCTCCAAATAATTAGCTACTCCATATAGATAGAATCAAACCTCATAACCACATCGACAAGGTTTCAACTGCTGATCTGTCAAATCCATCTCTTCGGCACAGAGAGGACAAGTCCTTTCTCCTTCGTCACTCATGATTTCCCTGAACAAAAACTGAGTATACCATAAAACACAATGTCAAGAATCTTTACAAAAATTATAAACAATAATATGCATCACAGACATAAACCTGAATCATCCTAAAAATATAAGCAAATTGACAAATCCAGTTATCAACTCAATAAACTACTTTGCCCCAAAAAAACATGATTTAAAAATTAAAAAATAAAAAAAAAACCAAAACACAGATGTGGCAGAGAAAATCATCCACCACTCAGTACAGCAAATTCACAATTAAGTGCAAATTGTTTATAGTAAATTGTATAGCATTCACTTTAGGATACTGATATATGAGCAGTATCCGAGGAAAAAATAATGCATTAGAAAATTGGTAAATTCCAATGCTAAAATAATGATAATAGCAGCAGCAGCAGAAACAGAGAAGCAATACACAAATCCAGATAAACCCCTCACAATTCAACAGTCTTTTCCACTTTAGCAGCAACATTTGATTGATAAACAAAATACACCAAATCTCATTCAAAAAAAAAAATCAAAAACGCATGATATTCAGCAAACCTAAAGCATCACATATCAACTTAACAACCAACAAGAACAAAAAAGAATCATGTCAAATTAAAAAAATTCACAATCGAACAAAAAAATCAAAACCGATTACGCGACAATAAAGGAACAGAAATCTTTAATGATTAAATCAAAATCCGAAATTAAAAATATAAAATCGATGAAGTAAATAGCAAACATAAATTCGGAATCAAATTAGGGATCGAAGATAAAAATCACGATGAATGAAGAAATTAGGGTTAGAAAAAATCGAGAGTCGAAGACTAACAGTGGTGAGATCGAGACGGAGACGAAGACGAAACTGTGAGGAGGAGATTGTTTAAGAGAGAAAGCGCACGATAACACGAAGAGAGAGAGAGAGAGAGAGAGAGAGAGAGAGAGAGAGGGTGTCGTTTTAAAAGAGAGAGAAGGTTGTGTTTTGGATGAAGGTGTTTTCGGGTTTTGGATCCTTTTTTTCTCCCTCTATTTTTTATGTAACGAGGGAAATTTATAAATAGCCTTCGATATTTGGTTAATTACGGAGAATACCCTTTTGTCTTTTTATGATTTGATTTTCGAACTTTCTTTCTCTTTTCTGCTTTGTCGAGCAACACAACTGGTTCTGTTTAGTGTGTTTTGTTGATTCTCTGATGTACACGTATGCTTTGCTGTGATGTATGTGGGGATTTAGATGTTTGACACGTGGATTATTATTCGATCCTGTGAATGTGCTTGTAAGCGAAAAAATTCTAATAGAATCTAAGTAAAAATAATACACAAAAATAATTAGATTCTAAGTAAAAATAAACCACAAAAATAATTAAAAAAGAGGAAAAAGTCAAATGTATTATAGAAAATAAAAATTAAAAAAGTCAAGTGTATTTGTGTTTCTTACTACTATCTCCGGTTTTTAATATAAGAGAAACTTTACTTTTTAAATTCATTGAGAATCTAATGTATCTAATCTATAATATAGAGTAAATATATCTATACTATTATTATTTGCATTTCTCAAAGTAAAAAGTACACTTGACATCCTCACGTTGCTTCTAAAAGAGTAAATGTACAAGTGGCAATTTTTTAAATATTTTAATCCAACGTGGCGTCTAGTCGTCTACGTATCCTTTATGTACAACCTACATGAACACGGTTCAATTTCCACTACAACCAAAGTTTTCTTTTAGTGTCTTCGTTCTATTCTTTATGTGTTGCTTTGTAATATGACCTCCAATTGTGGTTCACAACAACATTGTTATAAGCTTCAGTAGTCCATGCATTATCATTTCTATTTCTTTTGTGTGCTTCATCTGTTAATGTATTCAAAAGTGCTAGCAGGGCCGGCCCAACATATCACGAGGTTTAAAGCAATTTTATATGCGAGGTCTTTTTATAATCAATAATTATTATTTTTTAAAGAAGTTATATCCTTTATTATACTTTTTAAAATGTAATTTTAAAAGATGATAGGTTTTTTTTTCTCTGAATGAATAAATTTTTTTGAACTACAATGCGTCCTGTTCATAATATTCTTTAATTTAAATTTGTTTTCCTCAATATTTTTCTTAGGTTAGGTTTATGTTCTTCCATGCATCTATATTCTTTTTTAAATTTATTTTTGATTCATTTTAGAAAAGCACACATTTTTTTGACAAAAAAACTCACATTTTTAAACAATGAAAAAAAAGACTATACATATTATTGTCACAAGCAAACATTTAATGTAATGTAATATGGTAGTCTTTAGAATACAAATTTTTTAATTTAAAATCTTGGTGAGTTCAAATTTTATTTATTTTTAACCAAACAAATTTAATTTATATAAATAACTAATAAATGATCAATACATAAAGAAATTAAAAAATGAACGACAACATTTATTTTCATAAGTAGAATTATGTAAAAAAAATAAATATTCATTTGCATTAAATGGGCAAAATACATTATAAAAGGAAATTTAAAAAATGAATGACAGCATTTAGTTTCATTAGTAGAATTATGTCAAAAGAATATATTTATTCAATAATGATATTTTGACATACAAAATGTTGACAACTCTAGACAACCATAATAAAATACTATAAAAATAATTTTATAGTACAACTCTCATCAAGATAATTGGTAGCTAATTTATAGCAAATAATCCAAGTCCAATGAATAATATGATAGTAAAACGATACGGGAATGAATTCCTAAGAAGTCCATGTGGAAGATTAATTTACCCAACAATCAGCTTTAAACCTAACCTAGCTGATCTTGCTCTATACAAAGTTCAAATTAGATGGTTTGAAAGAATACACTATTGGTTTAGAAACTCAGGAAACCTCTATTTAGTTAAAGAATATAAGGAACTAGCTGAAATCCTTCAGAAAAATCTTCAGGATATTGCAAGATGACTGAAGAAAGTCTAACAAGTAAATTACAAAAAGTTTTAGATAACTTCTCTGATTTACAAGATAGGATAGAAAAACAAACATCCTATTTAGAGACTTTACAGTCTGAAGAAGAAAGATATAAACCATATGAAACATGGAAATTTCATAATGGAATAAACTTTGATTGTTATGAAGAAGATGAAACTCATAGATTTCCTCACCTTTTTCATACAACAAATCCAAAGCTAAATAATATATCTTGTATGATAACATACATGATAAAACTCTTAGAAGACAAAACTCTTCAATTCTCTCGAGGGGGGGAAGAGAAAGGAAAGGAACTAGAAATAGAAAATATTCCTAGGCTCCCAGAAAGTACTGTTTCTACACAATTAAAAATTAAACCACCATCTAAATTCTTTTAAGAATGGACGATACAGAAGAAGTCCTCAATAGGCAATTAGAAAATTTAGAAAGACTTATGGTCTCTTTAGATATATCAGGAAAAAGTCAAGTAGTTGACGAAGAACCAAAAGAGAAAAACCAAATCATTTATGATTTTAGCTCTGAAGAAGAAGTAGAGGAAGAAAGTGAAAATCCTCACTTCGTAAAATTCGAACCAGCAGAGACATCTGGTACAAAAAGAACTGCAGAATTCGAAAGAGAATTTACCAAACAAAAATTCCAAAAGGTTCCCCATTATTATGTACCTACACAAAACCCATTTCAAGGGCAAGGAATTTTAGACATAGACTGTAGTTTCGATACAGCCAAGGATCTAAGAGATTGGTACAATACAAATAGTGTATTAGTTCAGTTAAATGAAGACCTTAAAAATTTAGGACCAATTGAAATTTTCAATTTCCTACAATATAAAACTAGGGAAATGCTTACAAATACATTTCTACCTTACCACCAGAAGTTATGGGAACAATACCCCTAACAGGAGCTTTAGTAGTAGACTGGATTCATATGTTACTCGTAACAGAATTTAAAGGATGGAAGGACTCCATTCAATCTAAGATAGCATTTTCCGACCAAAATCTTTGGAAAATAACTAACCTAAAAATCTGCAACATGTGCTATGTAGATAATTTCATTTGTGAATATCAGGACTATTATTACAACATAGATAATAGTACTAGAATCTTTAGAAACTTGATAGAACTATTCTATGACAAGTTACCAGAAAGAGTATCAGCTCAAGTTAAAACATTCTTTACTTCAGCATTAGCAGAAGGAAAAGTGGATGATACTCTAGGAGGAAGAATAACCACCTTAAAAATTTGGCTTCAAGAAATGTGCAGTCAAAAAATAGCCAAAAGAGAAGCTCAAGTATCCCTCTGTTGTAATAAACTACAAGACAAAGTAGGAAACTATGATTGCAACTCTAGAAAGAAACCCAGAAAAACAAGGTTACAAAAACCCTATAAGAAAAAGAAATTTAAGAAAGTTCCTTTTAGAAAATTCAATAAGGGAAACAAAAAATTCTTTAGGAGAAAACAACCTTACCCTAGGAAGAAAATATGCCCACAAGGCAAAAAATCATGTACATGTTGGTTATGTCATGAAGAATGTCACTATGCAAATGAGTGCCCTAAAAAGGAAAATCCTAAGAAAAATGTCCTACATGCAATATATGCAATGGGATATGAACCTATAGAATCAGATATAGAATCCAATGAAGACATTTATGAATACTGCACAGAGACAGATTCAAATGTCGAAGAAGATACTTGGTAAAGGAAATCCAAGTGCTACATTTATCAAAATAGTGCTAAAAAATAGAAACCTTTTAGCCTATGTAGATACGGGTGCAACTCTTTGTTTTGGGAAAAAATCTATCTCTAGAAATTGGGAAAGATTAACCAAGCCAAAAGAAATAATAGTTGCAGATAAATCAAAGCATCAGATATGGTTTAACCTTAGGAATGTGTCTATAGAAATTGAAGGATATAAGTTCTTTATTCCAACAATCTACCTCCATGATTCAGGATTGGATATAATCATAGGAAATAACTTTTTAAAATTATATGAACCTTTTACTCAAAGAAAGGATACTATATCACTTCAATGGAAAGATTTGGGAAATCCTAAGAATAGCAAAAAGATAACCACCAAAATAGTTACTAGAAATGAAATCTTAAACCTTATTAAGGGAAACCTTAGGGAATTAAGAACTATATGGGAAGAAAGAAGTTTCCATATTAATATAGAAGAAAGATTAGACGAAGTCTGTTCAGATAACCCTCTAGACAGCCTTAAAAACACTAATCATGAACTTATAGTCATTAAGTTAAAAAATCCTAATGACGAGATAAATGTTCCAAATAGAATTCCATATTCTATTAGAGATGTTGAAGAATTTCAACAAGAATGTAAAGATCTACTTGATAAAGACCTTATTAGACCTTCATCAAGTCCACATTCTGCACCAGCTTTTTATGTCGAAAACCACAACGAAATAAAAAGAGGTAAGAGAAGAATGGTAATTAATTATAAGAAACTTAATCTAGCAACAGTCGGAGATTCTTACAAATTACCAAGAAAATATTTTATTTTAGAAAAAATAAAAGGATGTAATTGGTTTTCTTCCTTAGATGCAAAGTCTGGTTACTATCAACTAAGACTAGCTGAAGAAACAAAACCATTAACAGCTTTTTCATGTCCACCTCAAAAACATTACGAATGGAATGTTTTGCCTTTTGGACTAAAACAAGCACCATCAATATATCAAAGATTTATGGACAAATCTCTCACAGGTTTGGATCATATATGTTTAGCATATATAGATGACATACTCATTTTTACAAAAGGAGATGAAAGACAACATCTTCGAGATTTAGAAATTGTTCTTTTAAGAATTAAATAAAAGGGTATTATAATTTCAAAAAAGAAATCAAAAATCTTACAAAAAGAAATAGAATACCTCGGTTTAATTTTAAAAGAAAATGGGGAACTGAGTTTAGCACCTCATACCCAAGAAAAAATACAAGCTTTTCCAAATGAACTTTCTGATAGAAAACAAATTCAAAGATTTCTTGGATGTTTAAATTATATTGCTAATGAAGGATTTTTAAAAGATTTAGCAAAAGAAAGGAAGCATTTGCAAAAGAAAATTTCAGAAAAAGTTCCATGGTCTTGGACTAAAGTTGATTCTGATAATGTTAAAATCATTAAAGAAAAAATTCAAATTTTGCCCGAACTTTACAATCCAACAATAAAAGATTTTTTGATTGTAGAAACGGATGCATCACAAACAACCTGGGCAGGTTGTATGAGAGCATTACCAGATGGTAAAGCAAAACTTTCTCTTAATGAGAAAGGATGTAAAATTGAAGAATCTAAGGATCTTCAATCAAAAAGCATTGATTATAGTGCTTCTAAAATCCTGATAAAGGATACTGAAAATTTACAGTTATGTAAATATATTTCTGGTACATTTACAGATACAGAATCTAGATATCATATTCAAGAACTAGAAACTCTGGCATGTGTAAAAATATTAAAAAAATGGAAAATTGACTTACTACCGTCAAGATTCCTTCTTCGAACAGACTCTAAATATCTTACAGGATTTTGGAGATATAAAATTAGTGCTGACCATAAACAAGGCAGACTAATAAGATGGCAGATGAAATTACAACGATACGAGCCATATCTTCAATATATAAAATCAGAACAAATCAGTTTTGCAGATACACTGACAAGAGAATGGAGCAAGCCATAAAGCTACTTCAGAACAATATCAAGCAAAAGGACGAGCAGCTTGTCGCCCTAGATATCAAAAGAGAAAAAATCTCTGCCGAGAGGGGGGAGATGATTACAACACTCAAAGGTTTACAAAAAATGACAACAGATGAAAATCAATCAGCAAAAGGCTCAAACGAAGTTCTCAAAAAAGAAAACTGGGACCTGCTAGGACAACCTTCTGGAAATTATGACTACTACGTAAAGTATACTACCCCAGAAAGTTCAAAAATTCCTACTGAAACAATAGTTCCTAGTGGTTGGAATAGAGAACAAGAAGCAGAGTCTTCAGAAACAACTTCAGACAGCAAGAAGTCTTGGGCTGACCAGGTTGAAGAAGAAGATGAAGCCAGAAAAAATGGTTCATTAACAACCATTCAAGTAAGCGATCCCGTAGACAATGAGATGGGAAAGTTTGAAGCTTATGTCATTTTTGATGGTCCAATGAAAGGGATCTATAGAAAATGGGCAATAGCTAAACAACACATTATAGGCAAGAATGTGCGTCACAAAGGATACAAAACCATGAAGGAAGCTGAACGGGCACTTTACGGAGCATATAAGGAGGTTACAACAGCAAAAAACCTTCAAAAATCTCCAACAATGGAGTCAAAAAGGAAGTTGTCAATTGACAAAATTCGCCAGCTCGAATATCAAAAGAATTTCCAGGTAACCGATCCAACTTATATGGAATTCAGTCTTAGATGGAAATGGTTAAACCATTATGTGGAAGAATTCACCACTGAATGCTTCTACCCGGCTAACAAATTTAGCTGTCCCAAAATGGTTACATTACCAGGAATAGATAATACTACATGTCTATCTTTCTTTCAAAATGGTTTAATCCATACCATATATTTGGAAGAACAACCAAAGAAAACTTTTGGAGAGCTAAAGTTTCTTCCAAAGAATCTACAAAATTTGGCAGAAAAGTTCAATAATTTATATGCCAAAGGAAAAGAGATCTTTCTAGAGATCGATTCAACATATCCTTGGTATGATGAAAATACCTTGGAATTAGTCACAAAACCAATATACTTAATCAAGATTGGGATATCTAATAAGGAATATCCAGTCATAAATAAAGAAAGCACAGAATGACATCCAGCTATGTACGTCAATCAAATGAAGAATTTTCGCCGGAAAATTTCAAGATTGTCATCTCAGACAAACTACAGAATGATCTACGAAGACTCATCGATAGTCGTGTATAGCGATTCCAGAAAACCAGCAAAAGAAAAAGATATCAAGGCAATCAAAGAACTTGACGAAAGAATTGACCAACTGAAAGATGATCATGAAAAATTACCAAGGGTAATTCAAGAAGAATGCTGCAGATATTTTTTACAGTATTTCAAAAATCATAACTGTAAAAACTGTCAAAAATCGTCGGCACAAGAGGACAAAATGATTGACAGCACAGAACAACTGGCCACAATGTAGGACAGAATTGTACAGTGGTACTTTATTACATCTGAGTCAGATGGGGACCACTTAGTGCTAAATAATGTAAAATACTATTTGTCGTTTTTTCTTAGTGCGCTTTTCTTTTTTAGTGCGCATCACTTTTTCTGACTGCATATCACTATTGTGTAAATGCGTGTTGCTTTTCTAAGTGCTTGTACAATGTCATGGAAAGGGACGTCTACCTAATGTGAGCCATTCTCCACTATAAATAATAGCATTGAGCTCAATGTAAAATACAGTTGAATAAGATTTGAAACTATTAACTAGTTTTCTGAAGAATTATTTCTTCTGTCCTTAGAAATTTATTTCTAAGAAGTAGCTCTTGAGGTAATACTCTGGAGGAGCTAGATCCTTGGGGTAATACTCTGGAGGGATCAACCACATAAAACAATATAATCAAAACAGATTATATCCCAAACAACACAAACATCTTCGGATCGAAGAATTCATCAAAACCAAAAACAAAGAAAATCATATCAGCTATGATTGTTATTATTACATCACTTATTTATTATATTATGTTATTTGCATGATAAATGGAAAGTTCAAATTTTAGAACTCAAAGATTATTTTCAAACTTTTTTGAAAATGAACACACAGAACCTAGTTCTGGTCGCACATACTTAGAATTAGTCTTAATGGAAGACTATGATAAAAAGGTAACTTATTTACTAGAAAGAATTCCTGGACCAAATTTGGCTAAGATAATTTTAGACAAATTTAAATTTAATCATTATCAAGAAAAGGTTTTTCTCGAAAAACTTCAAGAAACTATCGAAGGGGATTTCGAAGAACATGAATTAAAATGTTTAGTTCGTGAATTAAACAATTTTACTAAAAATTCTAAATACATAGAATGTTTTAAAGAACAGTTCTATGGAGACTTCGCAAGTGTACATTATAGACTAAAAAACTCTCGATTTTATAGTCTAATAAAAACTTTAAACACTCTGCCCGATAATATTAGTGAAAATTCAGAAGAATTTTGAAAATTATGTCGGAAATTTCACTTTTTGAAGAAACATCTAGTTATTTTGCTGATAGCATACAAGATCACAAAATAGAAGAAGCAGATTTATCTCTAACTGCTGAAGAAAACTTTAAAAGAAAGTCTATAAAATTCAAAGAACTTTTCTCAAGGAAAAATATTTTGAAATTTGGAATAATGGTAGGGGAAGAAGCAGTTCCAATTGATTCTACATCTGGAAATATATTCGTATCTACCGTAGATAGAACACAAATTCAAAAAAGAATTTCAAGTCTTTCTGAAAAAGAAAGAAATAAAATTGGTTATATTCACATATCAACCATACAAGTTTTAATCAAAAGTACTTTCATGAAAGGTATTGATACACCTTTAAATATAATTCTAAGAGACTCTAGGATTACAGATGATAGACAATCTATAATTGCACAAGGAAGATGCAATTTGAAATATGGAAAAATTAAGTTTGACGTAAACTTACAAATAGGATTATCCTTAAAGGACAAAGATCTAGACAGATCCATAATCTTTAATTATAAATTTGAAAATTCAAAAATTATGAAAAAAGGAAATCATCATTTTACGATATGCTATAGAATTAATTATGCTTTAAGTAATTCACATCATAGCATAGAATTTACAGGAAAAGATATAATTCATATTGATGAATTATTCACCCCGATAGTGACGTTAGAGTCACCTATATTCAAAACCTTGGCAATGAAGAGTTGTTCATTAATAGAAGATGACAAAAATCTGTTTGAAGAAACAGAAGAAAAATCATTAATTAGAAGCCAAAGCCTTAGGGTAGCACCCCCAAAAAGAGATTTTGAAATCTCAGAACTAAAAGAACTACATAAGCTACAAAGCTCAGTAGCAGAGTTGTCCTTACAACTCAAAAAATTAGATAAAAGAATCTAATTAACTTCCGCAACCCGTTACACTTACTACCTGCGCTAGTAATGAACTTAGCTAAAGAAAGAAGAAATCTAAACTATTATAGGAAATGAATTCAAAAATTAGAATTCGAATACAGATGTTTAAAAAACCTGCTATATATGGATAGACCTTATGTTAATCCAAGAATAGAGGCGAGATTCATAGAAAGAAGAGAACTATTGTCTAATTATAGACTTTTAGTACAATAAATGAACTTCAACGTTTATCTTACAGCTAACGCCGAAAACTCTGGTAACGTCGAAAACTCTGGTATCAGAGCTAAAAAACGACATTCAGGTAATACCCCACCTTAATGGACTATAATAATATATTATATTATGGTTGTCCATTTTAGTTGTCTAAAATGGGTTGTTCAAATATCATCACTCATATTTATTTGCATTAAATGGGCAAAATACATTATAAAAGGCAAAATTTGTGATCAATGGGAATTGATACCATGACCCATCATCCAATACCCTTGTCAGCAAGCACAACCGCCGAGCCACATAGTGTATATACGAAATAATTTGCGGCCTTTTATATATATAATATACATAGAAAAATGGGGCCTAAATTTAAAGTTAAAATGGCCTTAAAATTAGAGACCTAAAGCCCTAGCTTTATCAGCTGTAGGGTATCCCGACCCTGAGTGCTAGATCTATTTCTTCGGACCACCTCATCGTGTCTTTTGGTTGTTGATTAAAGTCATCTCGATTAATCTTTCCCTTCATCATTTTTAAATCATATTTCATCTAAAAAAAATTATATGAAAATAGGTATACACTAATTATCATTAATATTAATATTAGGAATAGATAGAATGACAATGTGGAGCTAAAAGAAGCAGTATAGTAAATATAAATCACAATCATAAATCGATAATGTGGTTGTACCAAAAAGTTGCAAGCAAATATTAAAACTAGTCTTGCTCCATTAACAACTACGACGAAATAGGAAACACTGACACTATGACTATGAACTATTGTTTCAGGTCTTACGCTAAATAAACTACAACGATTAAAAAAATTGCATTTAAGAATTAGGCGGGTATTCATTCCACATTCCAGTTGAAACATTCTCTCTTATATTTGCTCCTTGTCTATAATCTTCTTCACGTTGATTCGTGGAATTTCGATCTATGCCCCGTTGTTGCAATTCTTGATCAACTTCATCAATGATTTGGTTGTGAACATCAACTCTCATCAAGTAGTTATGCACTATGCAACATGCAGTGAAAATATTTGTTATGACTGGAAACGAATAATATGGCTCATTGCCACCATCTATAATTGAAATCTCTTTTTAAGTACACCAAATGCCCTCTTGTGACATTCCGAAGTGATGAATGTCGAAGATTGAATAATTCTTTGTGATTTTGGGACCCCTAATTGAGTACTCTTTCATATGGTAACGAACACCTCTGTATGGTGCAAGTATCCCTCCTTTTAAGGGAAATCCTACATCCCCAAGGTAGTATTTTCTTACAAAATTTGTGTACACATTACTCCTAAAGAAGAATAATATTATGCAACTCTAATTCTATCAAATACTGATATATTAATTACCATTAACCTTCATAAATTAGTAATGAATCTTCTCTAGACAAAACATCTTTTAAAATTATAGAGTTTGATGTTTTCCCTTCCAACCAGTTAACACATATGTGAATTTTATATTGAGGCTACATGCAACAAAAACATTTTGTGTGGTGTACTCTTTCTTCCACGAAATTGAGGGGCCTCTGGTATCCGTACCTTGACACGACTATGTGTGCCATCTATTGACCCAATGCAATCCTTTTTAAATGATTAAAACAGATAATTAGTAAAAATAATGCTATTATTGACTCCAAGACACACTGATTTTGTGAAATTACTTTTACCTTAAAATAAGGAAAGAATCTAGGATTGTGAAGTATTTCTTGAGATACTTCTGCACTAGTGGGTTGGACAATGAACTCTTCTACTAAAGATGTTATAGCTTGTAACACATTGTGGAAATGGTGACTTATTGTTTCTCCTGAACGGTGAAAAAAGAAAGACATTGTTCGATTTTTAACATTATGTCCAACAATGTGCAAGAACTTAGCAACTTCCTCCTCAATAGTTGCTTTTGTGGAATCCTTTGCTATACCAATGGACCTAAAATTTTCACATAATTTCATAAATGTTGCAAGACTCATGCGGATGATGTCTTGACATCTTTCTGTCTGTACCAAATGTGTCATTAATTGAACACGTCTACGCTCCTTCTCATAATGATCACGACTAGTCGGATTACGAGCATGCCTTGGCAATATGATTTCCAACATATGAAATGCATGGACAATATGACACAACAAAACTACACCACATATGTGTTGCCTCTTATCTATGTCTTCAATCAAGACATTCAACAGTTGGATTTCATAACTCACTCCTACATTAGTAATTAGTTTTATCTACAACTTCACTTGATTAATTTAATCGATCAAATCATCATTGTTCACACTATCACCATTGTCAACAACCATCTCGCTATCCCTATTTGAAGTTTTTGAGGGCTGCTATCATTTTTGCAGACATTAAATAATACTAATAAAATATAATGATGCAAATATTACAGTCATTTTGAATAAGAATAGTTCGTACCTAATTCTAGTATATTGAATTTACTTATGAATAACATAAAATTAGATTTCTGTCAACAAAAATAAAACATAAAATTAGACATGTCTCATTGTCAGACACGCACCGGTGACACGACACCAACACTAATAATTAAATTATCATTTTCTAAAATTATTATCGATGTCGATATGTCAGTGTCTGACACTGATATGACAGTAACACAACACCAATACTTATAATTAAATGGAATTATGTTCTTTTTTTAAAAATTAGTTAACACTACTTAAATCTTAATTCAACCCTATATTCAACACTTAAAGCCATATGTCAAGTTGTAAGGTCATTAATAAATGACAGAATACTAAACTGATAACATTGATAATTATTATCTCAAGCATCTATGTCCTAACATAAATTTGGCATAACATAATGATATTATTACCTATAATTTGTGCTAAAACACTGATTGATATTAACAAATTGAACCATCACAACAAAAATATTAAAAGAGAAAATCAATCTCCCAAAGAAATTGCAAAACCAATAAACCAAAACTAGATAGTACACAAAAAAGTGAATTTTTCAATTCTTAAAACAAAATGACAATTACGGTAAGGAAAGAACATCCATTGTATTAATAAGATGAAGAGTGAATATAAAATTTAGGGTCATGCTAAACAGTGCCTCCGGGGCACTTATTAAGCATGATAAAAATAGAAATAAAAGATAAAATTAAGGGTTAATAGGTTGTTATATCTGCTAAGTGAGTGTGTTTTACGTTAACACTGCTAAAAATTTCTTAAAGATTCCTCCTTGCAAAGTAAATTTTTTTTGTTTCCCCCCTTGTCCCCTCGTGGACGCAATAAATTTGTACTTTTTAAATCGGTTGAACACAATAACCGATTTAAAAAACATCACTTTTTAAATCGGTTGAACAAAATAACCGATTTAAAAAGTGCACCCAAAGGGGGAAATCAAAAACATTTATTTTGCAAGGGGGGAATCTTCAAGAAATTTTTAATAAGGGGTAACGCAAAACACGCCTACTTAGCAGGGGGTAACAACCTATTAACCCTAAAATTAATATTAATAAAACAACTTTTTACATTCTTGATGCATTGAATGCACAAGTTCCGAGACAGAATTACCATATTTATATGTTTAACTAGTGCCCCGGGGGCACTGTTTAGCATTTTTCTAAAATTTATTACCTGATTGATAGGTGCAAAACAGAGGGGGTGAAGATGAAGTTGTTGCTATACGAGAGTTATGAGAACTGCTATATGAAGTTGGATAATAAAAAAGGGAAACATTCCCAAGTTGCCGCCAGAAAATAGAAGGGCGTTGTGGAAAACTACAGTTTTCCACTACCTCAATTCACAAATTTCGCTTGTTGCGGAGAGATTTATTTTGGCATATAGAACCCACCTAAAAAACTTCTCTTTGTTCTTATTTCTCTCTTATCCAAATAGAAGAAATGTCTTGTTTCTTTGTTATCTCTCTCTTCTTTATTTCTCTTTCTCTCTCATAAATCTATCAAAACAAACACAGTGTTAAGCTATTTTCAAATGGTATCTAAGATGACAAATGTTATCATAATATATGTAGGTGGTGTTTGGTGAGGATCCAGTTGAGTCGAAAAAATACAACCAAGATTTGAAGATCGTGGTTATGTTTTGATCATGATGTGTATTCCCTGAATCAATTGTCTATCAAATTATGGGTAATTCTAAGAAGGCAGATTCTAAGGTGGGCAAGTGAATTAGGTCTTCCACCATGGGCGACTTACCTGAACCGTTGGATGAAGGATGATATCATGCACCATCCTTACCATATAATTTTTTTTTCTCTCTTCCCATCATCTATTCTACAGACTCGCTCTTTGTCTCTATATGCTTTCATCTTTCCATTCAATCTCTTTTTATTCGTAGTTTAATTAAACACAAAATTCACAACTACTTCTATAATTTATTGTTTCTTATGAAAGCTTCAACCTTCAGCACAAGTAGTAATTAAAGCTAACAAGATACAAGACCAATTTTTCAAAAAATAAAAATAAAAATAAATCTCTATCTCTATTGTATACATAGCAAGATTCTCACAGAGCTTTCTCGTGCATTCTTAAGAAAAATTGCTTATGTGGCATTCAATAATAATTCAATAAGAGTTTTTGCTTAGGTGGCATTCAATTAGAGTTTTTTTTTTTTTTAATATTTTTTGTATCTTCTCAAACCCATTATTTCTTTTAAAAAAAATAAAATTATTGGATATATACAATTAAATTAATTAATCGGATATATATAGGTTTATATAAAGTTGCACAACTAAATTTCGTAAGATTCAAATTTACATCTAAGCTTATCTATTTTATTCCATATATACATAACCAAAACAAATTCCACAAATAACACTGAGATTTCTATAGCTATATTTTATTTTCTTATATTCTGTTCCATATATGTATTTTCTTATGTTTTCTCTAGCTGATATACTAAATTGATTCATTTTGTAGACTAATCACCACGTGAAAATCAAAGAGAAAAATATTCTTCAACCTCATTGCACACCATATTCCGCAACCTCTTCACAACACACATACCTTCGTAGATGAATTCACAGATGAAGATGACATCAAATTGTACCATGATCAAAGATATCACAATAAAATCTAACAATATTAGTTGTCTTCTCCAAGTTGTCAGGAAGTGGTTTGCCGTTAATCCAAAAGACTCTAAAATGGTCTTTTGTTCTACTTGATTCCCAGGTTGCGTCTATATCTATATATCAATAATATTAGTTAGTATTGCTATTACTATTTAGAAATTTAGAAAAACAAATTATCATCCTCAAATGCATAAAGACACTGTCATCTAATTAGATAGTTCCATTGCAATACACATGATTAAACTCAGTATGCGTTGTCGCGGTGATTTTTGGATGTCAAGCTATTGAAGAGCACTGAATCGCAATTTTTAGATTCACCACCGATCTTTTATTTTTCCAAGGAAAAGGGAAAAAATTCGTTAAAACCCTATTTTTAGAGATCAAGGTTCAGGGGTTAGTTATACGAAGGGAAGGTACTAGCACCTTAAGTATCTATAGTATCCTATATATAGGAATCTCTTGTTTCTATTCTATCTATGCGCTTAATTTTATTTGTTTGTAAAAGGTATAAGTTTAGGACTAGAGTAATGATTTAAGAGAAAAAGTGTTAAGAAAATGTATTTGATTTGATTAAGACAAGAGAAAATATTTTTGTTATTTTTGGTGATTTAGGAAGACGCGAGGTCTTTTGCACTACGTACCCGAGGGATCAAAAACCACCGTAGTTCGGGTAAAAATTGTGAAAATTGTTTGTTGATGTTTTTTAGTTTTTTGAAAATATTTTAAAATATTTTGAATGTGTTTTGTATTTTTTTAATTTTAGAGAAAAGAGTTTAAATAAATTAAAATGAATTGAAGTTTATTATGAAAAAAAAAAAATTTGAAAAAGTCTCTCGACAAGAGTCGAGGTTTTTTTTTTTAATAAAAGAGTTTATTTTTTTGAAAATGATTTTTGACTATTTGAATGTTTTTGCTTTTTTTTTTTATTAATTAATTAAAAAAACTAAGCGTGATTAAATAAACTAACGCGAGAGTTTTCATAACGATGTTGAATCGAAATGAAACTCCTCTTTTCCTTGGAATTAAACGCTACTATTTTGGTATTTTGGTTTTTGACATAAAGCGATAAATAAGTAAATATGCATGCAATGCAAGTTTTCATTTATATATTTACAATGTTCCTAAATACATTCTAATTTCTCAACAATAATATGAAATAAATAATGATGCAAAAATAAAATGCAATCTTTAATAAATAATAGGGCAAGAAAATAAGGTATATTAGCAAACACATAGGGACAAAAACTGAAAAAAAAAATAAAAAAAAAAATAAAAAAAATAGTTCTAACACAAAATAAGAGGGTGCATGCAGCAGGCCAGAGGTGTGCAGCTGAAGTTCAAATAAGGAGAGACAGATTTCAGCTGCTGGGCTTGAAGCCCAAGTCAGCAAAACAGATCCAACCACTTGAGTGAGGGAGTATAAATAATTTTTTTTAATGAAAAGATGTCATTTTCACTTAAACTTTCTCTCCCACGGCCTCTCTCTCTTCTACTCACATGAGTTCATCAGAACAAGTTCATATTTTCCCAGTTTTCCGGTTGAAGATTCCGGAGGTGGTGGCGGCCGGCGCGGCGGTTCCACCACCGGAATTTTAAAAAAAATTCATTTTAAAAAAAAAAACTATTTTTCCGAACCCTCTCTCAATCTAGAGTCCAAATTTTAAATTAGTTTCTTGAAAAAGAATTTTGAAAACTCTAGATCGGAGTTTAAAAGTTTTTTGAAAACAATAAAAAAATGAAATTTTCTACCTTTCCCTTCTGTTGCTTCGATTTCGGATTCTTTTTTGTCTCTTGTTTCTGATTTCGGTTGAATTGTGAACGAGTGAGTGTTTGGAGATGGATTTTTTTTTTTGTTGTGAAAATTTGTTTCCGAATATTTTTGTTTCTGAGATTTTCTGTGTGCAGTGAGTGAGATCCCCTTCTCTTCTTCATCTCTCTTTTTATAGGGCTTTGAAGCAAAAGTGGTTGGCTTTGAGTAATGGAAAAATTAATTGAATGTTTGCTGCAGGTGGTTATCTGTTTAATTTTGCAGACAAGGAAGTAGATGGAAAGGAAGCACAGCAGAGAAGCATGCCATTGTGTTCTGAACCACTGTCATTTTTTATTTTTCCAATAACAATAATAATGGTTATAAAAATAAATAATAATAAAAAAAGTTGAAAAGAGGGGGAGGATGCACCACTCACGTGCTGCCATCTTTTTCTTTTTACATTTTTTTTGTTTTTTTTTTTTTTGGTTTAAATAATAATAATAATAGTAATTATAAAAATAGAAAGAAAATAATAATAATGATGATAAATGGTAAATTAAGGAAATAAAAGGAAAGAAATAATGATAAAAAGGGCAAAATAAATATTTAACAAAATTTTGGGATTTTTAATAAAATAAATTGACATGTTTTTGGATTTTGTTAAAAAAATAGAAAAGAACAAATAAAATGGTTAAAGTAGGATTTGAGCTTATGACCACACACTCATAACTCGTTGGACACTCTAATTACAACCAAATAAGCTAGTTCACATAATTGATAACAAATGCGGCAAAAATTAATATGATAATGAATGAAAATGGGCAAAATTTAGGGTATGACAAATGAATATAAGTTGGGATCTTAGGTCAAAAAATGGGGTATGACAGATGCCCCTATTTAAGTTTCTTCTACCGGAGATTTGAAAAAAGAAAAAAGATGATGTAATGATGTTTTTTTTTGTTTTAATTCGACGGTAGAAGAGGCTTAAATACAAAATACACCATTTTTTGACCGACCTAAAAATATGAAATGCCATGAATGTTATGCTTTATTAGTGTTTGAATGTGATGAGAGTTATCTTACGAAGAGAAACAAGTTTGTTGAGGAACAAGAGTGATGAAGACAGAAAACGGTAAAGTCCAGTATGTGGACATAAAACAATAAAGTCCTGTGTATGGACAGAAAGCAGTAAAGTCCTGTGTGTGGACAGAAAACAATAAAGTCCTGTGTATGGACCGAAAGCAGTAAAGTCCTGTGTATGGACAGAAGTAAAGACGAAAAGCAATAAAGTCTTGTGTGCGGACAGAAGCGATGAAGTTCAGTGTGAGGACAGACAGAAGCGATGAAGTTCAGTGTGAGGACAGAAGTAAAGACAGAAAACAGTAAAGTCCTGTGTATGGACAGAAGTAAAGACGGAAAGCAGTAAAGTCCAATGTAGGGACATAAGCTAGGGATGTCAATTTGCATCCGTTGATGGGGATCCCCGCGGAGGTTGCCCCGATCGGAGCTCCGAAAACGGGGATTTTTTCCCCGTGGGGACGGAGATGGAGGCAAAAACTCTCCCGTGGTTAATTCGGGGCGGGGATCGGGGAAGACACCTCCGTCCCTGCAGATTCCCCGAATCCGTCCATATATACTTAAATAAATAAATAAAAATATATATATATATATTAATAATAATAATTATTATATATATAGAAATAATATTAAATGTTGATTCATTGTAAAAATAAAATATTAAATGCTGATATTTTTAGGGGATATGAACCATGATTATTGCCTAAGAATTCTCATCGGTTCATTATGTATTTTGTTAAGTCCCAAGTCCCAACCTTAGAAAAGTGGCTACTTTCTCTTGGCTCTTCCTTTTCTATTTTTTATTCTACGTAAACTCAAGTACTCAACTTGTCCTCTCATGCTTCAAGAAAAAAAACTTGTCCTCTCATATGTAAGAAGTAAGATCATTGCAAAAGGCAACAAGCAACATTACAACAACTCTCCATCATTGACCACTTCTCTATACTTGCTCTTTTCTGTTTAAGGTATGTTATTCTCTTTGATTTAATCACTATCTGCAATTTTTAGAGTTGAAGGGGCTGTTCTTTTTCTTTTTTACTATGACTTAGAAGTTAGAATTTTGTTTTCATGAAATACGATGACTTTTTAATGAAACACCGTGTTACTTTTCTGTTTCCAATCGTGGGTCATTCAAAGACATTAGCTTCATTTGAATGTGTTGATGAGGATATGGATGATGATGATGAGGTATTGTAAATAATATTGTTGGCTAATTTTAAGTTTTGGATAGTTGTGCTTATGCAGTTGCATGTGGAAATAATTTTTCTATTCATCTTGTGATCAAGATTACCACGTTTTTCATCTTGTTTAATTTTTGTAGGGAAAAGAAAGTGAAGCATAATTGTGGAATGGTGATGAAGACCTTGCAAGGAAACTCAGAAAGATGGACATGATTTTTCTGGATAATTACTTAATATTTTTGTCAAAAGTGACTTTAACTGTCTATTTTGGTTGGATATTAACCAATTTTTTTTTTGTTTGTTTGTTTTGACAATTCTAAGTATTGCTATGCATTATGAGATGTTTTGGTGATGATTTTCTGTATGGTTATTTAGATTTTGTTATACATTATGGAAGATTCAGGCTATGAGTTTTTGTATAATTATTAGTAGACAAATGCTTTTGCTTATGAATGCATTATGTGTTGTTTCTTTTTTATTTTTTGAAAAAAAAAATGTGCAAATTTTTTGTTTTTTTAATAAAAAAGGAAAAAATAAAGTCATATTGTTGTCATAATTTTGACCGAAAAGTATAGAAATTTGGCTAATATACAATATCCGTGGATCTCCGCAGACACTGTGGGGATCCGTGGGGATGGGGACAAATATTCCCCCGTGGCGGGGATCGGGGACGGGGAATGATTTGGGGGGCGGGGCGGGGAACGGAAAAGCTTCCTCCGCACATTCCCCGCCCCGTTGACATCTCTAACATAAGCAGTAAAGTCCAATGTAGGGACAGAAAACAGTAAAGTCCTGTGTACGGACATAATTAAAGACAAAAAGCGATAAAGTCCAAAGTAGGGACAGAAGCAATAAAGTCCAGTGTAAGGACAGAAGTAAAGACAGAAAGCATTAAAGTCCAGTGTAAGGACAAAAGTAAAGACAGTGTCCACCAAAATTGTGGGATGATAGCGACACAACAAGGAGATAAATTGTCTGCTGTCATTGTAGGAGAGCGAGACACAACAAGGAAATAAATTGTCTGCTGTCATTGTACGAGAGCATGATACAAGAAGAAATGTAATGTCTTGACCAGACACACTGGAGATGACTACTTTTGAGGAGATTGAATGTAATTTTGCAAATTGGTTATGTGTAAAACCTGTCACTTGGAATATGGGTGATAATGACATTTCTGGACCAGAAACCCTAGGGATGACACTTTTGTGATGTATGATTGATGGAGACATCTTAGACCAGACACATTGGGGATGACCTTTTTTTGTGAAATAACTGAAGCAAGACACTGGATGGTCAATGCAATCATGAATGATTCTTTTTCTTTTTTTGTATATGAATGTTTGTATGTATGTAAAAATGTATGTATCAAAGCATGAATGATTGTATGATATGAATGTATGTATGACTGTATGATATGAATGTATGAATGTAGCTTGTGTTTGCATGATTGTGTGACTGCATATGACTTGGACGAGACAAGACTGACAGGTAAAATGGGAAGTGGCCCGACATAGCCGTACAGCGACTCGACACTTCTTCATTGGGGATAACACCCTTGTAGATGAATTAAATCAAATCATCGGGGCGAGGCCCGGTACACAGTATCAACTGATGGTGAAACAACAATTCTTGGGGATAAAGCCCATTAGTCAGAAGTTTGGCAGAAGTCGCCATTTGTGAACTGAATCAGAATGCTTTCTCAAGATCATGCTTCGACAGTCATGCTTTTTTGCTTTTTGTTTTGTATGTATTTTTTTGAAATCCCTAACTTTTGCATGGATCGCCCTTTCGGGTTTTCAATCCACCTGGAATATACTTTCTTTTTTTGTTTTGTGCCCCTAATTTTTGCTTGGATCGCCCTTTCAGGTTTTCAATCCACCGGGACGCTCATTTTTGCCTAAGCCGCCCTTTCAGGTTTTCAACTTAGAGAGTTGTTTTTTTTTTTTGTAGCAATGACTGTGTTTGTCTATCCGTTCTCGGGACAGATGTTGTTGTATGCTTCTATGACTCATGAGTTAGAGAAGAATATGCTTGTAGTTTATGCTTAAAAGATATGAGAAAGCTCTGATTAATCAACTTTTAAATCCCATTGTTGAGGATACTTCAAATCGGAAGTACTCTGACAGCTGAGGTGCCCCAAGTGAGTGAAATCCTGACTTTGAATCCTTGAAAGGAATGCCCCTGGATGTAAGGTCCTGCCCCTGATTGGCAGAATCCTGAGGTAACTTGCCCCAAGTTAGTGAAACTTTGACTTCGAATCTTTTGAAGAAAATGCCCCTGGGCACAAGGTCTTGCCCCTGATTGGCAGAATTATGAGGTATCTTGCCCCAAGTTATGAGCGTTTTGAGTTGATCTGCCCTTGATTAGACCATTTACTTGAATTTCTTTGATGCTAAACATATGTTTGCAAATAAAATTGTTTCTTTTGAAAAGTGTTTCTGATGTAATGTACATGCAAGTTTTGGAATCAAAAAAAGGATTTTATAGAAAACACGTGTAGTGTGTGTAGGAGATAGTTACTCAACAAATAGGTGGAGTCAGTTTTTACAAGATTTTGCTTATTATGCTTTCAAAGTGACCCAGCTTCAATTAGGTCTTTTGAGGGTTATAACGTGGTCTGGTTCACGGTTTTGAAAAAAAAAAGGTTTTTAGGCTCAAAGTTCTGTTTTAATCCACCCACTCTTCTTTGATGTCCTCCATTCCTAGATTCAATTAATTCATCAGACACGCTTTGGTCATCAAGAGGATTTCTTTGACAATGATGTTTTGAGATTGACATTTTGGTCGACAAGAGGATTTTTGCCAATGACGCTTTAGGTTGACACTTTGGTCGGAGTTTTGATGAGACTCTTGTAGTGGCAGTTACTTGTTTATCCACAAGCTTACTTTTTGCTCTTAATCCCTAATT
The DNA here is from genome assembly GCA_954870985.1 of Trifolium fragiferum. Classification (NCBI taxonomy): domain Eukaryota; kingdom Viridiplantae; phylum Streptophyta; class Magnoliopsida; order Fabales; family Fabaceae; genus Trifolium; species Trifolium fragiferum. The sequence continues at coordinate 49,703,632 of OX940790.1, forward strand.
TTTGCATGGACCATTTTTTGGATTTTATGGACCATCGGGATGCCCTGATTTTTGCCCAAGTCTTTTTGCTTAGCGGGTTTTTTTTGTTTTTTTTGTCCCCTTTTGATGTAGGACGATTGTGACTGCCACATATTATTTTGAGCTTTGTCCTCTTGATTTCTTGTATTTCAGACAAATGGATCCTCTTGTATTAGGATGTATCATCGAATTAATTGAAAAACTACCCTGCCCCGGGTCAAAATTAAGGGTTGTATTTTGTAAAGAAAGAACACCAACTTCTGGCTCAAAGAGGTTGAATACGGATTATCTCCTTATTTCTCCGGTGTTTGGAAAGTAAAACAATGCCTTACATCGTCAATCGGGTCTTACTAATGAAAACATATATCAGCACATATCAACAATTTTAATCATTTTGTTTACATCATCCCCCCTTTCAAGTTTGTTAACGTGAGAAGTTGAAAAGCACATGAAAAAGAGTGAATACGAATGGATGGATTTCAAAATATGCATGTTCATTGTTTTTAGAAACATTAGTTAAAAGATACAACTTAAAAATGCAGACAAATGCTTTGCAATAAAGAAATTGTAATAAAAGGCCTAGTGATCTCAGGGACAAGCTTCTTGGTAATCTTGAATTACGTTGACAGGGGATCCATTGTTAACCAGAGGGTGAACTTTGGACGTTCAAGCTTGGATCATTAAAAGATAACATGTTGGTGCAGACCAAATTCTGAACCTCTTTCCTAAGTGCATAACATTGTTCAACATCATGTCCGGGTGCCCCTTGATGGAAAGCACATGTCAGGTCAGCACGATACCAAGCAGGCAGCTTTTCAGGCACATGAGGAGGTGGCTTGGTACGGACAGGGCTTTTTGCATGTAGGGCAGGAAGCAAGTCCGCGTACTTCATTGGTATAGGGTCAAATGATTGCTTTCTTTGAGTACGAACTGATTGATTGCAACGTTGTTGAGGAATGGTTGGGACAGCAGCAATATGTGGGTAAACAGGGGTATCTTCCCTTGTTAGACGTCCTTGACGGACCCCCTCTTCTAAACACATTCCCATCTCCACTATTTCGGTGAAATTCTTTGACACACGACCAACCATCTTCTCGTAGTAGAAATGATTAAGGGTATGCAGAAACATCTTGCACAAATCTTTCTCTTCCAAGGGTGGACGAATTTGCGCAGCCAGCTCTCTCCACCGCTGGGCATACTCTTTGAACGATTCATCTTCCTTTTGAGTCAAAGCCCGCAGTTCATCCCTATCTGGGGCCAAGTGTGAATTGTAGTTGTATTGCCGAACAAAAGCATTAGCAAGATCATTAAAAGTGCGGACATCAGCACTGTCCAGATCCATGTACCATCTTAGTGTTGCACCAGTCAAACTGTCTTGAAAATAGTGGATGAGCAACTTATCATTGTTAGTCTGGGTCGACATCTTTCTTGCATACATCACTAGAATTTGTGCGAAATTACAACATCGGGAACCAGACAGAGTTCATGGGTGTTCTAACCAAATGATTCTTTTCCTCGGAGAGCCCTCATCTCTCGCTGCATTTCATTGAATTTGTCATGTAGGTCATTTACCCTATCAAATCTTCCCACACTTTCAGAGTGAAAGATAGGTGCCTGATCTTGTTGAGCGGTATGAACCAGAGGTGCTGAAAAGTTATCGTAGCCTGAGGAAATGATAGACCAGGCTGAGGAACCGACATTGCTTGCTGAGCACTAGAGGCTTGTATTTCAGAGACCACTGGATGAAACCCTTTATTGGGCATATGCTACAACATGCCCCATGTACAACCTTCGGGCCTAGTTAACTGAGAAGGGCTGGTGAACACAGTAGTTGGCTGAATCAGAGAAGTGCTAGTGAGCTGAGGGACCGACACTTGAGCTTGAGCTTTAATACCATTTATCATGGCAGTTAGCCTCTCTATTTCCCCTTTCATATTTGTTACTTGCTCACGGAGTGCTTGGTTCTCTTGCTCGAGATGTTCCATTCTTTCCTGACTTGCTTGAGTGTTGTAGGTATGGGTTGACTTGTAGTAAATACGTCGGACCACTTTCTTTGACTGAGGCAGAGAGACGAGGCAGTTCTCTTTTTTACGAACAGAGCCTAGGAACAGACTACATCTATTACATTTGATAATCGGAATATTACAAAGTAGTTGACAAGTCCGGCTTTTTGAAATTGAACTTCCTAATGCCTCTTACAATATCCATATCTACAATGTTTACAAAAAATTTAATTTAAATCCTTCGATATCGGATGAGAAAAGATTTTATGAATGAATGCATGTATGCATGATTATGTACAAACATGGTGAGGTTAAAGCAAAATGTTGGAGTCAAGGGTAAGAGCCCCTCCCACATGGTAAGTACTAATGTTCTTTGTACCTGTATTACGGGTTCTACAAAGTTCCCAAAGTTATCAACCTTCTTTTGGATATTATCGGTTTACGCGACTGACTCACGGTCCAATAATATTCGCAAGAAGATCTCGTTTGAGTGTAGCCTCGCGTATCGACTAAATACAAGACTTACTCTTGACTTAACCACCGCGCTACGTCCTAAAAGGCCAAGAGGGGTTAGTGTGATTCTAAGGTCCACAGCTTCTCGGGACACTCATATTGAAAGTAATAACACCATCATGACTTTTCATGACAACGAGTACTACTGTCGTGAGGCCTCCACTGAGCGGGGTTGTATCACATGTGCATCATAATCCAAATTACTCTGGACATGTCACTATGATTCTACCCCATCCTATCTTATTGTTTCTCTTAAGTCCGGGCGTAGGACGTGTCTCACCACTCAAATAAGTTCCCAAACAACCATATATACAAACATTTCATACAAGCAAATACAATTGCGCAAGGATAAAGTTTAAAACAAGATAGGCTCAACCCGCTTGGTTGATCCCCAGTGAAGTCGCCATTTCTGTCGCGGTGATTTTTGGATGTCAAGCTATTGAAGAGCACTGAATCGCAATTTTTAGATTCACCACCGATCTTTTATTTTTCCAAGGAAAAGGGAAAAAATTCGTTAAAACCCTATTTTTAGAGATCAAGGTTCGGGGGTAAGTTATACGAAGGGAAGGTATTAGCACCCTAAGTATATATAGTATCCTATAGGAACCTCTTGTTTCTATTCTATCTATGCGCTTAATTTTATTTGTTTGTAAAATGTATAAGTTTAGGACTAGAGTAATGATTTAAGAGAAAAAGTGTCAAGAAAATGTATTTGATTTGATCAAGACAAGAGAAAATATTTTTGTTATTTTTGGTGATGATTTGGGAAGACGCGAGGTCTTTTGCACTACGTACCCGAGGGATAAAAACCACCGTAGTTCGGGTAAAAATTGTGAAAATTGTTTGTTGATGTTTTTTAGTTTTTGAAAATATTTTAAAATAAAGAGCCAAGTGGCAAAAAAGTTTTTGAATGTGTTTTGTATTTTTTTAATTTTTGAGAAAAGAGTTTAAATAAATTAAAATGAATTGAAGTTTATAATGAAAAAAAAAAAAAAGTTTTGAAAAAGTCTCTCGACAAGAGTCGAGGTTTTTTTATTTATAAAAGAGTTTATTTTTTTGAAAATGATTTTTTGACTATTTGAATGTTTTTGCTTTTTTTTTTTATTAATTAATTTAAAAAACTAAGCGTGACTAAATAAACTAACGCGAGAGTTTTCATAACGATGTTGAATCGAAATGAAACTCCTCTTTTCCTTGGAATTAAACGCTACTATTTTGGTATTTTGGTTTTTGACATAAAGCGATAAATAAGTAAATATGCATGCAATGCAAGTTTTCATTTATATATTTACAATGTTCCTAAATACATTCTAATTTCTCAACAATAATATGAAATAAATAATGATACAAAAATAAAATGCAATCTTAATAAATAATAGGGCAAGAAAATAAGGTATATTAGCAAACACATAGGGTCAAAACCTGAAAAAAGAAAAAAAAAATAAAAAATTAGTTCTAACACAAAATAAGAGGGTGCATGCAGCAGGCTAGGGGTGTGCAGCTGAAGTTCAAATAAGGAGAGACAGATTTCAGCTGCTGGGCTTGAAGCCCAAGTCAGCAAAACAGATCCAACCACTTGAGTGAGGGAGTATAAATCATTTTTTTTTAATGAAAAGAGGTCATTTTCACTTAAACTTTCTCTCTCTTTTTCTTTCTCTCCCACGGCCTCTCTCTCTTCTACTCACACGAGTTCATCAGAACAAGTTCATATTTTCCCAGTTTTCCGGTTGAAGATTCCGGAGGTGGTGGCGGCCGGCGCGGCGGTGCCACCACCGGAATTTAAAAAAAATTCATTTTAAAAAAAAAACTATTTTTCCGAACCCTCTCTCAATCTAGAGTCCAAATTTTAAATTAGTTTCTTGAAAAAGAATTTTGAAAACTCTAGATCGGAGTTTTAAAGTTTTTTGAAAACAATAAAAAAATGAAATTTTCTACCTTTCCCTTCTGTTGCTTCGATTTCGGATTCTTTTTTGTCTCTTGTTTCTGATTTCGGTTGAATTGTGAACGAGTGAGTGTTTGGAGATGGATTTTTTTTTTTGTTGTGAAAATTTGTTTCCGAATATTTTTGTTTCTGAGATTTTCTGTGTGCAGTGAGTGAGATCCCCTTCTCTTCTTCATCTCTCTTTTTATAGGGCTTTGAAGCAAAAGTGGTTGGCTTTGAGTAATGGAAAAATTAATTGAATGTTTGCTGCAGGTGGTTATCTGTTTAATTTTGCAGACAAGGAAGTAGATGGAAAGGAAGCACAGCAGAGAAGCATGCCATTGTGTTCTGAACCACTGTCATTTTTTATTTTTCCAATAACAATAATAATGGTTATAAAAATAAATAATAATAAAAAAAGTTGAAAAGAGGGGGAGGATGCACCACTCACGTGCTGCCATCTTTTTCTTTTTACATTTTTTTTTGTTTTTTTTTTTTTGGTTTAAATAATAATAATAATAGTAATTATAAAAATAGAAAGAAAATAATAATAATGATGATAAATGGTAAATTAAGGAAATAAAAGGAAAGAAATAATGATAAAAAGGGCAAAATAAATATTTAACAAAATTTTGGGATTTTTAATAAAATAAATTGACATGTTTTTGGATTTTGTTAAAAAAATAGAAAAGAACAAATAAAATGGTTAAAGTAGGATTTGAGCTTATGACCACACACTCATAACTCGTTGGACACTCTAATTACAACCAAATAAGCTAGTTCACATAATTGATAACAAATGCGGCAAAAATTAATATGATAATGAATGAAAATGGGCAAAATTTAGGGTATGACAAATGAATATAAGTTGGGATCTTAGGTCAAAAAATGGGGTATGACAGATGCCCCTATTTAAGTTTCTTCTACCGGAGATTTGAAAAAAGAAAAAAGATGATGTAATGATGTTTTTTTTTGTTTTAATTCGACGGTAGAAGAGGCTTAAATACAAAATACACCATTTTTTGACCGACCTAAAAATATGAAATGCCATGAATGTTATGCTTTATTAGTGTTTGAATGTGATGAGAGTTATCTTACGAAGAGAAACAAGTTTGTTGAGGAACAAGAGTGATGAAGACAGAAAACGGTAAAGTCCAGTATGTGGACATAAAACAATAAAGTCCTGTGTATGGACAGAAAGCAGTAAAGTCCTGTGTGTGGACAGAAAACAATAAAGTCCTGTGTATGGACCGAAAGCAGTAAAGTCCTGTGTATGGACAGAAGTAAAGACGAAAAGCAATAAAGTCTTGTGTGCGGACAGAAGCGATGAAGTTCAGTGTGAGGACAGAAGTAAAGACAGAAAACAGTAAAGTCCTGTGTATGGACAGAAGTAAAGACGGAAAGCAGTAAAGTCCAATGTAGGGACATAAGCTAGGGATGTCAATTTGCATCCGTTGATGGGGATCCCCGCGGAGGTTGCCCCGATCGGAGCTCCGAAAACGGGGATTTTTTCCCCGTGGGGACGGAGATGGAGGCAAAAACTCTCCCGTGGTTAATTCGGGGCGGGGATCGGGGAAGACACCTCCGTCCCTGCAGATTCCCCGAATCCGTCCATATATACTTAAATAAATAAATAAAAATATATATATATATATATATATTTTTATTTATTTATTTAAGTATATATATATATATATATATATATATATATATATATTAATAATTATTATTATATATATAGAAATAATATTAAATGTTGATTCATTGTAAAAATAAAATATTAAATGCTGATATTTTTAGGGGATATGAACCATGATTATTGCCTAAGAATTCTCATCGGTTCATTATGTATTTTGTTAAGTCCCAAGTCCCAACCTTAGAAAAGTGGCTACTTTCTCTTGGCTCTTCCTTTTCTATTTTTTATTCTACGTAAACTCAAGTACTCAACTTGTCCTCTCATGCTTCAAGAAAAAAAACTTGTCCTCTCATATGTAAGAAGTAAGATCATTGCAAAAGGCAACAAGCAACATTACAACAACTCTCCATCATTGACCACTTCTCTATACTTGCTCTTTTCTGTTTAAGGTATGTTATTCTCTTTGATTTAATCACTATCTGCAATTTTTAGAGTTGAAGGGGCTGTTCTTTTTCTTTTTTACTATGACTTAGAAGTTAGAATTTTGTTTTCATGAAATACGATGACTTTTTAATGAAACACCGTGTTATTTTTCTGTTTCCAATCGTGGGTCATTCAAAGACATTAGCTTCATTTGAATGTGTTGATGAGGATATGGATGATGATGATGAGGTATTGTAAATAATATTGTTGGCTAATTTTAAGTTTTGGATAGTTGTGCTTATGCAGTTGCATGTGGAAATAATTTTTCTATTCATCTTGTGATCAAGATTACCACGTTTTTCATCTTGTTTAATTTTTGTAGGGAAAAGAAAGTGAAGCATAATTGTGGAATGGTGATGAAGACCTTGCAAGGAAACTCAGAAAGATGGACATGATTTTTCTGGATAATTACTTAATATTTTTGTCAAAAGTGACTTTAACTGTCTATTTTGGTTGGATATTAACCAAATTTTTTTTTTGTTTGTTTGTTTTGACAATTCTAAGTATTGCTATGCATTATGAGATGTTTTGGTGATGATTTTCTGTATGGTTATTTAGATTTTGTTATACATTATGGAAGATTCAGGCTATGAGTTTTTGTATAATTATTAGTAGACAAATGCTTTTGCTTATGAATGCATTATGTGTTGTTTCTTTTTTATTTTTTGAAAAAAAAAAAGGTGCAAATTTTTTGTTTTTTTAATAAAAAAGGAAAAAATAAAGTCATATTGTTGTCATAATTTTGACCGAAAAGTATAGAAATTTGGCAAATATACAATATCCGTGGATCTCCGCAGACACTGTGGGGATCCGTGGGGATGGGGACAAATATTCCCCCGTGGCGGGGATCGGGGACGGGGAATGATTTGGGGGGCGGGGAACGGAAAAGCTTCCTCCGCACATTCCCCGCCCCGTTGACATCTCTAACATAAGCAGTAAAGTCCAATGTAGGGACAGAAAACAGTAAAGTCCTGTGTACGGACATAATTAAAGACAAAAAGCGATAAAGTCCAAAGTAGGGACAGAAGCAATAAAGTCCAGTGTAAGGACAGAAGTAAAGACAGAAAGCATTAAAGTCCAGTGTAAGGACAAAAGTAAAGACAGTGTCCACCAAAATTGTGGGATGATAGCGACACAACAAGGAGATAAATTGTCTGCTGTCATTGTAGGAGAGCGAGACACAACAAGGAAATAAATTGTCTGCTGTCATTGTACGAGAGCATGATACAAGAAGAAATGTAATGTCTTGACCAGACACACTGGAGATGACTACTTTTGAGGAGATTGAATGTAATTTTGCAAATTGGTTATGTGTAAAACCTGTCACTTGGAATATGGGTGATAATGACATTTCTGGACCAGAAACCCTAGGGATGACACTTTTGTGATGTATGATTGATGGAGACATCTTAGACCAGACACATTGGGGATGACCTTTTTTTGTGAAATAACTGAAGCAAGACACTGGATGGTCAATGCAATCATGAATGATTCTTTTTCTTTTTTTGTATATGAATGTTTGTATGTATGTAAAAATGTATGTATCAAAGCATGAATGATTGTATGATATGAATGTATGTATGACTGTATGATATGAATGTATGAATGTAGCTTGTGTTTGCATGATTGTGTGACTGCATATGACTTGGACGAGACAAGACTGACAGGTAAAATGGGAAGTGGCCCGACATAGCCGTACAGCGACTCGACACTTCTTCATTGGGGATAACACCCTTGTAGATGAATTAAATCAAATCATCGGGGCGAGGCCCGGTACACAGTATCAACTGATGGTGAAACAACAATTCTTGGGGATAAAGCCCATTAGTCAGAAGTTTGGCAGAAGTCGCCATTTGTGAACTGAATCAGAATGCTTTCTCGAGATCATGCTTCGACAGTCATGGTTTTTTGCTTTTTGTTTTGTATGTATTTTTTTGAAATCCCTAACTTTTGCATGGATCGCCCTTTCGGGTTTTCAATCCACCTGGAATATACTTTCTTTTTTTGTTTTGTGCCCCTAATTTTTGCTTGGATCGCCCTTTCAGGTTTTCAATCCACCGGGACGCTCATTTTTTCCTAAGCCGCCCTTTCAGGTTTTCAACTTAGCGAGTTGTTTTTTTTTTTTGTAGCAATGACTGTGTTTGTCTATCCGTTCTCGGGACAGATGTTGTTGTATGCTTCTATGACTCATGAGTTAGAGAAGAATATGCTTGTAGTTTATGCTTAAAAGATATGAGAAAGCTCTGATTAATCAACTTTTAAATCCCATTGTTGAGGATACTTCAAATCGGAAGTACTCTGACAGCTGAGGTGCCCCAAGTGAGTGAAATCCTGACTTTGAATCCTTGAAAGGAATGCCCCTGGATGTAAGGTCCTGCCCCTGATTGGCAGAATCCTGAGGTAACTTGCCCCAAGTTAGTGAAACTTTGACTTCGAATCTTTTGAAGAAAATGCCCCTGGGCACAAGGTCTTGCCCCTGATTGGCAGAATTATGAGGTATCTTGCCCCAAGTTATGAGCGTTTTGAGTTGATCTGCCCTTGATTAGACCATTTACTTGAATTTCTTTGATGCTAAACATATGTTTGCAAATAAAATTGTTTCTTTTGAAAAGTGTTTCTGATGTAATGTACATGCAAGTTTTGGAATCAAAAAAAGGATTTTATAGAAAACACGTGTAGTGTGTGTAGGAGATAGTTACTCAACAAATAGGTGGAGTCAGTTTTTACAAGATTTTGCTTATTATGCTTTCAAAGTGACCCAGCTTCAATTAGGTCTTTTGAGGGTTATAACGTGGTCTGGTTCACGGTTTTGAAAAAAAAAAGGTTTTTAGGCTCAAAGTTCTGTTTTAATCCACCCACTCTTCTTTGATGTCCTCCATTCCTAGATTCAATTAATTCATCAGACACGCTTTGGTCATCAAGAGGATTTCTTTGACAATGATGTTTTGAGATTGACATTTTGGTCGACAAGAGGATTTTTGCCAATGACGCTTTAGGTTGACACTTTGGTCGGAGTTTTGATGAGACTCTTGTAGTGGCAGTTACTTGTTTATCCACAAGCTTACTTTTTGCTCTTAATCCCTAATTTTTGCATGGACCATTTTTTGGATTTTATGGACCATCGGGATGCCCTGATTTTTGCCCAAGTCTTTTTGCTTAGCGGGTTTTTTTGTTTTTATTGTCCCCTTTTGATGTAGGACGATTGTGACTGCCACATATTATTTTGAGCTTTGTCCTCTTGATTTCTTGTATTTCAGACAAATGGATCCTCTTGTATTAGGATGTATCATCGAATTAATTGAAAAACTACCCTGCCCCGGGTCAAAATTAAGGGTTGTATTTTGTAAAGAAAGAACACCAACTTCTGGCTCAAAGAGGTTGAATACGGATTATCTCCTTATTTCTCCGGTGTTTGGAAAGTAAAACAATGCCTTACATCGTCAATCGGGTCTTACTAATGAAAACATATATCAGCACATATCAGCAATTTTAATCATTTTGTTTACATCATCCCCCCTTTCAAGTTTGTTAACGTGAGAAGTTGAAAAGCACATGAAAAAGAGTGAATACGAATGGATGGATTTCAAAATATGCATGTTCATTGTTTTTAGAAACATTAGTTAAAAGATACAACTTAAAAATGCAGACAAATGCTTTGCAATAAAGAAATTGTAATAAAAGGCCTAGTGATCTCAGGGACAAGCTTCTTGGTAATCTTGAATTACGTTGACAGGGGATCCATTGTTAACCAGAGGGTGAACTTTGGACGTTCAAGCTTGGATCATTAAAAGATAACATGTTGGTGCAGACCAAATTCTGAACCTCTTTCCTAAGTGCATAACATTGTTCAACATCATGTCCGGGTGCCCCTTGATGGAAAGCACATGTCAGGTCAGCACGATACCAAGCAGGCAGCTTTTCAGGCACATGAGGAGGTGGCTTGGTACGGACAGGGCTTTTTGCATGTAGGGCAGGAAGCAAGTCCGCGTACTTCATTGGTATAGGGTCAAATGATTGCTTTCTTTGAGTACGAACTGATTGATTGCAAGGTTGTTGAGGAATGGTTGGGACAGCAGCAATATGTGGGTAAACAGGGGTATCTTCCCTTGTTAGACGTCCTTGACGGACCCCCTCTTCTAAACACATTCCCATCTCCACTATTTCGGTGAAATTCTTTGACACACGACCAACCATCTTCTCGTAGTAGAAAGGATTAAGGGTATGCAGAAACATCTTGCACAAATCTTTCTCTTCCAAGGGTGGACGAATTTGCGCAGCCAGCTCTCTCCACCGCTGGGCATACTCTTTGAACGATTCATCTTCCTTTTGAGTCAAAGCCCGCAGTTCATCCCTATCTGGGGCCAAGTGTGAATTGTAGTTGTATTGCCGAACAAAAGCATTAGCAAGATCATTAAAAGTGCGGACATCAGCACTGTCCAGATCCATGTACCATCTTAGTGTTGCACCAGTCAAACTGTCTTGAAAATAGTGGATGAGCAACTTATCATTGTTAGTCTGGGTCGACATCTTTCTTGCATACATCACTAGAATTTGTGCGAAATTACAACATCGGGAACCAGACAGAGTTCATGGGTGTTCTAACCAAATGATTCTTTTCCTCGGAGAGCCCTCATCTCTCGCTGCATTTCATTGAATTTGTCATGTAGGTCATTTACCCTATCAAATCTTCCCACACTTTCAGAGTGAAAGATAGGTGCCTGATCTTGTTGAGCGGTATGAACCAGAGGTGCTGAAAAGTTATCGTAGCCTGAGGAAATGATAGACCAGGCTGAGGAACCGACATTGCTTGCTGAGCACTAGAGGCTTGTATTTCAGAGACCACTGGATGAAACCCTTTATTGGGCATATGCTACAACATGCCCCATGTACAACCTTCGGGCCTAGTTAACTGAGAAGGGCTGGTGAACACAGTAGTTGGCTGAATCAGAGAAGTGCTAGTGAGCTGAGGGACCGACACTTGAGCTTGAGCTTTAATACCATTTATCATGGCAGTTAGCCTCTCTATTTCCCCTTTCATATTTGTTACTTGCTCACGGAGTGCTTGGTTCTCTTGCTCGAGATGTTCCATTCTTTCCTGACTTGCTTGAGTGTTGTAGGTATGGGTTGACTTGTAGTAAATACGTCGGACCACTTTCTTTGACTGAGGCAGAGAGACGAGGCAGTTCTCTTTTTTACGAACAGAGCCTAGGAACAGACTACATCTATTACATTTGATAATCGGAATATTACAAAGTAGTTGACAAGTCCGGCTTTTTGAAATTGAACTTCCTAATGCCTCTTACAATATCCATATCTACAATGTTTACAAAAAATTTAATTTAAATCCTTCGATATCGGATGAGAAAAGATTTTATGAATGAATGCATGTATGCATGATTATGTACAAACATGGTGAGGTTAAAGCAAAATGTTGGAGTCAAGGGTAAGAGCCCCTCCCACATGGTAAGTACTAATGTTCTTTGTACCTGTATTACGGGTTCTACAAAGTTCCCAAAGTTATCAACCTTCTTTTGGATATTATCGGTTTACGCGACTGACTCACGGTCCAATAATATTCGCAAGAAGATCTCGTTTGAGTGTAGCCTCGCGTATCGACTAAATACAAGACTTACTCTTGACTTAACCACCGCGCTACGTCCTAAAAGGCCAAGAGGGGTTAGTGTGATTCTAAGGTCCACAGCTTCTCGGGACACTCATATTGAAAGTAATAACACCATCATGACTTTTCATGACAACGAGTACTACTGTCGTGAGGCCTCCACTGAGCGGGGTTGTATCACATGTGCATCATAATCCAAATTACTCTGGACATGTCACTATGATTCTACCCCATCCTATCTTATTGTTTCTCTTAAGTCCGGGCGTAGGACGTGTCTCACCACTCAAATAAGTTCCCAAACAACCATATATACAAACATTTCATACAAGCAAATACAATTGCGCAAGGATAAAGTTTAAAACAAGATAGGCTCAACCCGCTTGGTTGATCCCCAGTGAAGTCGCCATTTCTGTCGCGGTGATTTTTGGATGTCAAGCTATTGAAGAGCACTGAATCGCAATTTTTAGATTCACCACCGATCTTTTATTTTTCCAAGGAAAAGAGAAAAAATTCGTTAAAACCCTATTTTTAGAGATCAAGGTTCGGGGGTTAGTTATACGAAGGGAAGGTATTAGCACCCTAAGTATCTATAGTATCCTATAGGAACCTCTTGTTTCTATTCTATCTATGCGCTTAATTTTATTTGTTTGTAAAATGTATAAGTTTAGGACTAGAGTAATGATTTAAGAGAAAAAGTGTCAAGAAAATGTATTTGATTTGATCAAGACAAGAGAAAATATTTTTGTTATTTTTGGTGATGATTTGGGAAGACGCGAGGTCTTTTGCACTACGTACCCGAGGGATAAAAACCACCGTAGTTCGGGTAAAAATTGTGAAAATTGTTTGTTGATGTTTTTTAGTTTTTGAAAATATTTTAAAATAAAGAGCCAAGTGGCAAAAAAGTTTTTGAATGTGTTTTGTATTTTTTTAATTTTTGAGAAAAGAGTTTAAATAAATTAAAATGAATTGAAGTTTATAATGAAAAAAAAAAGTTTTGAAAAAGTCTCTCGACAAGAGTCGAGGTTTTTTTATTTATAAAAGAGTTTATTTTTTTGAAAATGATTTTTTGACTATTTGAATGTTTTTGCTTTTTTTTTTATTAATTAATTTAAAAAACTAAGCGTGATTAAATAAACTAACGCGAGAGTTTTCATAACGATGTTGAATCGAAATGAAACTCCTCTTTTCCTTGGAATTAAACGCTACTATTTTGGTATTTTGGTTTTTGACATAAAGCGATAAATAAGTAAATATGCATGCAATGCAAATTTTCATTTATATATTTACAATGTTCCTAAATACATTCTAATTTCTCAACAATAATATGAAATAAATAATGATACAAAAATAAAATGCAATCTTAATAAATAATAGGGCAAGAAAATAAGGTATATTAGCAAACACATAGGGTCAAAACCTGAAAAAAGAAAAAAAAATAAAAAATTAGTTCTAACACAAAATAAGAGGGTGCATGCAGCAGGCTAGGGGTGTGCAGCTGAAGTTCAAATAAGGAGAGACAGATTTCAGCTGCTGGGCTTGAAGCCCAAGTCAGCAAAACAGATCCAACCACTTGAGTGAGGGAGTATAAATCATTTTTTTTAATGAAAAGAGGTCATTTTCACTTAAACTTTCTCTCTCTTTTTCTTTCTCTCCCACGGCCTCTCTCTCTTCTACTCACACGAGTTCATCAGAACAAGTTCATATTTTCCCAGTTTTCCGGTTGAAGATTCCGGTGGTGGTGGCGGCCGGCGAGGCGGTGCCACCACCAGAATTTTTTTAAAAATTCCTTTTTTTTAAAAAAAACTATTTTTTCGAACCCTCTCTCAATCTAGAGTCCAAATTTTAAATTAGTTTCTTCAAAAAGAATTTGGAAAACTCTAGATCGGAGTTTTAAAGTTTTTTGAAAACAATAAAAAAATGAAATTTTCTACCTTTCCCTTCTGTTGCTTCGATTTCGGATTCTTTTTTGTCTCTTGTTTCTGATTTCGGTTGAATTGTGAACGGGTGAGTGTTTGGAGATGGATTTGTTTTTTTTGTTGTGAAAATTTGTTTCTGAATATTTTTGTTTCTGAGATTTTCTGTGTGCAGTGAGTGAGATCCCCTTCTCTTTTTCATCTCTTTTTATAGGACTTTGAAGCAAAAGTGGTTGGGTTTGAGTAATGGAAAAATTAATTGAATGTTTGCTGCAGGTGGTTATCTGTTTAATTTTGCAGACAAGGAAGTAGATGGAAAGGAAGCACAGCAGAGAAGCATGCTATTGTGTTCTGAACCACTGTCATTTTTTATTTTTCCAATAACAATAATAATGGTTATAAAAATAAATAATAAAAAAAATAGTTGAAAAGAGGGGGAGGATGCACCACTCACGTGCTGCCATCTTTTTCTTTTTACATTTTTTTGTTTTTTTTTTGGTTTAAATAATAATAATAATAGTAATTATAAAAATAGAAAGAAAATAATAATAATGATGATAAATGGTAAATTAAGAAAATAAAAGGAAAGAAATAATGATAAAAAGGACAAAATAAATATTTAACAAAATTTTGGGATTTTTAATAAAATAAATTGACATGTTTTTGGATTTTGTTAAAAAAATAGAAAAGAACAAATAAAAGGGTTAAAGTAGGATTTGAACCCATGACCACACACTCATAACTCATTAGATACTCTAATTACAACCAAATGAGCTAGTTCACATAATTGATAACAGATGCGAAAAAATTAATATGATAATGAATGAAAATGGGCAAAATTTAGGGTATGACAAATGAATATGAGTTGGGATCTTAGGTCAAAAACTAGGGTATGACATGCGTGATTAAAAAATTTGTAATCGATACATAAGTGAAAAAATTTAAAAGCAATTGACATCCAAATATCAGATATACAACAATTTTGAGATCGTGAAAATAGAGTCTTCACTTATAATAATGTAATTGATATTATTTTGCGGGGTAACAAAATTCAACCCACTATGCGGCATCATCAGTTGATCCATCTCTTTAACAATGAACTTGAAGAGGGAACAATTTAAATGTGTATCAAGTTGTACCACCTAGAGGGTTGGAACTGACAGTTAGTTGTGTTGACGTCAAGTCAAAGATTGTTCAGATATAATTGGGCAGGTAAGAAAATTCAATTTAAAAATAATTTGTTTAAGAATCTTAAACCGCATAACTTATTGATTTGTGAATTGGCGTTCCTTTATTCACAGGATCTTATCACAAAGTTTGATGAAACTGCAACTGCAGTGGAGAAGGTCAAAGATAACACTGCTATAGATGTTGTAGACTTATGCTCACATAAAGTTGATGGTGTAGCAGTTAAGAGAGCTTGCCTTGATGGAGCTTATTTACCAACAACTAAATATATGAAGACCAAAATTAAAATTGAGAAAGACTAGACCATTTCACTTATATGATCGTCATACAACAAATTTTCATTGTTTATTTTTAATGCTTTATTCTGCACTTCTTTCATTGAAAATTTTTAGGCGCAGGCGACACTTCTCTACGTGCTGAGCCATGAGCCCTGCTCTCCCTTCCGTGTCGCCCTCTGGCAACTTCTTCGTCCATATCTACACAAAACAATAACACAAATTCAAACATCAGTCGTAATCAAAATTTAACCGTATTCAAATTTAACCAAAATCTATGTCTAACCAACTTAATATTCAAAATTTAACCAAAATCTAACTATATCCAAATTTAACATTCAATATTCACCATAATAAGCAATAATCAACAATCTAAATAACTATTAATCAACAGCCATTCATCATTCAAATCAACTCAAAGTTCAAAATTTAACCAAAACCTAAACCTAATGAAATTCCACATCAAACCTAACATGCAATCATCCAAAATCAACAATAAACCTCTAATCAACAATTTCAACAACATAATCAACACTAAATCACGAATCAGAGATTAACATTAACATAAACTAATCAAAAACGAAATTGAGAGATATGAAGAAATATGAATGCAAATAAGGAACTAAAATCAACATAATCTTACTTGATGGAGTAGAAATTGATGAACTTTGTGGAAGAATCACTCAAAAACGCAAGATTGATGATGCTTTGCGCCCTAGGTTCGTATTTCCCCTTCCCCTTTCTAAAAACCCAGTTCTGCATGAATGGGAGAAGAGAGCGTACGTTCTGTTTCTATACAGAAACAGTTCGGTACGCGTCCACCGAACTACGTTTAAAACCGTTCGGTACGCGTCCACCGAAGTAGGGGGTATAGAAGAAGACAAACTTCGGTACGCGTCCACCGAAGTATCACTACATATGGCGGGTGTACTAGGGGTGTAAATCAATAACTAAGTTCGGTACGCATATACTGAACGACTTTTCCCAGTTTTCAAAGGTTAAAAACAGAAACCCAGGGGGTGAAAAAGAAAGCTGGGGGGTGGGAAAAGAAATCTTCTTTCTTTCTATTTAAATATATTTGATTGGGCTCACTCCAATAAAAACACAAAATAACTTTATCATTCATATTAACACCCTCCACTTTCTTCATTTTACTAGAAACTCTATTTTAATAAAAAAAATCTATCTTAACTAAAACTCCTTTATTTTAGCTAAAAATCTATTTTAACTAAAAACTCCTTCATTTTAGTTAGAAATTCTATTTTATTTAAGGTTAATATGTCTTTACCCCTTCAAAATAGGCGAGTTTTGTTTTACCGCCAATATTTTTTATTTAGGATTCCACCCTTGCAATCTGAAATTTTTTGCATTTGCCCCCTGGATGCACAACTTGGCATCTGACTGGGACAGAATGATGTCGTGGCACACACATGTGGATTTAATTTTAATTTTTATTGCCACGTCAGATAAAAAAAAATTTTAAAAATAATTTTTTTTTTTATAAATTTTATTAAAATAACAAAGTAATAATAAAAAAATTCATATTTATTTTTTAAAAAAAACTAATGGTTAAATAAGGTTTTTATTTTTTTAAATAAAAATTACTTTTTTTAATTGATGTGGCAATAAAAAAAGAAATTAATTTTTTTTTATAAGATTTTCAAAATTATTTTGTAATTATGTTTTTACATTTTCTTATAAAAAATTATTAATTTTATTTTTTAAAAAATATATAAGTTTTTTATTAATTATATTGTAAATATTTCTTTTTAAAATAAAAATAAAAATTATTGATTTTTTTTTCTAACGTGGCAATACAAAATAAATAAAAATTAAAAATAAATCCACGTGTGTGTGCCACATCATGCCCATGTCCTAGTCAGATGCCAAGTTGTGCAACTAGGGACAAATGCAAAAAAAATTCACATTCCAAGGGGGAATCCTAAAAACAAATATTACAGTGGGCAAAACAAAATTCATCTACTTTGCAGGGGGATAAAAATCTATTAACACTTTTATTTATAAGGGTCATGCTAAATGGTTCCCTCAAGACTTTATACATCTTTAATATGTGCATGCACAAGTTCCAAAATAAATTTTTGATAATGGTATGTTTAATTAGTGCCTTAAGGATATATTGGCTAGGCCAAAAGCGGAGGGTGGATTAGGATTTCAAAATTTTCAGGCGTTTAAGTTTAATATGTCGATGATAGCAAAACAAGCATGAAAATTTATATTGGAGTTGGAAAAGTTGGTGACAAGAATCTTCAAAGCTATGTATTTTCCGCGTTCATCCTTATTTGATGCTAAAATTGGTGCTAATCCTAGTTATGTTTGGAGAAATATTTGAAAGTCTCGTGATGTTCTTGTTAATGGGTGTAGGTGGAAGATATGTGATGGGAAGAACATCAAAATTATGTTTAACCCTTGGTTACGTCAAGAGAACAAGTTGTGGGTGCAATCTCCCCAGGTTCAAAGTATGTATGATTTATATGTTAGTGATTTGTTATTACAGGATGTGAAATGGTGGGATATTAAAAAAAATTCACTCAATTTTTTCAAAAAACAAATGCTGCAAATATCATTAGTACACCCTTGTTTGAGGAGAGAAAGGATGATAAGTTGGTGTGGAAACATGAGAACCATGGAAATTATACGGTGAAGTCCGGTTACAAGCACTACATCAAAAATAAGTCGACGGGTCAATCCTACATGGTGGAAGGAGAGTGGAGAGTTCCCTTCGGTGTATTTGCACGCCTCCAGAAACCAAACACTTGCTTTGGATAATTTGCCGTGCATGTTTACCAACTCAGTTACGGTTAAATGAGTGGTATGTGTCGTGCCCAAGTGAATGTCCATTTTGCTTAAATAATGAGGAGGACGATTGGCATATTTTATTTGGTTGTAATGAGAGTCGACAATTGTGGAACGATGCCAGAATGCGAGATATTATTGATCCGAGACTAAGTGTTTTTAATGATGTGAAACATTTGCTGTTTGACATATGCAGAAATGAACCAGTAACTATTTTTGGAACTTGTGCAATGACAGTTTAGTGTCTTTGGCAAAACAAAAATAATTGTGTTTGGAACGGGATCAAAGACACGACAAAGGATGTTGCATTGCGAGCTACTCATGTGATAGGAGAATGGCGTGCGGTTAATATTGTACAACGCAGATACGGTGCGACATATGAAGCTGCTGCACAGGCCGGCGTGTCCGATTCTGCAGGTGCTATAGCTCAACCAAACCAGTAGAACATACCGCAGCTACAGTGGCAGAAGGCTTGAAATGGATGGTGGAAGTGCAACATCGATGCAAGTATCGCACAAAATTCAATTTCTACAAGCTGGGCCTAGTGTGTGCGTATATGCGATAGGAATTTTGTTGTTGCTGATACAAACACTTGCGTGCACTCCTTAACGGCGGCGGAAGGTGAATATATGACTATTTTGGAGGCTATGCGAGAAGCTATCTCAAGAGGGTGGACCAATATTGTATTTGAAATTGAGTCCAAAATCGTGGTGGGCGCCATACATGCTAATACTCAAGGAATATAGGAGTTGTGCTCTATTATATCAATGATAAAGTCTTTGTTATGTTGTAATTCGAACTTTGAGATTAAGTTCACTAAGTGGCAAGCGAACATGGCGGCTCATACCTTAGCTAAGGCGGTCATTTCATGGTCTAGTCGCACTTTCTTTAATAGTATCCTGTTGGTATTGTAACTTTTATTATTAATGAAATGAGTCAAATGTGTTTGCTTAAAAAAAAGTGTCATGGGGGCAATGTTTAGTATTTTCCTGATTAAAATTATGATTTTCTCACCAATTCATCACTTATATCCCATTTAATTATTTAAATAACATCTAAACAAACCATATCCATTATTAAAAAAAAAAAACACACCATATCAAACTAAATTTGAATAAAAATAATTATTTAGAAAAATCGGGGCGTTACACATGTAGACCGTTAAATTAATGAGTTCAGATCACCTCCAGTTCTCTTATCCTCCATTTTTCCAGTTTCCTTCACCGATGTGTGACACGTGTGTAAATGATACTTTAACGGTATGGATGAAAAGAAAAAAAAACACCCTTCTCTCTTCTTCATTGTTCTTCGTTTTCCAAACAAAACACCACGCTTCTCTCTCTTCTTCCTTCAAGCTTCAACAACAACACAGCCATAACAACGACACAACACAACACTTCCTTATCATTATTATTATTTTTTATTTCTCTCTGCATAATTTCTTTCTATTTATGTTCTCTTGTTAATTTTTCCATCAAAAGAATTTTTATCTGCATAATTTCTTGTTAATCTCTTGTTAATCTCTCTGCATAATTTCTCTTGTTTATGTTCCCAGCGTCAACCCCTGAATTGCAATTCCCAGTTTCCTAATCGCCTATTTGTCTCTTCGATTCGCCGTTATTTTCGTTGTATTAAAATTGAAGTTATCATATATTTGATTGTGTTGAAATTAAAGATGGAGGGCACAACTGAAATTGAAGATTCTTTATTTGGTGGTGTATGATGACGGCGAGGAAAAAGAAGAAGAGGGATAGGGTAATTACTTGTGCTTAAAATAAAAATCTTAACCATTAAATTATAAACATGCGTTGGATGTCAACAGAGTACTAGAGTTAAGAAGAAAATTGAATTGAAAGCTAAGAGAAGCAGTGAGGGTATGGATGAGAAGAAGATGAACAGTGAAATGTTGATACAGCTTTTTTCATCCAAGCCGTTGGATTATCATTTATACACGTGTCACACATCAGTGAAAGAGACTGGAAAAATGGAGGATAAGGGACTCGAGGTGACCTGAACTCAAAATTAATCTCAACGGATTCGTGCATTCCTTGCCAAATATCGCAGAGGCGATTACAACGGCCTCACTTATTTAAGCGTGAATGTGGTTCACACCGATTTACATTTAAACCACTTTCTACTTTCGCTCAACCTTGATTTCATACTAACCCAAACGTTAGAGTGCTAATTTGTTTTGTAGGTACATTCGTCGTTGTAAGCCCTTGCCCTGAGAACATGTAACCATAATATCATACTCAAGCCACACCATCGGAGTTATCAGTTATGTCTCGTTCAGAACAAAAATCAACTGAAAATGCTAAACAGTGCACTAGTTAAGCAAGTTTTCATGAAATTTTTTTTTTGGAAATTGTGCATTCAATTGTTTGAAAATATAAAAAGTTCTCTTATCTTTATTACTTTCAGCAGTGTTATTTCTCGCGACAAAGTTTGTCACGAAGAATTCATGAACAAGACATGTAATGTATATTGGCCAATAAAATTGTGTTATTAGCGGAATTTACGGTAGCATCGGATGTTAATTAATAGTATTAAAAACATTGTTGTTATTTTTTATACTCCTTGTTAAATTGAATAAAAATTTGGGCAAGTACTAAGTAACCTCTCCACTCCTCCACTTGGTCATCATTGTATGAGCCCCAAAACCCCTCTCTCTCACTCTCTCTCACACTATTCTCTGTTTTTCTCACACTAAAGTTTCTTCTCATGTGCACAAATGGTAAGTGAGCCAAAGAATCAAAATCCTGAAAAAAAAGTTCAATAAAAAAACCAACTCCTGCAACCAAACACAGTTCCATCAGTGTGTATGGAGATTTATGTCGGTGGCCAACTGAGTCGAAGTCGGTCTTGCCGAGTCAAACTTGGCGGTGCTATCACAAATAATTAGAAAACAAATGTTAGTAAATCCTCTCCCTGCTACCACAACACAATCATAAACCAAAAGGGATTTCAAAGAGTTCCATTGCTTTTGAATTTCAGTAGAACAAAGAATTTCTAAATGGAATTTGTTATAAAAATCTTCATTTTCAAAACCCTATTTTGAATATTCACCTCTGAGTAAAATTATGGAACAGAGAGGGACAAGACAGGACAAATAATTTGAGAAATATAAATTTGGGAGAAGAACAAGTTGAAGTCGCAGAGAGAAGAAGATTGGGAGTTGTCGTTGGGACTTGAGGGAAGATGAAAAGAGACGAGGAAGAGAGATAACTCATTAATTAATTAAATTAAATAATAGGATGCCACGTTATTCGTGATTGCTTCGTGATTCGGTTTTTTGTTGAATCAAGCATTTTCCTATTATTTTTGTCTTTTATTTTCATTTTTAGCATGCTTAACAAGTGCACCCCTAAACATTTTATATCACCTAAAACTATTACGATTTTATAACCGATCCAAAATTCCTTTTATAATCGATATAAAAAAATGCTACAATAGTGTAAAGATGCACAATAAAATTGCAAAATACATAGAATCAATGAATAAGATCAATCATAAATAACATATTTACTTACAATTACAAAATTCTTCCTTGCTATTCTAAAAAAAATTAATTAAAGCATCTATGTTTACAACTGTAATATGCAAAAGAAAATTTGTGCATGATATAACACTATTATATGAAATTTGTGTAAAGTTTGCTTTCTGATTTGAGAAAGTTCTTAAACCATAATCCTGATTGCTTTTGATGTCTTTTTAAACCATTTTTGTAATCTACAAAGGTCATTCCAAATCTCACGGTGTATCCCAAATGCCATTCAAAATTGTCCAACAAAGACCATGCGAAGTATCCCTTTACATTCACACCATCCCTATATTTATATTAAAGTCCAAATGAAATATGTTAAATTCCAATAAAAAAAGGTATATGAAATAGACTGATATTTAGATATCTCAATAAATTACTTACTCAATCGCCTTACGAAGATAGACAAGATGACGATAATGATAGTCTATTCTATAGGTATCCATAAGAGATTCTTCAAGTGACAGTGATGGATCTTCATACTCATTTATACCTACACATTAGGAAAATGCATATTATCATTCATATTTTTCAAAAGGTAATGAAAATAAAAATCTACATAGACGGTAATATACATAATAAGTAAATTTATTTTTAGTATATTATGTTTAATATTTTCTAAAAGTAAACTTTAGGCACTATCAAAAGAGGAAAATAACATGAAGTGTAATTTGTGTACCATTTTCTGTGATATAAATCAAAGGATTGTTGTATTTTTCTTTAGCGTATACTAGGAAGTCTCGAATTCCTTTTGGATAAACATATAACCAATCTGAAGCAACCTGAAAGTAATTAAACAAACACATGATTGTTAATTTATTATTAAAAAATCATACAAAACTTGTTAAAACACTTGCATGGAAAAACACATACGTTTAGGCCAATGGATTTTCCGTCACGTTCGACTGCAATCACAAAAATAAAAAGAATGTCAATATTTACATTGCAATATTGACACAATTACATGCTTAATATATAAAATAAAGTGTTAATAGGAAGACACTCTTACATGAATAACTTGAAAGAGAGTCTGTTAAGTAGCTAGTATTAGCATTTCTTAATTGAGGTGCATCAGATGCGTAACAAGAAGAGTAATAATTTACGCCTATAAAATCAAATGAGCCACTAATTAGTCTAGCTTGTTCTTTGGTAAACTTTGGTAATCTTGATCCGACCAAGGCTCGCATGCTTTTTGGATAATCTCCATTTGCTAGGGGATCCATAAACCTATAATATAAAAAATAAAAGGGTGTACATTATTATATGTCCACCAATAATAATTTGGATGGTATTTATTATGTTTGTCCATCCTTGGAGGAGTATTGATCAATTGGATAATAATTAGGGTATACATCTATTATTGCACCATCTATAAAAAAAAATCTATTATTTCACTTAAACTTATATAACCTTTTATAATATTTCTTTTGCTTAAAAAATGATGTAGAATCACTTACCATCCAAACATAAACTCATTCGCTCGTTCAGCAGCTTTTTGATCAAGTTTGTTATCTGAGTGTGGCACAAACCAATTAATAACCAATGTTATACCTATCAAACCATTTTGAGAGACCTGCACCCACAATTTGTTTTGTTGATTACATACTATTCCAAATTCAATGTAAGAAAGTAAATAATAAATAAATTTTATCATAATTAAATTTCTCCTTTCGTGTCATTCCTTGAGCCTCTATGCTCCCATTATTAAATAATGCAAAAAAATAATTGATATATTAATTATTTATGTATATTATATTTTGTCGACAAATAACAAACCTGATATTTGGTCTTATACACATTGACAGCTGCTGCATGAGCTAAGAGTTGATAGTGTGCAACTAAGTAAGGTTCTGTTCCTGAATCACCACCAATGCATTTTGGATTCAACCAAGAAGAGCATCGACCTGGAGCCATATTTCCATTTGTATACCCATCTCGACTAAAAGTCCATGGCTCATTTAAAGTTATCCAATGTTTTACCCTATCTCCAAATGTTTTAAAACAAAGTTCTGCATAATCTTTAAAGTCTTTTCTGTAGTTTAAGATACAAAAAGATGAATGAGAATCATTTTTATAACTATTTTAACTTTCAATTGAAAATTTTCAATTTAATCACTTACATGATGAGAGGGCTTAAGAAGCCACCATATTCATCTTCTAGAGATTGAGGAAGATCCCAATGAAAAAGAGTTACAAATGGTTGTAAACCTGCAATTGTTTTGCATGAGATTACTATATTAATTAGGAAAATATTAATGAGTGTCATCGGGACACTTTTTAAGCACCTTAAATAGTAAGTTTTAGTGAACTTTTTATAGGAATATGTGAAGTCAACACATTGGAAATTGAAATGCTTTACTTTTTGCATAAATAATTTCTTTAAATAGAAAACTTAAAGAATGTCTCGAAGACATTCGTTAACAAAACCCTATTAATTATTATCATTAACAACATGGGTGCGTTTGATCTGCTAAAAAACAGGGATTTGACAACTTTTATCGTACTCTATTTGATTTAGAAATCATTAGGATTATAGAAGCCACTCACTCATAAAAAATTCTACGCTCTCTCTCTAAAAACTCTCTCTCCCTTCTCTCTACACCTTAACCCTAGATCCGCCGCCGGCTACCTCCCACCCTAAAATCCAAAATCGGCCGGCAATATGTAATCACTACAGTGGGTGGTGCGACGAGCTCCTATGCTCCGTATCACCATGCCAGATTTCGATCTGGCCTCGGTTCCTCGGTTCCTAAGTCTTGGTGTGCGTTTTTGGGTGCTTCCTTCCCAGCTGGTAGCGATTGGTCTATCCTGCCGCCGCTGTTTTGGTTGTTGTCGTGATTTGGTGCTCTGAACCTTGCTGGTCATGTCAATCCGTGTTACCTCCCTTTCTCTGTGATGGTAGTCTGGTGTTTAGGTGCTTTGGTGGTTTGAATTTGTGTGTGTTGGTGGTGTTGGTGTGGTGATGTGGTGGTGGTTACGGTGGGGTTTGTTTGGAGGTGATGCTGAGTGGTGGTGACTGCGAGGTGGCAGTGTTGGTGTTGGAGGTGGTGCTGCTCCGTCTCTTTAGTGGCTTTGGTGGGGACAGTGAAAAAGTGGTGGCGGTGGTTGGGAGTTTGGTGTTGAGTTTAGCAGAGGTGGTGTTTGGCAGTGGTGAGGTGGTGTTTGGCCGAGGCTGTCTCCGTTCGTTCTCCGTCATTCCGTCGTAAATCCGGTCCGTTTCTCTGTGTTTTGCGTTGGTGACGTGCTGTGTTGGCGTGGAATTGTGGTAAGGTGGGGTCTCGTGCAAGGGTAGGTGGCCGAAGGCGAGGTGGAATGGTGGGGTGGACGGAGCATGGGGGTTGTTTGGGTCTCCTCTTGGCCTTGGTTATTTGTCCTGGCGTGCTCGAAAGGGCGAAGTGCGTAGACACTCCGTGTTGACGGTTGTGGTTGTTTTATCGTACCTTCAGGACGTATTGGTGTGGGTGTGGTGTTGGATGGTTAATGCCGAGTGTGAGTGGATTCTCTACGATACGAGAGTCTCTGACCATTTTCAAATCTGGTGAGATTTGCAGGACTCTTTGAGTCGCTGAGGGGTGTTCAAATCTGTTGAGATTTGCAGGTCTCTGGTCGAACTCTACTGCATCGGTTTTGACTGTCGGTTCTCTGCCTACCGGTGTCCCTCAACTTTCGACCTTTGGGGCTGCTTTCTAGATCCTGATGGGCCGAGTAATTTTAATTCGAGTTCGGAATTTAGTGTCTAGTCGTGTCTCCTAGGGTCGGGTAGGGGTTTTCTCTGGTGGGTTTAGTGAATCATTATTGGTGTATAGGAGGGTTGGGGAGATGATTTGGTGTACTGTTATTTGGTAAAAGTGTTTTATTACTTTACCTTTCGTTGTATGTTTCTCAACAATTCCTTACACTTCTTGTGGAGGAATTGTTCATTAATAAAATTTAGCCGATTCAAAAAAAAAAACTCTATTTGATTTAGAAACTGATTATTGAACTGGACAAAATAGGCTGTAAGGGACAGCACAAAAACAAGAATTTTTGTCTCTCACTGAACCACGGGACAACTTTTTGTCCACAGTACAATTATAAAAATACGAAAAATACTTATTTTAATTATGAATATAAAAATATTATCTTTCTATTTCTCTCCAATATAGTAGTCCTGTTCTATACAATTTTGTTCTGTAATGTACTGTTATGTCCGGTATTTCCTGTTTTACGATTGTATGATGAGAATATGCAAAACAAAATGATAAAAACAAAAAATGCAATAAATGAAATTGATGATTGTATTCTCACCATGTGCCACCAATTCATCGATTAGGTTGTTGTAATAGTCAATTCCTTCTTGATTTACTCCTCCACTTAATTTTCCATCTACATTAATAAAGTTATATATATAAAAAAAAAAAAAAACGGTTAATCAAGGAGAAATTATCTAATGTGTCAAGTTTTTAATTCATAATAACATGATTGATATAAATTAGACTTACTTGGGAGTATTCTAGACCAAGATATGGAAAATCTATATGCATCCAAATTCATATCTTTCATAAGTGCTACATCTTCTTTATATCGATGATATGAATCAACTGCAATGTCTCCACTTTTGCCATCCTTAATTCTTTCTACATTTTCATAGTCACAAAGAAAAATTAATATGCAACATTATGGAAGAACAACTAATTATTTATTTATTTATTTATTTTCTTCTTCTAACTAATAATTAATTTTTTTCTTTTTTTTCTTCTTCTAACTAATAATTAATTTATAATTAACAAACCTGAAGATTTATGAGTGAAGGTATCCCATATACTTGGTCCTCTTCCACCTTCACTTGCTGCACCTTCATATTGGTATGCTGAAGATGCTGTGCCAAATATAAAGCCTCGAGGGAAAGTATCTCTATTTATTGAACCTAATTGTGGTGCAGTATGAATTACCTCATCACCTTTTGTTATAGTAATTGAAACTAAAAGCAAGAGTGAAAATATGAAATATTTCATGCTTAATATCTTCTTAATTTGCTTCTATCTTATTTTTATGAGAGAAATAAATAATGCTTAATTGCTTCT
Organism: Trifolium fragiferum; assembly: GCA_954870985.1. Taxonomy (NCBI): domain Eukaryota; kingdom Viridiplantae; phylum Streptophyta; class Magnoliopsida; order Fabales; family Fabaceae; genus Trifolium; species Trifolium fragiferum. Next base: position 49,730,620 of record OX940790.1, read on the forward strand.
ATCTTTTTTTATGAGAGAAAGAAATAATGGTTAATTCACTTAATCACGTTTTTTGTGGGTTATGCAAATGCTAATGCGTACGGTTTTTATTTATAGTAGAAAAGAAGGGTACGTAGCTTAGCTTGTTCAGTGTAGCCATTTTTCTAGTCAAACAAATATGGTCAGTCAATTACGACGTCGGAGCTGTTTTTATATGACTGCTAATTATATTCCCTATGATTATTTGTGTGATCAATATTGATCAATCACACATTATATTTAATATATGTAGAAATAAAATTAAATGATTCAATGGATATTACTACTGTGAGTATTTCTTTATAGATTTGAATATTTGTGTTTTGACGAGAAATTTTTAGAATTGAGTATTGGCCCGGTATAACTCATCCTTATAAAATTGGTTTGTAAGATGAAAAAATTTTCTATTTTATAAACATATATTCATATTATCTCGAAATTATTGTAGAATTTTTTAACAGAAGTTAGCACTCATTTGATGTCAGAACTAACACCGAATCAGATTAAATTGGTGGTAAAATAAAAAAAAAAAGTTGTTTATTGACATTTTGCTTTCGTGATTTGTAGCTTATTTTAACTAAATTATAATTTATTATAGTTTATTTTGTTAAACTAATTTCAATTAGCTTATACTATAGATTAAAGATGTTAGGCTCTATTTGGCAAAATTAAGTTATAAGCTAGTTTATAGCTGATAGCTGAAAAACTACTTGATTAAAATTAAAGTGTTTGATAAAATTAGATTTTAAAATGGTTGATAAATATAAAATGATATAAAAAGATATGTATGTTAGTGGGTAGTTATTCTCTTTAGTGAGTAGTTTTTATTTCATAAAAAAATAATGAAATTAAAGGTTAAAAATGAAAAAATCTGTAAAAAACTATAAGTTATAAGCTCAAATGCTACTTGAAATAGCATCTCAAAAAATGCTATAAACTAACTAGAAAAGCTAATTACCAAACATCTTTATTTTTTTCAAACAAGTTTATAAGTAAGTCCAATAGTGCCCATTCAAATTAGCTTATGCAAAATACCTTATGCAAATAAATAAAGTTTTATGCTAATTTATAAGTTTTTACTAGCGAAAATTGTATTTTTATACTCTATTTTGTCATAAAGTACCTTGAGAAACTTATAATAATAAAGGCCGGCTTGGGCCCATGTGCAACATGAGCCGTTGCGTAGGGCCTCCGAAAATTGAGGGCCTCAAAAAAAAATTTATAAGGTAATAGTATTAGTAAATAAGGGGTGTAAAAAATAATTATGTTGCAACATTTTAAGGTTCAAGCCCAGTTTTTCTAAAGAGAAAAAAAAGGAATAGGAACAACGCTTTAACAAAAAGGGAACGAAGTTTGCGTAAGAAAAAAGAAAAGAATAATCGCGTTGCCGTTCAGTACATCACCAACAATCACGACTATCATCGACGGCCTAGCACCATCAGTCATATGACATACAATATGAAGACTTGATTATTGAATTTGCTTCAAAAAATGCTAGTAGAATGGCCCGTTTTATGTAGTTACATTAGACTATAAATTCATTTTATGTTAATTACAAGAATAATTACTATTTTTTTATGTTATTTACAATTTAAATTGATGATGGTTTTTTTTTAAATAAAAAATTATTAATTTTATATCAAAGGGCCATTTTACAATTTTGCACATAGCCTCCAAAAACATGGAGACGCCTCTGATAATAATACATAAAAATAAATTTATTTGCATAAACTAAAAAAAATTAATCTAAATGGGCTCTTAATTTATGATGTACCAAAAAAAAAAGCTTATAGTTTATGTTCTTTTCCTCGATTTTATCAAAGTCATGTTGTTATTTGGAAAAAAATTACATATGAATAAACATATACTATATATTTTAAGTCCATTATATTTAAAAGTTGGTTGAATTGTTAATTTTTCATAAACACTACAAATATTTTAGCAAATATTATCATTTTTTACGGTAAATTAATGTGTTTTTGATCATGTAGTTTTTGCATTGCAACAAAAAGAAATAATGTAATTTTGCAGTTTTTAAAAATTAAATAGAGCATGCAAAATTGACCAGTCCTAATAAATTGTCATATATTCAAATCCCTTCCCCACCAAACGTTTTTTCATTTGGAATAAAGGTGGTGGTGGTAAACTTGACCAAGAAAGAAAAAAAAAAGGTGGTGGTGGTAAAGATATTTGCTACCACAAATAAAATAAAAATAAGAGTTGAAATTGATTAATTTTGACCAACAGCTATTATTTTTGAACGGACCAAAAGATATTTGGATCTTACTTTCACTCAACTCCTCCAAAGAGTTCAGTTTTCCACTAAAGTCAACAGCGGACTTGGATGCAATGTTTTAAAAATCGGACTGGATATCGAACCGACAAGGTTTCAGTTCACTGGTTCATTGGTCGAACCTCTGGATTACTAATCGAACCGTATGATTAAACCGGTTGAATAAATCGATCACTATAACAATACTATATAGTTATTAAATCGGAAGAACCGGATGAATCGGACTTTAAAAAAATTGGCAGAACAAACATAAATTGACAACTTCATGAAACAGAAAAAAAAACTAATAAATTGAAGTAATATGAAAGGAATTAACAGAGCATAATATGAAAGTAACAAACAAAACTAATAAAAATCGATGAAACAAAATAAACAAAGCATAGAATGAAACAAAATTATAATTAACTAAGATAATAATAAAATAAAACAAATAATGATAATAAATCATAAATTTCGGAACTAATAAAATAAAAGAAATTGAAAAAAATAGAACGAACAACGTTTCTATTTCCTTTCGTCAAAAAAAAAAAACGTTTCTATTTCCTATTTTAATTGCTTTTTTTTTTTAAAAAATATATATTATAAACAAAACGACGTCGTTTACGCGTTTTTGGCAAAAAAAAATAGGGGCATGCAATCATACCGCTCGTTCGGTCAGACCGCCGGTTCACCGGTTTTTCCGGTTCCGAACGGTTCTGAGCGTTCTGATTACAACGTCGATCCAACTAATGAATCAGACCGGCCAAGCTCCGGTTCACAGTCCAACCGATCCGACCGGCCAATTCGGTCCGGTTTTTAAAACATTGCTTGGACGCAATTAATTGATAGGGTTAAAAAATTGAGGTTAAACAATAAATAATATTAAAAAAAAGTTCTTCATCCTGATATCTCACTTAAATAACCAACAATATATAAAAATATTATCGATACAACATGCATATAAAACAAAAGAACAAGAAAATAATTTTATTCAAAAAAAATATACACCAACAAACTATATTAAAAAAATCACAAAATATAATTTGAAAAAAAAATAAGAAAGAAATGTAACAGGTAAATCATGCATATCACTGTTGTTTGATCGATACTCCTTCGACATTAATTATAAGCAAATTTTCACTTTTTAGATTCATTAAAAAAAATAAGGGTTAATAAGTTATTACCCCCTGCTAAGTGAACGTGTTTTGCGTTACCCCCTGCTAAAAATTCCTTGAAGATTCCCCCTTGCAAAGTAAATTTTTTTTGCTTCCCCCCTTAGGTGCACTTTTTACATCAGTTATTTTGGTCAACCGATTTAAAAAGTTCAAATTTCTTGCACCCAAGAGGGAAAAATGGGGCAATCTTCAAGGAATTTTTAGGAGGGGGTAACGCAAAACACGTCCACTTAGCATGAGGTAACAACCTATTAACCCAAAAAATAATGTATCTAGTCTATGATTAAGGTTAGATACACGAAATTTGTTTTTAATTAAGGTCGGAGGAAGTACTTCACAATATTCTACCTTGGACCAAAATATATAGAACCCAAAACTATACTAGCGTATAAATTAGTTATCCATTTTTTTTCAAACAAAGTCAAAGTTGATTATTATAATTTATATAACTTAAAATAATACTTGTGTAAAAAAAAAAAACTTTAAATAATACTTTACATATAATGAAAGATATTAAATCATCGATAATAGACTATAAATTAATATTTGCACTAGTATTTAAATTAATATGTGTATACGAGAGACATATAGTCATCAATAATAAACTCTAAACCAATATTTACATTAATATTTATATGAATATGCATATAAAATGACTTAAAATTGTTTATAAAATATTTATTTATTTAAAAAAAAAATTGGGCTGGGCTGATGTGGCTATATCCACACCAAACCTTGAACAGATCCGCCTATGACTAAAGTCGAACTCAAGAAAAAAAATTTTCCTACCCCAACAATCTTTTTTGTACCCCTACAAATTTTTAAATATTCCTATTTTACCCTTATGTTATTATTTATATAATATTGTTATTTTACTATTTTTAAAATTTTATTTTTTTTGGGTATTTTTCAGAGTTAAAGCGACCCGGTAAGCGATTTACAGGTACACTTTTTAAAAGTATACCGGTATTCGCAATTTCCATAATGCACCGGTACTCTTTTTAAAAGTATACCGGTATTTTAAATTTTCCAGAACACACCGGTACACTTTAAAAAGAGCACCGGTGTAGTTAAGTTAAAAGAACATACCGGTACACTTTTAAAACTGTACCGGTATGTTGTTCGAAAACTGTACCGGTACACTTTGGAAAAGTGTACCGGTACAGGTTTTTTTTTTTAAATAAAATTTTAAAACTTTATTATTATTCACTTTTTTTAAAACTTTATTATTTTTCTTTGTACAACAGATATGGCTCAAACTGGCGATGCAGATCAAATATCAGTAGATACCACAGCTTTTTTTACGACCAACGAAAAATTTAATACACGAGATGATGTTATAACATGGGCACAAGATGTTGGAATTGCCAATAAAGTGAGTATAATAATTACTAGATCAGATACAAAGAATGGAATAAGAGGAAGAAATGACAAATTAATTTTGGGCTGTGATAGAGGTGGAAAATATGACTCTTCGAAAAGTTCTACGTCAACAGCAACAAAAAAATGTAATTGTCCATTCAAAGTTAGAGCCACACCTTCAACAGATGGTTCGGGATGGAAAGTTCAGGTTAAATGTGGAGTTCACAATCACGGACTACCTGATCAATATGCAGGTCATCCTTGTTTCTCTTATTTGTAATGTTATTTTTTTTCATAATATATTATATTTATCTTTGCAATTCAAAAATAAATAAAAAAATATGCAGGTCATCCTCGTAAGGCGCGTTTAACCGTGGAAGAAAATAAACGTGTTGAAGATCTGTCAAAGTGTAATGTAGCACCAAGGAACTGGCACATACTGGGGAACTGGCTGTACTCCATGTGGTCCATCAACAGGGCGACATAATATAGGATGTGACACCGTATAGTACCACGGCAGATAATCATCTGTAGCCTCAGCAGGATATGTCGCTGCACGTGTCGCCTGAAGGATCTGATCAACAGAAATATTATAACCGATCCAATCGCTATCAATGACAGCAGTGGCAGGAGCTGAAGGTGGTGGTGGTGGTGGTATATACTGTAAGAATCCATACTGCCTAACACACCTCTCTGGCAAATGAGGAACTACCGCACAACCACGCAGATAACCACTATACATACAAATCGGGTCATAAGGTCTAATACCCCTGTGATCTTCAAACGGACGCCAAATCACATCAGACGGGGTCAGTGCATCCATGATCGGTCGATACTCATGAACCTTCAGTTTCCCCTGCTTATATCTCCATCGCATAGCTCGAGGGAAACCGGGTGCATTACAAGAAAACCCGGAATCCGCATCCGCCCGCCGACCAAGGCCAGGGAAATACTCGTGAATCCAACACTGTTACAACAAAAATAAAAAATATGTCTATGCAACGAAAAAAAATATTAAATATTAAAAAAAAATCGCATACTAAATTACATTCTAAACATGCAATATGCATACAAAAATGTCCAAAATTAAATAACATCTACAGTACCGAAAAAGAAATGTTACCTGTAGAAGTGTCGCGTATCCTGCAAAAGCCTTTGTGGAGAACATGGAGGCATCATTCAAGTTATCATATAAACAAACTAACGCAGCACTGGCCCAAGAATATGTATGGCATGCAGATAAATCTCTAAACATAGGCAGCCATTTTGCGTCCACGCGCGTGTAGCTTTTATCCGTGAAAATAGTACATCCAACCAACAACAGCATCCACGCCCTACCAGCAAAAACAAATCTCCCGTGTTGGCAATTATTCTTATAACACTCATATAGCCACTGCTGAGAAAAATATCCACCCCTCTGCTCTGAAGTTTCTACCAATGCGCTCTCAATACTGACCCCCAACAACTCTGCTGCAAGTGATGCAGCTTCTTCCATGCTAACTGATATCGGAGTGTAAAAATTACCCCTAACAGGCAGATGCAACAGACATGACACATCGTCGAGTGTAATCGTCATTTCACCAAATGGCATGTGAAATGACGATGTCTCCGGATGCCACCTCTCAATAAATGCTGCTAAAAGGTTTGGATCAACCTTTGTCAAACTCGTATGCTCAAGCCAGCTCAATCCAGACAATTCCAACCAATTTTTAATAACTGGTGGACGTTGATCAGAAACCCAACTAGCTAACTTTGCTCCTAAAGATGCTCTCCTCAAAAGTGGACGATCCTGCATATATTTAAAAAAAAAAAACATTATCAATAATATTTTAACACTACTGTTGATATAACTTCATCAATATAACTTAACAAATAATAACAAAATAAACAATTAGTTACCTGATCAAACCATACATGACGAGATACATGCTGCTCGTATCGTGTCAGAAGTCTGGTATCAATGGGACCTCCATGCCAGCCCACAGCCGCAGGCTGCTCCGGCACTGGCTGATCCTCTGCCTGGCGCTCACGATGATCACCACGACTAGTCCCTCCCATACGTCGAATTCTACCGTCTCGTCCTCTGGTGCGCACCACTGAAAAAAAAATTTAATTTTTAGAAAAAAAAATAAATAAATCTTCAACTGGACCGGTATGAACATACATACCGGTACAGTCATTGAAAGTGTACCGGTATGAATATGCATACCGGTACAGTTGCACAAAAGTGTACCGGTATGAATATGCATACCGGTACAGTCGCACAAAAGTGTACCGGTATGAATATTCATACCGGTACACTCAAACCAACTGTACCGGTATGCAAGTTTACATACCGGTATACTTTTACACAAGTGTGCCGGTAAACTCACTTTCTCCGCTCTCTCGGTACACTTTGTTTGCAAATGGTAAAAGTGATAAATTTTTCACTCTTTTAATTTATATATGAGGGCATTTTAGTCATTTCAATTTCAAATGTTGGGGTATTGAAAAGATTGTTGGGGTAGAAAAAAAAAATTTCCGAACTCAATCGTATGTAGTGAACTCTCCAATATTGACCAAGAGTTATATAATATCTTCACATAATTGATGCATGTGTTATTTAACATATGTATTTTGGGTTCCCATAATATCGATTTACGGTTATCGATTATTAATATTTGTCAAGAAAGTTGGGAGATTTACAAAGTAAATTTGTCTCTTCTAATAAATTTTATGTATAAGTATTAATCATAAATTAAACTTCTGATTACATCTTTGATAAGATTAAGACTTTTAATATTTGAATCAATTTATTATCGATAGTTATAGGATATGCAAGTTATCTAATTTTGGATTTGAGCACTCCCATCATTCGATAATTTGTAATTCAAGCTATATTATTACATCAATTAATTGTTATCACATTATCTTTTTGGTTGAATAGGCTATGTATCATGTAGCAATAATTTGCAATATGAGATTTTTTACTTAACATACAAAATATTCGTATCTTATTAAGATTTTTTATTTTACTTTTTTGAATTTGTAGCAGGCAAGGAAATGTAGACTCAATCCCCCCAAAACTACAACAAGCCTAATACGATCGAGTCAAACCCATGTCACATAGGCGAGATAACTACCCATAATAATGAATAGACAAATCCATAAACTTGACAAAAGAAGAAGGTAAAAAGATTACTATAGATTAACTTGAGGTGTGCCACGTCAGATGTAATAATATATTCTTTATTTAATTTTATTAAAATCTCTTTTTCAGCTACTGCAGCTGTCCATGTGCACATTTTTAATAAGGCAGTTCAGAAACTGTCAGATTTTACAGCATTATGCAATACTTTATCCATAAAATGTCAGCATTATGCAATACTTTCTCCACAAAAAATCAAAAACTTAAATATCTCCTTTGCAGAATTAGCAGAATTAGTTTTTTATTCTGGTTTTTGCTTGCATTTAAAGCAAACTGCATCATAGTATCAAGTTATACTAATAAATATAAAACTTGAAGAGAAGTAGAAGGACAATTTGGTTTACGTGTTATTTGGTTTAGGTTTTATTTGATTTAGGTATTATTTGGTAGTTTTCCCCCAAAAGAAATCTAGAAGTCTATTTGTAACTCAAATCTTGGAGAGCAAGTAGAAGGACAAATCCGTCTTATTTTACAAAATCTAAACACTATAAATTGCCTTCTTTTCCCTCATTCTTTGTCCTTCTTTCCTTCATCACTAGAAGGACAACTCAATGACCAATCTTCATTTGCTTATTCTCATTCTCTTGCTTTGCATTGATTTCTTGACCCTGAAAATGATAAATTCAACTGATTAGATCTCAGTGAAGAATGAATTTAAAACTTAAGTTTTGTGATTAATTTTGTTCTCTGTTTTATTATGTAGGTGATAATCACTTCTTTCAAGGATTCTGCTTGTGATTCAGAGGTAGCTAAATGTTTTCTATCAAGTTCAGTTTCTTATTTATTTTGTATTGTTGTTTTCTATAAAAGTATAATTACATGAATGTCATTAGTGAATGAAATTGCAGTCTCACATAAAAATATTTGTGGTGCTATTTACTAACAATTTTTCTGCAGATAGTGAATACACAGGACTAAAATTTAAGTCCAAAAATACTTCATTCATGCAGCTTTAGCATCACATTTCCAATAGGATTTGCCAATACAAGCTGCACCAATCAATTATACATGTAAATATAAGAAAGAAAACCTAAAGAAGTATTCAACTTAGAACCTTTTTGGATTGGTAACCCTTATTTGAGCTTATTTAATGACATAAATTATTTATGAGGTTATGAAAACCATTTATGACCTTCTATGTACTGTTCTGAACTTATTTCTATAAAAAAACAGGCTGCAGGCAAAGATGTGTATATACTATTGAGAAGGTTAGTTACATATTAGATAACTAACGCGGGTCTAATGCAATATTACTAAATTATTGATAACTTGATCAATAATGAATACAAAGGACTCTATTTATACACGAGTCTATATGATAATAAAGAAGATAACAATGGAATCTAACCTGACTAACTATGTTATATTATATGACAGACTAACAAACTCTCAACTAATTATATGCCTAACAGAATGTTCTGAAGAGGTTGTAAGAAAAGCAAGGTCGCTATTACCTTGACAATCTGGGGTATGCAGTGCACCAGAAGCTGGTACAATCTCATTGTTTTTTGTCTCCATCTTTTTAGTTTCATAATATTTGGATATTGGTGATGCAGCATCAGTGAGATAAATAGCACCAATTTTCGATTTCGCAACCGGGAGTTCAGGCTTAGAACCTAGCCTCTTTTTCCTGTCAAAGTTAAACGAAATGGCACCTACAATTTGAGAAGATTGTAGTCAATAGTATGTTCATGAACGAACATTCACTATGATCCAATTAGGATTAGATTCCAGCTTAGATTAAGATAACTATTTGATTCCTAACTTTTCTTAAAAAAACTTCATAACTTTATAGTGATTATAATGAGAAGTTAAGTTCAAGATATATTAGTATTAGAATTAGACACTACTTTCATCTTAACTAGAACAGAAAGTTAAACTGGCCTATAAACGGGAAAAGGCACCGAGAAGAAGACGCACGATATATATAAAAATGAGAAAATTGTCACTGGGTTACACATCATTGAATTTGTTATCCTTAAATATAGTAGATAAAAAACGAACCGAGACCTGAATCAGCTCCTGACATTCTTTTCTGGCAATTTACATCACAAGTATGGTAAGGATTAGATGCTTTAGGACAGCCTGAGTGTGTGCGCTAATCTTCGTTCGTCTTTTTTCCTATCTCAACGTCTGTTACACTTCTGCAAAAACCTTTTGGTAAAAAAACGACATATTTTATAAGTGTTGAGAGATTTGTAGCCAGCCAATTATTTAATATCAGTTAGAACTCAAGAAAATAATAAATCACCAGCACTTTCAATAAGTCAAAACAGTCCAAGCATGTTTAGTTCAAAAGCAACAATTGATACAACTAAAGAAGTGACTTTTTTAGGCATAAAAACAGGATACCACAAGCTAGAAATTCAGATACAGGTACTGCATAATTATAGTTTCCTTACACTCCTTCAACAACAAAATGAAATACATCAAGAAATCAAATACACAAAACATGTCGTAAGATTACAAATGTAAGAAGGGGCAATCTTAGACATAGAAGCTAACTAAGTAAATCAGCACTTTGGTCCTCAAAATTGTATGGTTCGAGCAAATTAGTCCACTTAAATTTGCAAATTAGTCCACTGAATCCATATCCGACTTAGAAGTAAAATGTGTTGAAGATTTCTTTCCCCACCCCCCAGCTTTCTTTTTCACCCCCTGGATTTCCATTTTTAACCCTTGAAAAAAAGTTCAGTACACGCGTACTGAACTTTTTAACGATGTAAAACACCTATTTTTCAATATCGAAAAAGTTCAGTACGCGTGTACCGAACTTTTTGAAGGTAAAATCAAGGGTAAAGTTGGATTTCTGGGGGGTGAAAAAGAATGACGGGGGGTGGGATGAGAAACCATCAAATGTGTTGGTTAAGAAGAGATATTGGGCTTAAGCCCAATTCTGGTTATTACAGGGTGATGTATATAGCTTATTTTAAATTTTAAAAATATTTTTTCTATTTTGGTTTTCTTTTTGGTGAATAATAAAACAAATTCAAACTTAAAATTTATGTAATTTAATTTTAAAAATACCTACATCTAATAATATTTCTCTTTCCGTAAAAAAAATATATTTCTCCAATGTAAAATATTTCTCATTTTTAATCTTAGACTTAAGTATATCTTATTCGTTTTGATGTCTGATCGACTTTTAATTATCATGGTCCATATGTAAATGGATATTCATAAGGGAGGATAATATGATATTTATGTCCGCTTTATTGAATAAATATAATATTCATGTCCGCTCCATATGCGTGCGGATATCCGCTATGCATGTGATCCACAAATATTGAGATACACATACACATATTCATAGATATCCATGGATGACATTCTTTTTAAAGACATAAAAAATATTAACACATAATATTTATACATTTTTATGAATTGAATTTTTATCAAATATAAATTTGGCAAATGAATTTTCGTATTATGTAATGGATTTTTTTATATCTTATTATCTAAACCTCTGTTTCGACCTTTATAGAATTCAAAGTAAAAAATATTGCTTATGAAAATTTTCATAGTTTTGTTTTTATTTGTTTTCTAATGTTTAGATTAAAAAAAATAATAATACAAAAAAAGAAAAAAAAAATCATGAAAAAAAAAGAAAAAAAAAACGTCCGTGCGGGAGCACGGGTAAAAAAAACTAATAATCTTCTACATTTCTAGTAAATACACAAAGAACAAGGATTTGGATCTCCTCCTGTGTTTTCTATGCAGCTGTCTCTCCTGTACAATATTGGACCGTTTGATTAATCTAATGGTTGACCAACAAACAGGAAAAAGTGACAATTTAGAGGAGAGAGAAAAACATGAGAATGGATCCTCTCAAGTACACTTTAGGGTGTCTTTGGTCGGAAGGTTTTGGAGGGGAGGGGAGGCAAGGGGAGGTAATATTTGTAATTAGATGTGTTTGGTTCAATTTTTAGGAGGTGATGGGAGGGATGATGAGGGGAGCAAATTACCTCATAAGCTCAATTTTTGTTTCCCCCCAAATTGGGGGGATTTGGAGGGGAGGGGAGGGAAACTTGTTTTAATTTTATTAAACTGACAAAATTATCCCCAATATATCTTAAAATTCTAATACTACCCTTATTACAATTTTTATGATTAAGTTATAAACTTATTTGTTGTCCTGATGCTATACTCCTTGTTTGCCTCCATTTTTGCCGTGACTCTTCTTGCTACAGACAATGTATGTCGCATGCTCCTTGTTCTCCTTATTTACCTCCATTGTTGCCTGCTACTTTTTTTTGACGTGTTGATCATATGCTACTTGCTAATCATATATGTTGTATAATATTCATATTGTTATATAATAGTGTTGCCTGCTCCTTGACGTGTTGATATGCTCCATTGTTGCCTACTTGTTTTCTCTTCTAGTTGTTATATAATGTTTAATATTTTGTATTGTTTCAAATCACTTGGTTTTGTATATATATATATATATATATATATATATATATATATATATGAGTCAGGATCAAATGACACCAACTAGTTTGACACTAAATATTACACCGCTCAATAACGCTTTAACGAATTCGAATTTTATAAAATCCACCGTTGGATTGGAAGATTATATCATATATATCATTCATGTTAAATTTTATAAAAATCTAAAAGCATTTAATATGTTATTGAGACTCGTCAATATATATATATATGTAGCTTGCTTGGGTTTACACATATAGCTACTATTTGCTTTTGTTAAATTATTATTTTACTATATGTTTATGTTAAATTTATTTTTTAAATGTTTTATTGAGTTAGATGGATCTTCAAGATCAAGAAATTGCTATTAGAAGATGGATTGATTTGCGCCGAAGTATGCGTTATTTGTTTTGATGCAATAATAAAGAGATACGTGCTAAGATTTTAAGGGTAAAAAAATAAATTATCTTTAAAATACTTCCCCTCCCCTTGTGAACCAAACATATATTTAATTAAAATACCTCACCTCCCTTCATCTCTCCTCTTTTGAACCAAACATATATTTAATTAAAATACCACACCTCCCCTCCCCTCCCCTCCCTTCCTCTTCCCTTCATTAAAATCCCTCCCCTCCCCTCATTTGAACCAAACACACCCTTAGGTAAATTGTTTTTTCAAACCATTGATTTGGGAGAAGAGAGAGAAAAGAAAAAGTAAAAAGGTAAATTTAATGGTGATGATTTAACAATTGAGACAATTGAGAGGAAAACAAATTGAGAGAATTCATTATCCGTTCTGTGGGTTTTCTTCTTCCCTGGTTGTTGTCATTATCTTTATTTTTTATGCTTTATTTTTAGAATTTTTTTTTTGAATGGCGCTTTATTTTTAGAATCCAATCCGATCTCTTTTATACACCATCAGTAACATTGAGAGTTGAAATTTATGTTTGGAAATGTCTTCACCATTCTCAACAAGAACAAGAATGGAAATTTTACAGCACCAAAATTGTAATTTAAGTCACTTAAAAATTGGAATCAATGTTCACCATAGCCAAAATCTGGAACAAACATCTACACCAGTTTTCATGGTTTCCATGTCAACAAAAATAGAAAAGAATACGAAAGGAGAAACAAAGATGGAAAGGGACTCTCTTTTGGAGTGGATTTCCTTCCTCCGCACTCTCCGCCATTTAAGGTGGCGCTCTATTATAAGGCTACGCCGGCGTAGTGAACGGCCGTTGTCGTGAACAAGTTCTTTAAACATTAGGTTCTCTTTTAAATTAGTTGTAGACTTGTAGTGCCTCGATCTCCCTTTCTTCAATGCCATATTCTTTTATTGTGATTTTCATTTTCACGTTTTCTCTCTCACTTGGTTGTTAGATGATTAATCAAACGGTTGGTAACAAAACAGGAGAGAGCGCAGGAGACAATTGGACAGGAGACGATTCAGGTCCAAAGAACAACAATAATCATCACCAATAATAAAATCAATCAACAACACAAATTTACACAACTTTGCTACACACTTTTATCACCTAAACCCCAAAATCTCCTCTCTCAAAGTGCTGCTGCCGAAGCCTCTGTTTGCGTCTCGTTATTTGGTTTCTTCACGCTGGCAATATTACCGATTGTTGTTATTCTATCACACACACAGACACATGAATTGTGTTGTCTCAATTAAGGAATCCCTTACCTTTGGTCTTCGATTTTTTTGTTCTACCCCAACATTTATCCATTTACTCCAACATATTTTAAAATATTCTCATTCTACCCTTATGTTATTCTAGTATATTTTTTTATCGTTTTATCACTTTTTCAGTCACCGATCCCAAAACACTGTTCCGATAATGTATTTTTTTTTTTAGTCTGTTAATTTTACCGGTACACTTTTTAAAAAAGTATACCGGTTTGTGTTATATCAAAATCATATAATACCGAACCACTGTTTATAAGTGTATCGGTTTTGAAAAAATTTATACCGGTATAAACAAAGTGTACCAGCTTTGAAAAACAGTTTAGAAGCAACAAATATGCTTTCGTTCATGAGCATCCCCCATATTTATTTTTCTTTTGGATTTTAAAGACTGTTTTAATTAATAAGTTTCTGATTCCTTTCTACCATTAATTATTAGATAGGAATCAAAAGAAAACCCACCTCTTCTCAACAAGCCCACCTTTCCTTATCTCTCTCACGAGCTCACTCAACAACAAACCACTCTTGATGCATAACCACTCAATAACAAGCTCAAATCTCAGGTGGGTTCTTTTAGGTTCTGTTAACCTCAAGATTATAGTTAGAAAGCTTAGTTTCCCCCAATTTCACAAATGCATGAGAACATTAGGTATATTAGGTTTTTAAGCATAACTCTTGAAATCAAATAAATTACTCAACTGAAAATAGCCCTTGCATGATGAATTGACTGGAATTGGTGAAATTTGATATCAATAGGTGTGTATCTATGGTAAAATATGTAAAGATTCTGTAAAATTATGCAGGTCGCAAGTTTGAATCGGTGCAACGTTTCCTCAAATTATACCCGTACACTTGCACTTCCTTTGTACCGGTAAACAATAGCTACAACACTTGCACTTCCTTACCGGTACACTTCGTTTATACCGATATAAATTCTATTTTTTTAAAACCGGTACACTTATAAACAGTGGTCCGGTATTATATGATTTTGATATAACACAAACCGATATATTTTTTAAAAAGTGTACCGGTAATATTTACATACCGAAAAGAAAAAAAAAATACCGGAACAGTGTTTTGGGATTGGTAACTAAAAAAGTGATAAAACGATAAAAAAAAAATATACTAGAATATAAGAGTAGAATGGAAATATTTTAAAATATGTTGAGGTAAAGAGATAAATGTTGGGGCACAGACACATGGACCAAGACCATTCCTTTTAACACCCCCACACATCACTTTTTTTTCTTTTATTAATAATTGGTGTGGGTCCCAGTTGGGGAGGGGATGATGATACATATTAAGCGTGGACAATGGTCAGTTTCGGTCGAATTCGGATAAAAAAATGTCCATCCAAAACAACCCACGGTTTGAATATCTCAACCCACTTCCGTCCACTTAGAGCTTCGGTTTGGTCGGGTGACGGTTTGGATTGGGCGAATTTTTCGGATGTAAATTTAGGTCAATAAGTCATGAATAGCGACTTCCTCCCCAGACTCAGAAATCAAACAATACACAATTAAATTTTAAAGAAAGAATGCAGGAAAAAAAGTATATATGTGACGAGAAAAAAATTGAAAAGAAGCATAGAAAAATAAAATAACAAATAAAAAAAAAATGAGAATAATATAAAGAGATCCAAAATCAACACAAAAATAGTAGTCATGGAGGGATGGGGTGTGAGACGAGTTTGAGAGAACTCTGGATGATGGACATGATGAAATCATGGAAATATGAGACGAGATTGACAAGTGGAAAGTGTAGATTCAGCTCATTGAAAATATAAATAAGGGAAAAAAAAAAATCACATAAACTTTTAGTCAAAATCACACCTTTGATCTACTAGAGTAATTATACTATGCGGTCATAAAAGCTACTTCATTGTCATCGGTCGAATTCGGATTTCGTTGGACCTGAAAATCCAACCCAAACCCGTCTGACGCAATCCATTTAAACCCAAATTTATTCATCCATTTAACCCACGACCCGACCTACAACCACCCAATATTAAATTCCTTTTATCGGTTATGTCGAATTCGGATCGATTCGGAAAATTTGTCCACCCCTAATACATATAACAAAGTGGATACAACGTGGATTAACTTAGGATAATGGAGCAAATGAAAAAAAAACTGTACCGGACCAGTTCGCCCAGACCCATATTCGCCTAAGCCCATTACTTACTTATCTGGTTCGCCCTACCCGGCATAGGGGGCTCCGAGCCCACTACATTTTGATTCAAGCCCATTTCGCCCCACTAACTAAATTGTCACATGTAAAACATGCATTCAGCCATGATGAATGAACACAACCCCACCTTCCACCAAAAGAGGAATCATGGAATCATGGGATCATGGGGAAGTTACTCAATTAACTAAGTTTCTCCATATGCCTATAAATACAACCCTCTAAAGCTTTTCTAGAGAGAAAAAAATTAATTAGACTTAGCACAATTAATGTATCATCCACCACCAATAGTGGACTCACTCCTGGATTGGTATCCCCCAGACTAGGTGCTTCTCACCGAACTGGGTCAACAAATAATGCATGTTATTTACTTTCTCGTTCCTTATTTTTATCCTTACACACCGAAAATTAGCCTAACTACAATTACTACTTTATTCACCATTATTAAATATATCCCCCCTAAGTTCCACATCGGAACAAAAACAAACTCATTTTTATTTTAAAATAGCGTAGTAGTTAGAATTCCAGATAAATAATGCTACGGATTAAAACATTTGTGCTTGTATATAGGGGTGGTAATATGTAGGGTTGAGTGTGGATTTTATATTTTCCAAATACACACTCAAAATTAAGAGTGTTCGTGATGCGGTTTGGTTCGGTTTTTAGTACAAAAATTTTACTAATCCCGAGATAAAATTGCATGCGGTTCGATTTGGTTCGGTTGGTTTTTAAAAAGTCATTCAAATCAAACCAATGCAGTTAGGGTTGGTTCGGTTTCCGCGGTTTATCATGATATACAAATATGATAATATTACCAACATGTTACAAAATAAACATCGAAAATTTTAATTTATTTTATTGTTTACATAATAAAATATGTATATACATAAATTGCATGCACATAAAAAACTTATTTTTAATACTAATAGTATAGTTCTGAATTACGTGAAATTATATATTTTGACAACCTATTGTTTTATGGACTCAATTTGGGTTTGACTTGATAATAAGTTGATTGCTACTAGTTGATATAGTTAAGTTAACTTTTGCAATTTTGTTTGGTTTGGTTTTCTAAAATGAAAATCGCAAACCAAATTAAATGCAGTTTAGAAGAAAAACGATCCGTGCTGATTAAATTAAATGCAATTTTCGGTTTGGATTGGTTCGATTTGTGGTTTTACTTTTGAATTGATTCAGATACGATCACCCCTACTCGAAACCACCACTGGAATCTAAATTCAAAGGTTGTTCAGGTGACAAAACAAAATCCACTCATATCCGTTGGGTTTGAATTTTTTTATCCAAACTCCCAGCAACAACACACATAATTAATTATCTGCCCGAACCCGCCCCGATTTCATTGTCCTTTTACATGATAATATTCCAATATTCAATTCTTTTACAAAAAAAAAACAGTAAATTATTAGGGATGGCAAAGCGGGCAAGTCCGCCCCGTTTAGCTTCGGCCCGCTTAAGTCCGACTAAAAACAGGACCAGCCGAGCCAACTTAGGTGGCCGAGTCTAAAATCACAGCCCGCTCCGTTTATTGGCGGACAAGTGAGTTGGCGGGCCGGCCAGTCAAATAAATTTTTTTGACACTTTATTAGAAAAGAAATGCTAATATTATTTATTAAAAATAAAAATAAACAAACTTATGAGAAAAAACTAATTTATGAGACAAATCAAACCCGAACGCAATATCAAACCAACACATCTAACAACATAGTTAATGAATTTAACATAATTATAAATCGAAAAATAAAATCTCAATAAATCCAACATTACAAATCCAGAAATCTAAAAATAAATCCAACATTACAAATCTCAAAGGAAAAACAATATCTTTGTTCATATATAATATGTAATAATTCTACCGTTCATAATATGTAATAATTTCACAGTTTCAGAATGTGATGTTGGTTAATAAAATAAATGAGCAACTTACACTGAAATTTGGAGAAGAAGAATTATAATAAGAGAGTAAGCGGCAACAAATAATCCTAAAATTTGGTACTGGTTGTAAGAATGAATAGAAAAAAAAAACCTAAATTTACTTTAAATAAGTGTTGTATTTTATTAGGTTGGACTTATTTATTCTTTACTTAATAAAAGAAGATAAATTTTATATTTTTATGTAACTCGCGGGCCGACCCGCCCAACCATCGATCCACCCCGCTTTTTAAGCGAGTTGGGCGGGGCGGACCAGCTAGAGGTGTTGAGTTCAAAACTTAGGCTCAGCCCGTAAAAAATGACGAGGTAAACAAACCGACCCGATGGATCGGACCCGTTTTGGCAACCCAAAAATTATAAATAAAATCATGTACAACACCTAGAATAATTGATGCTCATCCACTTTAAAAATTAAAATCCAAGCTTGGTGGTTTAACATAAGCGTAATTAGGTAATTTAGCATCTATCTAGGTATGATTTCAGCTGTGGGTTTGAGTTATCTCAAATATGCACCCATGATATCAGGTGTCACTCGAATCCAGTCAACTCGAGTTTTCGCCCGTTGACTCGGGTTCAGGTAGGCCCCACTAGTTCAAACTTACCGGTCATCCCTACCTGCATATACTAATATTTTATCAATTAAACTATGCTCTTATTTTAATCCTCACGTATTTTTGACGATCTAATTTTTTTTGGAGTTTAACCCCGCGATTCCTAGAGAAAAAAAAAACTCAAGTAATTCAAAATTCGATTGTGGGTAACTAAAATCTGGCAAGAAATTCTTCAATTGTTTTGTGTTGACCCTCCAATTCATAGGAGAGGGGAATCTCAATAATTCAGAATTCTAAGTATGAAAATATTAATAATTAATTTGGATTTTTTGTTTTGTGAGTATTGAATTGGATCATTAGAAAGTTATAACACACCAAAATTTTTTTTTCTTTTTTTGACGAAGGAAGACTTATAACATTTCATTAAACAAAATGTGTTCAATACAATGTGGTATATCAACCAACACTTGGGAACTAGCTGAAAATAAGGCCGCCTTAGCAAGATTATGGGCAACCTCATTTGCTTGTCTCCGGATAAACTCAACACTC
The DNA here is from genome assembly GCA_954870985.1 of Trifolium fragiferum. Classification (NCBI taxonomy): domain Eukaryota; kingdom Viridiplantae; phylum Streptophyta; class Magnoliopsida; order Fabales; family Fabaceae; genus Trifolium; species Trifolium fragiferum. The sequence goes on from OX940790.1 coordinate 49,749,997, forward strand.
GAGTCGTTATACAAATTAGAAAAACATAATTTACAATTTTTAATTATATCCCCAAACTCTGTAGCATCTGATTTAGATGATGAGAAGCTGTCAACCACTCTTTTTGAGTCCAACTCAAAGTCAATGGGTCCTAAGTTGAGCTCATGCACCCAATTAAGCGCATAAAGAAGACCAATTGCTTCACCGACATGCACCTCACACCTATGCGAAAAGCACTCTGTTTTAGCACGAATAAATGCCCCATCTGCATCTCGAATACACATACCAATGCCCACTTTAGTACCATCAAAAGAGGCATCAATGTTGCATTTAAATCGGCCTGGTAGGGGCTTCTTCCAATTACTCACAGCAACACTTTGCATGACAACTGATGGTCTGTTGTGCACCTGTCGAATAGCAATCCAATCGTTTAACATATCCTCCGCACGAGCTAAAACAAAATTCTTGGCATCAATAGTGTTATTCCAAATCTTGTTATTGCGTTGTTTCCAGATGCTCCATAAAACTGTCGCAAGCATAGCAGAGTCATTGGCAGTTAGGCGCTGAAGCAGATTAAAAATTACGGTAGCAATGTCGCTGTCCTGATCAACAATTGCTGTCACGTCTAGAGAAAATCTACTTTGACGCCAAATGTTCATGCTGTTCCTGCATAGAAAAAATAAATGCATACTATCTTCATTCTCTACATCACAGAAAACACAATTTGTTGGACAATTCACACCTCTGTCTCGAAGTTTAGCACGCGTTGGAAGGCAATCACGACAAACACGCCAAAGAAAATTCTTAACCTTTGGAAGAGTGTGAAGCTTCCAAATTAAATGCCACATTCCCGGTCTTGAGAGGAGAGAAGTATCAATGAGTTCTTGAGTGCAGAGTCGATAGGCACTCTTTACCGAGTAATGCCCATGTAGATCAGCACGCCAAATTAGTTTATCCTCGGTCACAGAAGGAAACAAGGCTGTATTGATGATTTTATTTGCATTTGTAGTATCAAACAAAGAAGTAACAAGAGGAATATTCCACGATTTATCATCCGGGTGAATAAAATCAGCAACACATAAGTGATTGAGAATAGATGTTGTATCAGCCGTAGGTGTCAAACAGGATCCATCAAACAACCAATTTTCATTCCAAACCGGTATATTGGTTCCATCCCCAATGCACCATCTATTACCTGCTCTAAGAATAAACTTTGCATTACAAATGCTTCGCCATACATAGCTTGGGTTATGACCAACCGTGGAATTAAGAAAACTGTTGTGCGGGTAATACTTAGCCTTGAAAAGTCTCGAAATAAGACTATTTTGATTAGTCATCAGATGCCAACCTTGTTTGCCAAGCATAGCAAGGTTAAAAGCAGTGAGATTCTTGAATCCTATTCCACCCTCATTCTTGTGCATTGACAGTTTGTCCCATGACATCCAATGAATACCTTTATTTTGGGTTCCAGAGTGACCCCACCAGAAGGAATTTAACATTCTTTCTATTTCATCACATAAGGCATAAGGTAGAAGGAAGAAGAAATAAACTCATAAAATATGTTGGAATAGATTGAAGTACCGATTTAATAAGAACTTCACGCCCGGCTTTCGATAGACACTTACTACTCCAAGAATTTATCTTCCTCCAAACTCTATCTTTTATGAATCCAAAAATAGCTTTCTTACTTCTGCCCACCATGGATGGAAGCCCAAGATATTTACTTGTTCCGAGCACTGATTGCACACCAAGAGTATTAGAAATGGCATCTCTATCTGCTTGAAGCACATTCCTGCTGCAAAAAAATTCTGACTTTTGGAAATTAATGGATTGACCGGAAGCTGCCTCATAAGTCAAAAGAATATTTTTCATGGCCAAAGCCTCAATGTTATTAGCTCTGAAGAACAAAAAACAATCGTCTGCAAACAGAAGATGAGATATTATAGGTGCATTTCTGCAAATCTTAGCACCGTGGATGTCACCGCGTGCTTCTGCCTGGCGGATAAGAGCTGAGAGGCCTTCAGCACAAATAATGAATAAATATGGGGACAAAGGATCCCCTTGCCTGAGTCCTCTACCTGGGATAATGGGACCAACTGTGCTGCCATTAACAATAACAGAATAATCAACTGACTCTACACACATCATAACCCAAGCTACCCATTGTGTTGAGAATCCCATTTTTGTCATGATACCACGAAGATAATCCCAATCAATGCGGTCGTAAGCTTTGCTAATATCAAGTTTGAGAGCAACTTCTCCCATTTTACCCCGTGTTTTGGTTTTCATAAAATGCACAATCTCAATCGCTGCCATGGCATTATCAAGAATGGATCGACCCAGCACGAAGGCAGATTGATGGATCGAGATACATTTATCTAACACACTTTTCAATCTATTAGCAAGGACTTTAGCAACCAATTTATAAATCACATTGGAGAGGGCAATAGGTCTCCAATCTCTCATGGAGGTTTGTTCATCCCCTTTAGGAATAAGGGCAATGTTCGTCAAATTGAGAGTGGATGGGAAGTTACCTGTCGTAAGCCAAGAACAGCATTCCTGAAAAATTTGTTGACCGCAAAGTGACCAAAAGTGCTGATAAAGTCCGGGGTTAAATCCATCAGGACCCGGACACTTGTCTGGCTTCATAGAAAAAAGTGCCTCTCTGAATTCATTGATTGTAAAAGGAGCAATAAGGTTAATGTTATCTTCTGCTGAAACAGATGGATTAACAACATCAAGAACAGGTTGTAAAGTGTTGTTCTGCTTTTGAAAGATATGCACAAAATAATCTCGAGCAACATTGCATATGTCGGGTGCCGCGGTGACTCGATTACCTGCGTCATCTACTAAGGAAATGATACGATTAATTTTACGCCGTGATGTTGCAGCCGCATGGATGAACTTGGTGTTAAGGTCACCGCCTTGAAGCCAATGTGTTTTGGCTCTTTGTCTCCAAAAGGCATCTTCCTTAACCAGTAGATGAGACATTCTTCTCTTAAGTGCATTAAAATAATTAATGTTACCAGCATGAACTTGACAGCGAACACGATCCAGTTTCCGTCTGCACTTCTCAATATCTTGTTTGAGATGTTGAAAATGATTTCTGTTCCAAATTGATAGATCTGCAGCACACATGTTAAGCTTGGCTGAAATGTTATTATCCCCATATGATTGCCACTTGTTATGAACAAAATCATGAAATTCTGGATCAACTAACCAAGCATTTTCAAACTTAAACCGTGTCTGACTTCTTCTGATTCGGGGTCCTGGTTCCTTAATCAACATTATTGGATAGTGGTCTGAACTCGGCACTGACAAATTTTCTATAACAACATTAGGAAACATAGTGAGCCAGGACTCTGTAGCTAAAGCACGATCCGACTTCTCTTCAACGGCTCTGTTTGTACCTAAACTTTTAAACCAAGTAAAAGGATATCCTTCCATGTGCACATCAGTTAAACCAGAATCGACAGCAGCTGAACGGAAGCCGTTGATGAGCCACTGAGATCTTTCAGCTCTACCTTTCTTTTCAGTGGCTGATAGAATATCATTGAAGTCTCCGATGATACACCAAGGAAGACTAGATACCTGAGATAAATGTCTTAAAAAGTTCCAAGAATCTCGCCGCCTACCACTTCCTGGAAAGCCATAAAAACCTGTTAACCGCCAATTCCCATGAATGCTATCCTGCACCTCAACATTTATATGATTTGCAGAAAAATTCATAATAGAACAAGAAAAGGGTGCTCGCCACAAAAAAGCTAAGCCACCACTATGACCTTCACAATCAACAGAAAAACAAGAATCATAACCCAACAAACAACGAAACTCTTCCATTTTATTAGAGGTAGACAAAGTCTCACAAAGGAAAAGAGCATCCGGTTTATAAACACGGACGAGGTATATTAAACTAGGAACTGCTCTCAGGCCACCTACACCTCGGCAGTTCCAACTAATGACATTCATTTCTTGCGGCAGGCCTGATCAACAGGTCCTGCCATTACATTGTTTACATCAAATAAAGGATTAACAAGCATCTGCACATCAGTCTTTTCATTGTTATCATCTATCTTCATAACCTCAACTCCTTCCTCATTCATATTCTCTTCAAAACGAACCCTCTTTTTCGGACCAGAATTAATAGTTTCAGTGTTATCATGTTGAGCAATAACAGTAGCAGCTGTGTCTTGCGCCTTGCTGGATTCTCCTATAACTAGCAGCTTGTTGGGATTGATTGTTGGAGGTGGCAGCAATAGCTCAGGACCTGCAGTTGGGGCTCGAGTATACACACCAAAAATGACACTCCATAAAAAAAAAAACATGAAGTTTTCTCTCTCAGTCCCACACGTTTATTTTTCACCCTCTAAAAATTCGATTTTGCCCTTAATAAAAAATTCGGTTCGCAGAAATCGAAATTTTTCTAGTTTAAATTTCAGGAAATTTCGGTTTCTAGAAACCAAAGCTGTATTTCAAGGCAAAAAAAAAAAATCGGTTTATAAAAACTGAAGTTTTTATTGAAGGGCAAAACGGAAAATTTGAGGGGTGAAAAAGAAACGTGAGGGGTTGGAAGAGAAAACATCAAAAAACATTGCACTATATATATTTCTTCACCTGTATCAATTTGGGTAATTTTCTTTAACCATGTGAGTCATAGAGCTTTCAAAAATTGTAGGTTTAATTGCAATTTTAGTCCCATTTTTTTAATCATTTAGCAGATTTGATCCATCTATTTTAAAATACTTCAGCTTTGATCCCTCTATCATAATTTTTAACTACAAATTGAAAATGTGATATGTTTTAAACGACATGGTATATGATTTGATAATGAGAAAATATCAACATCGATTAGATGATCAGAAAAATATTTTATAAAGTTAATTTAAAACATGTTGTATCATCATATTTTAGACAAAATATGTGTTTGGAAACCAAAACTGTCAAATTTTAAAACAGAAGGACCAATTCCACAAAATGGTAAGAATAGCGGGCCAAAATTACAAATAAGCTATATTTGTATTTATACAAATATCTGTTAGTACGGTGAGGTGCTTGGAAAATAAGAGAATGACAATATAGAATACCCGCGTAAGAATTTAATTGATTCAGGAGGTTTTTATAATTTTCGTTGGCACTATTGGGCATTATTTTTTGCACATGGTTCCAGTACCTTTAACATAAATTTTTGGGTTACACTTTGTTTGGTTTGAGAGAAATAGAGGAGAGAGAGATAGGGAAGAGAGAAAAAGAAGAGAAACTAAAGTTTTCTTCTGATTGGCAAGCAGAGAAAGTGAGAGGAGAGAATAATAAATGGTGGGACCCACAGCTTTTTGCTTTCTCTCCTTATATGCGAAGAAAGTCCAGATATTGAGCAAAACACTATCAAAATTACTCTTTTACCATTGAACATGTGATGCTTCGTATATATATTTTTCATAATAGTGCTCAATTTTTTTAAGGCAAAACCAATGTGTATTACCTGCCGTTAATTTGTGGTTGCACATGCTTTGGAAAAATTGGGCTGTTATTATTTTTTTTATTAATAAATAGTAGTATATTAGATAAACTAAGCTCGTTAAAACTTGCATTAAAATAAATTGAGAATTTTATAATTAATATAGAAATCCATATAAGGGTAATTTTGTCCTTTTATAAATTAAACACATCTCTTTCTCTTCTATTTCTCTCTTTTCTCTCTTATACCAATCAACACATCAAATCTACTCTATTTCTCTCATCTTTCTTTCTTCTGAAACTCTCTCTCACTTCTTTCTCTCTTCTCACTTTCTCTTCACAACCAATCACACCATTAAAGAAATATGAATCGATTTATGAGTTTGGAGAAACAAGAAGAAAAATATGTTTTTAGGTTGAATTCTATTTTTATTTTTTTTTTGGATTTGACACCTCTTTGCAATTTTATTTTTTAATTTGGTCCCTCTAAATAAATGATTGAGCTTGAGCGTCATATTTGATACACCATCTTCGTTTGTCAAAACATCGTTTTTGAAAACAGCGTTTAATGTTAGAAACGAAAATCAAAAGAATATTTTTTTGTACAAGTAGGAAAAACAAACAGAAGAAAATTAAAAGAAACTATCTAGTAAACCAAATTCCACTAGCATCTGCTAGTAGCGCAAGGTTTAGTCCAACAGGTGGGATGGCGATGGATGAGTAAACAACAATGTTCTTTGCCCTATGCTTAGCTAAGTAGTCAGCGCAAGCGTTTCCCTTTTGAAAAGTATGAAAGATTAAGACCTGCCAATTTCTCTTTAGGATGTCCTTTATGTTGTGGAGGATGGTTGTATAATGGTGCCACACATCAACATGTTCAGTAATGAGCTTAATCGCCATCTCGGAGTTGGTATAACACCACATGTCCTTGATGTTCAACTCCCAAGCTAAGAGGAGACCTTTATAAATTGTCATAAGCTCCGCATGAAGGATATTTGTGATTTGTGAATATGAGATTTCCAAAGAAGCCATGGATCCAAGCTCCAACTGCATTACGAATCAACCCTCTAAAATCAGAAATATCCGGATTACCGATACTACAAGGATTACCCTCAAAAGAATTTGCATACTCAAATATAGAAGTTTTTTTTTTTTAACAAAAGATGAATTCATTAATTATTTAAATCATAATAAATAATGATTTCCACGATTTGTAGCATAGTTTGTGAGTTTTATTCCAATGATATGCGGTGTATTATATTATCATAATCCCAACCAAACAAGATTACGTTTAGTCAAAAAATCAAATTTTTTAATGAGCATGGGGTATAGAAGAGAGCATGTCAATGGTGACAATAACATGACCCAGAAAGGGATCTTCCGAAGAGGAACGCGTTCACACTCTTTTTTTTAAACATACTAGACTTTGACCCGTACGTTGCACGGATTTAGTTGTGTGATAAGTATACGATTTAAATTTTTATAATTAAAATTGCATATAAAAATACAAAATAAAATCTAAATATAAATATATTGAAACTTAAAATAAGCCAAAATAAAGTCTTGCTCAAACTGTCAAATACAAAGATTCAACCTGTGTGGTATGTGAATCGCACAGGTCTTTTAAAATGTCAGACTACAATATTTTTTTTGAAGTCAATAGACTTTGAAGATGTACACTTATGTTTTTATACGGTCATGATTGAGATGAGAAAGAAACCAACCGCTTATATTACAATAGATTGTGAATTATATGCAAATAATTGAAGCAACCCCACGCCATAGTAGACTGCATAAACTAATGAAAACTCTAAACAAAATCAAATTATTTGTACATATTCTGACTTGATTTCATGAATGGCAAAAACGCAATTCAATAAAAAAACACAAATTAATCTACAAAATATTTATGTAGCTCTATAACATCTTTAAAGTAGACAATTGATAGATAAATAAGAACAGATCAAACAAAAACTAATAATTTGCTAGTTCCATAAAGAATACATGCAACATCCTGTATTTTAATAAAAACATTGCTTCTTCCTTGTCTTCATGGTACTATATTGTCAAGAGAGACAATGTGTGAGTTGTCACAAAACCAAACACTTGTCACAAAAAAGATGACAAATATGGAATGAATAAACAAAGAAAATGAGAAAGGAGAAACAGGTTAAAAAAATGGAGAGAAGAAAAAAAATAGAATGCACGCATAGAAAGAGAAAGAAAGAAAAATCATAAGGGAGAAAAAGAGATTGTGAAAGATGAAAGAGAATGACATAATTTTTAGATAAATAAAAATTATAAAGGGTATTAATCAATAAGTTGAGTGTTAAATTCATATTTTACTCTTCAATGCAAGCCTAAGTCCAATGCATTTTCTTTCTTAGTTTTTCAAAGTTGTATTCAAAATTTAAATTTGGATACATAATAAATGCATTGCACAGGTTTTGTGTAGTGTCAAATATATGATTTAAATTGTTATAATAAAAATTGCAAGTAAAAAGAATAAAATGAAATCAAAATATAAATATAGTGAAACTGAAAATAGTTGATACAAAAATTATATGAAAAAATGCAAAAATAATAATCAAATATGTGAGATATAAACGAAATTAGTTGATAGAGAAAACTAATCAGTCGTGGCATTCAAAATAAACAATAATAATAGCATTACATAATAAATAATAGAATTACATAGAAATCAAATTAAATAGTCTAACAATTGATATACCAACTAACTACTAAATATTATGAAAACAAAGAGAACATGAAACATACAAATGATCAAGCAAGTTGTGCAAAAGAGTACAACATTACAATCAATTCCAATCATCACTTAGTTAAACAAAAAAGCACAACACCAAATAAATACATTTGCATATCAATTACAAATCTGCATAATAAAAAACCAGTTGCCACACACAACTACTACCACCATGCTGCCTAAGTATGATTAATTAATTAAAATTAGAATAGTCCAATTGCCAAGGTCAAAAACTAAAGCAGCAAGCTTCCCAATACAACACAAACTTCACATCATTGAATTTTCTCATCATTTAGGAAGACACACTAATCAATTTAAAAATAGTCGGCTAAGAGAATTCTCTTCAACTGATACTTTATTTTCAAATGCTAGCTAGAACTGGTTGACTTAAATGTCCCTTCTTGAAAATATATGGTCTTCTTCTATAGTGAATTTGGATGACTGCATGAGAGTTTATAAGCTTCACCCCTGCAAGTAATAATACGGGAGAAAACAAAAACATGAAGCATAGGATACAAAAACAAAAAATGAAATATAATTTTTCAAGATACTTTTGAAAACACTATAACTTGGGAAATAAAAATCTACATATAAAATCAATATTGTTTTCCTTCCCAAATGACAGTTGAGGCACGGGTTAAACAACATGTACACAGAACTACCACCATGATATCACAATATTCTCACTCACCTTTTAAGCCAGCATTTACACATAAACCATCACTGTAAGCTACACCGTCATCTCGATACTTTACGAAAAATCACCACCACATGAACCGTGCTGACGTGAGGCTTCTGGTCACCATCAACGTGATATCTAATAATCATTTTTTGTAGCAAGAAATGAATTGAAGAAGCAAATGAGAAGGTAAAAATGATAGAGAAGGAAAATAATATTATAAAAGTTAAGCACAAGAATTACTTATAAGTTATACACAAGAAAGATACAAGAGACAATCAAATGTTAAAGATTATCTAAGATGACAATATCAGACATATATAAATCAATTGTCATGTTTGTTTCTTTCTATCTTGTTGGCTTATACACTGAACCGAACATGACAATATCACTATATCAGACATCTATAAATCATGGTCAATTTACATTGGACGTATAACATTTTGTATATAAGATTATCAAATTTTATGTCGGTCATACTGTTCACATAATGAAGCAATCAACAACATACTTGAAACTCTTATATTGGCATAATTTAAAACAAACATAACAACACATATATACCTAAATAAATAGTGAACTAGTAACAAGTATTGGTGCAACTCATAATATTAATATACATATGTGCTAATAAATTAAAGGCAACTTAATCACTACATTGTAACTATATGAATGAACAAAACCACAAAGTATTAATACATTACCTCTAGTACTCGAATATTATGTTACTTTTATTTCGTGACCAATTATAATTTGAATAATTTTTTCTTATACTTTTCTATTTATAATGATTAATTAAAATGTTATTATTTTTTTCAAATAAAGATAATCATAACAAACTTGGTTTAATCTTAAAAAAAAAAACAAATTTGGTTTATTAATTATCTCATAACTAACAAATCTTATCTTTTGTTACTTAATTATCTAAAGATTTAATGGTAACTAAAACTCCTTATTTTTAGCTAAAATTATTTTTAGAATTTTTTTCAAAATATTTTTTTTAACTCTTTAAGGGGCCGGCCCAAAAGCCCGTGGGCCGGTCCATAACAGCCCATTAAAAATATAGGCCCGAGGGGCCGACCCGATAAGGCCCGATCATCTTTTTTTAAAAGCCCGACCCGTATAAAACTATAGGGCTAATGGGCCGGCTCGATAGCCCGACCCATTTTTACAGCTCTAGGAAAAAGGTACGTTGAATCCAAAAGTGCAAGAAGTTTACCATAGCAAGAATTCTAGCAGGTATAGTATATCCAATATATATATGATCAAGTCTTGTGGGTAGTCATTAGAACTATCTCCCTACAAAAATCACATGTAACTAAAAATTGTCAAAATTGAAGATTTATTTGCATACACTTAGAGCAGTCAATATAAGCACTAAATGAACTAAAAATGTATGGAAAATTTTACAGAAAAATAACCAGCCTCCAAAGTTAAATAGAAATCAACTTCAACATAAATATGAAATCCTTTTCAACTAAAACTAAAATGAGCCACTGCGAACAAACAAATTGATATCATAACAATATGAAAATCACATTGATTTGAGAAATCCCCAATATGCAAATCCTTAAATAGACAACCAAACACCAAAAATTAGCTTGATTTGTGAAACAAAACTGAATCCAAAAGTTTAATAATGTTCACCATTGCAACATACACCATCACTTCGACCATGAGCCACTGCGAGCAATAAGCCATCACCGAAAAAAGGGAAACTCCTGCAGATTAATAAGGAGTGAAAAAGTGAAGAAAAGAAATTTTTTAGGGTGGGGATGGTAAGAGCATAAACTGATATCATAACAACAATGGTAAGAGCAACAAATAGAAAATGGAAATGAAATTACCTGAATCCTAAGCACATGATGGTTCTTGAAATCCCAATTTCGATAGGCGATGGAGAAGAGGACGAACTGCATGCTTCCTGGCGGAAAAATAAGTAAAATCATCTACATTAAAAATATAGAAAAAACACATAAAAACAATGAAACCATAAACTAACCCAGAAATTAAAATAAAAAACAATTATGAACCTTAACCATATTCAGCATATTTATGCAATAATAAGTATTGATATTTTTTGAAGCAATAATAAATATTTGATTTGATATAGTATATACTTATTTATTAAGTTATGAGTATATAAACTTTGAATATATTTCTTATCAAGTTCATAATTTCGTTTGTTATTGTTTTTGTAATTCTAATAATTATGATAATTTATATGATTTTGCAAAATTGATCTTCTATTTAAAATTTGATTTTTTTAGTCTCTTCAATAAATATTTTGTTTAAAAATTAATGATGTGATAAGTTTTAAATGATATGAAATATAAACTTAATAGAAAATATCAACATCTTTTAAATTGTAACAAAATTCAACTATAAACTTAATTTAAAAAACACGTCATATCACCATACTACGAACAAAATATTTCATGGATAGATTAAAATTATAAAGTTTTAAAATAAAGAGATCAATCCCATAAATTTGTAAAAATAGAGAAACTAAAACTGTCAATAAGTTAAAAAAGAATTATGTTAAAAAAAGAGTTATGATGCCTTGACATTTTTATTCACAAAAAAAGGACCAAATTTCTTAGATATTAGAATATTTGTGGCGAACAACCAAATTTCTTATATCTTAGAAGATTTGTTTTAAGTGGTTTTTATAGTATCAGAGAACTTATGGTGATATGTCTACTACGATATCTTCAAGTTTTTATCCCGACTCTCTGTATATATAATGCAATCTCATCATTTAGCTTACTGCATTCAAGGCTAATATTTATTGTTTACATGATCCTTCAATGTCTACTATGATATCTTGTAATGCTCGTAGATCAAAGTATAATTGAACCGATTTGGATCAATTTTGGATGAATTTAGTGTCCGAATCAATGAACTCTCCATTGATTCGATTTTTACAAAGTATTCCTTGTTATTATTTTTTATTTTTTTGGTATGGATTAATTTAAATCATCAATTCAATTAAATTTTTCTGATACGCTTACACCCCTATTCTTACTCGTAGATTTACCTAAAAAAATTTAGGATCCGTTCAGAACAAGAGAAAGAAAAAGTAAAAAAAAAATTATAAAAATCGATGAATAAATTTAAACTAAAATTAGTCTACATTCATTTATAAATTTTTATAATTTTTTTTTTTTTACCTTCATTTCAAAGAGACCATTAGTACTATGACATTTTCTTTTCCGAAAGTCAACAATGTGGCTAATGTCATGAGTCATCACGCAACTGAACCCGTTTTCACGCATCTCAAAAACCAATAACTTTGTTTATTAAAATTAAAAAATAAATTAAAAAAACCCAAATAACCTTTCAAACATTTCTTAATTTCATACTTACTCCGGACTTTTTTTTAAGCAAAAATTCTTTTTTGCACGCTTATTAAAGAGTTAATTTTTTATCCTAGTTTTGTAATTTCAGTACAATTCCTAAAATGCCATTTTGTCTTTTATGAAGTCTACTCCTACTTAGATGTAATCATCATTAGTACTATTTCAACATAGATTACTTGTAGAAATAAATAAATGCATGTGTAGGGGTATTGTTGAAAAAAATATTAATTAGAGTTGAATTTAATGATTTTTGCTTATATTTATGGCCAAAATTTTTTGTTGATTTTTGCTTATAAATAAGATCGGAAGGGAGTAGTATTTATTTTCCATTTCTGCTTCCTCACTCACACTTGGACCAATCCAAACCTACCTCACCTACCCATCAAGCCACACCGTACATTTACACGTCCAGATTCATCATAACCGTCAACTTTCCAAATCCATAACAACCACACGATCCCAACCCCCATCCAACGTCTCACAATCACCTACTAGAACATTCTTCCCTTTATATTACGTGCTCTTCATTTCTAACACACGCTCTTCACTCTTGGCTCGTGCTCTCCTCGTGTCATTCATCACTAGGGTTAAACTCAACCGTTTTTCTTCTCAGATTTCGAGGTTCGTTTGCTCAATTCAATACTCCAATCGTAGTAGTTACATCTAGAATCAGTTTTTTTAGATCCATATTTTGATCTTGTTTTTCTTCGATTTGTGATTATCTGATTCTGATTAGTGATTTGATTTTTTTGTTGCAGAATCGTTAGCTATGGGAAAATCGTACCCAGCCGTGAGTGCTGATTACCAGAAAGCCGTTGAGAAGGCGAAAAGGAAGCTCAGAGGTTTCATCGCTGAGAAGAAATGCGCTCCTCTAATCCTCCGTTTGGCGTAAGTTCCATTTTATGCTTATATTTTTATGGAATCGCTGTTTTGTACGATTTTGACTTTGTAAATTGTTGTGCTTAATTTTTTCTGATGAATATTTTTGTGATGATTTGAGTGCGATTTTTTCGGAGATTTACTGTAGTGATGATTTTTGTATGATTTTTTTTTTTTGTGATTTTTGGTGCGATGATTTTTTTGGTATGAATTTGTATAATTTATTTTGTGATGATTATATTGTGTGATTTTTATTTTGTGATGATTTTTGTATGATTTTTTTATTATGTTATGATTTGTGTGCGATGAGTTTTTGTGTGATTTTTTGTTATGATTATTTGTGTGTGATTTTTTATGCGATGATTTGTGTGTGTAGATGGCACTCTGCTGGAACTTTTGACACCAAGACAAAGACTGGAGGTCCTTTCGGAACCATCAAGCACCAAGCTGAGCTTGCTCATGGTGCTAACGCTGGTCTTGATATCGCTGTTAGGCTATTGGAGCCTCTTAAGGAACAATTCCCTACTTTGAGCTACGCTGATTTCTATCAGGTACTGATTTGTTATTGGTCTTTATGTTGTTTTGTTAGATCTGATGATATTCGAGTATTTAGTTTTTGTGGTTTTTTGGCTGATGTTTTTCTTTTTATGATGATGCAGTTGGGTGGAGTTGTTGCTGTTGAGATTACTGGTGGACCTGAAGTTCCTTTCCACCCCGGTAGGGAGGTATGTTGGACTGGACCTGACCACTACTGTTGTTTTATCTTTATTCAATTTAGATGATAATTTTGTTTAACTAAAATATGATGGTTCTTTTAACTTTTTGGTTGTCTTTTTTGTGTTCCAATCTTATTGACATGATGATTGGATTTATATCTGTGGATAAGTACTTTTTTATGAAAAGTATTTGGTTAATCTTTATAATTATAACATGTTCTGAAATTAATTGTATGATTTTGATATTGGGGTACTGATAGAGATACATTAAGTTATTGCTTGTTTGGAACGTCCTTGGATTTCATGTTTTGTAATTATGTACAACCGTTGGTAACTGAATTGTAGACAATCGCACACAGTAATTATATGTGTGATATTTGTATATTTGGATATGATTTTTGTCTCTTTTGCATGTTTTGTAATTATGCACACTAATTGGGGTCAAATTGGACACGAAAGTTGTTTTATGTATCTTTCTTTCTTACTCTTTTTTTTTTTTTTTTTTGAAAAAAGTTGAGGCTAATAGTGATCATTTTGTTTTGGCTTACAGGACAAGCCTGAGCCACCACCAGAGGGTCGCTTGCCTGATGCAACAAAGGGTTAGTGTTTTGGATTTGATATGTATATTAATGCCTACGATTGATTGTAGTTGTTTGGCTCATAATTTAATTCTTGTTATTTGTAGGTTCTGACCACTTGAGGGATGTGTTTGGCAAAGCTATGGGGCTCAGTGATCAGGACATTGTTGCTCTATCTGGTGGCCACACCATTGTATGTTAAAACTTGTCCCTTGTTTGAGTTTAATCATTAGTCATTTGATATTGACGGTTGCATAGTTATAACTGAGTTGGTATTGTTTTTTGTGCAACTCATGATGTGGTAAAAAAACTGGTTAATTACTAGTAAATTGTTAATGTGGCTGCAAGTCCAAAAACTTGACACTCCCGCCTTAAAAAAATCTGCAGACTGTATTTTTTAACTTGTAACGTGTGATGTAAAATAATGTGTATTCTCAATTTCTGGGTCGTGCCTGGTTTTGATGATTGTGCTTAATGTATTTGGTAGGGTGCCGCACACAAGGAGCGTTCTGGATTTGAGGGACCCTGGACTTCTAATCCTCTCATCTTTGACAACTCATACTTCACGTGAGTCCATTTGAAAACATTGTTTTCACCCATGCCCCAATTTTTCCAGATTTAAATTCGTAGTATTGACATTGTTGATTGTTGATAAATGATTAGGGAGTTGTTGACTGGTGAGAAGGAAGGCCTTCTTCAGTTGCCAAGTGACAAGGCACTTTTGTCTGACCCAGTATTCCGCCCACTTGTTGAGAAATATGCTGCGGTGTGTAATATTCCCATAATCTTTTCAATGAAATTATTGTCAGAATTATGATAATATTTTTTTCATGATGATAAGTTAATTAAATAATTTTCATTTGGCAATGATTGCAGGATGAAGATGCTTTCTTTGCTGATTATGCTGAGGCTCATCTTAAGCTCTCCGAGCTTGGGTAAGTCATAGCATCTCTTAATTGTTAATCTTCAAAGCTTACGTTTATACTTTTGTGGTTATCTTTGTTAAGTTCTGTGTTGTCCAATTGTAGTTGATTCATTTTATGTGTTTTTCTCTCGCAGCTTTGCAGATGCTTAAGCTAAGCCACAATTGTGCGGTGTTAGAAAGATGTCAGTGTCCTAAATCTTACATAAATTTCAGAGACATTGCTCTTTATTTTCATGTGGGTTCATCGAAGTTGGGTAGTTTTTGGATGTATTTTGCCAGACATGATGAATGGGAAGTTTGGTTGTTTTCTCTATTGTTTGATCATCTGTTAAATAACATTGTTTAAGTGGTAAATCCCAGCTATTTCGGTTTTTTATCCTCCAATCTCACTATTACCGCATTTCCAAAGCTATTGTGTTTTCCTGATATTGTTACTATTATGGCCGATCAAGTTATTGTCTAGCGTGTAATAAAATGTCTAGAACTGAATTTTGTGAATTCCCCCAATGAATTAACAATTTTATATTGGGTTGGATTAACAACTTAATTTTCAGTTTATAACAAAGTAAAATTGTTTTTGTTTAAGCTCTATAAACTATTTTGAAGAACTCTTGTAAAATTCTTTGCTTATATATTAAAAAAAAAAAAAACTATTTTGAAGAACTCTTGGATATCACGGAAATAAGATGAACGTAATTTACTAAGTTTCAAATAATTGCTAGATTTTACAAGTATTTGTATTGTATGGGTATATATGTTTGCCGGACTGCTCAACAGGGTCGTCCAACATAATATGAGGTCTAAAGCTGATATTAAAATGAGGAAATTTTTTTTTTTACCCCAACATTTATCTCTTTACCCCAACATAATTTGGAATATTCCCATTTTACCCTTACTTTACTTTTTTATATTTTATTATTTATTATTTTTCCATTTTATCATTTTTTTTCTACCCCTACATTTATCTTTTTACCCCAACATGTTTAGAAAATTGTACCCCCTGAAACACTATTCCGGTAAGGTATTTTTTTTCCGGTATGTTAATTTTACAAGTGTTTCGATTTGCAAATAAAATATGAAATTGTTGTCGTTTATGATATTTTTTTCAACCTTTTCGGGATATGTGCATGCACACCCATCAACGGCGGTAAGAAAATATTGTTTCGGTTTGTCATAATTTATAATAATACTTTGCGAAAGTAGTGTGTCGATTTTTCGCCAGCGATGTATCGCCGTGGTGTCGCCTCCTCTGTGATTTTTTACAAACCAGAACAATTTACAAAGTGTTCCGGTATAAAAAAATATATTTTGGGCACAAATAGAAAGTGTTGTGGTGTCGATAAAATATGTTTTCTAGGCACAAATACAAACCGGAACATTTTAAAAGTGTTCTCATATCAACAAAATATGTTTTAGGCATAAATACAAACCGTAACACTTTCTAAAATGTTCCGGCATCAATAAAACATGTTTTCTAGACACAAATACAAACCGGAACACTTTTAAAAGTGTTCCGGTATGTATAAAATATAGACAAAAATACAAACCGGAACACTTTGAAAACTGTTCCGGTATCAATAAAAGCATAAATACAAACCGGAACACTTTTAAAAGTGTTCCGGTAGGTATAAAATATAGACAGAAATACAAACCGGAACACTTTGAAAACTGTTCCGGTATCAATAAGAGCACAAATACAAACCGGAACACTTTTAAAAGTGTTCCGATATCAACCAAATATAGACAAAATTACAAACCAGAACACTTTTACAAGTGTTCCGGTATCATTAAAATATAGGGAAAAATACAAACCGGAACACTTTTAAAAGTGTTCCGGTATCAATAAAATATGTTTTCTAGCACAAATATAAACCGGAACACTTTTAAAAAGTGTTCCGGTATCGATAAAAAAATTATGGAACACTTTTTACCAATTTTAACACTTTTAAAAAAAATATTGTAAAAAATTATATTTTAAACAAAGGATAAAATGGGAATATTATGAAAAATGTAGGGGTAAAGAGATAAATGTTGGGGTAGAAAAAACAATTTTCTAAAATGAGGCCTGACAAAAAAATGATGGACTGCTCAACAGGGCCGGCCCAACATAATATGAGGTCTAAAGCTAATATTAAAATGAGGCCTGACAAAAAAATGACATTTTTTTCGATATAAAAATGTAAGAAAAAATAACATAAAAATGTTTATATTTTTTTTGATAGATAGAAGAAATGACAAAAATTGTACCCAAAAAAAAAAAAAAAAAAGAAGAAATGCCAAAGTTGTTATAAACTCAAACACAAATAAAAGAGTCAGGGTACGAATCTTAATCATAACGTCCGGTCTAACAATTTTAATTTCTTTTTACCAGTTGAACTAAAACTTGTCAACAAAACACAAAAGTTATATATTTCAATCAATATGTCAATCAATATTTGTGTTATATATTATTAAATTTAAATAAAATTTGAGAGAAAATATTTTACGGAACAAATTTAAATACAAAAAATCAAATCAAAATTTGTAGTTACTGTATTTTGTATTCCCTATTTATATCATAGTATAAATGATAAATTTTTTATAAAAAAATTATTACTCTCTTAATAATTAAAACAATATTATTTTGTCCACCAAAAAAAAAGCACTTGTTCCTAAAAAAAATGTATAAATGCTGTAATAATGTATAAATGAATGCTGTAGAAGAAAAAATAAAATTCTGGAACGGTAGTGTTTAAATGACATAGAAGAGAAAAAAGTAGAAAAAACAAAAATTTACTGGAACGGCTCCCTATGGGATTTGAACCTGCTCTCTCACAATGCATATTAAAGCGCAACGCCGCTGGGCTACGATGCCTTTGTTGCACTAACGTTGAGGCCTTAAATATATATATATATGATTAATATTAACTTTTTTTTAGGCCTAAATTCCTTTGAACAAATTTATATTTTTCGGGGGCCTAAAGCTAGGGCTTGGGCCGCTTTACCCTTGGGCCGGCCCTGCTGTTCAATTTGAGAATTTGTCAAAAGCTGTTGGAACAAATAGCTGTGTGAATTGAAAATAAATTCTAGAGTCCCACTTCGGATAGTAAAACATATTAGCATGTATTATTTACTAATATGTATTTTGAGAAAAATAAATAGTAAATTATGAATTCTATATTTTATTATCACATTTTACATATGTTGTGGGCACACACCTGTAGTTGTTGCTAATTAAGAGGAAGAACTCAACCTAATCAAAAAACACTATATAAGTGTTACGTTGTTTTGCAAAAAAAACCTAAGAAGAATATCACCACAAAAGGCTGCGGCTGACGCACATAACAACAACAGAATTTCAATGTTCTTTCCTACACAATAGTATATTCACGTCTTGTGGAAAATGTCAGGAGAGCAACAATGTTAGGATGGTCACTGTGTTTATTCACCTTAAGTGAAAAAGTAAGAAGTTATTCACATATATATATTCGTCATGTTTAAAGAATTTCAAAGTTTTGTTTTTCAAATCCTTATGATGTGGATAAGCCTTGGTACGTGATACACCTTTCTTTCTATTGCTCCAATTTGTTTGCATGCTAATTTTGGGTGTGTTGATTAATAGATATATATTGATGGTAAATTCTAATATGGACTACTTCATCAAGTGGTCCATGGTGGACCAATCACAAATAACATTATAACGAATACAAATTTTACAAAATCCACCGTTGGATTGAAAGTTTATATCATATAAATCATTTATAGAAAAATTTAGAAAAATTAAAAATCATTTGATATGTTATTGAGACACACATCAAGATTAACGGTTGTTAAATAACATAAATCTTGATGGGTCTCAATAACATATCAAATGATTTTCAAAAAAATTTAAAAAATTTATGGATGATCTATACGATATAAACTTTCAATCCAACAGTAAATTTCGTAAAATTTATATTCGGTATATCACTTGTCCATGGTGGACCACTTGTGAAGGTGGTCCACCGTAGCATTAGCCATATATTGATCTATGAGTTGCGTTGACATTGCATATAGCATGTTTAACTATGTGTGAAATTTTATTATTAAATCTGTTCTATTTGAATGTACCCAAAAAAAAAAAATCTGTTCTATTTGATGGTTCTCTAATTTAGAGTTTTGGACATTAAATGATTTCTATTTTCGATCTTGCAAATTAAGAAGAGTTGCATTATGCTTTGTTCCTAATTGTTGTTGTAAAAAATTATTTATTCTATGTATTCGATACTAATAATTATATTAGTATTAAATTGGTTTAAGAGTGATCAAGTATCACTAGTTCCTTCGAATTAAGAATTGTCATAGTACCATAATCCCTTTGAATTAAGAATGGTCTTAGTTACCATATAAGAATGATTTAATTGCCATTATATTGATTGATATCGTAGTATCAATACAACTGGTATCGTAGTACCACTGATTCATAGATTGATATCGTAGTATCAATTCGAGTGGTATCGTTGTACCACTCACGAAGGTGTAATTCTTGACCGATTTCTATAAGTGCAGTAGCAATTCGGTATACAGTTGTAACTGGGCTGTTTTATCCTGGAGACGACGTGGTTGATAGTCTGCTTGCACAATTTTGGGCAGTGCCACGAAACGTCTTAAAGAAAGCGTATTTTCCCGCGACTCAACCTAGTAATTTCTTCAGTGGCTTATTTTCGAAAACTATTTTCAAATATCAAAAACAACAATTTTAAGACGTTTCTTTCTGCCATGACTACTGAAGAAATTACTGTTTTCGATTATGATGTCGCTGACTATGACAAACCATTTTGGTTTGAAGGAAATCACTTCAGACATTGGCAACAAAATAAATCATAATTATAATTTTAAAACGAAAGAGTTGCTAATGTGTTGAAGAAGGATATATTTCAGTTGTACATAAAATAGATGTACAAGTCTAAAAGGATAAACAAATGTGTAAAGAATATACACTTGAATGTCTGATAACTTGTCTTTTTTAAAGAAAAAATTGTAAAGCAAGATCAGAGAAAAAGAGGAAGTGCTTGTTGTCTCGAGCAACAACACTAGAAACTGACGAAGAAACTTCATCACTTTTATTGATGACTATTTATATTATATTTCATAAATTTTATGAAAATTAAAAGTGATAAGTGAAGCTCTTGACATGTTTCAATTATTTGGAACTGAAATTGAAAATTAATTCAACAAGAAAGTCAAGTAACTTCATAGTTCTTGAAGCACAAAGTATGACTCCCACATTTTTATTGAGAATGAAATTATGCATGAAACAACTGCACCTTACTCGTTTGAGATGAACGGTAAAGAGAAAAAAAAAATATAGAATCTTTATCGAGCTAGTTGTTACAATCATGCTTAATTAATTTTGGCATTGAATCTCATTAGTGGGGGAAATTTAGTGCTAAATACAGTGCCTAAGTACAAGAACAAAAATTTCTAATTATGAAATTTTGAAGAAAAGACAATCTAATTTGTCTTATTTTTGAACTTGAAATAGTTTGATGTATGTTCAAACTCCTGATTCCAAGAGAGTTAAACTCACTAGTAGAGCCTATAAATGTGTATTTATTGGATACACAATTAACAACAAAGCTTATAGGTTCTATGCCTAAATGCTAAAGTGATTGTAGAATCAATCGATGTTGATTTCTATGAAATTGAATTTCTCTTTTAAATTAAGAAAATAGTGGGGGCTCTAGTGGAACTTTGTAATTATGTTAATACTCCAAAAACTATTCACCCAAAAAATTTGAGGCGTCTTCCAAATAACTACTATAATGATTTTAGGAGCATTATGCAAATAATTGCTGCAGAATAAATTGTTCATTTAAAGCAATGGAGGCGAAACCATCAGCATGTCTAGTGCTCAAAGCAATTGCATTTGAATGCCACTTTGAGCCATGTAAATGGATGAAAAGTGTGAGAGATGGCACCATAGCCAAGTTCTTTAAATTATCACTCCAAGTATGATAGAAACTATTGATAACCATCAAAATACTCAAACAATCAAACACAATATCAAATAAATGTCCCAGCCAACACCAAAATGACGAGCAAAGGAACAATGAAGGAATAAATGAAAAGTTGATTCACCGTGTGACAAGCAAAGAACACATATAGAAACAATGGTACATCTCCTTCTAAATTATCATTGTTGACATTTGATTATGCAAACAATGCCAAACCACAAAAGAACAAAGAGGAATGAATTTCTTCCAAACTAATAATCTGATAAATTTGAAGATCTATTTAAAATAAATTAAAGAGTTCTTCTATTGCTCTTTAGATTTTTTCACGCGGTATCGAAAATTTCAAAAATACCTCCTTTGTTACATAGACAGCGAACTCCAGAAGCATAAAATCTGGAAAAAAACACATCTTATTAAATAAGAGCGAAGGGTGAGAGACATAAAAATATTAGGTTATATTAGGTTCGCATCTTAGGATCGAACGGTTTTTTTCTTTCTTCCAATTTTTACTATTTAAACACTCGCATCCTACGTTGCAAGGGGGTGGAATTGGAATTATGGGGAACAAATGCAAGACTCGGGGAGTGCAAAAAGAATAAATTTAAATTAAATTGGTTCAGTTCTACTAAGTTCATACCCAAATTGAATCAATCTAATCAACCTTGATTTCTATAAGTTTGGATATCGATTGATATCATTCAAAATTGAGAACTGGATCTAACATCAGGGTTATGCTAACAAATGCCATAAGAGAATTGTATAAGGTGATTATAAAAAAGAAATTATGTATTGGAAATTTAAGTTAAATGCTTAATAATTACATACATTTTTATGTAAAAGTTATTGCTTTTAATTCCTAGCTTAAACAATATCTTAAGGGTATTAATTAACATTTTCTTTATCATTATTACTTTTATTTCACATTATTTTTTTTGTTAAAGAAACAAAAAAAAAATATATAAAAAAACCACTTAAGCACAAGACATCCAACTCAAGAGCCAAGGCCTAAGCAAGTTAAAGGATTAGTCCACCACATCAACAAAACAAAACTAAAATTAGGATCTTGGTTTTAAGCTTACATTACCTTATTATGGAACAAACGATTAAAAAACATGAGTGTGCATTATTAGGAAGCACGCAAGAAATTTCCAACCAATTAAGAATATCGTTTCAAATAGAGTCTAAAACACTAAGATGGACATCTAAGCAAGGTTTTCGTTCTTTAGAAGCCTATTATTGAAAAGCCTCCAAAAGAAAATAGAAACTTTCCGGGGCACAAATTTGTTCAAAATAATATTGAGATGATCTGTTTGAACCTCATAAGCAACATTGGTTAAAATATGGTAAGTCCACCAATCGTTAGTTGGTTCAGTGGTGATTGACGCTGAACTTGGTAGGGAGGACCACAGTTCGATCTTCCGCAACTGCGATCGGGAGGAGACTGTAACTACTTGATGTCAGAAACTGACCCCCCGAACACTACAAGAAATTTCAGTATTTCCCACGAACATTTCTGATGAAAATGAGTTCGTGGGAAAAGAAATGCATTTCCGAGGAAAGTTTCGTGGGAACCGTTGTGGCAGACTTTACGCGTTTCGAGGTTGCATTTCCGAGGAACATATTCGTGGGAAATGCATATATTTGACCGTTGAATGCAGTCAGCATAGAAGACCGTTGGTGCACGCCTTTCATGATGCATTTCCGAGGAAATTTCCTCAAAAATGTTTCTGATTTTTTTACCGTTTCACAACGGCTACAGAGTGTGTTACGCCTATATATTCACAGCTTTCTTCTCCTCCTTCATTTCCATTTTCCACTTCTATTTCACATAAAATTCTCAATTCCTTCTCTCTTTTTTCTCACAAACCAATATATATATCAAATATATTTTTGTAATCAAATTATTACAACAGGTTAGTTATGCTAATTTATTTTATGTTTTTTATATGTAATTATTTAATGTATAGTTATATTAATTAAATTAATGGTCTATTTCTAGTTAATCTTAATTTTGTTTATTGTGTAGTGTGATTGTTGCTGTGGGTGTGTGGTTGCTGTGGGTGGTTGCCGTTGTTGCTTGGCAATTTTCGTCATCACATTTTATTTAAGGTTAGTTTCTCAAATTAATTTTAAATTGTTAGTAAAAAAATATAGTTAAAAGTATATTTATTGATAAAAATATTATTATATAGTTTTTTATAACAAAAAAATAGTTAGTACATAAAATTTGTTGTTTCGTATAAATGATTTTTTTTAGTTGTATAGTTAATATAAAAATGTTAATATGTTCAAATTACTAAATAATTAAGTTGTTAGAGAAAATGTTGTTGTTGTTATTATTATTAATATTATTATTATTATTATTATTATTATTATTATTATTATTATTATTATTATTATTATTATAAAAGAATATACAAATAAATAAAACTAATTTTAATAAATGTGAATGACATATTAAATTTTTACGCGTAACTCGAATGACAAATAACAAATAAACTAAATTTTCACGTGTAAATTTTTTAATGTAAATTTGTACGCGTAACTCGTATTTAATATATGTTAACGAAGAGTAGTTAATTATTAATTAAATTAATGTTGTCCATTTATTTTTAGTTAATTTGAACTTTGCTTTTATCGTTTAGTGTGATTGCTGCTGCTGCTGCTGTTGCTGCTTGGAACTTTTTATCATCACATTTTATTTGAGGTTAGTTTGTCTAATTTATTTTAAATTGTTGGTAAAAAGTATTATTATTTGCATAATATTTATATTAATAAAAAATTATTATCATTTACGTATTATTTAGTAGAAAATATTTATTAACAAAAATGTTATTAATTATATTTTAGTTTTTGATAAAAAAAATATTAGTTAGTAAAAAACTTGTTGTTTAAATAAAAATGATTTTTTTTTAGGTAGTTAGAAAAAAAACATGCAATTTAAAATGGTTTTTAGCAAGAATGTTAATATGTACAAATTTCTAAATAATTAGGTAGTTAAAATAATTTTTAAGTGGTTAATAAAAAACTTGTAGTTTTCAATTTAAAAAATTTCCTACACCATTTAAAAAACTTGTATTATTATTATTATTATTATTATAAAAGAATATATAAATAAAAAGAAACTAATTTGAATGAATGGTAACGATATACGCAGTAGATGGATCAATATATATCTCGTCGAAGTTGGATGTATGATAGAAAATATCCGGGTGGTAGGACACTTAAAGCGGCTTTTATCGATGGGGTTGAAGAATTTGTTAGTTACGCGATGTCACGAGATGTTGTTAAAAGGGATGGAGGAATAAGATGTCCGTGTATTAAATGTACGTGTGGGAGGTTTCGGAGTCCGGAAGATCTCAAAGCTCATTTGAAGAAGTTTGGATTTATGGCTGATTATTATGTGTGGAGACATCATGGTGAAAAAGAGCCATTGAATATTAATACCGGATTTGGTGTTAATACGGATTCTTCGAGCAATGGAGCGCAAGCGGAGTGTGAAAACTTTGATCGGATGCAAGATATGGTCGGTGGCGCTCTCGGGGTGAACCTGTCTTACGAAGGGGACGATGAAGAGGAAATAATTCCGAACGAAAAAGAGCTGAAGTTTTATGCAATGATGGAGGAAGTAAACAAACCGTTGTATGAAGGGGCGCCTGACTCGAAGTTATCCATGTGTGTGAGACTTTTAGCCGCCAAGTCAAATTGGAACGTACCTGAAGCTTGCTTGGAGTTCTTCTAAAAAATGATGTTGGATGCGACTCCGGTAAAAGACAACCTACCAACAAGTTATTACGATGCGAAGAAGTTGGTGTCGAAATTGGGATTGCAAGTTGGTGTAGAAATGTTATTATTTTTAATTTTTATTTTATATAAATTAATTTTGGAATTTTAATAAAAAGATTAATTTTGGGAGGGAACACATTTCTTAAAGAAATAAAAAAAAATTGGGAGGGAAAATATTTCCTAAACAAAGAAAATATAATGAAAATTTGAAATATTTAGGAGGGAATACATTTCCCACGAACCTTCCTCAGAAATTCATGGGAAATGGAAGAAAAAATTTCACAATCCGCGCGCGGGAACTCTAAAATTCAAACGGACACGCTTCCCAGGAACATTTCCCACGAAACTTCCTCAGAAATGGTGGGAGGAACTTTTAAAATTCAAAATTTCATATTCTCCTCTATATATAACACACTATCTACTACTAGTTTTTTCATTCTTTCACTTTTCTTTTTCCATTCTCTTCATACTTTCTTCTACTCTCTTCATACTTTCTTCTACTCTTTTCAACTTTTGTTTCAACACATTCAATTTTAATTTCTTTCATTCTCTTCATACTTTATTCTTCATCCTCTTCATTTTTATTTTCAACATATTCAATATTCTTTTCTTTCATTCTTTTCAACTTTCTTCTTCATCTTTTTCATTTTTTTGTTTCAACATATACAATCTTTTTTTTTCATTCTCTTCAACCTATTCATTTTTTATTTCAACACATTCAATATTTTCTACTTTATCATCTTTATATTTTCTTTAATAACATTCAACCCTTTAAAAACTTTTTTTTTATCTTTTTTAATACATCAAACCTTTGTTCTTTAAATACTTTCTTTCAACATATCATCTTTTTCAAAATATCATTCTATTTTTTTTTTGTTTTTTCAAATTTATTTTTCTCATACTTCAAGTAAATATCTCCTATTTAGTGTTAGATTTAATAATCTTTTGAAATTTTATATTTGAGTCAAATTTAATATATATTTTGTTATATGTGCAAATAAAAAAAAATTTGGGGAAAATTTTAAATTTTGATGCAAATATTGAAATTTTAATTTTTCAAGCCGAAATTTAATAATTTTTTGGGGCAAAAAGAAAATCTTTTTTTAAAATTTGAATTTTTAGCTGGAATTTTTTTTTTTTAATTTTTTTTTTAACATTTCCGACGAACAGTTCATCAGAAATGCATTTTCGAAAATTTCAAATTTCTGGAGGCAAAATTCAATTTTTTTGCGAAAATTTTGAATTTTTTGGCGCTATTTTTAAATTTTGAATTTTTTGGCGCTCAATTCAAATTTTTTACGAAAAAATTGGATTTTTTGGCGCTAATTTCAAATTGGAAAAATTCAAATTTTTTTTTTAATTGAATTTATTTTATTCTGAAATTTTTTTTTTTTAATTAATTATATACATTTGCGAGGAATATGTTCCTCAGAAATGTCTGCACAAACTGATTTGACAGTTGCAGACACTGACACGCATTTCCCATGAATGTTTCCTCAGAATTGTGCTGAGTCACACTGACACGCATTTCCCATGAAATTCCTCAGAAATGTCCTCGGAATAGCAGCCTTATTTCTCATGGACGTGTTCATCAGAAATGTCCTCGGTAATGTAACATTTCCCATGAAATTTGGCCCATTTCTCATGAATTTTTTCCTCACAAATACATGAATTTCTTGTAGTGGAACAAGATTAAACTGATGGTGAAAGTCAATAAAAAAATGGTAAGTTTACCTTCTCTTCCTCCCAATTAAACAAGCACATTAACCATCTCCAACCATCCCAATCTAGACCCCAACCTAAACTCTTCATCTTTACTTCCGAAATATTACTTACTATCTACAACCAAGTCAAGCAATCTACTGAGGCAAGAACAAAGAGCACCCCCAACAACCAACAATGCTTCCAAAAAGATGTATTTAGGGTTGAGCACAAACACGTGACCGACTTAAAACCGACATAACCGCCAACACATGGAAGCATTGGGTCGGGTGTGGGGTGGTCTCGGGTTAATGTTTGTGAAATATTGATCATGAACGTTTGCTTACAGGTGGATGTGGGTCTCTAAAAATTTATATCTTGATAGCCGAAACCGACCAAACAACAATTAATATGCAAATTAATTTTTGTTTTTCGATTTCAAGTGTATTTTCTCTCTCTCTCTCTCTCTCTCTCTCTCTCTCTCTCTCTCATAATCTTCACTTTGTTGTTTTTATCCATCTTGATGGAAAAGAGAAATGTTATTTTTTACAACCTTGTAATATGTTGAAGAATGAGGTGTAAAATATACTCAAATATTTATGTCTATTTTAATTTATACTTTTCATCTATTATTGTCTTTAGATCTACAAAGAGGATACAAAGAGACTTAATATATTGTAAGTAGATAATTCGATGTTTATACTCATACATTTTAAATGTAATTATATGTATAATCCATAGCTCGAATTTCTGCCCCTCTTGTAATAACCCAAATAGCTCTATATGAACTACACGTTAGATCCAGTGTAGTAGTTATACTTATAGACCCGGGACCCCGCGTTTTGTTGAAGTTAGGCGACGCCGTGAAAAAGAATTGTTGTTTGTTAGTGTTCTTTTTTTGACTTTGCATGCTTTCACCATTTTCCAAATTGACTTTGCCATTTTGTCTTTTTCATAATTCCATGTGCCTTTGTTCCTCACGTGCACATTATTAAAATCACCATTTTGTCTTGGCCAGCGATATATTACTCGGATTTTTGGAATAGAATTTTCTATAGTTACTTGATCTAAACCGTTTAATTTAAAATCAGCGGTTAAAATTATTTTAATGTATAAGATTGCATATTATATTAAAACCGTCGGATCTCAAATGAAAGACTACCATTTAATACTATGTGAAATTGCATAAAATTCCTATAGTATTAAATTCGAATCTATAATACTCGATATGTCTAAAATTCAATCCTTACAGCTATAACATTGACTCAATAATCTTTTAGTTAATGTTCCAAAACTCTAACAAGAATGAATCATTTAATTTGTTGAATTACGATTTTATTATATTTTGAATGATTTTGTTGTGTCTTTGTGGTCACTAAAAGTAGTTTCAATAATAGTTATTAAAAGATATTAAATGGAAATAGTTTACATGTGCCTTTAGGTACAAGTTAGTGATTCAAAAAGGAAAATATTTTGTTATGATTTATGTATCTAATTCACTTTTTAAATTTTTCAAAAATTAATTGTACAAATTTTTTAAAAGTTTTTCTACTTTTAGCAAGACCCTTATTAAATATTATCTCGTAGCTATTAAGAAATGTTTTTCTTAATGATCTATCAACAACATATGACACAAATAATATATATTTAAGTTCTTTAATCATTTGATTATAAGTTTGATCTCTAATTTATTTTAAATAGTTAATCTATGTAGTTGCGTGCCACAGTTTGATTTTTTTTTGACAAACAATAACTTATATCATTTCATTATTCAATAAATAAGTAATACATAAGGGTAATGTCTCAAAAGTACAGCGACATGGCCATGAAACGGCCGCCCTAGCTAGAGAGTGAGCAACTATATTCGCTTGCCGCTTAATAAACTCAACTATGAAGTTTGAATTACATGACAATATATTCTTAATATTAGAAATAAGAGAACTAAACTCAGAATTGCCACCATTAAAATGACGAATCCACAATCTTGAAGTTTGATTTTAAAACATTGCTTTATCGTATTTTTTATTTGAAAATTTGAGAATAAGTAAATGCTTATTCAGTCTATTTGAAATCCACCACAAAAAAAGAAAGAAAATCTATCACCACAAAGAAAAAGTCTATATGAAGAAATCCAATGGTTATGTTATGTAGTAACCTGACTTACAAAGAACGGCGACAAGTCAAAAAGAAAAATAAAAACTTCAACATAATTTAAAATAGTGAATATTGGGTCAAATTGTGGTTACTACTCAGTAAAAACTTCCAAAATTGAACGAATTAGATTGAGCCATACTCTAGTAGAAAGAGTTATATTCTCACAGCTTAATGAATTAATGTTCAAATTTTAATTGAAATATGTATTTACATATAATGTACGATACACTTCAAACATGTCTATCTTAAGTAAGTAGAAAGATCTTATATGCAACAACGACTACAAAAAAAATCTTGAAAGAAGACAAAATAAGAAATGTTTAACTATTCAATGAAACTTATCGATATGTACATGAATGAGAGGACATAAAGCATGAAGAATAAAATACAAAGAAATAAGTCGTTGAATTTGAATGATCAATATGTAAATGACTTTGGCAAGTCAATAAAAATTTGAATGCAATTCGATAAAGAAGAAAAATAAATGATAGAAACTAAGTGTATGCCGACATAACTTGAAAGGAAAACATATTAAAAAACATGTGTTACACAAAATAGTCTCACATCGTTTGGAACTCGAGTCTAATGGTAGTTTATATACAACATGTCACACTCCTCTAATCAACCGAAACGTTTTTTCTACAAAGGACAAAACCGTTACGGGTTAACCGCAAAATCGTGGCTTTCGTTCAAAGTTTTAAAAGGAAGATGATGATCGAAGGTTCTCAATGAGAACGGGGAACTTAGTATGTTTCATTTAGATTTAGTTTTTCCTAACATAGATTTACTCGTCGTTGTTTAAATTTCCTTTGTACAAGTTCCTAACAACATGTTCATACAATTTCTAGATAAATTAAAAGCATTAAATATCAAAATAATTAGTAGCCATCAAGTGATCCCTGTAGATTAACCTTTTGTATGTGTGTGTTGTGTTGTGAGAGAGAGTTTACAGGTCCGAGTCCGAGTGTTTACTAGTTCGAATAACTCGTTTAATTTGATAATCCAACTCAATTCGTATTTTATTCAAACACGTTTGAATTTTTTTTATTTTTATTTTTTTTTTCGGTTTTCACCACCAGTTGAATCTGGTTCGGGGGTCAGTTCTGGCATCAAGTGGTTCCAGCCCCCTCCCGATCGCAGTTGCGGGGGATCGAACCGTGGTCCTCCCTACCAAGTTCAGCGCCAATCACCACTGAACCAACACGTTTGAATTTAGGTCTAATATGAATCAACTCATTCGGTACGAAGTAGTTTGGTTTGAGTAACATATTGATGATTTAAATTCATGAACCATCAAAATCCAACTTGTATAAAAATTTTATATTCTTAAAGTGTTCCGTGTAAATTCAAGTGTTTAAATTTTAAATAGTAAAATTTAGTCAAAACTTCCAAATCTTTATGGAATAAAATATTATTTAACAATATATGTTTTTGGAGAATTCTTTAAAAACTTATACTTATAGTATCTAATAATCTGTTAACCCAATTCAAACCAATTCACTTAGTACTCAATTGGTTTGAATACGACATAAAAATATGAATTTTACATTTATTCCAAACTAATTAACTTTAATTGAATGGATAATAATAGTCTGACTTAACTCAACCCATGAACACAAACCATGTTAAATGTCATTTGAAAAACTCCATTTATATAGGAGTACATGTGTGTTTATTCCACATAAAAAACCCAACAACAACTCCATGTAACATACAAAACACAGCTGTCCTTTCAAAAATAAAATAAAATTGTCAGATATAAATTGCCTATATATGTGCCTGAAAACATTTGATCAATCTCTTCTTCCCAAGTTTTTCTTGGAGTTTTTCACGCATATTAAGAAAAATTGATAGTGTAGTTAAATTGTACTTTTTAAATATCACAAATCACAATTATTTAATTATTTTTGGTGAAAAGATGTATTTATAGTTGATTTTACATATTTCAATACAAAATAAGATTATGTTTGAAAAAATAATAAAAAATGTGCTTTGAAAATTAAAAATGAGTATATATTCAAAGACAAATTTTATCTTCGTAAGAGTAGTTATAGTTAGGGTCGGAAGGAGTGTTAATTAATCAATCATTCCTAACTAAAATAGTATTAGTAGCGTTATGTCTGTGCATTAGTATTTATTAATCCAAAACAAAAGAATCGATTTTCATTTATATTTATTGTTGATACGTAGGTATCAGTCAAATATATTTTTTGTATATATATAAACTCTGACTTATTATTTTTTGTTAATGATGATATAATTTTTTTTTTAAGATAATATCATATATTTTAGGAGAATGTTAAATTGTGCCTTAAACTTATGCCCTTAAGGCACATGATAAGAAGATAAATATGGAAAACATTTATTAAAACATGTATACTATTCAATTATCTAAGCATTAAATTTTTTGTATCATTAAATGCTACATTGCTATTTTTAGGTAGCTTATCATATACGCTTAGGACACAAGTTAACACTACTTTATATTTTATAGTATAAAAAATATCATAATTTATTCATTCATCATAGATATCTTTATATAAAACAATGATATCATAATTAATTCATTTATTATAGATGGCAGTTGAAATAATTGAACGAACTGGGTCCGTAGATGAGAGGCGGCTACAATCATAACCGTCCAATTAAATCCAAACGCGTGGCGCGTTTACTCATGTGCGCGTGAAGCACTTATTTCCTTCGCGCGTTTTCGCACCTTCTTCGTAGCATCTACTACGAAAGATACTAAAAAAATTCAACGTGCTTATATTAACAAACCGAGTCAGTGGACTAAGTGAAACTCACTCACACAAACGTTGACTCAGTATAACTCGCTCGTTCCAATTAAACATTATTTAAATTAAAATCACCGCCTTCTTCTTCAACACACCATCGCCTTGACGATTTCTAGAGAGAGATAGAGAATTTTCTTGAGAGAGAAAGTGTTGTTTGTTTGTTGCAGTTAAGCGAAGTAGCGAGAGTGAGGAAAATCAATGGCCGGAGTTAATCAAAACGGCGTCGCCGAGTTTCCAGCGGTTCAAACTCACGGCGGACAATTTGTTCAGTACAACGTGTTCGGTAATCTCTTTGAAGTTACTTCTAAGTATCGTCCTCCGATCATGCCTATTGGTCGTGGTGCTTACGGAATCGTTTGGTATTGCTTCGTATTCTTCTTTCTTTTTTTGGATTCGGATCGGTTTTTTTTTTTGTTGAATCGATGAATTTGATTTGATTTTGATTAATTTTTAGGTTTTGATGAAAATTAAGAAATGAATCTGAATTTTGTTATGTTGATTTGATTTTTGAAGTTCGTTGTTGAATACGGAGACGAATGAATTGGTTGCTGTGAAGAAGATTGCGAATGCTTTTGATAATCACATGGATGCGAAGCGTACTTTGCGTGAGATTAAGCTTCTTAGGCATTTAGATCATGAAAATGTGAGTGATCTTGATTCTTACCAAAGTTTATTTAATTAATTATTGCAAAAATAAAGTTTATTTAATTAATTAGATAATTATCTTTATGGTATTTTATTTTGATTTATTTCGTATTAGATTAGATGTTTTGCAGTACAAATTTTCAACCGTCTTAGCTCCTCAACCGCCAATATCTCAACTGACAATGTCAATATTGCTAGTTTAGACGTATTCATTTGGATTTGAATCAGAGGCCTCGTAGTGTCTGAGTTTAAGTGATTCATTTATTGACAAAAAAAAATATCACTTGTTTCAATTTAATGATGCTGCTTACTGTAAAAAATAAGATTTAATAATCAATTAAGGTAAAATCATGTGAGATTTGGTTATTTGATATGAGTCT
The DNA here is from genome assembly GCA_954870985.1 of Trifolium fragiferum. Lineage (NCBI taxonomy): Eukaryota > Viridiplantae > Streptophyta > Magnoliopsida > Fabales > Fabaceae > Trifolium > Trifolium fragiferum. The sequence continues at coordinate 49,782,769 of OX940790.1, forward strand.
CTTTTTAGCAATGCTACTTTCTGAGAAAATTTCCATAGAAAAATGATAAGAAAGGTTCTTAATTACCTATCACTATCAATATTGTTGATAATAATTCATGTTTTGACTATTCAAGTTATACATGGAGGAATACAAGTATAGCACGTAATGATATAGAAAATTTGGTCTCTTTTTTTGGTGTTGTACATAAAATGTAGACAAATATGTGTGGTGAGTAGTGACACGTTTGTTGAGAGTTAATGGAACCAAGCCATCTATGTTGACAATGGTGGACCATCATAAAGAGTGACACCAATTATTTATGTAAAGATGAATTCAGTTCAATATATAAATTCCTGATAATAACTTCATTTTGAAGAAAATATGATGACATGACACAGATTTAGTTATAATTTTTTTCTAATAATAACAGCATTTTTACTTGGCCACAAATGAAATTTGATGCCTAATTTAATCACTTTTTAAAGTTTAAACTGTTGTTTAAGCCTTAAGATATCGAATGTGAAAGTCCCAATTTGATAAATGAAGAAATATTTAGTAATGGTTAAAAATGTTTCTTTTTAAAACAGGTAATTGGTTTAAGAGATGTTATTCCTCCACCTTTGCGCAGAGAGTTTAATGATGTCTACATAACTACTGAACTCATGGATACTGATCTTCACCAAATCATTCGCTCCAATCAAAATCTGTCGGATGAACACTGTCAGGTTAGTGTTTTGAATTTGTTGTTTTTAGTATCATAATCATCGTCTTAACATTTGTGCACTTGAATTAATTGAACTAATTGTTTTGCTGATGATTGGATGATCTTGTACTTGCAGTACTTTTTGTATCAGATTCTTCGTGGGCTAAGGTATATACATTCTGCAAACATAATCCATAGAGATTTGAAACCAAGCAACCTGTTGTTGAATGCAAATTGCGACTTGAAGATTATTGATTTTGGTCTTGCGCGACCAACTATGGAAAGTGACTTCATGACAGAATATGTAGTCACAAGATGGTATAGGGCTCCTGAGTTGTTGTTGAACTCCTCAGATTACACCTCTGCTATAGATGTTTGGTCTGTTGGTTGCATTTTTATGGAGCTCATGAATAAAAAGCCTCTGTTTCCCGGCAAAGACCATGTGCATCAGATGCGCTTATTGACAGAGGTATGACTATACAAATCTGCATAATTAACCATTTAAAAATTGTGCATTATCTTAAACAAAGCTTTTAATGATTTGGATGGAGTAAAACATTACATTAAATGTTTTTCCTAGTTTGATATTCATATAATAAATATTTCAAGTTATTTAATGTCATGAATACAATCAATAATTTAATCATAAGTAATTCTGGATGTATATGCTTACACTTGTCTTTCCACAGCTTCTTGGCACTCCAACTGACGCTGATGTCGGATTAGTGAAAAATGAAGACGCGAGAAGATACATCCGACAACTTCCTCTATATCCTCGCCAACCTTTAAATAGGGTTTTCCCACATGTTCATCCCTTGGCCATGGATCTTGTCGATAAAATGTTGACCATTGATCCTACCAGAAGAATTACAGGTAATTTTCTCATTCCTGGTATTCATGTCTCTATAGCTATAGATAAAAGCAATATACAAGTTCATTTTCAACATTCATGGTATCTGCATTAGCAAGTTAGCATCATAAGAAAGTTGGAGTAGATTAGCAACAGTTAAAGTTACTCATCGAATAAATTTTGTTCAAATTTTCTTATATGTTTGTTTAAATATTGGCAGTTGAAGAAGCACTAGCCCATCCATATCTTGAAAAACTGCATGATGTAGCTGATGAACCTATCTGCATGGAGCCATTCTCATTTGAGTTTGAGAAACAGCATTTGGATGAAGAACAAATAAAGGAGATGATCTACAGAGAGGCATTAGCACTCAATCCTGAGTATGCTTAAATCAGAAAGATAGAAGGAAAATATGAAGTTAATATTAATAAGCAATTTTTTCATCAAATTCCCAGCAGTATAAAGGATTAAGTTGAATCAGAATTCAATATGTTGCCAGCTAAAACCCTCTAGGTAAGTTCAATCTGTGTGACTAGTTAGGTGCAATTATAGCTTAGGTACCAAGGAGTACCCTGTCTTCTGTTGTAAAGTGTAATGTAATGATATTAAATTAATCCCCATAATTTTTTTAACCCTGTTTTGTTGGGTTAGTTGTATTTTATTTATTTCTTTTTTTCAAGCCTGTTTTCTCGGTTGACGAAGGACTCGGCATATAATTTTATTAAGTTATTTGAATTGTTGTAACTTATTGCTACCATAATTTATGTTTTTTCTGCTATATTATCAGTATAGTGGATATGAATTCAGTGAACAAAACTTTTAAATAAGTACTTTCTGTATGTTTCAAAAAACTTGATGCTTTCAGTTTCCTCTGACTTGTTGGCTTTCAAGTTTAACAATGTCAATAATATTAAATTATTAATACAACTGGGCATAAATTAAATTTCGAAGAAAAATATCACAATGAAAGAAACACAAATAATTTCCTTCCACCACTGAAGGTTATCGAGGCACTACAGAACATTTAATGTGGACACCTCTAAACTAAAATTTGAACAATGATTCGCCACATTAAGAGATATTAAACCCTTCCACAAAACTAAACTCCCATTCTTAAAATAGTAGATAATTCAATAGATATAGGCACTAGTTAAGGATACAAAAAGAAGAAAATTATGTATAGAAAACAATACTATTTATATTTTTAAAAGGTTAAATGCAATAATTCCAAGAAAATTTTACTATATTTGCTCTCTTAATTAGTGCCCCGGAGACACTAGTTAGTATTTTCCATAGATATAAAATGCTAGCTAGATATTATGCATTTCAAGAAATAAAAATAGCACTTTTGACATTTTCATTGTTTTTGAAAATAAAAAAAAAACAATTGTTTATTTCAAAAGTCGTTTTTCTCCTTGTTAACTTTGTCAACAAGTAAAACTAGCACAAATTTTGAAAATAGAATAGATATTCACAAAATAAAGTCTGAAAGCATTTGACTTTGTCCTTAAAATGTGATGAAAGAGTTAAATCTAAATCAAGATTATTAAAAAAAAAAAGCTAAATCGAATTAATTTTTTTGTAACTATTATTGGTGTAAAGCATCTACCGACTTTTTTGTCCAATCTCTACTACCGTTGAACAACATAGTTGGTCATTTTAATGGAGTCTCCCTTTTCAATCACGTGTTTTCTATTTTAAAGACTCATACATTGCTTAAAGAATTAGAGTTCTAGTTCCAACATAATCAATGGAACACCCACACAATTGAATACCGAACTTGGGGAAAAATTTATAAAAATAAACAAAACCAAGTAGTATCATTTACAATTTCAGAAAAATCAATTTAATAATCATTGCAAAGCATAATTGTGGCAACTGGTTAATTCTATCCACAGCACTTTGCTCCATAAAACGTGTTATAACTTCTAAGCTGTTTATGAACTGGTTAACGCAGCCAGATTCCCATGAGGTCACTTAGTTGTATGAATCTCTACAACTTCGTGGTATTCAGTTCGAGACTGACACTAGACAAAGAACTGGTTTGCGCAAAAAAAAGAAAATGTTAGAGATTAATGACAGATTTGTCATGATGGATCGGAATTCTGGATGTTATGTTTGGTAACTTTGGTACAATCAAATGGTCCGATCGCTTGATTTTTCTTCACCTGCAAACCAAAATTAAACAAAGAAATAAGCGTTATTAATACAACATCAAAATAAAAAGAACAAGAACGAATTGGGAAAAGTAGCATTAATTATATTCAACTTTCTAAGATGTTCCACCAAGAAAAGTTTGTTTATTATGAAACTTTATTAATGTGACATCAATGGTTTAGAATGGAGATTTGGGAGATTTGTTCATGAAACTTTATAAATGACGAATGTTGGTTTAGGCCTAATGAGAAGGCATTTGTAAAGGATGTGAAATTCCACATATATATTTTCTAGTTATCCTAATTCTAATGTGTGGTCTAATCACAAAAATACAAATATCAAATGCCTAGTTCTAGTGTTAGATGTTTTGAAGTTAAGGATCAAATGTAGAGAACTTATACGCAAACAAATGAAATTGCAAAGTTTTCCATTTTAATAGAGCAGTGTCTGTCCCCTGCCCTATCCATTCTGGTTCAGGGAATATTGGCAAGAAACCAAGTTTGTCTTGTTTCCTTGAAAGTGAGTTGTGTATCTTTTTCAAGTTCCTTTTCTTGCGTGTGTTGTCTGTACTATACGTTGCTATGGGACTATGAGGTAATCTTATATCCTTCCTATTTTGAAAAGGAGAAAGAAAGAAAAAAGTGTTCCCGCAACAACCTTATGCTTGGAATTTGAATCAAATCTAGATACTGAAGAATGGACCTACCGGTGACCAAGGGCTCGGTTCATGCTGGGCTTTGTCAGGAGGAGAGTTTTGTACAGCACCGCTTTTCATCGTTAAAATCTCCTGCAGATGCAAAGAATAAGATGAATCAAACATGGCAAAAATCACGGCAGTGCAAAGAAGTGAAAGAACTAATGCTCTATATGTAAAGTCAGGACAGGAGCCTAAACCTAAAATAAAAGTTTGATTCCACTGCCATATGCAATTCAAGTTAACATTCAACGTGAACATTCATAAACATGTATATTAAAAAACGATTGATGTCAAAAGCCCAAAAAAAATGGTAAGGTAAGAGACTTTAGAACAGAAAAACAAGAAATATGGCATGAAATACTGTATCATGCAAAGAAACTTAGTAATCAGGCATTAAAAGTATGGATGTTCAGTTAAGAAATCTGAGTCACCTCTCCAGCGGCTTCTATTGCAGCTAACCATTCCTCAGTAAATGGAGCAACATTTGGTGGAGGCTTCAATATAGGAACTTCCTGCTTGCTTTTAGTTGCAGTCTTTTCGCTGCCACTCACAAAATTAACAATGATCACTCAATTTGCGAAGCTTCAAAACTCTCTTAGTTTTAAAGCATAGATGAACAAAAGTTATATGACAAAATAAGATACTCACAGATGGATTATTTTTCTGTTGTCTTCCGGAAAGTCGATGTTGCCTTTTGTCTCACACAGCATGTCAGTATTTGGAAACTTATCATTCCCACATATATTAGTGTCAGCAACATCTGATAAATTTCCACTGTTCGCTGAACTAACTTCGCTGCCTTGTGGGATTGTTGCATTGACGGTTGGATCATCCGAAGCTAGTAACTTCGAATCTTCACTTAAACAACATTGCTCCTCAGATTTCCAACTACCTACACTTGCCAAGGGATCTTCACTCACTTCAGTAGAAGAATCAAATTCAGCAAAAATAACTTTCTCATTGAGTTTCACTGAATTAACTTCACTGCCTTGTGGGATTGTTGCATTGACGGTTGGATCATCTGAACCTAGTAACTTCGGTTCTTCACTTAAAATACATTGCTCCTCAGATTTCCAAGTAACTACACTTGCCAATGGATCTTCACTCACTTCAGTTGAAGAATCAAATTCAGCAAAAATAACTTTCTCATTGAGATTCATTACACTAACTTCACTGCCTTGTGGGTTTGTTGCATTGAAGGTTGGGTTATCTGAAGCTAGTAAATTCGATTTTTCACTTAAACAACATTGCTCCTCAGATTTCCAAGCAGCACCCACTTCAGTAATTGAAGAGTCAAATTCAGCAGAAATAACATTCTCATTAAGTTGAACTTCAACTACAGGCAATATATCTGACGAACCTTCATCTGCACCATCAATTTGCAAAAACTCTACCGTTTCATCCACGTCATGATTAACATCTTTGTCTTCAGGCATATCCGGAATATGATGATTTGAAGCATTTTGCTCATTGCATTGGAACCTACATCCATCAAATGCACCTTCAACTAAATTTTGTTCTTTGATTTCCACAGATGAAACAATATTCATTGGTACACAGTAACTATCCAAGTGCAATATGTTATTAACATACTGGGAATCAAGAACAACAGCGGCACTAGGCATTTGCAACTCAGGAAGATGAGAATCTTCATTTATATTATTATAATCTGCCGATAAAAACTGATCATTAATAACTTCAGAACAGTGTTTACTGCTGCAGTCATATGCCACAGGACTTTCATTGAAAGATTTCACTTCTGCATCTTCCACATGTGATTCGTCAATCTCTCTGTAAGTATGCTGCTTAGAAGCATCATGCTCATTTGTATCGAACCTGCATCCTACAAATGCACCCTCAACTAAATTTTGTTCATTGGTTTCTGCAGATGAAACAATAATTGTTGGCAGAAAGTCACTATCCAAGTGCAGTATGTTATTAACACCAAGGGTATCTACAGTAACCACAGCACTAGGATTTTGAAACTCAGGAAGATGAGAATCTTCATTTATATTATTATCATCTGCCAATGAAAACTTATCATTAGTAACTACAAGAGGGTATTTGTTTCTACAGTCATATGCCCCAGGATTTTCACTAAAGGATTGCGCTTGTGCATCTTCCTCATGTGATTCCTCAATCTCTCTGTAAGCATGATCAAATTCTTGGACTGATTGAGCCGGCAGAGAATGCTGTAAAAGTCCAGAGGAATTTCCAGCTCCACTACCGATAGGATCTTGGATGCTTGAAATTAAATCAGCAGAAACTTCAGAAAACTCATTCTGCTGAAGATCATGATTTGGCAATCTACTCTCATCTTCGCAAGATTCTTCATTAATTTCAGGACATGTAAACATACTAGCTTGTTGCTCAATGTTTCCAGGGACATCACACTGAACCTCACAGTGTATTGAGGTATCAGTAGAAAAATTGTCATTTCTAATCTGTGATTCAGAAATGGTGCTGCTGTTATCAATTGGCATACCATTTATCCCAGAATCACAACCAGCTTTTACCGTTGGACATAGTTGAGGTGTTAAGTGGAGATTTTTTACATTATTCTCAGGAAAATGTCTTCTTTCTGGAGAAACAGTAGTTACATTAGTGCAGCAAGCAGTTGCTGAAACAGTAATACAATCTTCAGTCAACCTATTCAATTCAAACTCCTGAACTTTATCATTAATTGCTTTTGAGTTAATAACCTGCTCATATTCCTCCTCAATTGGGCTTCTCGGGATGAAACCTGATTGATCATCTACTGGAAGCTGACTGTCGTTGATTTCAGCTATTTTTGATTCATTCTCAGAGACACCATTGATTTCTAGTATAAACTTTTCAGGAGATCCTTCAGAAAATAAGGTTGTCACATGAGCTGGCTGAGAAGTACTCATATCAGATATATTTACTTTTTCTGATGCAATTTCTTCTACACTACTAGGATTTGGAATCTTGAGTTGTATCCCCTGTGACTGCTGCTGACAAACTGCCTCTAAGTTACTTTGGGTGGTCTCGTCGCAATTGACTGAGAGACTCTCGTTCAATAAATGAGCTTGTGCATCTCCTCCATCTCTACCAAATTCGCTAGCACCACAATTTACCATTTCACCATTCTTACTAATGGTGCCTTGTTTAGATCCTTCAGAAACAGTTTTACTAAAATCATCAAGGCTAGAATTTAAAAGTGCAGTCTTGACACTATTGTATTCCTTAAACTCCCCAGAATGTCTAGAATCCTTAAAAGAAGTTTCATGCTCTGCCTGTAGTATCAAACTTTCCTTTAAAGTCGGAAAGTCACAAGTGGGACCTTTGATTTGGTCATCTCCATCTTGCCCTATGGCACTACGCACAGTGCTTGAAACATTATTTGAAGTTCCCTGCATGATAGGACGGTGCGTAGACTGTGGTTCCTGATATAAAGACTGATCCCCATTTGACGAAACCTCATATAATTTGTCATCCAGAGTGTGGCCAGCCTCTTTCTCCAACTGCTCATGTGTGTGACTCTGTGTGAGAAATTCCTTTTCATGTGTAGGGAATACCACGTTCTCCATGCTAGAAACGTTCTCACTTTCATGAAGTTCTCCTTGATCCTTTGATTTTAAGTTGACAAGCTCAAGAACATTTTCAACCGCTGCTTGCTTGCTTACTTTTTCAAAATCCGAAGAATCACATTCCACTTCTACACCAGCCATCTGCTTATTGTCTATTTGCATGATTGGTTCTGTCTTTACATCTGAAAGGCTTAATTCCTTAGTACAATTCTTTGTAGCTCCTTTGACAATTTTGGACCTTGCCTCGTTGACAGAAGTTGATCCCACCTTCCTTAGTTTAGGAATGTTACTCTCTGAAGATTTGCAAGGTATAGAGCTTTTCTGCAATTGGCCGTGTGAACTGGAAGCTTTGGCCTGCATCGCAGTAATAAACATGGACATGGGATCAATATGCGAGTGTCATTTAATTGATGACTTCTCCCAATCCTAAATATGAAATAAGGAACCAAACAGAGCAATCATACCTGAGAAAAGAATCCAATTGAGGGAGATGGCATCCTTAGGCCTGATGACTTTGTTTGAAACAGTATTTGTTGCTTTTTCTTACCAGTGTCAGAAACTCCTTGTGGGAAACATGCTTCAGACACCTTATTTGCTCCACTTCCTGTTTGATGCATCCGAGATTGTGGAAAACAAGGATCAGACACCGTATTTGCTCCACTTCCTGTTTGTTGTATTTTGGATGGTGGACGTGTTTCTGAAACTGAGTTATCCTGTGCAGGTTAACAACATTTCAAGCGAACAATCATATACTTAGTAGTTACACAACATGAATTAAATTGATGGAGTAAATGACGAATATTTGAAAACTAAAGTCTCTAAGAGGATAAAGTACCCACCAAACGTTTTCCAGCCTGATTGGTAAGAGTTCTACTAACAGAACATTTATCAGCTGGATCAACTTTTGGGATGCTTGCCACAGTTCTAGGATTTTTTGACAGGCCTTTTACACCAGCATACTTATGAACGTTAGTGACTGTAGAAGAAAAACCAAATGAGCAAAACAAGATCAATAAATTTTTTTTACTAAGATTAATAAATTTTGATGATTGGTAATTCGAGAAAAACCTGTATCTGTGAAATTCATTCATAGAGATTACAAACCTCAAATTCTGTGAAATTCATTCATGGAGATTACAAATCTCAAATATAATAGACCTAAAATTTTTAACTGATCCAGCTTTGCATTATATAATGAAAATAATAGTATTTCAAATATTATAAGTTTCATAGTCAGGGTTGAAAATTTTCATTGATAGAAAAAAGAGGGATTTCACCCTTCTAATGCTCAGGGCTGAAGTGAGAGATTAATTTTAAATGGAAAAGTTAATGATTGGTTTTTTTTTTTTTGAAACAAAGTTAATGATTGGTTAAAAAAACCAATAGTTGAAATTATGATCATATGCATGTATTTTGTCCAACTATAAAGTTGTTTAAATTTCATCATTGAATTTTGAATAGATGACTATAACTACTCACATATTCCTTTTAAAGTGTATTCCTTACTTCACAAGAATTAAATGTAGAAGAAAAGAAAAAAAGGATCAAACTGCAGAACTTACCAGGAGGTGCATTCTGATTTCTCTTTGAGGTACCTGAGCTCAGCATTCCACTCCTAGTGGTTGGTGCATTTGCAGAAACATTGGATTTTGGTCCTGGTATCCTAGTCATTTTTGACACTTTACTCGGCGTTTTAACGGCATCTGTTCTTTTTAATTTTCAAAGGAGTTAAGGTATACACTTGCATTATTCAACAGAAATGCAGACAGCTCAATTCCATGATTCCATGAAACACATTATAAGAGACTCCACTCCGGCACAGTTTGAATTAACTTCTAATCAATAAAACCTCTTCAATTAAAATAAGTTTACAGTTTTTCGCTCGTGAAAATGTCTTTATAAGTTTATAAAAGGCTATTGAGATATTAAATAAGAAAACTCCTAAAAAAATAAAGTAAAGATTCAGTAGTTAATTTCAACTTATTCAATATAACCCATTCTTTAAAAAGCTCATAGTTAGAGTAAGATTCTTTCAACATTTTTTTTCATAAGATTCTTCTATTGACTAAACTGAATATTAATAATTAATAATATAATATGTATCTAAACAAGCAATGGCAAGGATATGATGGTGAAGGTACTGGCCTCGGACAAGCACTGCGCTTATATCGATTTCCAACATTGTTGACAGCAAGCACCTTTTTCTTTGCCTAACAAGCATATATGTACACACATAATAGAAATTAAGAAAATTTTAACTGTGATACATCGTAACATATATATATATATATACCGATAGTGCAAAAAGTATAATAGACTAACCAAGGAAGCTGTGGGTGGCGTTTGTTTGATCGATGCACCAAGCTTCGGAGATAAGCCAGAAACAGCACCAATCTTTCTATCTCTAACCGAAACACGTCCCGATGAATGCTTAAACAGATTTTCTTCAATTTCCTGCAATGCTAACGAAGTGGTAGCAGGTTCTTCTTCATCAATAACTTCCAAATTCGACTTTGAATTAGGAGTAGCTGTGCCACTGATCATAGAAAGCTCCATTGGATTCAAAACACCTAAATATTAGGGTTTGAACATTAACATTAACAGATTAGTAATTAGCAATAATAATTAATAACATTAATCTAATTTCAATTTTCAAAATTCATTGATGAAAAAATGGAAATAGAGATTACCTTTTTCAGTAAAGAAAGCTCGATCCCATGCCAAGCTCTTACGCAAGTTGAATCCACCTAATTTCTTCTTCCTTTTCTTCTGCTGAGAAGACTTCATGCTCGGTGTTTCCGGTTTATCACAATTCGCGTTCTCTTTGTTCGCACTGTCTTTCGGAGTCAACGAAATCAAATCTTCAGAATCAATTTCTCTTCCCTCTGCAATTCGCACTAATCAATCAAATCGGTACGAAGAAATCAATCAATCATTCATTACAACTCATACCAAACAAAATTGAACAAAAAATGAAAATGGAAAAACCCTAACTGATTTGACGAGGGCGAGATCTGAGAGAAACAAGAGGAGAGCATGAGAAAAGGTTGGCGGCAGTGGGAGTATCGGAGAGAAGTGAATCGTCGGCGTCGCCGGAGATTTCTAAGAGAGAGAGATCGGAAATGGAATCCATGATCGATTTCATTGTAGTTTTCTTCTTCGATTTTCAGTTGTCACTGTGAGTGTGAAATGGATTCGATTTTGCATCGATTCTTTTTACTGTGTTTTTTTTGTTCTGCAAATCTTATCGCAATTTCAAACAAATAGCAAGCGGGAATCGTTGTTTAGTGTATAGCGTAACGGATTTACGAAGAATCATCTAACGGTAGTGAAAGGATATAAATGTAATTCGCTATTACGGTACATTTTTCATAATGGGCCTGTTAGCATATTTAACTTCGGTTCTTTTGGAGTTGCTCTTTCCACCCCTATGTTCTTTTGTGTCACTTTTATCTTTTTTAATTACATTTTTTTTAACTTGTGTGTATGAATTTTTTATTTTTATTTTCATTTTGTCTAGCTATCAGAATAAAATAAGCATGGAGATATCAACGTGTTGTGACAAGTGTGAGGTGAGTTAAGTCTTACATGGCTTAGAAAAGTGGACATTAAACACTTTATAAGTGAAATGACTCATAAACCTAATATCTTAAGGTTTTAAGTAAAAGTGTGGTGTCTAACTCAATTGTGGAAGATCGTGATGAGTTATTTTGGGGATGTGTTGGACTTGCCTATTAATGATGCATATGTTGATGTTGTTTGAGAGTTCGCGAAGGTATGTTAAAGGTGGCCAAGATTTGTGCATTATGTTTAAACCACCGTTTTAAACGCTGATAAAGATAGGGTTGTGAATGCTTGGACCGACAGATATGAATAAAAATAAAAGGAGAAGAAGAGAGAACGTGTGAGATGTGATTGATGATAAAATGAGAGAGATTGAAATAAAAATGTGTGAAAGTAGGGTGTATAAAAAATAAGGCGGTGTTTAAATTTTTACTAGAGATTTCTTCTTAAAACAATCTTCTTAAAAAAAAAATTATTTACATATCTGCTAGCTAGCTCCTCGCTCCTTAATTAATTGATTTTTTATAATTAAAAATGGGCATATTCATGTATTGAAAAATTACATTGTACTTGTGGAAGAAGAGAGGTAGACAACTTGGGGTGCGACACAATTACCATCACGAGTGTGATTGGAGGAAAAAAAGGTGTTGTCACTCCGATTAAAGATCAAATGGACAGTGGTATGTACTCTAAATTAACAAATAATTTCAGCTAATTATCTCTTTTATTTATTTGAAGTTGAAAGATGAATGTCTAATACCTCCAACGTGTCTTGAGTGGAGGAACCGTCGTTTTGAAGAATGTTAAATGAGAGTATTCTTTTTGGATAGATAGAGCAAGTTTGTTGAACTCATGTAAAACGAAAGAGGTAACAAAATCAACGATGAAGTTGGATATAGTAGAGACAATTCAATTGAGTTGTGACTCATGTTATTTTTAGTTGAATTATATTCAGACGATCCATGTAGTTTTTAGTTTTTTGTATATGACCAATCTAACAACTAGCCTATAATCAACAATTTAAACAACATAATCAACAATTTAATAACCAGTTCAACAAAAATGCGTATGTTGATGAAGCGAGGGATTATTATAAAGGAGAGATTAATAACTATTAATAATGAAAAGAAAAACTTAGGTGTTGAAGTAGGTATTGTTGAAATATATTAAAGTAGGGATAAAAAACGAAAGGGCTCAAGAACAAACAGAGAAAATGTAATTGTGAAATAAGGAGTTACGTTTCCATTTCTATACTAGTGGAATTCGATAAACATTTCCCGAAACCAAGTGAACAGTAAACGTTTCCTGAAGTTTTAAAACTTCGATTTGTATTTTTCGAAACACTGATCCAGGGGCGAAAAAAGGTAGACCGGGGACAAAAGAAATATGGGAGGGAGAAAATTTTCCATTGGCTATTACATTTTTCTTAATGAGTCTGTTGGCGTATTTAACTTCAATTCTTGTGGGGCTGCTCTTTCCACCCTTTGTGTTCTTATGTGTGCCTACTCCTCATTCTCCTTAATTAATTACAACATTTTTTGTCTTCAAAATATCTCTTTTTGTAATATATTGAATTTGTATATATTTGGGAAGTGAGTGTTTTTTTTTTACCCTCATGTTCCAAGGGGAAGGGATTAATAATCAGAAGGTAAGTAAAATTTGATAAAAATAGTTCCTTCGAAAAATAAATCAAATTTGAAATTTTTTCAAATGATTCATATTTAGAAGGAGCTCATTATCCACTTTCATCCGATCGCTTGGTTTGAAAGTGAGATATTGAAATGTAATGTAAATTGTGTGAATATTAAATTTTAAAAAGAAAGTAATTTTTATACACTCTAACTTTTTAACTTTTCTTCCTCCACTTCTTCCCCCACGCCTAACTTTAAATCTAGGATTTTTCTTTCAATTTTGGAGTTTAAGTTCTAAAACAAGTTTATATTGACAAGAATTTTATTTTCAATAATAGAAAACACGCACAATGATAAAATGTCAAACTGATAAAATGTCGAAATTATTTAGTTGAATGTCGTGACCGAAATTCAAACTCCGACTACTCTATTTGTGTGTATGAGTTTTTAATTCCTATTGTCATTTCGTCTAGCTACCAAAACGAAATAAGCATGTAAGTATCAATGTGTTGAGGCAACAGTGAGGTGGGTTAAGTCTCTCGCATTGTTTAGAAAAGTGGAGTGGAACAATTTATAAGTAAGAGGGCCTGTAAACCTAAGTGGAGTTGAACAATTTATAAGTAAGAGTTCGAAAAAATCAAACACAACAATTTCTCGAGCTTCATCCGTCAGCTTAATACTTATGTACGTTATTCATTCATTCTTAAGCTTTATGTGTTTTTGTTTTTAGTTTTTGGTAGAGATTATTATTCATAATCCTCAAAAAAAAAAACAAAAAAAATTACTGTTCATATGTAAATTCTCTACATTTTGATTCATATATATCTGCCCTGGTTATAGCACAAATGTTTTATGTATTTATAGCCTCAAATAAAACTAAACTAAATTGTTTTTTTTATATGCTATAAGTTATTTGCGTAAGCTATCTTGAAGAACTTATAAAAATAAATTGGAAAAATAAAATAAAACTTATGAAAAATGTCATAACTCGTAAGTTGTTTTAATAAGTTATGCCAAAAAGTCTCACAAAACTTATGATGGTAGATAAACTTGTGAGAAATGTCATACTGAATTTTGAAAAACTAATACTTAATTGGATGATTAGCTTTTGACTTACCACAAGATTTTTTTTTCTTCATCATTTCAAGCCATACAAGATATATGTAATATGATTGGAAAATATATGTATTTATGCAAGAATTGCGATTAAAAAGTTTATTTCATTTGGAAAGTTATTTTTGTTGATATAACAAATTGTAGTAACTAGTTGTTACAAATGATTAAAGACCAGTTACAACTTTTCTTCTTTGTGTCAATGTATCTTTGATGAATGAAACGTTTGTGCAATAAAATATGTGGTTTCAGATTCCCTGATATGAAAAACAAAAATATTGACCGTTAAACTGAGAACACAACTCATAGTAGAGAATGACAAAATCAGCTTTAAAAATGGTCTCGACTATTAATTTAAGATCATACAATTGAGATTGAAAACTATGTGAGACTGCACAAAATCCGTTTCCAAAATAATTTGTTTTGGGTTCATAGTTATGTGTTCTGATGACAGGGATTTCGAAAAATACATCATGAGCAATGGGAGTTTGCTAATGAATATTTTGTGAAAGTTCAAAAGCATCTTCTTAACAAGATTCACCGTAAGAAACCAATTCACAGTGACAAATATGAAGCCCGAATACGTGACACGATACCGAAACGATACGGTCGCGATATGTTGTTTAAAAATAAATTTAAAATTAAATATACAAATACACAATATATAAACATAACAAAAATCGAAAAAGATAATACATTAACAAGTGACAATTACATTCAAATTACTACCCAAAAAGAATAATTATTAGTATCCAAAAAACAAAACATGATTGGTATACCATCCAAAAAACACATGATTGTCATCCATAAAGAACATCATACTCTAACATTCACTATTTAAGAGGAAACACAAATTGTATCAGTCTCATCTCCTCCATTTCTATCATAAAAAAAACATTATTTTCCCGATACTTCTCTGATACGTGTATCGGAGAAGTATCTGACACATATTGGTAATTATTATTTTTTAAAATAATTTTAATTATCTGATACTCTCTGATACGAGTATCGAAGAGTATCGGACGAGTATCGGTATCGGATATGTATCGGACACGATACTTCGCCATTTTTAAAGTATAGGGGCTTCATAGGTCACAATCATTCACAAGGCTCTCATGTAGATCTAGAAAGGTTAGCATTTGAGGAAGAAATAGAGAAACTTTCAAACGAGAAAACTACTATTCAATCCCATATTTCAAACTTCAAGCAAAATATATCAACCACAAAGCTTCATTTGAAAGAACTGCAACAACGATTAGAAGGAATGGAGACGAGGCAGAAAAACTTGTTGAACTTGTTTGAAAGGGAACTTCAGAATCCTAAATTTGTTGAACAAATTCATCAGAAAATCGAGTCCTTAAATTTATCAGGACACAACAAGAAAAGACGATTTCCTCATGTTACTGAAAATAGTTTTGTTGACAATGATAGTAATTTTGGAATAACGGAAGTTGGAAATATGAATATTTTCCGTGAAGATTTCTGCAGTAAACTCAACTTGTTATCAACTACTAGTTCAAATGAAGATGGAGAAAGTAGCATTATAAGATGTTGTGCGAACGGGAATTACCAAAAGAAACTCTTGGATTTGTATCGGGCAAAGAAGGTCATTTGCTCTCATGCTCTCCTTCGATCAATCCTATCTTAGGTACACATTTATTGATCTCTCTTTTCGTATGTATAAATATGCTTTAATTTGTATCTATGATAATTCTGTTAAATCCTTCATCTGAAAATTAGAGCATACCGATAATGGAGCATGCTTCACTTTTGATATGGATTCATGCTTATCACAAGGTGGAAAATTGAACTCCTCGAAACCAAAGAACCGAGAAAGTGATTGTGATCAAATATGCTGTCTTATAACTCTGACATCTTCTCCAACACAAGATATATCACCACAAATAAACTGTCAAGAAATTGGATAATGTGGTTACAGATTTAGCTTCCTTAATAGAGTCTCCTAGTAACAACCAAGGGATCCCAGCTGCTCCAGTTAAAGACAGAGTGAATGATTTGTTTTGGTCACAATACCTTACATAATGACTTTTTTCTTCAGAGTTTAGAATGGCTATTGTTGTACTTTTATAGATATTTGTGGTTTTCTTTTGTGTTAACCCTCCCGTTCCCATGGAAACGGGACCCCGGTAATCCAGAGTTCGTCCACGAGATAAGTAAAATATAGCAAAGAATTGTCCCACCAGATAACTCGGGTTCTCCTAGACGATATTTGTTGTTTGAATGATGTTAGTTTAACTGTGATAAGATTAATGTAAACTATATGAATACTTACTGAATGGTTTTTCTTGGTCTAGTGTGATGTTGATGATATAATAGAAATGGAAGGCACTGAAATGCATTGTTATGCATTTTGATTATTTGTCACTCAGTTGTGAAGTGAACCTGGTCCTCAATTTTTGTATTTTTCAAGATTGCATCTCTTTTCTAATTTAGGTTTTACAATATGAACAAAAACTCTCATTCTATAATATGCTTTATCACTTCATTTTCACTCAATTATAATCATTCTATATATACTTTATGATTTTATCTTCTACTTAGGTTCACTCCCTTTATATGATGGAAAGTGATAGGTGATGACATCATCAACTTTTTTTATTCAATAAATGTTAGGTGAATTGGATTCAGCATATTCGTCGGAGTATAAGATTCAAAAAACACTTAAAAAGATACATACATACATACATACATACATATCACCTAATAACGCATTCTCATAAAGACAACAAAATTTAAGTTCGCGTAATCTTCCATTGGTTGATGCTCCTTGTTTTATGATATTCTTTTTATAAACAAAAAGTTTAAGTTAGAAGAGAAACACTTTCATTACTCATGTTAAATTAAGGGGAATCCCCAACTTTAATAAGAATTAAACATTATAATGAATACATTTAGTTTATTAATTTGTAAATTCTCTAGATTTGATCAAAGTCACGCAGCTAATGCGTGTGGAATAACATTAAATTGAATGCCCGACAAGTAGGAATGCCGGCGGTACACGTGAGAAGAATGGTCAATGGGGCAAGGCTTATCAGAACAACAACAGGCTGCGGTTATGCAGCAAACAGCAGCTCACACAGCACATCAGTGGCAGCCACCAGGTACTGGATTTTTGAAATGTGGTATGGATGCAAGCTTTTACGACGCAGCTTAAGCAACGGGGTGGGGGTGGTGTTTCTGGGACCATCGAGGCCAATTTGTGATAGCAGGTTCTAATATTATACTAGGGAGGCCCAACACACTTGAAGGAGAAGCAATGACTCTTAAGGAAGCAATATGTGAAATTATACGGCGTATCACATATCGTATTTGAAAGTGACTTCAAAATTGCAGTTGATGTTATTTTCTCTAGAAGTGTTGATTCCTCTGAATTTAGTATTTTAGTTTCTCATATTAAGTCGTTTTAATTGTTAGCTTTCAACTTTAAGGTCAAATTTATCAAACGGCAAACGAATTAGGTTGTTCATTCTTTACTAAGGGCAGATTATTCCGTGTCTAGTCGTCGTATTTTTGAGTAAATTCCTCCTTGTAGTTATAACTATATAATTAATGAAATAAATTGAATTTTCTTTTGTCAAAAAAATGTCACCTTCAGTTTGGTAAAGAAAAAGTCACACCTTTAGTTTTAATTTAAGGGTCATGCTAAACGATGCACCTGCTGCACTTATTAAACATTCTAAAAATAGAAATAAAACAAAAAGTTAATATTAATAAAATAATTTTTTACACTTTCAATGCATTGAATGCACGCGTTACAAGACAAATTTTTCTTATTTATGTGCTTAACTAGTGCACCGAGTGCACTATTTAGCATTTTCCTTAATTTAATTACAATCATACATATACTTAACGTACTTTACAAGTTTATTAAAAATCACATACTTTGACTGAAAAACTTAATTATGAAGAATGATTCACTAACTAAACAACTAATCTCACTCAAGAGAACTAGACAAAATTGGTTCACCGTATATACTAGTAATTCATGTAGGGAAAACAATAGTTATATATCTAAATATGTGAATGGTATAATTCTAATCAAAATTATAAATAAAAGTGTTCACATAAAAATATATTTGAATACTAAAATAACTAATAAAAAAGGTATGTACATCTGTATTTACAATTTAGATATATTCATAAATAATGTGAATGCAAATTATATTTTTAAGAATCTAAATTGGGTGCGGTCAACATTCATGATTATATGCATTTAGTATAATAAAAATTGTTTGATTAAGATCGGACAACTTAAATTTAAAACATCAAAGCTGTACTTAAATTTAAGCCGACTAATTTTTAATTAGAGGATTCAGATATATTGATTGCACCTTGAATCCATCAAAACCTTAATCCATTTCCTACTTCTAGAGACAAAAATGGTTGTTTGCCCTATGTAATATGCTATGAAGCCCTTATACGTTAAAAATGGTGAAATATCGTGTCTGATGCATACTCGATACCGATACTCGTCTGATACGTCATGATACTCGTATCGGAAAAATATCAGTTAAATATTTATTTTTTAATAAAAAATAATATCTGATACGTCCTGATATTCGTATTGAAAAAGTATCGGTTAAATCTTTATTTTGACTCTTGTATATTGAGCTTCAAACTGTTTTGCTTTTGGGCAAGATTATTGGCTTGTTTGTATTTCTTGTACAATGAACTATTAACGTTTATAATAATAAAATAATAATAATAATTTTTTATCTTTAAAAAAATTATCATTATTAATGTTATTGATTTTAGTTATGTTTATATATTGTGCATTTATATATTTAATTTTAAATTAAATTTTTAAATAACGTATCGCGGCAGTATCGGATATAGATTTTTAAAAAATTTCCCGTATCGATATCATATCAGTATTGTATCGCTTATCGGGGCTTAATATGTAATGATTTCTCCCATTGAGTTGGTTACAGTAAAATGTCCCTAATAGCATTGCCCCTACCCTTGTCCTACCCAATTTAAGACTTTCAACAACCAAGCATCTCTTTCACAAATCCAACATCAAATCCAAAAACAAACAAACCTCCAAAAACCCAAACAATGTCCCAACCCAGATTCACTTCCACAATCTTCCTTTTTCTCACACTTCTCTTCATTCACACACATCTCCTAATCTCCACTTCCCTCTTATCAACTACTGTTGACCTCAATCTGTTGCAAAACACTGAAATCACCAAGAGGGTTTGTACAAAAACCATTGGAGATTGTTTAGCAGAATCTGAGCTAATGGATTCAGAGAGTAATAGAAGAGTTTTGGCAATGCAAAGAAAGTACATAAGCTATGATACATTGAAGAGAGATATGGTTCCTTGTGATAAAGCTGGTGCTTCTTACTATAACTGTCATCCAAAACAAGCTAATCATTATAGTAGAGGTTGTGAGGTTATTACTGCATGTGCTAGAGGTTCTTGAGTTGACATTTTCATGGAAAATGGATCAAGGAAAGTCCTTTTTTACCCTTTTTTCTTTCCTTTTTATGTTGTTTTGTTTATGAGATTTTCTATGTTGCTAATAAGATTGTGATTTTAATATGCTATATATTGTATTAACTATGATTAGTGTATTTATGAAAATATCTAATTTTGAGCTCCAACAATGGTATTTGAGTGATCGAGTTGATGGTTCGACGAAGAGTTTAACCTGCTTCTTGTGTCACGGCAACTAATTGGATGGAGGATAGAGTCAGAGAGAACTACGGTTGGACATGAAACCTGAAATATGTATCTATATTTTGGCGATGCATTCACCCACTACTATGGCTGGTGAATGAATTGGTAAAATCATTGAATTTATGAACATGAACATTGCAACCATTTGGACTATTTATATTAATTAAAGTCTTTGCGTACCTGAAATAATCTTTTAAATTGTGCTCGAGTCATAGGGTCTGTTTGATCTGCAAAATAAAAGAACTGGACAGGACAGTACAAGACAGAACAGCACATGACAAACATTTATCGTATTGAACAAATTTTGTCTTGTATTATGTTTGATGGAGAAAATGTTATTTTGGCAATTTAAACAACTTGTACTGAGGACAAAATGTTGTCCTCTCCCTTGACCTTCAATTTGTCCAATCTCAGTGACAATTTTAACATCAAACACAGTACAATTTAAGTTGTCCAGTTCCTTATTTTTTAGCAGATCAAACGAACCCATAACGAGGAAATAATAGATGTTATTTTCGTTGCAAGGTCAAACACAAGTTTTAACGAAAACAGGTTATGTTGATCTTGAGTTGTGAAGGTATTGGAAGTGAAGACCATTCTGTATGGCATACAAACATGTGTTACCTCACATTGATTAGATCCAACAAATGTAATTTCCAAATTTATATATTTTTACTTTTAATTCAATAAATAGATTGATAAAGTTCAATTTATTAACAAAAAAATATTGATAGAAGTTCAATATACACAAAAAAAAAAATTAATAAAAAATTATTAAACAGTTAATTATGATGAGATCTTCTGAGAGGGATGAACAAACTTCAGTATTTCATAATTAAACCTTATAAGGAAGTAAAAGGATGGAATTATAACTTGTAAAAAATCATTACAATAAAATTTCAGAGTGAATATGCCTACCCTCCCCAAGTCCAAGCTACATTGTGCAGTATATGTAAAACCGAAACAACAACAAAAACCAATAGCTACACTATGATGGACATCTCTTTACAGAAATTAGTCTAAGAATTCTCTTCTCTAACTTTCCTACGCTAAGTGATAAAATGAAAAAAGTGAAAATTCTATTACATGACATCAAACGACAGTTGGTCGAAATATGTCACCACCAGCATAGCCATGAGAATGAGCCAGAATTCTGTTGCTTGGTCAAATATCAAGCAAACCCACCTCCATAGCAACCAAATTGGTTCCCAAAAAATTATCATTTTGTGATCCATATATCTATGTATATATCCTTTGCATATATTTGTCAATAACCCAAAACAGACAAGAATTGATCAATTTTCATCATCTGCTAAGGTGGCAAAGGAAAAAGGTCTGAATTTGTAGCCATCACCATGGTAGAATTTATTCTGAAATTCAACCCAATGAAGTCGCAGGGCGTGAAGAAAAGCGCTCAGAGTCTCCATCATAAGTAGTATAAAAGCAGTTGCAAATGCAAAAACAACTAGTCCCACTAACCGAATGAGAAGATTGTCATACCTATTATAATTACAATCAGCGTTAATTAACAGCTTCAACCCAACCTCAGCTATAAATTATAGTTTATATGCTATAGAATGCATAACGAAGGGGGAAATTGCACCGAAGATGATGTAAACAGGAATAACTAAGAAGAGTATGGAAAACATAGTACGACATGTCAAAGGTTATAAGTCACTCACCCCCATGCTAGTAGCAGAACTTTCTCATAAAAAACAGTTGAAAGCTCTGAGTGAGCCAAGCTGCAAAGTGGCCACAAAAATCAATCAAATCAAGAGTTTATAAAATAGCAAGTTGTGGCAATTAGGGAAAATCACGGCTGATCAACCTTAATGCCCAAAGTCGGAGATATGATGCCGTATTTGAAACAGAACCCAGAACAAACTCAATGGAGTGAATCATTTGGTGAACAAAGACCTCGCTGAAATTAAATTCATCATGATGTTGCATGGCCCTGGCAGAATCCGGTTCCACCTCAAGATCTATCTCAGAGGTATGAAGAACACCGTAATTGCGTCCTTGAAATCTCTAAATATCATCATGATAACGAAATAATAATCCTCATAAAGTATGTGGCATTGCTTTGTTAATAACTAACAGTCAACAAAAACACATAACAAAGGCCAACTATCGCTAGAAACAAAAATAATCATATTAGCCAATTGAAGTTGTAAGTAATATAAAAATTGTTTATTTTAGTCCAACAAAAACTGATCTTAAAATGGATCTCAGGGAGATTTGTTGTTCGACGACCATATGCAGAAACACAGTCTTAAGGGGAAAACTCACACCGTTAAGCATGTGTACATAATGTAGACATATTTACATGCAATTAGAAAGTTTGGGAAATAAAAGTTATTAACTCTCAAGCAATAAAATCATACACAAGGGAGGAAAAAGTGGCACCTCATTATGAAGTTTCTTTAATATAAAAGGCTTTGGAAAGAGCATCCATGGAACTGCAATTAGAGCCAGAAGCAATAACAAAATCTGCATATCGTGAACAGTAATTTCAGAAGCTGAAAAACACTAAATATATCAACAATAATTAACTAAAAATGAAGAAAGGAACCAGAACCATACTTGAAGTGGTCTTTGGCCCCAAAACAACTCATTCTCACCAAGCTTGTCAAAGGGGCTTAAAAACATGTAAATCATTATATGATAAAGGTCTGCCTGAGAGCCAGTACACCACTTGACAACAATGAGAAGGGAAAGATACCCAAATAGACTGTTAAGGAAAATCATCTGCGGCACAAACTGATACCTAAAGCAACATGCAGAGCAAGTTAAAACATTTTACTCAAAGGATAGCTAGCAAAGTAATAGGTACAGGAGGAAGTTAGAAAAGTAAGACACCTTATATCCAGTGAACTGCCAAAGAAACGAGCATTGAAGTAACTTAACATAATTCCTAAGTTCATATGCACCACACCAAACAGAATGGACATCTTCATCTTGAGAGAATTCAGAAAGGGTAATTCTGAACGACTTCCACGCCAGCTGGGATCCACACCAAATGGGTATGGTTCCCTGTATTTTACTAAGCCAGTAGTATGTGCATCCCTAATAAGAGGTGGAGAACGATGGAAAATCAAACAGCACCAAGTTAAAGCCTGGCTACAAACAACATTTCATTTTATACATGCTCTGACAATATAAATACCCAAAATAGCACTATTTTGAAGTTTGAAAGGAACATAAAAAGAGCCAAACAGAAGAGTGCAACTATTCCAGAGAAGCCAACCAAATGAGTCCGATTTACATAAATTTGAAGGTAATAATTTTAAGGGGATGTGAATCAAGCCCAAATAAACAGCAGTTCAGTTTTCAAGAATAACAGTCATAGCATACAGGTGTTTCTCACAGAACTTAAACTATATACATCTAATATTCTTCTCATTATGGTCCACAACTTAAGAGAATGGAAAGTGATTTGAAATTAACATTCATATTTTATACATGACATGAATGGGTGAATTTTATTTTTTGGATATGCAAACGTTAGTAAATTAGTTATGTTAATTTTCAGGGTTTAAACCCTAGACCTCATTCTTAAAACTCTTTCGGTGTCCCTTAGCTCACCAACTGAGCTACGTATGTGGGACGAAAGGTCGAATCTTTGACCCTTCACCCAAAACCTACCCATCCCAACCACCTGAGTTAACTGCGCATATAAAGAAACAAATAGAAGATAGCCAAATGAACTATCTCGGAACATGTAAGAAGACACACTGACTATGTGAAAGGAAAAGAGAAACATTCTTTGTAGATTAACTCAAAATAGATTTAAAGTAGTAACATTAAAATACCAACAAGTGATGCATTGAGAATCTAGGTAATGGAACAAAAAAAAAAATCCAGCTGGCACAAATTATAGGCTGAAAGAGACAAATAGAAGACACCTGCATGACATATCTCGGCATTTGTAAGCAGACGCACCAAATATGTGAAAAGGAACTGAGAAGAATTCATTGTAGATTAACCCGCAATACATTGAAAATAGTGACATCAAAAGAATCACATAGCGTCCACCAAATAGCATCTCCATAAAGCTTCCCAGTCGCTGGCAATCAAATAGAATTTTTAGGTCCTTAATTTGCCAAGAGCCAAACATAGGTAAATGATATTTTGTGTATATATTTGCAATTTTATCCATAATGTATTTCATTTTCGAGATATTAAAGGACTAAAACTTTAACATCATTTGCATGATCCTATTAAAAACCAGATGGAAAAAGAAGCATGTTCAAATTTGATATATCTCAATTAAGCATTTTATCAAAGAAGACCAATCATAATAGATGCCGCATGTGAGGCACATGATATTTTGGTAAAATCTTTCATTGCTACTTTATCTGTGACACACTTAGAATGACAATACCTGATTACTGAGCTTTCTTTCATGTGCTATAAGAACCAGTGCTCCAAGCAGCAGGCAAATTCCATGACCCCAGTCCCCAAACATCACCGCAAAAAGAAATGGGAATATAATAGTTGTGTAAACTGCTGGATTTGCTTCTTGATATCTTGCAACACTGCCGGATAAAATGGCTCGTTAGGAGTCTTTTCAATTTTTCACAGAACATAGCCATCTACTTCTAACTTCGTGAAAGGTAACTTATTTCAACACATTAACTTATTTGTATCACTGCTAATCAACAGAGTAAATATTTGCTCACCCATATGCATCTACAATTTCTTGATATGGATTTGTGAAATTATTGGTCCTAAAATATGTCGGTGGCGATTCCAGTGCATCCATTGAATGAAAGATTACCCCCACTTGAGAATTGCTGTCAAAAGTTGCACGTTGCAGTGCATCCTGAATCTGGAAAATCAGAAGATGCAAGCTTGTTACTAGAAAATATAAAACAAAAAGATGAAAGGTGTTTGCAACTCCTCAAAATTTAAAAGGGCAAAACAATGACGGAGGATCCAATAAATTTGAGGGGGAAAACCTGTGTTTTTGCAAATATTGGACACCAGCCCTCTGCAACAAGACACTTTTTGGTGACATCAAAATTTAACATGTTCAGTGTATCATATACAGCCTTCTCTCTTCTTACCTAGGACAAGATGACAAAGATGAGAGCTATTAGTTCATAAATCAAACAATGATAAAATATTAGGACTTCTCGACATCAACAACATAAAACCCTTAGACAAGAAGTCGTTCAGAAGCTAACTCTTACCATGTCCATCCATTTTGCTAAATGACCTCCTACGGAAGATAGAGCCTTATTCCGATGCCTAATCCCAGCATCCAAAGTTGCCTCTAAGTCAACAAGGCGTGATGAAACCTGTAACCATTTACTATATTTTTCAATTATAAATAAATCATATAGTTTCTGTTGGAATACTTTGAAAGTATCTCACGATATCATTATTCTATCTTTAACTTTTTAGAGCACCATTGATAATTCTTAATATTGGCTTTCATATTTTATTGCATTTCATGATTTGTTTCATTTTTTAATTAGGATTAAATTGGGTCAGATGCATTCATCATCTTTTGTATAACATCTAAACAATATCAATAATTATTTGTTCTATATTTCTTCTTTTCCTACTTCCTCAAAGAAAACCTTATAATTTCTACGATTTCCAACTACCTGTTTTTATATTGAATTTACCAATAGTAACATGCAGTGATATAAAACAGCATCAAGAACCTAAAGGTCCACTCACTCTACTTTTTTTCCCTTTCCTATGAGTTTTTGTTGATACTACTGAATGATATTGCTGGAAAAGATCTCCCGAAAAAATGATATTGCAAGCTGAAATCTTAAACATATAAAGAAACCTTTAGGATTGCAAGACAAATTCTCTGCATATTAATTTATGATAAAGGCTGAAGTTAAGATGTTGAAGTCCCTAGTATGCAACTTAAAAAAAACAAATTACATTATTTTTTTAGCTTAAACTATAGACGCAAAAATCTTAGATTAGAGCATAATTGGCCCTGGCATCTGTTACAAACTTACAATACAATTGAAGAGGAAAACAGATAACATGTTCTGAAGCTAAGCATTTTTACCTCCTGAGTTATTTGCGTTTGTTTATTTATATCTTCCGGAACAGGGTAACAATTTGCACCAAATGCTTCACAAATTTTCAGAATCTTTGTTCTTGCTTGCTCTCCAGAGAAAAACACAACAAACACAGTCTTCTCAACCTGAAAAGTAGTCCAAAACAAAGCATAAATTGGTGGGAAAATAAACCAAAACAAACTAAATACAGATTAAAACTAAAGCCAAATTATGCTTTTTTTAAATTGAGAAGAAAAAAACCATCTCATTTGAAATAGGATCCATAATTTGTTCATCAGTCGGTGCCTGATTGAAAAGCATATTGCCTCTTGTGGCACGAAACAACATCCTTTCAAACCTGAGAACTTTGGATTTACAAATTATCCCGCTGATAAATCTTAAACCAGATTGGTTTGATTTTGATGGTCCAGGCATAATTTCCTGTACAAAAAAATTATTATAGTGAACTTACAGGATAAAATAAAATTGAAAAACTAGTAGTAGAATTTACACTTTTAACAGTAGAAAAATATCAGCAGCAACAAGAGATACCACAAGTAACCTGTTCAAACAAAAACGGTGTCTCAACAAACTCTCCATTTGAGTAAACATTCTCCTCCAGTTCTCTCTCTTCTGAAACGGCCTGGCCATGACTTGAAACAAGAAAACTACATGCCTGAAATATGCCCATACAACTATATTCTTATGTACATGAGAGAGAGAGAGAGAGAGAGAGAGAGAGAGAGAGAGAGAGAGTATAGGAGGTATATTATATTAAATAGCAGGATTGTATTAATTAATCAATTATGAATACAATATCATTTGATGGAGTAGATTAAAAACAGAACTATGTAGAGCAACAAATGTACTGTAAAACTCTAACACTCCTCTGGGCATTAATTATAGGCAAATATTATTTTTTCTGATTCATTGAATAACTGATGTATTTGGTCTATATTAAAGACCATATCAGTTATACAATGAATCTGAAAATGGAATATTTGCTTATAATTAAGGTCAAAGGGAATAAGTAATAACTAATGCTGAGCTATGATAAGAAAGACCGCTGTTTGCAAACTATTTTCAAACAGGAAAAACCATTTGCAAAATAACAGAGGGTGTATGGATACCTGTAGTAATTTGAAAGTAACAAGAGAATATGCTCAGCACAAATAGCCGTGTAAAATACCTTTTGCAGTACCATCTTGAACTCAAGGAGTTCGTTATATGATTGCTGAAGTTTCTCACTGTTAGAGTTTATTTCAATTATCTCGTGTTCATGCTCAGAAAGTTGCGTCTGGTTTAAGAGAGAAAACCACAGAAATTAAAATGTCAGATTCAAAGCAAACAATCCCCACATAAACTACTGAAACTGCAGAAAACTAGTATATTGCAGGCAACATGACAACATTTATATTGAACGAAATCCCTAGGACAATGATCATGTTGATAGAGAAAGGAGAAGTAAAATAGAGAAGGACCTCTATATCCTCCAAATGTGTATCTGATTGCAAGACAGAATGGGAAGACACTATCCCAGCTTTATTGATCTGATCCATGAGGAACCGTAGCTTTCTTGACATTTCTGCACATCGCTTTACCTGTCAAAAAAACAAAATGCAATTAACATGTGTTAATAGATCGATATAACTTTTGAAGATAGATATCAATATATCTAATCTAAAAAAACCAGTTACTTAAGCTGATAGAGTACATATAAAATATCTCATCATATCATTATTGTATCTTACAACATTTTACAGTATTTTGGGTGATCTTGGTTGCCAAACTTCACTATAGTCTATGATTTGTTTTCTTATCCAATTAAAATATTATGGATTGAGTATGTCTAAATAAGGTTCCGTTTTTTATAGGTTTTTAATTTGTTTTCCTGCCGCTTCAAGCATTCAATTGTTATACTTGATGAACATCGATGAAAAGTTTCATTTTTTGGTTTCTTGATATTAATAATGGCTTCTCCAAAACTTTGCACCGAAGATCAGTTTCAACAAATATGTCAATGTTTATACACCAAATTCTATTGGCAATAATTCTAGAAAAGGATAGGAAAAACATCAAACAAGTTGTTTCCTAAAGTTCGAACCTATTTCTTTCATGTTTTGATATAAATCTGTAGAATGGAAAACTATAATCTGATTCACATGAAACAAACTACTTTATATAATTTCATATTATCTTAACAAGTAAGGTATTCAAAATCCCAACCACAAACAAAGTCTTAATCTTAAGATAAACAGCATATTCATGTGTTAATGTTAACATTCCAAAAGGTAAAAATAAAATATAGAGGGCAATGAAAAAGAAACAGGAATTCTAATACTTAGTGCAGTGTCAATTACCTGGTTAACAAATGTCCTCTGGAAGGGGCTTTTTTCAGAATTTAACTACAGATGAGAAAATATAGTCAATTACCTGGCTTAATGCAGTGATTAAAGATCATAGAAGAATTTTACATCTCAAACATCCAAGAAACTATAAATTTTACAACAACAAAACCTTTTCTAGCTGGGCCGTAAACCAGAAACTTTGGGATATTAAAATTACTTTGTGAAGCCCATGTATGACGGTTAAGGAAAAATATTAAAACAAGCTTTGAATATTTCCTAACTCGCATGGTATCTAGCATATTGCCAGCCAGAATATCATTTGTAACAAGATACAGAACTGCATGTATATGCTATTGCAAAACAGAATATCATTGATAATTAAAATGTTTGAGAGAATAGATCAAGTACAGAAAACATTGAAGTTATTGCATAGCCAGCATATCCCGAAAATATTGAGATCCAACCAAGATTCTATTCTCAAATGAGCTACAAATCTCAACACTTATATGTTATGCAGATGGTTCGCTAGCAACTTTTACTTATATGGTCACATAGAAGCCCTTAATTACCAATTGAATTTACCATTATCAGTAGCAGCAGTATACACATTGACACACAATCAGAATCGATCTAACTAGGATTGGAAATCCCAGTGACATGAGAAAATAATCTAAAATAACTCGGTGGGGTCAGTTTGGTTTGAAAAAACATTTGTATTTTTATTTCTGTTTTCACATTTTATTACAGAACTAACACTTTGTTTCCTATTTTCAAATATTTTTTTGACAAATATTTTCAAATATTTGTATGTGAAATAGCTATGTAGTACTTATATTTCATATTGAAGGCGAGTTCAATCTCGGACACTTGTCGGTATTCGACACTGATACGACAATGACGCATGTGTCTCGTATCAATGTTGTGTCTGATGTCCTCACGTCATTGAAATAGTAAACATTTTTTTCACCACGTATCTTTAAAATAGGAAACAAGTGTGTTTTCATAATTAAAAGCAAAACCAGAAAATCATTTTCTAAAATCAAACATTTAGCATGCAACATTAACTTAAGCAACTCATTAACGCAACCAAACTGTTCACTCATCAACAACTCTCAAACCATTATTCAGATTCAAATACCAAAACAATACAACAAAATGCTATGAAGCACTGACACTCGGATTAGGCGTATCTCAGTGTCGTACATGCATGGGTACACCGACACGACACACTTATGATTCTATTGAATTATGTCATTTTCTTAAATTATTATCGGCATCGACTTGTCAGTGTCAGTGCTTAAATAACTATTTCAAGCGCTTAACATCAAAATTAATCGCACAAGAAAACAACCTCTATGAACAAATCGAGGCACCCGCACCAAATTCCAAAATTCAACAATGCAGCACTACAATCATTTTCATACTGAATTTTCGAACAATACTACATACTCCAAATCAATTACCGACACAGATTTTTTCCGCATTCAAATCAATGAACAACGAACCGAAAACAAAAACAAAAAGGCGCGAAAAACGAAATGCAAAATTGGATAGAAGAAAATTGAGATCTGAGAGAAAAGTTACGTCACGAAATTGAAGAAGACCGAGTTGGCCTAAATAGGTAATGCAACAGTGAGCGGACTCGGCGGGAATGATGAGTTGAACGAAGGTCATCTTCTCGGAACGCATGAGATCCATTGGAGGTAATTTATCTGTGAAATGATCCATTTTCTCGGGAATGGAAAATTTGAAATAGATCTGAAATCTGAGAAAATAATAACCGTTTTCTTGTGTTTCAAGGATTGGTTAGTTTCGGAAGCTTTCGACTTGAGCACTCCGCTTCAGTTTTCTCGTCGCAACTGTCGTCATTACAATGGAACTGGGAAAATAACTTTAATTAATGTTTCTTAATTAATAAAGCGATTTAAAGGATTTTTATTTTGACTGAAAAACACATCCATCCAATCAAAATAAGGTAAGAAATAATACTACTATATTAAATATTACTGTAATATACATTACAAATTATATTCTCCCACTTTATCCCTTACCAAAAAAATATATCTAAATTTACACACATAAATGGAAATAAGTTGATATTTGAACTTTTACTAAGAAGTACGATCTAATAATTTCGACATTTTTATCGGTTCAGATAAAACATATGAACTTATATTTTCTCACTTTAATTATATATATAGGTGAGATAATAATATATTGATATTATATTGTAAATATACATAACAAATTGTTAATTGAACCAGAAATTATATTCTCTCATTTTAATAAGGTAAAAAGTAATAATACTACTAGTATATTAAATATACATTACAAATTATATTCCCCCACCTTAGTAAACAGACGACATCACAAAATCAATATAAACTCACACATATCAGTGGGTGAGTTGGGGTTCGAACTTAAACTATAACGTCCAATTTAATAATTTTGACATTTTTGTTAGTTGAGTTAGACTTATAAACTTATATATATTCCACCACTTAAATTATATATGTAGGTAAAATAATGATATTATATTATAAATATACATAACAAATTGTGAATTTTTAAAAAGTTGTTATTTTGTGCATAGACCAAAAAAATTGTGATTGATTGACAATATGTCAATGTATATTTAGTTTTTTTCTTAGTGGTTAGAGTACTTTTTTTTTTAAAAAAAAAAAGCCTAAAGTGTTAATTGTACTTTGTTTCGCTTATTTAAATAGATTATTATAAACTACTAGACGCCTACCTATGCGATGCACGGGTTTGTTATACTATCATATATAATATTTAATTTGGTATATAATTTGGTTTATAAATAAATATAAGAGCAAATTTAACTAAAGTGATGGATTATAATTATTACGGAGAACTCGTAAGGCATAATGATCTTTTATATATTTTTCCAGTCATTATTCTAAATACCATTGCATGTAATGTAGGCTTAGCGGTTATCAAATTATTAATGATAGGGGAACCTGCGGATCTGTTTGCAACTAATTTAGAAATTTTGCCTGAATGCAAAATATTGCCTGAATGGAATTTTTTTTTCTCAATGACATTCCAAGAAAGAATAGACAGACTAAAAGGAATAAAGGATGATATAATTCACAAAGGACAAAGGAAAAGAGAACAAATATCATAGCAAAGAAAAAGTAATTAATGGAAAAAGAAGGTAAACATTGCATACCATGTTAGAAATAGAATCATATCATATATTATATATAGTTCAAAATAAAAGTACCAAATGCTAGAATAATATACTATGTTTTAGAATATACAAATTAAAGGGTGACTTTATATCAAACACCTTCTATGCAAAGAAACCAATCCATCATTGAACCAATCATTGTATTTTTTGTTTCTTATCGCGAATCTCTCATATGAAATTTAATAACACATAACACAAATAATATGATAAAACTTATATTGTTAACAGATAGCTGCAAACATGTTTGCATACCATTTAAAAAATAAAAAACGTGCATCCATAGTATGCTTAGTAACGATATAGCCTTCATTTATTATTAGCTATGCTGATTTTCAATTTAATGGCATAACCTCCATCAACAACTTTGTGAATCTGCAAAATAATAT
The DNA here is from genome assembly GCA_954870985.1 of Trifolium fragiferum. Classification (NCBI taxonomy): domain Eukaryota; kingdom Viridiplantae; phylum Streptophyta; class Magnoliopsida; order Fabales; family Fabaceae; genus Trifolium; species Trifolium fragiferum. The sequence goes on from OX940790.1 coordinate 49,814,705, forward strand.
AAGAACACATCAAAATAATTTAAATGGATAGAACTTGTTCAAAAAAATTTAAATGCATAGAAACAATTCGTAAAACCCAGTTGCAGAATGGTTAGATGAAAAAAAATTAACTAATTGAAATTTAACAAACTCAAAACAAATCAAAATTAATATCTGCAAACCATGAAAATAATTTTTTAAAACATTATTGAAGAACCAAAAAACACAAACTAAATGAGTACCAAATTGAAGATCAACCCTTATGCATTTTGAGTTGGACTCCTTGTGTTATTCAACACATGTTAAAACAGATTCTCATAGTTTCTTCTTCCTATTCAAAAGAAAACAATAAAAACTCATAATCTAAAACAACAAAGAGAGAATAAAAGGGGAAATAATGAAATATGCAAACTAAAAAAACCACTAAATTTGTACAAAAAAAGAAGAAGAAAATCTATCCAAAACCCAGAGCAAGAGAAGGAAGAGTATATCATCTGTAAAATTAAAAATCGATAGCTATGCAAAAACTTTATAATTGAAACCTAAAATTATATAGCAATGTCGATAACTATTGTTTATAAAAAAGGGATGAATAAAAAAAAACATAGAAAATCGTAATTAAAGAAACTCATATCAATTGGGGAGCATGAATAGAAAGATAGGGGAAAGTGTAGGAGCATGGATCTTACTCAAAGAAACTCATACCAATTGATTTGCCGCGACTGAAACCACGTCCAAGATTTTGTGCCGTCACCGGAATAAACGAACTACACAGTGAGTTTTGTCTCCATAAGTATAACCATGAGCCCTTTGTTAATTGTTGTAAGATGAGAAAGGAGAGAAAGAAGAAAGACATAAACATAGAAAAGTAAAGAGAAAGGAGGAAGAAAAAAACAAATGAAGAGAGATGAAAATATTGTAAATTGTAGAGAGTGAATGCAAATTTTTAGGAAAATTAAGTTGAGTGATGGATTGATAAATGTGAACTGTGTTGAGAAGCCAAAAAATAATTAAACCAAGGAAATGTCAGGGTAATCCAAGATAAGAGGAAGAAGATAACAAGTAAGAACTAGAGAAAAAACTAGGAGGAAAGTGTTAAGATTTTATTGATAAGAAAAATAGAGAATGAGTTGTGTACAATGCATGTGGTACACGCTTATTTATAAGGAAAACTCCTAACTCATCTATTACTTGTAACACAAGTAACCATAACTAACTAACTCAAGGTAGTTATGTAACCACCTCCTAACTACCTAACCAAGTCTAATAGGATTGAAGTTATAAAACATCATGCTCCCTTAACTTCAAGCCTAAGCAAACTTGTCTGTCCTTCAGAAATCCTTCAGAACTGCAACCTTGTCTGTCCTTCAGAAATCCTTCAGAACTGCAAACTTGTCTGTCCTTCAGAAATCCTTATCTGTCCTTCAGAACTCCTTCAGAACTGCAAACTTGTCTGTCCTTCAGAACTGCTTCAGAACTTGTCTGTCCTTCAGAACTGCTTCAGAACTTGTCTGTCCTTCAGAACTGCTTCAGAACTTCAAACTTGTCTGTCCTTCAGAACTGCTTCAGAACTTGCCATGCTGGGCGCGCGCGCCTGATACACACCAAGTTCACTTCTGAGCTTCAAAAACCTGTCTTGATTCACCTGCTCCCTCAAGAAATAAAACCTAGCCTCTATGTGTTTGCTTCTACCATGCAAAACTGGATTCTTGGCTAAGTTTATAGTAGACTTGTTATCAATCTGCAGAACCACAGGTTTCTCTGCTTCAATTCCTAGCTCCTTCAACACAGTCACAATCCACAAAGCTTGGCATGCTGCATATGCACCTGCTATGTACTCAGCTTCACAAGAAGACAATGCAACAACTGGTTGTTTCTTAGAACACCAAGCAATAGGAGCCTCCATAAATCTGAAGAAATACCCAGTAGTACTCCTTCTATCTACTTTGTCACCACACCAATCAGCATCAGAGTAGCACACAATCTCAAATTTCTCATTCAGAACTGACTTTGGAAAAAGAATTCCAAACTCCATTGTGCCTGCTATATACCTAAGTATTCTTCTAGCTGCATTCATGTGTGACCTTCTGGGTTTATCCATGAATCTACTTACAAGCCCAACTGCAAAGCATATATCTGGCCTGCTGTTGCAAAGATATCTCAATGATCCAACAATTTGCTTGAAAATTGTAGGATCCACAGTCTCTTCTGTCTCATTCTTTTCTAACTTCAAGTTCACCTCCATAGGAGTTGCAGCATAGTTACACTCAATCATGTTGAACCTCTTTAGAATTTCTCCTGCATATTTTCTCTGATGCAACAATAGACCTTTACCATTCTTCAGAAGTTCAAATCCTAAGAAGTAAGACACTTCTCCCAAATCTGTCATCTCAAATTCAGTTTTCATTACTTCTTTGAATCTCTCTATCTCAGCTGTGACACTTCCAGTTACTAGCAGATCATCAACATACAAACATATCAGAATGATGCTTGAAGCTGCTTCCTGCACATATACTCCATATTCTGACTTGCATTTCCTGAAACCTTGTTTCACAAGAAATCCATCTATCCTTTTATTCCAAGCTCTTGGAGCTTGTTTCAAACCATATAGAGCTTTGTTCAATCTGTAGACCATGTCTTTCTTCTCTTCAATCATGAATCCAGGTGGCTGAGTTACAAAAACAAGTTCTTCTAATGGACCATTAAGAAAGGCTGACTTAACATCCATGTGGAACATAGGCCATTTCCTTGCATTAGCTACAGCTATGACAAGTCTCACAGTCTCAATTCTTGCCACAGGTGAGTAGATTTCTGAGTAATCTATTCCTTCCCTCTGCAGAAAACCTCTTGCCACCAGCCTTGCCTTATATTTTGCTATAGAATTGTCAGGATTTAGCTTCAGCTTGAACACCCATTTTACTTCAATTGCCTTCTTATCTGATGGAAGTTTAACTAACTCCCAAGTTTGATTTCTCTCAATTGAAGCCAACTCCTCCTCCATAGCTCTCTTCCATTTCTTGTGTTTCAAGGCTTCTGTGTAATTGATAGGCTCAGAACCAGCCATCAATGCAATATGAACTAAGTCACCATCTGCATTTACCTCATTATCATTAACAATTTCACAATCCTGCAATCTAGCAGGAATGTTCCTTGTTCTGGCAGGCCTGTCTCTAGTCACAGCTGCAGGTGCTTCATTCTCATCACTAGAATCACTATCTTCTTTATTCATGATTGGATTCAATTGAGCTCTGCTTGAACTACAACCAGCAATCCAATCCCAGGATTTCTCTTCATCAATTACAACATCTCTACTGTAGATCATTTTCTTTGTGACAGGATCATACAGCTTGTAAGCACCTGTGACATGGTATCCTACCAAGATCATGGCTTCACTTCTGTCATCAAGCTTCTTCCTTTTTGCTTCAGGCACATGCTTGTGACATAAAGCACCAAAAATTTTGAAGTGACTTACACTAGGTTTTCTACCACTCCACACTTCCTCAGGTACTTTGTCTTTCAGCTTCTTGGTTGGACACCTGTTCAACACATACACAGCAGTGTGAACTGCTTCACCCCAGAAAGCTTTAGGCAGGTTCCTATGCTTCACCATACACCTAGCCATATCAAGAATAGTCCTGTTCCTTCTTTCAGCTAAGCCATTGTGTTGAGGTGTATAGGGAGCTGTGACTTCATGTTCTATACCTTGTTCAACACAAAATGACTCAAACTTCTTGGAAGTATACTCACCTCCACCATCTGTTCTGAGAGCTATGATCTTCTTTCCACTTTGATTTTCAACTAATGCCTTAAAATTTCTGAAGACATCAAATACTGCATCCTTGGTTTGAATCAAGTATATCCACATCTTCCTGCTATACTCATCAACAAAGGTAACAAAATATCTATTACCACCAAGTGAATTCACATCAAAGGGACCACACACATCAGAATGCACAACACCTAGTACACTTGATGATCTCATAGGCAAACTCTTGCTGAAAGCATTTCTCGGTTGTTTACCAACTAAGCAACCTTCACATACTCTTTCTGAAGCTTCAATCTTAGGTAGGCCAAGTACCATTCCTTTGCTCCCTAGCTGATTTAGATATTTGAAATTCAAATGTCCAAATCTCAGGTGTCATAGCCAATTCAACTTCTCATCTGTTACTACCTTCATACACTGAACAGTGTTTGTGTGAATCAAAGTTCTGAAAGTTCTATTCTTGGCCAAAGGAGTCCTCAGAATTAGGTTATTTGCAGGATCATAAAGTTCAAATTTCTCATTCTTAATGATAACTGAAAAACCTTTTTCTGCTAACTGTCCAACACTCAGAAGATTACAGTCCATACCTGGTACAAACATCACATCTTCAATTACTGCAGAGCTTCCATTGATTCTCTTGATAACCATGTTACCAATGCCTTCTGACTGCAATGAACTGCTATTGGCCAGCTTCACTTTACTTTTCTTTCCAGAATCAAACTTCACTAACCAGTTTTTGTGACCAGTCATGTGATTGGAACACCCCGTGTCTAAGAACCAAGTCTCAGCATCAACTTTATCTTGTGATTCTACCTCTGATAATGCAGCCATGAAGGTCACAGCTTTGTCTTCAACCTTTTCTTGCACAAGTTTTGCTTCATCATCAGAGTCTTGGCCCTTTTCTTTGCCTTTCTTGAACCAACAATCTGAAGCATAGTGTCCCCATTTCTCACAGTTATAGCACTGAATGTGACTCTTGTCCTTGCCTTTCCCTTTCTTTGAATTTGATGTTCCTCCTCCTTTCTTGAAGGATTCAGATTTTCCATCAAATTTTTTCTGAGAGCCATTCTTTCCCTTATCTTGATTTTTCTCTTTGTGACTATTAGCTTTCTTGTAAGCCTGAACTTGTAAGGCTTGTACAGATTCTTGAACCCCTTTCCTTTCATTTATCATCAACTCATGTGCTTCTAAAGATCCGACAAGATCCTCCAACTGTAATGTAGCTACATTCCCAGTTTCTTGGATGGCAACAATGACATGATCAAAATTTGGAGTTAGAGTTCTCATTACCTTCTCTACAATCATCCTATCTGTCATCACCTCACCACAGCTCTTCATTGTATGGACAATGCCTTGAACCTTCGACACATAGGCTCCAATGGATTCACTCTTATCCATCTGCAGAAGCTCATATTGCCTTCTCAGAGACTGCAACTTCACTCCCTTCACCTTTTCTCCTCCTTCATAATATTTCACCAAAATATCCCAGGCTGCCTTAGAGGATTCAGCACTAGATATCTTGTCAAAATTTGCAGAATCTACTGCAGCTTGAATTGCATACATTGCCTTGCAATCCTTCTTCTTTAAGTCTTTGTGTGCTGATCTCTGAGCTTCAGTGGCATTCCCCACCAAGTCTTGCACACCATTAACCACCACTTCCCATGTATCTTGAAAACCAAAGAGAGACTTCATCTGTTTGCTCCATCTTTCCCAATTCTTGCCCTCAAGAATTGGAAGATTGTTTGGTAAACCATTCCCTGACATTGTTTCTGAAGGGAAGAAAATGTAAACACCAAACAAGACTGAATCTTTGTGCTTTCTACACTAAGAACCAAAGGGCTCTGGATACCAATTTGTTAGGGTAATCCAAGATAAGAGGAAGAAGATAACAAGTAAGAACTAGAGAGAAAACTAGGAGGAAAGTGTTAAGATTTTATTGATAAGAAAAATAGAGAATGAGTTGTGTACAATGCATGTGGTACACGCTTATTTATAAGGAAAACTCCTAACCCATCTATTACTTGTAACACAAGTAACCATAACTAACTAACTCAAGGTAGTTATGTAACCACCTCCTAACTACCTAACCAAGTCTAATAGGATTGAAGTTATAAAACATCAGGAAAGTGGTCTTGTAAAACGCAGAGCACCATCTTTCAAAAAAAGGTTTTTCATAAAAAAAATAAAAAAAAATTGGTTGGACAATTAATGATCCGAAAATTAGGTGAGAGAATGGATGTCATGTCATTAAAGAGTGAATTATGAGGGAAAAATTAGGGTTAATTGGTAAGCTTAAGTAGGGTTTAGAATATAGCAAAACTGAACTTTTATTAAGATTAAGATAAGATTAAGATTAAGATAAGATTAAAATTAAGATTAAGATTAAGATAAAGATAATTGAAATATGATGTGATATATAGTAAAATTTGCTAGAAGGTTATTGTAAATATCAAAAGGAAATTTAATTTCATTAGTATATTAGTCTATTTAAACATAAATATAATTACTTAGTTAAATATGTTTATATTAAAATAGGATAGCTTGAAAAATTAAGTCAATGACAGGTTATATGTCAGACTTAGATTTGACAAAGTCTAACTGAGCGTAACTTATTTTCTTCCATAGTTCTTGAATATGTAACATTTTTCTACTAGCCAAATTATAATTGATGTAAATGTGTGACGACATTCGGTCATATTAGGAATTTAATCAATTCTTAAATCACCTTTTGCAATCTATATTGGATTAAAATTTCACAAGACAATTTTAGCAAAAAAAATCTTGAAGATTTTAAAAAACTTTAAGTTTATATTACTTTTATGAGATTTTAAAAGACTTTTTTGAAAGACTTTTTACCTAATTTCATCTACTCCGAACCAAACAAGAGATTTCCCACGAAGATATCAATTTCCTTTTTTTGGTAAAGATATCAATTTCCCTCTTTAAAACCCTTGTCTTTTTCAAGACAAGATTAAATGAAAAATACTTAATAACGCAGAGGCATCACTGTTTGTCTTTTTCTTGCAAAAATATTGAATCCATAGCACTTTCTCGACTGCGCTCAATCTCTGTAAGTCACCTTATCATCGATTCTTTCTTAATCTCTTTCTTGTTTTTATTTCCAATTCAATTTCATCATAACAATACTCAATTATGTTAAGTTTTAGGTTAATTCAAGATTAAGATAATTAGGAAACTGCGATTTGGATTTCATGATTTTTTTTTAATGAGTGAAAGTTTTGAAGTTAGAACACGTTTATCTGATGTGAAATCCTTCTTATGCGTAATGTAGCTAGCACATTCTTGGGGGAAATCAAAATTTCTTTTATGATAAAAGTGTTTGTGTAAACAACTAATTAGTGTTTATCGTATAAGAGCTTATGTGTATGTTGTTTCTATAATCGATGATTAAATGAAAATAAACTCTACATTTGAAAAGCTGCGAGTAATTTATGAAAATAAGTTGTTTTTATTAGTTATTCAAACACTTAAACAATTGATTCTGGTTTAAAATAAATTGTTCTTCCAAATGCTGCCGTGCTTTACAACTAGGCCATTTATGACGAAAAACATCGAGTAACAAACTCTTCACCTTGAGCAAACACTCGAGAGTTGAGAAGATTTATGTTGTGTTACCGACACTGGAGCACCAAATTAGCAATTACTGGATTGTTCTATATGCATGCATGTTTTCTTCCCATAAAGTAGCGATTTAAATCTAAGTCTAACTAAGCTGTATTTAAATTTGTTTTCTTCAGGCTAGCCTCTTCTTCGCAGGATGGGGAAATCAGAGGCAGATGAGAAGATTCTCAGCTACAATGATGTGGTGCTTAGACGATCTGATCTAGATATCCTCAGTGGTCCATATTATTTGAATGATCGAATTATCGAGTTTTATCTTAGTTATCTTTCTTCGGGCCATCCTTCTCAGGATATCTTGTTGGTTCCACCATCTATTGCATTTTGGATAATGCAATGTCCTGTTGCTGAGGCTTTGAAAGATTTCTTAGAGCCCCTTCATTTGTCTGATAAGGCACTAGTTTTATTTCCCATCAATGACAATGACGATGTTAACATGGCTGAAGGTGGATCTCATTGGAGCTTACTTGTATACTACCGCAATGCGAATCTATTTGCTCACCATGATAGCTTCGGAGGCATGAACAAAGCACCTGCGAAGAAACTCTACAAAGCTGTTGTTGGATACATGAGATTATCTGAATCGGAATGTAAGGCCCGCTATCTTGAATGCACTGATTCACCTAGGCAAAAGAATGGTTATGATTGTGGCTTATATGTCACAGCCATAGCAAGAGTGATATGCGACTGGTATGTAAATAGTAAAAAAACAAATGCAAATGATCTGTGGTACTCTGCTGTGAAAGAACAGGCTACTCCATCTGCTGTTTCCTGCATGCGAAGCGAGATCCTGGCCTTGATCAGAGATCTAATGGCAAGGCATTCTGAAAATGCGAAGCGAGAATAAAAACTGGTTTCCACTACTTCAATTTTTATGTGTTTTTGAACCTTTGTTACTCTACGCAGTTGCTGCTTAAGCAAATTGTATCATATCGTTGGTTGTGAGGAACTAAATACATAGGTCAAAATATAATTTGGCATTTTTTTTGGAACTGTGTATGAAATTAGATTTTCATTACAGTTGAACGTAGGGACAAGCTTTCTCTGCTACAATGTGATTGAAGGTTCCTTTTCTCGTGTGTATTGATATGTTTTTTCAACCATAAAGTGATTAGTACAGTTACATTTTTATCTACTGCCATTGGTGTGCTAGTTTGCTTTTGGTAGGTTTTATTTAACAAAATCCATTGTTAATTCTATACAGTGTGGGAGCTAAAAAATGCGTGCATCTTCTCCAATAGGAGTCTTAGGACCCGTTTGACTTGAATTTTTTTAGCTTTTTATTCTCTTTAGAATGAGAAGTTGGGCCAAACACATTTTTAATAAAGCTCTTGGCTATAAAAATCAACTTTTTTTCAATGTACAAAATTGAATAAAAAGAGCTTCTAAGAGAAGAGGTTGAAACCTACTTTTAGGAAAAAAGTGGTTTTTATGAGTATTTTTTTTAAGTTTATTTTTATTTCATTATTATCTGTTATTATTATCTTTTTTTAAGTTTGTTTTAATTTCAATATTATTAGATGTTATTATCTTTTTTTTAAGTTTGTTATTATCTTTAGTAAATTTAGTTTAATCTAATTTGGAGCTAAAAAAACAACAATTACCAAACAACTTTAGATTTTTTTTTCGAAAGCTCTTATTTTCACTTTTAATTTTTAAGTAGCTTCTAAGACCTAAAAAAGTCAGGCCAAACGTTACTTAGATAATGTGTTGTTGTTTCAATTGAAGTTATCAGTGTCTCCTTTATGAATGGAGGGTGGTCTCTATATTGTATCTCTCTTGAAAATAGGTTTTGGGTCACCTAATTGTGTAATTTGTTTTGGGTTCCCCTCCCATTCTATTGGCTTTGGATTGAAAAACCCCTTTTATTTCCTTATTAATCTACATCATTGTTGCTTCTTAAAATAGTCGGAATCTCTTTCGCGTAAAAAACTAGAGGGTGAAGACAAAAATAATTCAATACCAAAAAATAATGTTGGTGTACACTTTTCAAAAAAAAATACTTAAATGGAAACGTTCGGTCACTCTATTTGATCACACTCATATAAAAATATATATATTTAATTATTTTTTCTTTATACGCGAATGCGACCAAATGAAGTGACTAAATATTTGTGATCACCCAAAACTTCCTCACATTTTTCTGTTAAAAGAACCAACATTAACTTAAGTGTCTCGAATCTACAATCATCTTAAATAGTGACTTTGCATGAGATGACCATGAACATTTACATTTCCTTTTGATGAATTTAGACAACTTTTGCTCTATCGCCACGGCTTTCAAGGCAAGGGCATATGGCTTTATTTGTCGTTATTTATCTAAGTAGATATTCTCTCCATTTGCCGAATGATTTTGAAATATCCATTACTAAAGTTTTGTGGTATAAACAAGAGGATCTCTACTCATCATGCATGGAACTTCGCATCATATCCCTCTATCACGCAAAACACAACATAAGCAATTTGTACATGTGCAATCTGCAATGGGCTCTATTTAGGTTGTTCCTGTGCTTGCCTTGTAATAATATGAGGACTTTCTTTGATCAAAAAGACTGTTGTGATTTCACTTGTAGAGGGTCGCTTTTTAAACATTATTTATTCACTTTAACAACACAATTACAATAGCGAATACTAAATTACGATTGTTATGTAATAATAAAGGGTGTAGAGTGCAACTGCAGACATACATTTGATCCTAAAATCATCAGGACCACTTGAGAAGTAGCAAATGGTAGAGGATGTGCAGACTCCTCTTGGGTACAAAAATGTGTTTCCATTGTTTTCAAAAAGACATAAATACATGAGTTCCTATAGAAGTATCACTTGCATAGCAATTGACATTTTAAAAGTATCCAAAGAGAATTGGTAGGGAGGACAACCAGGAGAAAATATTTGAACAAACTTGTGGATTCATAATGTTGAATACCACCACCCATCAAAATTTTAAGGACCTTGTACATCTGATACTGCTTTCTGTTTATCTGTATATTGGACCAATGTAAACTCTATTTCCATCAACATGATACAACAGCTGGAAGAACTGCGCCGTATGAAACAGTAACTATCTCTGCGACTGCAAGTCCTACACCATCAATAGTATACAGCAAAAACATCAGAATAATACAAGCTCCAAAATTAGAAAAGGCAGCACAAGTAATAAAACAGGCTTCACACAGTTACATGAATAAGAAATGATGTCCCGTAGAATAATTTCATAAACGGATACCATGTAATATGGTTTTGGTAAGCTTAAACAAGAAAACAATCCAGGAGAGTTGATAAAGCTCATGCATGATAATTTAAAGCAGCAAAGGATTAGTCATTCCCATCAAATTTAAATAGTCTTGGATGGTATTCAACACAGGCTTGGATCTGATTTATGCCAGTTATCACATATCAGCACAACAATAGATAAAGCTCAATGCAATTTATGATTTACTAGTAACAGTCAAGGTATAGTTACAAAGTTCTAAAATTGGAGGCCATTCACATTTAATAAACTTGATAAACTAATCTCCAATAAAAGTATTAAGAAATGGCACTCACCAACACTTTTGGAGATTACTTATGCCATGCTAATGTCCATAGGATAACTCCCTAGCACTCGCAGGAATGTAGCAAACTCCTGCAAATTGCATTGGTTTTAGAGCACTTACTCACAGATAATCCTTTCAATATGCTTCATAAGATCAAATTAAGTCGCACCTTTAGATGCCTTAAGGCATTTTGTGCATTATGATCAGCCATTGATGCTTCAAAATCAACATAGAAAAGATAATCAAAGTACCTGTTTAAGATATGAACTGTGATCAGCACAGCAATTATTAACAAGCTAACATCTTCGTAAACACAATATTGATAATGATTTTTTTTGGATCACCAATACTGATGATGATTTAAACCAATTAAATGATGAATGAATTAGAACTCGGAAAATGAACTATAGCTATGGCCTTCATAACGTATACTTGGAATACCTATTGCTATTATCATCAGATGTTCTTAGAGGTTGCTTCCGCAAAGGACGACTTTCAATCTATAAGAAGAATTAATCAATTGTACAGTTAGAAATATATAAAAGCTTACTCGCAAAGGTTACTTCCATAAAAGATATTGTAGATCACCCCCAACACGACAACTAACCTTGGAAAGATTAATTTGACGCAGGGCAAAAACAGCAAGGGCCTTGAAAAGTATCCCAGGACCCTCTTCTAAAGAAAAAACTATGCTTGTCTAGAATTCAACAACAACAATCAATATTGATGTCAGTAAGCATAAAACCAAACAAGAAGGGAGAATGATGTAATCAATCCAGTAATTTCAGCGGGTACCTTAAATGGCCTGTCTATGCCTGGAAGTATAGGTTCTCGTGCCAACACTAAAAATCGGGTGACATTATCACTATCATCCTGCCAATGCAAATCCATCAGTCATCAAGTCTATGATAAACATAAATTGTTTACCACGTAATTTAAAACAGACTGACACATAGAGCCAAACCTGAATGTCTTGAGCAAGTATATTTAAGCCATAGATCTCTGCAGCAGCAGAGCTAGCAACAGCTCCTGCATCTTGTAGGTTATTGAGGGCAACATGCTATAATTTGTAACTATGTTAGGATAACTGATATTAATAAACAAGTCAACAGCAACAGCAGCAGAAAATAATAATATATCCTTTAGCCCAAGGTGCAATATATGACCATGTCTTCAGGGGCTGGTATGATTTTGCTAACTTTCCAAGCAGATTGGGATATGACCAGGCCAAGTATATTTTACTTATATAAACTAAATGCCAAAATGCTTTGAAATATCAAAGAAGCGTATTTCTTGACAATAAAGGGTGGGTATCGATCCAAAGATGCCATGATCATTGTACCACAAAAATTTAAGGTTGTGTTTGATTCATCCCAAGGGACGGTACACACACAGCAACAATTGACAAAGTAACAAACAGTTAAGTCATAATACAATTATTTGTTCTACACGTTGTTTGGAAGTCCATGTGCAGCACAAACAATTGTGTTTGATATACTTATTCTTGATATGCATTTGTGCTTAACCAGTGCCCTGAGTACACACTTATTATTAAGCAGAGCATTTAAAAATCAAACACGTAGCAAAACAAATTGTGAGCTATCTAATGCTTTATTTTTAAGCAAGTAAAACGTATATAAATGTGACCAACATAAACACTTGAAATGATACGAGAAAACCAGCTTCCAACAAATTTACACTAACCTTTGCAGCACCGGCTGTATCATCAACTGCTTCTCTAACTAAGCCCCACCCAGTCAAGGTGTTCTCACATTGTGCAAGAGCCTAAAACATCACCATCTTGGGTGAGTTTATAGTCGGAAAAATAAAAGATTAAGGTATAAAATATCAGAATCACACCTGAGGATGACTAAGAACACGCTTCAAATTCTCAAGTTTAACACCATGGTTGGCCATCAAACAATGATGGACTGCATATTTTACTTCTCCTACTATATGTAGTCTGTGCCTGAGTAAAAGGTCATAATTTCTGTGGATGCTACCTCCCAAAGAATTCTCGATTGGCAAAACTGCTCTGTCCACAAGCCACCTTTCTACAGCCTAACATGGAAATCCGAGATCAAGAAAAATAAAGAGACTACTGAAAGTTAGAACTAGTCATTTTGACAATTAAAAGGCAACCACCATAAGAAAACAATAATCAGAAACTAAGAACAAAGAACTGGAATATATGATTTTGAATTTTAATTGGTTAGAGCTTGTAATGCAAAATTACCAGACTTCTATTTGTCAACATATGAACCAATAACTCACTGTTCCATAACATAAATTGTATAATCAAGGTTTCCAGAGAGGCTGTACTACTTAGGGTCAGTCCGTTTGATTTGCAAAAGGTAAGTACAGGACAGAACAAACTTTTAAGGTATTGAACAACTTGTTGTCTTATACGATGTTTGGTGGACAATGTTATTTTGGTATTTTATACAACTTGTATTTGGGCCAAAAAGCCGTCATGTGGTTTAGTGAGGACAAGAATATCCATTTGTGTGCCCTCCCTTATTTTTTTAGCAAATCAAACGTACTCTTATATTCACTAAACACTAAAACTGGCATCAAAATTAAATGAAAAATCCATAGAGAAAACCAGTGCAGTGCAAACAAGATCAATCACCCACACAAGTACAATAACAAAGGAACTTGATAAAGCAGCTCAGAAACAAACATATTACTAGGACAAGTTTAACTTTGATACACACCGGAAAACAATTAACACCGTCAACAAATCACACCAATCATATGTATGCCTTTAGAAGCAATTATTATTATTATTATTATTATTATTATTATTATTATTATTATTATTATTATTATTATTATTATTATTATTAAAGTAAAACATTTCTAACAATCTCATGATATAATTGATTGCCGGTGTAAAAAACAATCAGCTAAAGGTAACAGAATATTTACTTCAAAAGCGGTGTCAAATTGTTCACAAGGAACAGCTTCACAATTAGGGTAGGCCTTTTGTGCAGCAGATTCACTATAAGCACCACGAACTCCCTGAAAAATTATGCAATAATATTCAACTATATCAAATCACAAACAATATACAAAATTCAATTTTCAAAATTAGCTTCTATAATGCTTCCACGCAAAAAACAAAACAAAACAAATCCTAAAAAAACGACGAAAAATAAACAAAATGGTAAAAACAGTTTGCATGCAGCAATGTAAGAAGCAAAATATCAAATACCTGATATGCAACACGAAGTCGTGAACCATCGGAAACAGCACTAGATGACTGATTCGAAGACAAAGGACCTAAAAAGGATCACAAAAAACGTTAGAGAAAGAGATAGATGAGAGAGAGAGAGAGAGAGAGAGGGAAGAGTAATACGCACGAGGAAGAGAAATCGGATCTTTGGAAACAACGTCGTTTGAGACAGCGGAGACGGAGTTAGTTCGCAATTTGACGGTGTCGTTGAGATCGTTATCTCTTTGACTACTACTACTACGAAGGGAAGTGTGAATGCGGAGGTTACGGTGTCGTTTTGGGTGGAGAATGAGATTTAGAGGTGGAAGAGGTTTAACGGAGTCAAAAGGGGGAGGTTGACGGTGGAGATTCGGTGGTGAATGGGATATGATTCGTGATGATGCCATTAAAGGCTTTTGAGGTTCGTCAGTGTTTGTTTTAAGTCACGATCGATCTTTAAGTCTAAACCAATTCGTGGATTTTGTTTTTGAGGTTTTTTCTTTTTTTACATAGATCAAATTTTATTTTCTTGTGGTAAATAGATTAAATGAAAAAGACATTATAATTTTTTAGTTTTTTTTTTTTTTTTTTACATAGAAATGGTATTTATACAATCATTAGGGACAACTTTCTTTCATACTTTTATTATATTTTTATTCTTTCTATTCACTTCTTTTTTTATTATTTTTATCTTAAAAGAAAAGAATATAAAAAAGTTGTCTTAGTTTTTTTTTTTTTTTGACTTAAAGTGTAAATCGCTGTCATATTGGTCCTTTAATGTATCGAAATTACAAATAGGTCCCTAGTATCTCATTTTATAATAATTTTTTGGACTAAATTGACCAACAAAAAATACATTCGATGACTAAATTGACTACTTAAAACATATTCGAGGACCAAAATGACTAATAAAAAAAACATTTGTGGATCTAATTGCAATTTTAATACATTCAGGGACTAATGTGACAGCAAGTTACACATTCAAGGACTAAAATGACTATTTGCCCTTTAATTTAAAACATTTATATTGGACCAACCAAAATTCATTTTTTTTTTTCAATAATAAATAAATTTGGATCTAAAAATTTTTAATGCCAATTTTTTTAGTTAAGAGTTGTTTTACATATTTTATGATAAATATAGGTTATCTACTATCGATATGATAAAATATTAGTTTAACAAAAATACTAAAATGCCCTTTTCAATTCAACTACCACCTCTATAAAATTAAGGGTACTTTCATCTATCTACGCTTTCGGCAAGCGAAGAAATGTCAAATTATGTACTCTTGCATGTATTTTAATATTTTTTTTTGTGCAGTTTTTACCTGCACGAAGTGACATATTGCAGTGCAAAAGATGTTAAATACCCCTTTCCGACCTTAATTATCATAATAAAATATTAAAAATATTGTCCTTGAATATAAACAAAAGTCAATACATTTAACTCTATTTACTTTTTTCCAAAAATACCCTTACACGTGCATTTATATAACTACCTATTAATAATTCATCTTTTTAGGAATATGGATGACCACATTGACTTTTAATACATATACAACTTCATATTCATTTTTACACCAATAAACTTTGACAACTTCTCATGTTTATACTACATTTTAATTGGTAAACAATATGACTCTGTTTATGGTGAAATTTGGTAAACAAGCGCTAGTCTAGGTATTTTAAGACTTACGAGATCGACTAGTAATCTCAGGACAATTTTATGCTTGTTTTTAGAGAAAGTTTTTATATGTTCGTCGAGAAACAACAAACATTTACCAGTTTTAGTCTTTTAATTCGAAATTAACACTAAATGCTTAGAATCGCCTCGAAACAGAAGTGTTTTTGATGATAAAAACAGTACAATTTGAAGGAAAGTAAATTGCATAAAATGTAAAAGCAATTACAATAAAAGTGGTTCACAAACATACATTGTTTTCCTCGCAATTCATTTCGTTCGACAGCTTGAGTACTCGGAATTTTAGTAGGAAATTCTGTAAAAGTTTTGTGACCCCTATTACAAACAAAGAAACTAGCCTAAGTACTCCGAAACGCACAAAAACTGCCGCTTCGATTTGACGCTCCAGATTGCTCCACGCGTCCTACGTTTCATTGCTTCGAACCGTTGATTTCGAACTTGATTTCTGCTTCGCGCGTTGAACTTCGATTCGTAGATTTTCCTTTTGGGCCAATTTAGGCCCATTTTCTTCGAATGACCCGCTTGCTGATTTCGAATATACTCACTTCGCTGACAAAGAACAACTTCAAAACATTAAATGACTTAATAAAATACCAATTTGTATTTATTTGGCATTTCATTTAATTGGACTAACAATTAAATATTCATTTAAGATGAACACTAAAATTAGGCCTAACAGACTCTTTTTTTATTGTGAATTATGACTCCCTATTTCTTACTAACTAGATTGAAAATTATATCACTCTTCCGTGGTATAAAAGAGACTTATACCATAAATTTTACCCCGTATCAATTTAATCTCTTTATCTTAATGTTAAAGAGAAACATTTATTTATGATAAATGAGGAACGTCTTTTATTCCAACATTGTTCAACATTTACGATTATTTCTCGGCGAGATATATTTTCACTCTTCTTGATTTTTTTTCTTCATATTTTAACGTTTGTTGGGTTGTCGAGATTAAGAAGCTTTAAATTCAACAGATTCAATGGTAATATCAATTTCGAAATTTGCTGAATCTACTAGTAACATTATCAAATGGAGAAAACGTAAAATACAAATATTGCACGATCTCAAGATCATTAACAATATGAAACCCCAAATCAAAAAATAAAAAAAGGATCGACACGATTAAACTTGCCGCCGCAGAAGACTCGCCGCGCAAAGTGAGTCGCATCCCACACGTCATCGTCTTGTTAGAAAGGGTGTCGTGCGATGTCAAAAGGAGCAAACAATTTGTTTTTGCAATTTTTATTTGGTTTTGCGTTAAATATCTTAGTTCGTCAGATTAATCACACGAATAAAAGTAATGCAGCAGTGAGGGCTCCAGACACTACTGACAGCTAAAGATCCTGACTCAAAGTTATAAGAGGGAAGGAGAGGATCTATATATCCACTTATTTTTTATGATCTCATTATAAATACAACATTAAAATCAACCAAAACATCAGATTCAAATCGACAACAAATTTCACAATAAACAAATTGTTCGAAAGAAGTCTAGTTCGTCTTCCGTGCACTTAGGGCCAAATCCGGTAAAAAAAAACCCACACACGGATATTTGGCGCGCAAACCCTACTTGTCCTGTACTCTTCTATACAAATGCACTGACACCTGTTCGTGTTCCTCCGTATTTCTTTTATTTCTCTTCGCGCAAATTACGTTCCGTTTTCGATCATCTCTTTTCACTTTTCCTTCTTCACTATCGCTTTCATCCACGTTACAAAACACATCGTTCACTTCGCTTCTAGTAGTTCTCCAACGGAACATTCTAGAATGAAGCGTCCAAGAACCACAGGAGATTCTAGCTTTTCTAGGGTTTCACCATCTCTTGAAGCTGGAATCATCAAGAAGCTTCGGTTAGAGAATTTTATGTGCCATTCAAACCACGAAACTGAGTTTGGAAATCACGTTAATCTCATCACTGGTCAAAATGGAAGTATGTTCTCTTTTTGTTTATTTTTCCGTTTTTAATCGGCTTATTGTTTGTTGAAATTTTGATTTTTATGGTCGATGTTTGTGCAATATTTTGGTAAGTATATGTAATGTACCTAGCAAGTAGCAAATCTAACTGAGTTATTAACAAATAAGTTAAAGATTTTGGAGGTATTGGGTTTAAATTCGGACAAAGGTGAAAAATACTAACTTAACAACTAATTATTAACATTGGCTGTTTTAAAATGTAGCAAATCCAACTGTGATTCTTAGAGAGTTTTTTTAAAGATATGTTTGGACGAAGTATTTTGTAGGAGAGTGTTTTCAACGGCTAAGAGTCTGTTTGGATTGACTTATTTGATCTTATCTACTGATACAAAATTTGTGCGATTGTTTTGGGAAACTTACGAAAACAACTTATGAAGTTATGACAATTTTTAGTTTTTTTTTCAGCTTATTTTCATAAATTTTCTAATATAACTTTTGAAAACAACTCTTAGCATAAATAAATAACTCATGTAAGCTTATGTATAAGCGCTTATCATGATAAGCGTTTCTGCTATAAGCTGCATACAAGGTATTTATCCAAACAGTCCCTAAAAGTCTATATTTTGGTATAGATTTGAGATTTTGTTTTGAAAGAATAGCATGAAATGTGATCATATAGCATTACGAACACATTTAATTCATTTTTAAAAACAATTTATAACTTCCTAAATTTAGAAAAGAAAAGTTAGCTCTTCTCTCCCCTCCAAAATCTCTTATCCAAACAAACATACCTAATGTTTTTGCTGGGTTCACAGTTGGATTGCTCTACCATCATAATAGGGTGGAAGACATGTTTTAATAGAACTAACCTGTTCATAGCAGTTAGCATCATTTAAGATGGAATTAGTGGAACCCATTTAAGCAACCCAGGGTGAAATTTATTGGAGTTCTCAACGGTTGAACCATTAGTGTAAAATGTGAGTTGATTAAAACGTCGTGCCATAGTATGGGACCAACGAAAGCATGCAACACTTGGAATAAGTGTTTTATAATGGGCTTGTGTTTGACTTGTTGTGAGTTATGATCTTTTTAATTTCATCCAGGTCTTAGTGTTTTAGTCAAATGATTTCTGCACAAAAAATGTTTTCTAATGATTCCATGTTTTTTGCTTGGCTCTGTCATTTATAGGTGGTAAAAGTGCAATACTTACTGCATTGTGTGTTGCATTTGGTTTTCGAGCTAAAGGGACTCAAAGAGCATCTACTTTGAAGGATTTCATTAAAACTGGTTCTAGGTAAATGCCATTTGCTCTCTCTCTCTCTCTCTCTCTCTCTCTCTCTCTCTCTCTCTCTCTCTCTCTCTCTCTCTCTCTCTCTCTCTCTCTCTCCCTTTGATTGGTGGGGTTTCTTTGACCTTAGAGGTAGCTTTCGAGTCTGAAAGTATTTTTCAAGAACGAATTTAAAATTTCTAAGTGATTTATATTATGGGCGAATCAAGATCCTTGTTTTCTTCTCATGTCCTTTGCCAAGACTACATACTACTGTTCTTTTTAAATTGCAAGAAAGAATCTAACATACAATTTTTGATAGAGCTTTTCCGAAGCTTATTTGAGCTTATTTTATGACATAATCATTTTAGATGTGTTTGGTTAAGCTTGTAAAAGTAACATTTTAATCTAAATGACAAACATAATGTTTTAACTCAGTTCTTTATTCTATTGTCTATCTACAGTAATGCTGTCATACATGTTGAAATTCAAAATGAAGGAGAGGATGCTTTCAAGCCTGAAATATATGGTGATGTTATCATTGTAGAGCGTAGGATATCTGAATCCACAAGCTCTATTATTTTGAAAGATTGCCAAGGTGCGTTTTCTTGTGTTTGTAATAATTTTCAGTATTAAGTTGTTTATATTTAAGCCATTAAAAAAAAGTTGTTTATATTTATGTTTTTAATGACAACAGATTAATTTTCATGAGATATGTCATTGGTTAGCCTATTGAAACAATGGAAATTTAAAATGTTATTTCGCTACATTTATGTTCTATATATGGGTTTGATGACTGGAAGGAAAGTTTTCAGTCGGAAAGCAGATCTACAAGAAATCATCGAACATTTCAATGTATGCTTTCTTTCCCGTATAACTTCTTTTTTATTTTTATTTTTTATTTTTTTTATAATTTGGAAATTGTTGCTCTAGTTAGTTTTTTGGTAACTTCTGAACACAGTAAAAATTATTAATACTGGTATGTTTCGTTTCCGACCCTTCTTTACTTGAAGAACTATCAATATCAAACATGTGACTAGTTAGTGGTTAGTAATTATTTTGAGAAGATCACTTTGTTCTCCTAATAACGAAAATCTTTGGAAATGCCTTTTATTTCTTTTCCAGTGGTGTTTTTGTTCTTGCACCTATTGATCTTTTCATTCTGCAGATTGATGTGGAGAACCCGTGCGTGATTATGAGTCAAGACAAAAGCAGGGAATTTCTGCATTCCGGGAATAACAAAGATAAATTTAAGGTGATCTCTTCATGTTTATGTATTCTGTTTTTGAAAAAGCTTCTTCAGAAGCTCTGCTAACACTTTATTAAACAGTTCTTTTACAAGGCCACACTTCTTCAGCAAGTCAATGATCTTCTGGAAAGCATTTCTGATGAAATAACCTCTGCACGTGTAATAGTTGAAGAATTAGGGTCTGCAATAAGACCTATAGAGAAAGAACTCAATGAGCTGCAAGTTAAAATTAAAACGATGGAACATATTGAACAAATTTCTGTAGAGGTTCAGCAGTTAAAAAAGAAACTTGCATGGTCATGGGTTTATGATGTGGACAAGAAACTCGAGGATCAAAATGTAAGGATTGAAAAGCTGAAGGATCGGGTTCCTTTATGCCAAGCTAGGATTGATAAACAGCTGGTATGTATGCCTACATTATCTTCTCATAGTGAAGTTTTCATTTGTCAACACAATGTTAAGTTCTCTGTGCTTTGAGAATAATAAATTCTTTAATGTGCTCTTAAAACAATGCCAAGAGTCATGTATGGTATACAATAAAAGTTGGGAATTTGGGATCAGGTGTCTGTTTATAATATGCCTATTTTGACAAGAACTGCCACTACAACTTAACTCGTTAGGTTTATAATGGTGAAAAAATGTTATGTGTCTTTAATAAGGGATATAATCAAAAGTATGTAGTGAATCAAAATGCTTGCATTTTTAATGCATTTATATTTTCCCTATGTTAACTTTTGGGATAGAACTTTGTTACATGACTTTCCTATGGTGCTCTACTTATGGGGCCATTTAAAAGGAATTCACTTTTTTTGCTTTTCTTTCTGATAAAACCTTATTTTCTGTTCTCTTGTAAAATTTATTTATTTTTTAGAAAAGTAGTTAAAAATGAAATGACCATTGCACTTCCCTTGCTGTAATAACGAGTTAATAACACTGATGTGCAGTTTTGGTCAAACTTTTTATGATTATGCCTGAAGTATTAGTTCTTCATAAAAGATCTGGTTTTGGTCAAACAAGTTAATCCTTGCATTAGCATTTTGAGCAGCCATTATGATTTATCTTTGTCCAATATGTTTTATTTCCTTTAGTGTGTTTCAGACATATTTCATGATAAAAAATTTATTGACACAAGGTCCCATTTGCTTATGAGAAAACATTTCCTGTTTTCATTTTCTATTCTTACTTTTAATTACAAGTAACTAGACCTGGGGTTATTTTATTTTATAATTAAAAGTAAAAACAGGAAAAATAAACAGATTTTTTTTTGTAAAGTAACCAGACCTGGGGTTATGACAAACTGGTGTTTTAACTCAAAGTATGGCCAACTTTAATAGTTTAATTGTTTGTCTACCACAAGGTTTGTGGATAGAGGAGATTCACATCCAACCTGCATTACTCCTGGTCTTTCAATTAATATGGAACATTATTCTTTGATTCTAAGCAACAGTGTTGTAGAGCTTTCTACTTATATTGTTATTGCATGTGCTTGGCTTGAAGATGCTGTTTTTCATTTCTGCAACAGATTGCCCATTATATGTAGACTCAAACGTCTTTATCTGTCATTGCCATCTTTACTCTTTCTTTTCTGCTTATATTATATTCTGTAGAGTTAAAAATTGGACTCTTGTTTAATTGCAGCATCTGCTTGAAAAATTAAGTGAAAGCTGCTCTAAGAAGAAAGCTGAAATTGAAAGTATGATGACATCACAAATTAAACAAATGAAGGAAAGTTTGAGCCAGTCTATGTCCTTGGTATGCTGGAGATGGGGAGTTTTCCTCCTACTTTACCGGTTTTTATTATGATTGCTGTTTACCCTTTTACTTTTTAACTTCTACCCTATAATGTCATTTTATTTAATCTATCGGGTCAGGTTTACTTTCTTTTGTACTACAACTATATTATGTTGTAGTGTTGAGATAGAGAAACAAGATTCTTTTGGAGAAATCTGTGTTAAGTAATGTTAGAATATAAGAAAGCATCCTAAAATATCTTGATATTATGTTAGAGTTTCATAGTTTATCTTGTAAGATTGGTATCTAATCTTATAGAGTATCTTAGATTATCTCTGAAGACAAGTTTCACGATTCCCTTATTTATTTTAGATTTAGGGGTCTTTATTCGTATAAATAGAGGTTAGTGTTTAGTCTGGTGTATCATCAGTAATCAAGTTATTTTCAGTAATATTTCACCGTTACTATATTCAAAGTCTTTATTACTTTTCTTCACCTAATTTTATAAAACTCATAACTCCAACAAGCTACCGATTGGGGAAAATTATACAGATAAAAAGCAATTAAAAAAATAGCATGAGTATCCTAATAACTTGGGCACTAATTATGTACTTTGAAACACTTACCCTAAATTATATATCTCATGTTCACCCAGCTTGTTATATAACTTATCCGACAACATCTCTAGGACTCTGAAAACGTCTTGCTTGTCATTTAATTGACAAAGAGAGATGATGTCTCCAGATAAAATTTTCTCTATTGAAATGATGATTTATCTTAATGTGTTTTGCTGTGTCCAAAACATTTGATTTGAGATGATACATTATTCTGCATTCTTTCCAATAGTTTTTTATTGGGCTAAATATATTTTCTTAAAAATAACTAGGGTAAATATGTTTTTAATCCTTATAAAATCACAACCTTTGAAGTTTTATTCACATTTTTTTACGAAAAATGGATGCTTTTATTCCCTCAAAGTAGTCCCTTTAAAAAGCAAAATAGGGACTAAAAGGTGAATACAATTTATTTGCAGACTAAACTTGGAAGGTCATGATTTACAGGAACTAAAGATATATTTAACCATTTTCGTTATTATGCTAGTGGTTTTCATTACACATATTAGTTGTTTTGGTTGCTAATGCATTTCCCCTTTTGCAAAAATTGAAGGCCAAAAAAGAAGAATTTGAACTTCAGCGAGACTGCGAACGCAAAGCTAGTAAAATACAGAAGATGGTACAACAGCTCAAAACACTTGAACTACAAATGCAGGATATTCATGAGCAGCATGTGAAAAACACCCAGGTTCGACAAGTCCCTATTATGTATACATTTAGACAATGGTTCTTTTTCCTTTCTCGATGTCTCTTCCAGTATATTTTGTTTATGGTGATTTTGCTCAGTTTTACAATTTTCTTTGTTTTTGTTCTCTTTACTTTTGTTTTGTCTTGTTTGAGGTTTTTTTTTTTATAATCCAACCACTTGAGTTGCTTGAGAAAAACCCTCTCAGTTAAATTTTGTATAGAGATAAATTATTCCCAATTTAAATGCAACTCAAATACCTATATTTAGGGATATATATGTGAAAATAGGAAGAGTTCTTCGAATGTGCTTGAGTTGTGCGGCATTCATGCTTGGTTAATTTATATACTTGGAAATTATAATTATAATAATAATAATGATTGACAAATGCGATTTCTAGGGAGCAATTTAGCCAACACTACTTCCTAAGATACCTTGAACTTGTTCTTGTTGCTATACATTTTAATTTTCTAATATATAATAATTCACAAAGAAGTTGGTAATTTGCTAGGAATCAAGGAATTGAATTAAAGCAAAGATAAAAGGAATCAAACTAATCACAATATATTATTGAAAATTGTACAGAAGATAGGAATAGAGCCCCCTCAAGGGTTTTCTCTTTTACAAAGTATCTCTCCTTTCTGTCACAACAATATCAAATATACAAAAAGCCTTCCAATTTCATCCTTATTTTTCCTATTTATAAATGACATCCCTCAACTACATATCTTACTAACTATTCCCTCTATATCATCACATGAGTGTCACATTTGCTTATTTCACAGATATTAAGAAATAACCATAAATAAAAAAGAGAATAATTGTTTTACCAAATGAGCAAATGCTAGTGAGACGGATAGAGTAGTTAGTAAGATATGTAGTTTGAGGGAGACCATGTAAAGTGTTCCCTTTCGGTGTAGTCTGGTTATTACTTTTGGTTTGCTTGATCATCAAATTAAAAGGGCTGTTATATGATGACAATTCCATTAGTTATTTTATGTAAAGTCTTTTATGTTTATTATTTTCACAATAATGCAGGCTGAAGAATCCGACAGGGAAGAAAAACTGAAGGGGCTTCGAGACGAGGTTGATGCCGCTAAGTCAGAATTGGAAAGGTTTTGATTTTATTTGTGTGCCTTTTCATATCAGTGTTAAAACCTGGATTTCGAGAAGTCCCACTTCATAATATTTTTTTTTTGCTCTAGATTGAAAGAAGCAGAGGCTATAGTAATGAACGACATTAATAGGCAAAATGACGAAATCAGAAGGATTGCTGATAAGGTATGGTAACACTTTCTAATTGGCAATGTGTTGTGTCAGTGTTTTTAAAGCTAGATTAATTGTTCACAATCCATTTCTTTTTTGATTAAGCAAATATTCAATTATGGTTTTGGTTTCTTCGATGAAGTTTTGAGAATAGTTATGTTTTATTCAAACATTGCTTATACAAGTCTTTTATTCCATCTATCTCTATCCTATCCTGACCATCAAATGCGCTCCATAATTCTTAATCTATTCAAATAATTGATCCGATTCCATGGACAAATCCACAGATGCATCAATAATATTAAAGTTTACAACATAAATATATACCAGTACCGCAGCCTAAAAGTAAGTTGTTGCTTGTTTCAGAATTTGAGAAATTCTGTGTGGTCTCTAAACCGGCAGCATATAATTCAAATTCTGTTTTGGAGAAGTAACTTTCCTTTTTGTTTGTTTTCAAAGAATGTTAATTGTTATTTTGTTTGTGTGGGGAGTTGAACCCATAATCTCTCTCCCCCCACACCCTCAAGCAACCTTATCGCTCCTGTAAATTAAATGTTTTGATTTTTGAAGAAGTACCTTACTATATGGGGTTGTTACTTGATTGATATAATTTATTTGCTTTTGCTAGATCCAAGATCATGAAAAGAAGTACAGTGATATCATCTATAATCTTCGTGGTCTTCAACAACGACAAAGCAACCAGGTATGCAAATCTTGCATTTTTTGTTTTTATGTTATTCATTTTGCTTATTTCCATGAAAAATCATGAAAGTGCCTTGCATGTATCCTGTGAATGTTTCATGACTTTGCCAATCTTACTTTGGAAGCAGATTGCAGCATTTGGAGGAAATAAAGTGATGCATTTGTTAGAAAAAATTGAGAGATGTCATCAGAGGTTTAAGATGCCTCCCATTGGTCCAATTGGTGCCCATCTGGTATAGTTTGTGATGTCTTCATGTCATATCTTACACATTGCTTTCTGTGTATCTTTTCATCCCTCACTCTGATAGTTGAGTAGTTAAATTAAATAGAGTATCTATCTATAGATGGATAAACTGATATATTATTATAATCTAAATTTCATTGGTTAGCAGTTTTGTCTAGAGCTGTCAAAAGGGGCCGGCCCGGCCTGGCCCACCTAGGCCCGGGGGCCATGACATATAAAAGGGGCTTTAGTGGGCCGGCCCATTAAGCCTCATGGCCCGGCCCGATAAGCAAAGGCCTACATGGCCCAATGGGCCGACCCGACAAACTTTCATTTTTTTTTTTGACAAATTTTTTTTACAAAATAAATTCAATGGACAATAAAACTACATATGTATCACCCACAAATTAATATCCATATAATTTGATTAATTTCTTTCTTATACTTTTCTATTTATAATGATTGATTAAGTTGTTATTAGTTTTTTTCAAATAAAGATAATCATAACAAACTTGGTTTAATCTTAAAAAAAAAAAACAAATTTGGTTTAATAATTATCTCATAACTAACAAATCTCATCTTTTGTTACTTAATTATCTAAAAATCCTTATTTTTAGCTAAAACTATTTTTAATTCTTTTTTTTAAACTCTTTAAGGGGCCGGCCCAAAAGCCCGTGGGGCCGGCCCATAATGGCCCATTAAAAATATTGGCCCGAGGGGCCGGCCCAATAAGGCCCGATCAACTTTTTTTAAAAGTCCGGCCCGTGTAAAACTATAGGGCTAATGGGCCGGCCCGATAGCCCGACCTATTTTTACAGCTCTAGTTTTGTCCAGTGGATTAATTTGAGATAAGATGGTTTATCTTTTTTATTTTTTAGTATACGTACATGACTATGGGGTTTATTTGTTCCATACCAAGGAGATTAATCACTTAAGTTCCATACCAAGCTACTATTTTTTGGTATTTCTTTTTATGATTCAATATAATAGAAGTTGCTAAATTTAATAAATGGGGGATTGAATGTTAATTACTTAATTTTGTTGTGAGTTTATTAATATTTGGGATTGCTTTTTATGGTTTAACAGAAATTGCTTAATGGTGATAAATGGGCGGTTGCTGTTGAATATGCCATTGGGAGATTGCTCAATTCTTTTATAGTGACTGATCACAAGGACTTTCGTCTTCTGAAACAATGTGCGAAGGATGCAAACTATGGTCATCTTCAAATTATTATTTATGATTTTTCTACCCCTAGGTATATTGTTAGGTCCATATCTATCTGCCTGTAACCATGCTCTTTTGTGTTATGTCTTGTTTCTATTTTTAGATCTTGTGTCTAAGTGTGATAAAATTGTTTTACTCTCTGCTTAGGTTGATGATCCCAGAGCACATGCTTCCTAATACAAACCATCCATCAACTCTTTCCGTCTTACAATGCGAGAATGACACTGTGCTCAATGTCTTAGTGGATCTGGTGATTGTTTACATTATTAATTGTTTTTTTCCACTCTTTACCATATGCTGTTTTGGGGCTGATAGGTTTTTTTTTTTTTTTTGACGAGACTCTTGGCTTTCTTGTAAGTCTATTTTGATTTTAATCAACTCTTGTATCATAAGATTCACAACGTGAAGTTATTTTATTTTTATATTAATATAAAAAAAAATACTCTTTTTTATTTTTATAGCTCTTCATCAATCATCGTTAATATAAATTATTGAGAATATTAATTTTATACTTAGCCCCATTTGTTCCTACTTCTTACACTGTTCTGCAGTTGTCGCTTTATTGATTTGTTTGTTTGGCATTGATTGTGTTGAATTTGCCCATGTCCTTGGATCAATGTCTATTGATTATAGCTTTACAAGATTTGGGAGAAGAAAAAGAAGCCAATTTTTTATGGCAATTATTTTCCTTTCTTTGTTGTATGTGGGTGGAATGTAACTCTCACATCTTTAAGGATATTTTTTTTGAAAAGCTCCTTTAAGATCACATCAAGCTTTTGACTCATACTTTACGTGCAACCCATGGTGTTTGTACCATGGGTTGGGTTTAGGGAAATCTTTTAGGGTTTAGTTAGCTTTCTTTCGATGACTATTATTTTTTTTTTGGATTTTGTTTTCTTTGTCCAATTTTTTTATTTTAATTTGCAAGGAGGACCTCGTATCGTCCTAATTCTTTGTGATCATGATATCTCTTTCTTGATGACATTCTTTTATAAGAATCCTCATTTCACTTTGAGTTTTTCTATTTTTATCTGGTGATTGTATTTATCTCTGCTGCAGATGAAACAAATATTTAGTAAAGCATTAAAATTGGAATATTTGTAACTTTCTAATATTTTGTTATTATTTCTAATGTATTTGTTGCTTTCTAGGGAAATGTTGAGAGACAAGTGCTTGTTAACAACTATAATACTGGGAAAGTGGTTGCCTTTGAGGAAAGGATCCAAAATCTGAAGGAAGTCTTTACTGTGGATGGATGTAAAATGTAAGTCAACGCTAGTAGACTCTTTTTATAAGCTCGAGTAGATTTTATTTTACATGTGTCCTACCTGTGCATTTTTGTAAAAATAAAATGGGAACTATGGATTCATAGTTGTGCCACACTTTTGAGTGAAATACAAAGCTAAATTGGAACATCTACACTGTTGAAAGTCCAGTTCAGTTAGTTACAGTATGTATAAGATTAGAAAGGCAGTAATTAGAGTAGTAGGGTGCACAGTAAGGCAAGTAAAAGACTGAGTGAAAGATACTCTTATACTCCCAGCAAGCTAGTGATGGGCAATACCAATAATTGAGTGAAAGATCACAGATCAAACTCGGAATTATCGTATATTGGGTAATTTATGTAATCACAGTAAATAGGGTAATGGTAAATCCCTGTATTTTTATCACGTTGAAATGCAAGTCCTGTTTTTGAGCATATGTAACATTTTCTTTCAATGCTGAATGTATTAGCATGCATGCTACTTTCTCTTAGAATTTTTGTTGGGCCTAACACAACCCTACAAAACCGGCTTGTAAGGTGTGGATTGTCCCCATTTATAAACATATCTTCAGGCCATCTCTCATCCAATGTGGGACTATTAACACCTGCCCTCAAGCCCGACACTATTGGACTTGATGCGTGGGTATAAATGGTGGGTGACCTGATAGCGGAAACCTGATAGTAGGCGGCCCAACGGATCTTGGAGGAGGCTTTGATACCATCTTAGAATTTGAGTTAGGCCTAACTCAACTCTACAAAACGGGCTTGTAAAGTGAGGATTGCCCCCATTTAGAAACATATACATATCTTCAAGCCATCTCATTCAATGTGGAACTCTTTAACACTTCCTGCTGTTTTTGTTGATTCACTGTAAAAGTTTTGAATGGGCAAGAGCCTCAAACTGTGGAAAGTTATTAATATTATATGCACATTTATGCATTTTCCAACCATAATGCAGGAACTATGTTTTCTAATTCAATTTGTTTCTAGGTTTTCTCGAGGTCCGGTAGAGACAACTCTTCCTCCAAGGAGGAACCAAGTATATGGTCGTCTAAGTAGTTCTGTTGAAGGTGACATTGAGAAACTTCATAATGATGCAGCTAATGAACAAAAAGCAGCAAATGACTATAAAAAGGAAAAAAGAGGTTCAGAGGACAAGCTTGAGGATCTTGACAAGAAGATGAGGTCTATAAAGGTAAACCATTGAACAAGAAGATGAATTATAGCAATTGACTTGTCCCAACAAAAAATTAAGCTAAAATACAGTTTGAAAGGGCAGTTAGGTCTCGGCTCTATTAGTTTAACCTTACATTTGTAGAAGTCTAATTCTGCTTATGATCCGTTATTCTTCTCGTTTTCCTCATTAAATTTATAAAAGCTAACTCTGGATCTCTTAAGTGCCTGCAAACCTATAAACAGGAAAGCCTTCATGAATAAACATCGTTCTAATATCTACATAAAATAAAAGCAAAAACCATGATTGCCACAAGCTTCAAAAGAACATATATTGGGATGACCTTATAATCTTCCTTATTTAAATCCTTTATGTTGTAAATGGTATTAAAAATATTCTAAAGAGGATAATAAACGTACGTTTCATGTATGAAGAAAAGAGTCATGAACTTTAATTTATTGCATTTTGATATTCCCATATTTATTGACGTGTACCTCATTTGTTACATTTTGTTTTCTTTTTCTTTTAGAGATTATGTTTTGATGCTGGAAAAAGTTTTTCTTCTAAGAAGCTATTTTTGGAGGATGCAATGCTTCTACAAGCTGCTGAAAGTAGCCCGGCACCTTTGTCCTCAGTTGATGAGATTGGTGAAGAAATTTCGGTATGTTCTCTATTATCCATTCTCTAACAAAAGATACTTGTTATAAGCAGTTATGTTAACAATTGAAGGCTCAAGGCACCATCATTCACACTAAAAGTATTCTGCTTGTTTGTTTGGGGGTGTGCGGGGGCTCGGGCTCGGGCTCGGTGTTGTCGAATTCAACTCTTTTTTAGGCGTATGCCTTTTCTCTACACTTCTGGTGGAAGGAGATAACAAGAAAAAAGTAGACGAGCATAAAAGAAAGAAAACCTAACAATGTAAAAACCTCTGTTTATTTGTAATATAACCAATTTTGTTAAATTGAGTTTAAAATAATTGGATCAATCAATATGGGTAAATGAATTGTAGAGTAAACTTGTGCAACTGCTTTTGAATTTCGCTCAAATTGTTGAAGCATGTGAAAATCTTATCGATTTTATAAAGTACTGTGGATATTAAATGGATTAACTCTCGCGAAAGAAGTCTAAGTTATAAAAAAGATAGTAAATATGGAGTGAAATCATAATCTAACAAATAGATACACTTTCTGAATTCCAATTCTGTTAAAGAAAGCGTGTTGCTTCCCTGACTAATAGTTTTTGAAACATGGTATACTGGTCCCTAGTGCATAGTGTGTTTTTTTTTTTACCTAAAGTTTAATTAATTTTTTATTCTAATTAAATGCTAGGAAATAAACAAAAAAATAAAAGAAGAGCAGGTGTTGTTAGAAGGCCTTGAGCAGAGGAGGCTTGAAGCAGAGGGAAAAGCTAATGCTCTTAAACTAAAATTTGATAAATTGTGTGGTATGGTGCATTACTAGTTATTTCTTTGAGTTTGTTCATATGCAGTTATGTTGATTTAACTGTAAAAATGATGTATAGTGCATAATTTTGTGTTAAAAATGTAGAATCAGCGAACACTGAACATGATTCCCTTGAGAAAGCTGAGACTGAACTTCTAGAGATTGAAAGACAAATAGATTCAGCGAAGGAGGTATCTTTTCTTTATTCTTGTGCAGTCTGATGGTTTCTATTGTTGCCTAACCTAAATAATAACTTTCTTAAAAATATTACAGGCGAAGGATCACTATGATAATGTCATGAAAGACAAGGTCCTAAATGTTATTAAGGAGGCAGAGGAACACTATCTGGAGCTTACAAAAAGGCGCGAGGTGCAATTTTATTTATATTAGTCATCGAAATTTGTAGATTAAATCACCACTTGCACTTGTTTGGCTGAAGGCAAACGCAAAACCAGACTGAGCATTGAACCTGCGCAGTTCAAGGCTCTGATCGGGGTTATATCAATAACTAATTAAATATTTTAATTTTTCTAATATAATATATAAGGAAATAGTAAACAAAAAAATAACATAATATTCGTAACTTGACACCATGAAAAATTAAACCCCACATAAAAATGTTACAAGTCAACATAATAAATAACAGAAAATTGCACCCTAGATCAAATCAAATGTCATAAACATTGAATAACTGCCAATACTACTATACAAGTACTCCCATAATAATGTTGATGTACATATTTAATTCACCACCAAAAAAAAAGATGTACATATTTAATTACAATTTCGTTAATGTTCAATTTAATCTAGCAACTTATATAAAAACGGATAAAAGTTTATTCTATATGACCAAAAACAAATGTTGCCATTTACTAGCAGCTTGTTTTTGGCCGGTTTCACATAGGGTGGTTAATAGGTTTAATTGGATCGGTCAAAGTGACTAATGTGGTTTTGATTACGTTGGTTTAGAGTCCCACATTGCATGGTGATATAACCTGAATAATGGTTAATGAGTTCAACCATGAGCTTTTAGTTAGTGATTCCTGAAGTTATTCACATAACGGTTGCTGTGTGCTTGTGTCATATTAATGGAGGCAATAAGGGTTTATGCTTTCAGTCAGAGAAACCAGACCTTCAAGCACTAAATCAAGGATCACCAACCACTATAAGAGAATCACCAATGGCTTTTGCCGTGTCAGGAACTCAGACTGAGTAGTTGACATGCCTTCACTCGAGAAATCAACAAGGGTTTATGCATTGATTTTCTGCCAAACTTCATATGTGTGAAGACAACCAAGATTACGCGACAGAATGGCGCTGGTGAGTGTTGACCGAAGGTAAGACAGGAGCATTTTGTCCTGTTTCCCTCAAACAAAATACTTGCTGATTAGAGATCAGAGTTGTGATCTGCTTTGGTGAGAAATCATGGTGGAATGGTACCCTATATCAGAAAACGATGCAACCTATGCGACTTGGTGATTTGTTATATTTGTTGATGCCATAGAACAATTATGCAACCATTTTCTGGTATGTGATACCATTCCACCGTGATTTCTCACCAAAGCAGATTATAATTCTGATCTCTGATCAGCAAGTGTCTTGTTTGAGGGCAACATGACAAAATGCTCTTGTCATGTAAGAGGGACGGATCCTATTTACATCACTCACACCCCTCCATATGGTTTATCTTGTTACAGACAATGTTTGATGGCCTTAAAGCCTACAAATCCCCATGTAGGGATTGTAGTGACTTCAAGTCGAAGGACTACTCACTATGGCCGCATGAGAATCTGTTAGGATATTGAATAAAGAGAAATTGGAGTAGTTAAAGTAGTTATGAGTTGTTAGGATATTGAATTTCTTGATGTCGGTGTAGTTAGTAGATCTGTTTGTACTTTTTTACTTAGGCTTAGCAGTTGAACAGAGTCAGTTATGCTTAGCTGGCACAGTTTGTTAGCCTTAATCCTGTCAATAAATACTGTGTCATTTGCATTATGCGGAAATTCGTATTATGTTGATATGATTTTCAAAACACTTTCTCAAATTATCTAAATCTAATATATCCTAATGCTTTTCTGATTAGTATATTTAGACCCTGAATCTTAGGCCACAATTATGTTTTTTGGTCTAAATTGTGTTATTACGTTACAATTGCATTTTACTCGTATATCACATTCCATCATTGCTTCAAATTCATTGTTGCACATTTAAAAATAGATTTTTGTCCTCAATTGAAAGTTCATCTTGCTTATTCATGCTCTTATATTTAATTTTTGGTGTGCCATGAAATCTGTTATGTGAGTTTCATCAAGTTTCTATTCAACTGTTTGGATATTTTGTTTTATAAATAAATAAAATTGATGCGTTACTCCTTAGGCATTATAAATCATTAAAGATATAGTAGAAACTACAGTTATTGATACTAACCTTGGTTGAATCTGCAGGAAAATGTTAAAAAGGCTTCCATAATTTGCTGTCAGAATGAACTTGCTTCATTAGGAGGTTGTGATGGGTTTACCCCAGAGCAAATCAGTGCCGAATTAGAAAGTCTTAATCGCACACTTAGGCGTGAGAGCCAAAGGTATGACATTAGCCTATTGATTGACATTATCATAGCACAACATCCTAGCACAAGCTTATCATTCTCTCATGCACATTGAATAGTGCTTCTCATTATTTTTGGTTTCCCTCTGTAGATACTCCGAATCAATTGATGATCTAAGGATGCTATATGAGAAAAAAAAACGAAAGATTATAAAAAGGCAGCAAGTTTACAAAGCCCTTTGTCAGAAACTGAATGTATGTATTATTTGGTTTTGTTATCGTACTATTCATCTCTCTTTTTATGGATGGTAGTAGAATTATTTGTCCTTGCTCCCCAAAGCATAAGTTTTTGGGATTGTTCGTTACATGGGTTTGTGCATCGTCTACGCTTAACCTGAAGTCGAAGGGCTTCCGCTTGAAGCTATGTATTAAATATAAAATCATTAATGTGCTTCATATATAGTTTTTCACTTGGTTGGATCAGGAAAAATATATTAATTCTTTTTGGAAATTTGCTTCTAACATTATTCATTTTGCAACCTAATATTTTCCAAGTTGGATGAAATTTAATGCAAAGTAATACTGTTATCAATGAATATAATTCTATAACATTTTCTATTCTGAAGTTGGATATCTAGTTGAATATAGTTCTATGCTTAGTAAGTTTATTTTGAGGGGGATTGTTAGAATCAAATTCATATATTATTAAGACCAAAAGCATATATTAGTATTTCAATTTGCAATTTTTAATTTATTATATGCTATTATTGATAGAGTAGTGTTCAGATTTAGACGTAATTACAAATATGACATTTTTGAGGTGGTTTTATTGTGTATTGAAGGCTTGCGAGAATACTTTAGAGTTTCGAAGGAGAAAGTTTCAGACAAATGCAACCAATCTCAAGCAGCAACTTTCTTGGAAGTATAAATCCTTTCACATATTTTTGTTGCTACGTCATTTTCCATTCTCAGAGTATACTTTTTCTCTGAACCTGAAGTTCTTTAAATTATCTTCATGATCAGATTTAATGGCCATTTGAGGAAAAAGGGGATCAGTGGAGTTATCAAAGTTGATTATGAGGATATGACCTTATCGATTGAGGTAAATTTGGTATTCTTTTGCTTGAAGTTTTCTTTTTATTTATCTTCTTATGGTAATTAGAAACAAATTGGTGAAATGTTTCGTGCATTTCATTTCGGGCATCTGATCTAGAACATTTTCTTATTTTAAACTGTTTTTATTTATTTATTTATAGGTACAGATGCCCCAAGATGCATCAAACAGAGCTGTTCGGGACACAAGGGGGCTTTCAGGTTTGTTTGTTACATAACAATGGATATGGTGCCATTATTAATAGGATAAACTATCAGTTCTTTTGTCTCCTTTAGGATCAAAGCAGAGGGACATTGGAAACAATAATTGTATCATATGGTCTTATGTAACTTTGGGATAAGACATGGGACAAGTGTGTAATACAATATATGGATATAACTTATTCTAGAAATTGAGGCACAACTCAGCTATAATAGAACACAAACTTAATTTAGGAAAATAACATAAATCTGATCGCTATCATTTTAATAGCTAGCACGAGTCCTTATAGACAGTAAAACGCTATCATTTGTCCTAATTTTTGTGTGGTACTTCTATCTATAACCTAACTGTATTGGGATAAAAATTCAAAACCTATAAGTAAAATTATACAATCTTATATCATTCGAGCAAGGGTGCAATAATAAGCCATTAGTTACCTCTAATTATCACTTTATACTTGATCTTATGCAAATTATGTTATAACTTTGTCACATTTTGTTGTGTGTTCATTTAATTTCTGATATTTAGGTGGGGAGCGCTCTTTTTCAACTTTGTGCTTTGCATTAGCCCTTCATGAAATGACAGAGGCCCCATTTAGAGCAATGGATGAATTTGATGTCTTTATGGTATGGCTGTTTACATTTGATAGATTATTTACCATTATTATTTTGACCGTGCATTCTTAATGATGTTGATATGTAAAAAATTTATCTCCAGATATATCTTAAGTTAGAAATTAAGCATCTAGATTACACTTACATCAATACAAAGTTTTGAAATCTGTTTATTAACTACTGTGGGACTTGGTTTGATATTCAGGATGCAGTAAGCCGAAAAATTAGCATGGACACTCTGATTGATTATGCTGAGGCACAAGGATCCCAGTGGATATTGATCACCCCGCACGATACTAGGTATTTATTGGTTTCAACCCTAGACAATTTTTGTATGTTGACAAAAGTGTAAACATGATTATTTGCTATGGGTGGTGACTGCTTGAATATTGGCATTCTTGTTAACCGGTGCTTGTACTTGATTTACTATAAGTAAGTGTTAAGAGCCGGAGCCGGAGCAAATAGGAACCAAGAAAAGTAATGGAAGATATTCAGAAAGTCTAACTTTAAGCTAAAACCCTGCACTTGCAATTAAAACTACTTATGTTTGGTAAATGGTAATGAGTTTGCCCACCGCCACTACATGGTGTAAATTTAACAGCTACAAAGTGTTGCTCACCACGGAATGCACGTAGAAAAATAACTTTTATAAGAATCTTTAGTTTAGATAGTACCCGTATTTCAAAAATTTAGCTAGCAATCTAATGGGGATAATTTTATTATTGAAGTGACATGGTGAAATTTCTTTTCTGTTGTGGCGAATGAGCTCTCGAAAATTGACTGTTCTTCTGTTTTTGCATGTGCAGCTTGGTTAGGGGAGGGAACAGGGTAAAGAAGATGCAAATGGCAGCTCCCCGTTCGTGATCATGTGTGATTTTCTTTATTTATGGCAACTTGAAGCCCATCTGTGAAAATCTTTTTTGATTCTCCATCTGTAATTTATTTATTTTTGCTTTTTATTAGGTTTCATTTCTAATTATGTTTTATTTTAAAGAAGTGTTAGTGAGAGCTTGTTTAAGCAAGCATACATTTATAATCAGATTTTTAATTAATGTAAATAGTTAAAATTATTTACAACTCGTGCCTTTTCCTTATTTCCCTTTAACACAATGTTTGGATGATCGAAGAAATAAGGAAGAGAAAATAAGAAAGAGAGGTGAATTAGGAGAGAACTGAAGTAAAAATTTGATATTGTTTGGATAAATAGAAATCAGGATGAGAGAAATATTAAAATATATTTTCGTTGGATTTGGATGAATAGATAAATGAGTAGTGGGAAGTTTTTTTTTTTCATTTGTACTCAATAAGAGGCACATAAGATTAGAAAATTATTTTTGTCACCCTATGTTTTCTAGAGCGCGCCCTATAAAGGACCAAAATACCCTTGTCCGTGGCTTAAGCAACAGATAGAATTCGAGTCACAAGTATTAGATGTGTAAGAATTGTTTTCTTTTTCCCAAGCATTAAGACTAACACCCTAGAGACACCCTACTTGAAAAATATGCATTTGTGACTTATGCTATATACAATTAATAACAATCTGTGACATAAGTCACTGAATATCGTAACGTATATAAAGCAAACCCACCTTCTCCCCCCTCATTATGTTCGTTTCAAAAGACGCAAAAACAACTCTTAAACCCCAATTTCACATTTCAACACCATATCAACTCGTTTTTTCACCAATCTACTCTGAATTAAGACGCAAACATAATGACACCAAGAAAACGACAAAGTTAGTTCATTTAATTGGTGTATCTCTTCAACTTTTCGCGTTTTTTTTGTTCTTGACTGTTAGAATCCGTGGCTTAGGGTACGAATTTAGGTTGCATGTTGTTAATTGTTATTTTATAAATTCATTGTTAATGCAATTACTTTATTTAATAGTTTTGTTATTACTTGAAGGCCATCCAACACCACTTCCCTACCATGTGTGCATGTCATGTCAACAGGAGGTACAATGAAACTATGCATGTTGCCAACAAATACATTCCAAGATAGGGGCAAAGTTCTATTGGTTCAGAGAGGCTGTCGCTTGATCGCTTGTTGGGCTACGATATCGCTTGGGCCCTTGCCGAAGAAAGAGCTACACGGTCATTGGAGGAAGTATGT
The DNA here is from genome assembly GCA_954870985.1 of Trifolium fragiferum. Classification (NCBI taxonomy): domain Eukaryota; kingdom Viridiplantae; phylum Streptophyta; class Magnoliopsida; order Fabales; family Fabaceae; genus Trifolium; species Trifolium fragiferum. The sequence continues at coordinate 49,851,890 of OX940790.1, forward strand.
TTTTTCTCTGGCTGGATCAGATATGGACCCTCCATGGCCATGTACCTCCCTGAGCAGGTACTGCGGCAATTCAATCACACGCATATCATCCCGCGCCTGCCTTTGGAGTCTTGTGTTTCAGTCACCGCTCCTACCGCCGCCCGGGATGCAGCTACGCTGCAGTTCGCCAGCTGGCAGGACCGGGTCTTGACGCCAGCGCAAAGGGGACCCCGTGCCATATATCCTTGGTATGCTGCGCCTGGCTACATGCAGTGGTATTTTCGCATCTCCCATCCTTACATGAAGCCTCTGCCCGAAGACGATTTACCAAGGCCATGTGAGTTGGAGGCCTTTATGGAGGAGGAAGCTGAGATTAGAGGATCGCTGACTACATGTCTGGATAGAAAATTGATGAGCATTTGGGGGATTGCAGAATGACTGTTGGCGAGTGGGGAGTTGGTGGAGGACTCTGTTGCTTATCGGGAGGGGAAGAAAATTGCAACGAAGGCAAAACAGTATACCACAAGATTGTTTGTGATAAAAACAAGTCCAAAATGACTGGCTCTGTCACATGATTTTGTTTCCGAGTTTTCTGTAACAGAGCCGTCTGTGACTTAGGGCATGGACACCCTATGCCAGAGATCCGTTACTTAAAGCGCGGATTGCAACAAATTGCTTGTGGTGTTCCGTGACTTATGGCACGGATGCATAAGTGACAAGAAGATTGAAAATGACATAATCAGTAAAGTAAGACATGCCAAAATGTGGTATAACCATAATTTTTTTAATAACACGTTAGACACAAAAATTATATCGATTTAAATATTACATACAAAATCTCGATTGCTAATTAAATAAAGTAAACACCTCCTCTTGTGAATTTTTGTCGTCGAATTATAAACTGCAGATTTAGCCGAAATTTCGAGCAACGACAAAAAGTTTGGCCGGGTCTACATATTTCAGATTCAGGTTCAACTGTGAAAAACCTGGCCAGGACCGTATTTCATTGAATTACCTTTGAATCTTTCGATTAGTCATAGCTTACTCAATAATTAGGACACAAAAGTCCCTCGCCGATTAGCATATGTTACCCAACAATGGTGAATAAACACACCGGTGTGTGTTCTATAACTAATCGGCAAAAGACTATGTGCCCGTTTACACACGAAATGACAAAAATTAAACAAACTAACATTACTATAATAAATGAAGCAGAAGAAAAAAAAATGAAGGTGTGAGCCTTCACTAAAATTGAAGGTGTCTATGTGCAGGCAATTTGGCCGTCCATTTGGCCAATGATAAATATTTATTCAATTTTTTTATGTATCGATAATAGATATTTGTCATGTGTTTGTATATATTTATCATTAATGAAAACTAATTTTGTTGTTTCTAAAAAAAAACTATTTGTTAATGCATGAGCCGATTTTTCTTGATATTTAAGTTTAATTTTATACTAAAGTAAAAAATTTATTCAGAATAAAGTATTTAAAAATATGTTATAAAAATATTTTTAAAATATAAATAAAATTATTATGCAGTTTCATGTAAAATTTATTAAATAAATAAATTTATTTTTATATTAAGATTTATAATTTTTTTTAAACAAACAACGCATAAAATAACCAAAATAGATCTTATGATATCCATTGACCGTGAGGTCCTTACTAGGAGGTGGTGGAGGAGGAGGGAGAGGAGGGTTGAAGTACAGTACAGAGTAATTATTAAAGTACAGAGTAATTATAATAATGCTTATTATGGAGAAGAAATGACAGTTACGATAGACCATCTGAACCAAGGTGTTCGCCCAAATCAACAAGCTCAAACAGTTAACTAAAATGTTTCAAAACAAACCAACTAAAAAGATTAATAAAGTCAAATAATGATTAATAATTTAACATCAAATCAATTTATTTTTTTCATAATCTATTACTATTTAAATTGATTTAAATTCGTCACATTATATAGCAATGTCAACATTTAACATTAAACAATAAAAAGAAGTTTCAAAATAAAAGAAAACACCAATAAAAAAATCAATAACATTAAACAAAATGAGTTTTGATGTAGTGGAATTGGTTCTATATTGCTTTACTATGAGTTTTAATGTTATATTAGATTAGATATAAGCTAAATTATTATTTATAAAACAATTTAACTTATTGTACCGGTCAGCTTCGCCTAGGCCCAATCACATTGCAAGCCCACTATGGCCAAAACAGGGCATACTACGTGCCCGAACCGATCTAGTCCGCCCGGATCCCGTTCATTCTACCCGACCCAGCTCGCCTAGGCCCAATTTCGTCTATCCAGGCCCAATACGCCACGAACTATCAAGAAACACGTGAAAAACAAGCTTATACCACGATTGGGGAAGCTTGGCGCCAAAGCCTTCCCCCCATTATGCGCCAAACTCGGACTCACCCCATGAAATACATCATGGGATCGTGGGGAATTATACACCCTCTCTGTGTGCCTATAAATACAACCCCCAAAAAGAAAATTATGGACAGACCAAAAATTAGCGTAAGTACAATCGATACTTTACTTACTATCATTAAATATACACCCCCTAAGTTCCACACCGGAACAATTGGCGCCCACTGTGGGGCTCTGGTAAAACACTTCCCAGACCTCAAGCAACAAACAAGCCATAACCATGGATACAGAGCAGAATAATCAGAATAACCAGAATTTGCAAACCGAAGTTCGGCGTCTTCAAGCGAAGATAGCGGCTTTGGAAAAAGAAAAAGCAGCAGAGTTAGCCAGGCTCGCCAAAGAAGACGAGATTGAAGAATCTCAACCCCTGGCCCAGAACTTATGGGACGCTCAAGTTCCAGCCAACTTCAAAATCCCTCAACTGCCAAGCTTTGACGGAAAGACTGACCCGTCAGAACATCTCATGGCGGTTGGAACTCAAACTGCAATCATTGGTGCTGAGGAGCACCTCAAATGCAAATTGCTATCCAGTACTTTCAAAGACGCCGCCCTCAGATGGTACTTGAATTTGCCAAAGAATTCCATCACGAATCTCACCGATTTTCACAAAAAATTCATGCACCAGTTTGCAGGGAGCAAACACATCCAAGTAACTGCCACAAACATGTTCAGCCTCAGGCAAGGAAGCTCGGAAACACTCAGGGAGTACCTCGCCCGATTCAGCGAAGCAACCATTAAGGTCTCCAATCCAAACCAGGAGATGTTCGTAGCAGCCTTTCACAACGGCCTCAGAGCAGGACACTTCAACGAATCCCTGGCGCAAAAACCAGCTGAAACCATGCAAGAAGTAATGAAAAGGGCGGAATGCTATATAAAAGGCGAAGAGAGCAATGCGGAAAAGAGATCCAGAGACAACAAGGAGCGAGGCCCAGACCCAAGGCGCTACAAAGGGCCAAACTACCAGCAACCAAGATGGCCGTCAAAGGATTACAGATACCAGGGAGCTAATGACAGACCATATCAGAAGGACAGGACGTACCACCCATCATCAAAAAGGTACACTCCGATGTACGATGACTATGCACGCCTCAACAGGGCAAAAGTGCATATCCTTGACGAAATTCTGCATACCAACTTGGCAAAACGCCCACCAGCCAGAGACAATGACTACATGATGGGAAAAAAAACAAAGATGAAAGGTGTCATTACCACAGGTGCAGAGGTCACGACACAGAAAGGTGTTTTCGCCTAAAAGATTTGATAGAAGAACTTGTCAGGAGCGGATACCTCAAAAATTCCTAGACAAAGCCACAGGAAGCGATTAAAGAAGGAAGACACCGCCGGGATCACCTGACCACAGACGGCGAGAAGAACCAAAAGAGGAACAACCAAGAATAGCGGTGAACACCATCGCAGGAGGATTTGCAGGAGGCGGAAACTCCAGCTCTGCCAGAAAAAAAGTATTGATAGATTCAGGGAGTTCAGCAGACATCATGTTTTGGGACGCGTTTAAAGCAATGCAACTAGGAAGTGAGTTGCTCCAACCTACCAGGGAACTCTAGTAGGTTTTGTGGGAGAACAAGCAGAAGTAATGGGACACATCACTCTGCTAACAACATTTGGAGACAAGCAGAATTCCAAAACCATAAAGGTAAGATACCTTGTGGTAAGGACACTTTCTGCATCATATAACATCATCATAGGAAGACCCGCATTCAACACCTTAGGTGCCGCCATGTCAACACTCTACCTGGCCATGAAAAACCCGCTGGATAATGGCGGGGTTGGAATCATAAGGGGCGATCAAATATTAGCCCGCCAGTGTTACGAGTCAAGCCTCAAGGTAAAAAAAAGGAAGTGGCGAAAGAGGTGAAGTACATCGCCAATATGAACGAGGTAGCTGACCTGGACCCAAGAGTAGAATTCTAAGACAGGAGAGCAAGTCCAATCGAAGACCTAGAGGAGGTGCAGATAGGAGAAGAGGAACACCAGACCACAAAGCTGGGAACAACCTTGCAGAAGGAAGAAAAAGAAAAGGTGATAGCCATACTCAGGAAAAATGTGGACTTGTTCGCATGGCAACCATCAGACATGCCAGGAATAAATGAAAGCATAATCACACATAAACTGCTAATATCACCGAACTTCAAGGCGGTATCTCAGAAGAAGAGGAAGCTAGGCGAAGAAAGAAGGAATGCAGTGGATGAAGAGGTTGCAAAACTCAAAAAGGCATAGTTCGTTGAAGAAATCAAATATCCAGATTGGCTACCCAACGTGGTGTTAGTAAAAAAGCATAACGGTAAGTGGAGGATGTGCGTAGATTTCACCGATTTAAACAAAGCATGCCCGAAGGACCCATACCCCCTTCCCAGCATTGATAGACTCATAGATGGGGCATCAGGCTGCAAAATGTTAAGCTTCATGGACGCATACTATGGGTATAATCAAATCAAAATGAACGCAGCGGACGCACCACACATCGCCTTCATGACAAACACCTGCAACTACTACTATAAAGTGATGCCGTTTGGACTGAAGAATGCAGGAGCCATCTATCAACGCCTAATGGATAGAGTGTTCGCCCAGCAAATTGGGCGCAATTTAGAAGTCTACATAGATGACATGGTAGTCAAAACAGAAGAGGATGACGACCATCACAAAGACCTTGAAGGCATTTTGGCAACTGTAAGAAAGTACAACAGGAGGCCAAATCCTTCAAAATGTTCATTCGGCGTGCAGGCAGGGAAATTCTTGGGATTCCTGCTCACCAACAGGGGTATAGAGGCTAACCCAGAAAAATGTCAAGCCATCATCAACATGCGTAGTCCCACATCTGTCAAAGAAGTTCAACAACTAACAGGAAGGATAGCGGCGCTGTCCCGTTTTCTCTCATGTGCTGGAGAACGAGCATGTCATTTCTTCTCCACTCTCAAAAAAAGGGAGAGATTCACCTGGACCGAACAATGCGAAGAGGCTTTCCAAAGTCTAAAAAACTTCCTGTCATCTACAAGACCACGACCAGGAGAACCCCCCTTCCTATATCTGGCAGTATCAGACAACGCAATGAGCTCGGCGCTAGTCCAAGAAGTAGAAGGCGAGGAAAAACCAGTGTATTTCGTCAGCAGAACCTTGAGGGGAGCAGAATTGCGATACCAGAAGATTGAAAAGTTGTGTCTAGCAGTAGTATTTACAGCCAGAAGACTGAGACAATATTTCCAGGGCCATAAGATCATAGTCAAAACAGATCACCCCATCAAAAAAGTTCTAAAGAAACCCGACCTAGCACGAAGGATGGTGGCGTGGTCAATAGAGCTTTCAGAATATGACCTAACCTTCTCGCCAAGAGGAAACATTAAGTCCCAAGTGTTAGCCGACTTCGTTTTGGAAATGACCTCGCCTCCGGGTGAAACCACCAAGAAATCATGGATCCTATCAGTAGACGGCGCTTCCAATTTAAGAGGGAGCGGAGCAGGAGTTGTCCTCGAAGGACCGGACGGAGTCTTAATCGAACAATCTATACGCTTCACGTTCAGGGCGAGCAATAATCAGGCGGAATACGAAGCCCTGATAGCAGGAATGCGACTGGCAAAAGAAATGGAAGTAACTAGCCTCCAGGTGAAAAGCGACTCTCAGCTAGTCACAAATCAAGTGTCAGGGGAATACCAGACAAAAGACCCTCAGCTCACAAAATATTTAGACAAGGTGAAAAAGATGGCGGCGCAATTTGAAAACTTTGAATTAATATATGTGCCAAGAGAACAGAACTCCATAGCAGACCTACTCTCAAAATTAGCAAGCACCAAAAAACCAGGGCACAACAGAACAGTCATTCAAGAAACAATAGCGACACCAAGCACTGACGCCGTGGAGACAATGATGATGATAGAAAGCAGCGATTGGCGTCATCCCGTATGGCAATATTTGAAGAATGATATCCTCCCAAAAGAAAAAGAAGAGGCGGCGAAGATAAAGAAGATAGCTATCCACTACGCCTTAATAGGCGATAAGATGTACAAGAGAGGTTTCGCAGCACCCATGCTCCTTTGCGTAAGTGAACTAGAATCCCAAAGCATACTGAAGGAAATCCATGACGGATCGTGCGGAAGTCACATAGGAGGAAGATCACTAGCAGGGAAAGTCATCAGAGCAGGATTTTTCTGGCCAACAATCTTGTCAGACGCCAGAGGATACGTCAGAAGCTGCGACAAATGCCAGCGATACGTAGAGCTACACCACGCCCCTTGAGAGCCACTAAAAACAGTCATGTCGCCGTGGCCATTCTACATGTGGGGAGTTGACATTCTAGGCCCATTTCCGGTGTCCCAAGGACAGGCAAAGTTCCTTCTGGTAGCAGTGGACTACTTCACAAAGTGGATTGAAGCAGAACCAGTAGCGACGATCTCAGCTGAAAAGGTGAAGCATTTCTATTGGAAGAAGATCATCTGCAGGTTTGGACTGCCCAAATACATAGTCTCCGACAACGGCACTCAGTTCACAAGTGAGAAGGTGGTTCGTTTCTGCGAGGAAAAAGGAATCAGAAATACCTTCGTCTCTGTAGAACATCCACAAGCCAATGGATAAGCAGAAGCGGCGAACAAGGTAATCTTGAAGGCAATCAACAGGAAACTGGAAGCAAAAGACAAGAATTGGACGGAACCTTTAACGTCAATCTTATGGTCGTACCATACTACACCACACTCAACAACAGGAGAAACCCCATTTCGAATGGTCTATGGAACAGACGCAATGATCCCCGTAGAAATAGACCCTCCCAGCTAGCGAAGAGAAACAACGACAGGCGAGGAAAACAGCGCGGCGTTGCAGGAGAACCTAGACCTTCTAGAAGAAGTAAGAGAAGCAGCACATTTCAGGGAGTTCGCCCTGAAGCAAAGAGCATCAAAGAAGTACAACACAAAAGTGATACCAAGAAACTTCAAGGAAGGCGACCTGGTCTTGAAAAGGCCAATGGAAAAAGACAAAGGAGGAAAACTGGCACCAAACTGGGAAGGACCATTCAGGATTAACGAAGCATTTGGAAACGGAGCATACAGGCTGGAAACGCTGAAGGGCGAGGTGATGCCCAGAACATGGAACGTATCCAACCTCAGGTTCTACTACAGCTAAAAACACTTAGGAAGAAAGGCGCCACCTAAGAGGCGCCAAAAAATAAATATTTTAGGACTACTTGCTTTTTAGGATTGTTAGTCATCAACATTCTATGTACTAAAAATCCATTTTATAAATAAATAAACAATGTTGGGACGCTCTTTTCTCCTGCAAGGGCAGGAGTTTTTATCGAGACCCATCATTTCAAAAACATCACGAGCAAAATCATTATCGCATCGTTTACGCATTTCATTCTTGATAACGCCTTTTTTATGTGGAAAGATTGTAACAGGAAAAGCCGCCCTCGAGGCGTGCAAATTTACAAAAGCCCCCATGTAAGTCTAAGGCGTTGGGTTGCGAAATTATCAAGGCCACCATGTAAGTCTAAGGCGTTGGTGTGCAAAATTTATCTGGCATGGAAGGCCGCCATGTAAGTCTAAGGCTTTGGCGTGCAAATTTACAAAAGCCCCCATGTAAGTCTAAGGCGTTGGGCTGCGAAATTATCAAGGCCACCATGTAAGTCTAAGGCGTTGGTGTGCAAAATTTATCCGGCATGGAAGACCGCCATGTAAGTCTAAGGCTGTGGCGTGCAAATTTATAAAAGCCCCCATATAAGTCTAAGGCGTTCGGTTGCAAAATTATCAAGGCCACCATGTAAGTCTAAGGCGTTGGTGGGCAAAATTTATCCGGCATGGAAGGCCGTCATGTAAGTCAACGGCTTTGGCGTGCAAATTTACAAAAGCCCCCATGTAAGTCTAAGGCATTGGGTTGCGAAATTATCAAGGCCACCATGTAAGTCTAAGGCGTTGGTGTGCAAAATTTACAACTTGGAGTTCAAAAGTCATATGGTAAGGCAAGTTATCCTTCGAGATACGTGATATAAAAACATAAACCACGTGACAAAAAATTGCAGGAACGTCAAAAGAAAAGAACATGTGATATATTGTAGAGTAAAGGCGCCGCCAAAGCTATTATTTCATTCAGAAATAGAAGATACAAACAAACGAAAAGCCAAAAATTACAAACATATGAAAGACAAATAATCAAATGAAAGACAAATGATCAAATCCTACAACTACTGTCCTCGCCGCCAATAAAAGAAACCTGAAGACATGAATCCCAGTCCCTCAGTTGCCAAAGGATCCATCTCCTTCGCCAAGAGAAAGAAACCAGGAGGCGGGATACCCAGTCCCTCAATACCCTTGGACCCAATCTTTCCAGCAAGAGGAAGAAATCGGGAGAAGGAACAACTCATCAGGGAACCAGCTACTCAGAATCTCTTCTTCAACGTTTTTCTGTGGAAACTTCGTGGAATCCGCAATGACTTGAGAATTTTCTTCTTCTCCGAGGAGCACGCCCCAGGGTAAGATTCTTGAGGGTCATAAGCCTTCAAGAACTCTGTAGAATCTTCATCCATTTCATCAGAATCATAGGACTCAACCAAAGGAAAGACCTCTAACAAATCATTTTTCCTGGATTCATTGGTACGTTTGCGATTGGATGATGAAACATCTACTATCTTTTTTCTTTTCTGAGAATTTGGTTTGGCAATGGTATTCTTACCTTTAGATTTCCCCCCCATCAGGACAACAATAAGAAAAACAGAAGAGGCAGAAAAGAGAGGAACGAGTGAAAAGAAGTGAACCAAAGACAACAACTTATAGGGAAACTCAGTCAAAACCACAATAAATTCATAGTTGAACAGTTACAAAAATCTAGATTAATTATTTTTGAAACTCAAAAAATTTATTACAAACACACGTTTAAAGAAAAGAGCTTTGACCGCAAAAACCAAACCAATCAGAGATAACCAAGGAGAAACGAGTTATTTTCCCATAAAATAAACTGCAACGCCCTCAGTTATAGAGAAAGATAGAAATCACAGAAACATTAGGACGATTAAATAATGACCAAGCCAATAAAATATCAAAACACAAAAAGAGAGAGAGAGAAACATAAGATAAAGTAGCATAATATTACAACCCCAAAGGGGCGTTCAAAAAGATTCAAAATATCCATACATCTTCGCCCTGAGGGCGGACAAAATACACCTGAGAATAACAAAAGTACAACATAAGAAAACCCGTCAACCAAAGCGAGACACAACCTTACCATCCTCAACCTTGTTCATAAAATCCACCTCCTTCAGCTTAGCGGGATCAAAATCAGGAAAGACCACCTCAACCTGCTCAATGGCGGCGGTGAACCCGTCAACATACTTCTACGCCATGGCAGTCTTCAGCTCGACTATCCCTTCCTCCATCTCAATCCTCTCATCCTCACGATTAGACAAGTCCTTCCACGCCTTAACCAAGGTAACAATGGCTGCTTTGCGCGCCACCAGGAGATTACGATTGTCTGCAGACAACCGCCTATTTTCTTCCCTTAAAGCCCGCATCTGCTTCTCATATCCCGCCTTCATCTTCTTCAAAGCCTCATCCTTACCCTTCTTCGACTCTTCCGTAGCAGTTTCCAATCTAGCGCCGTTCTCCTTTTCTTGACGCTTAAAGACTAGCTCATTAAGAGCAATACATCTCAGCCCATTCCCAACAGCAACCTTCCTCACCTCCTCCAAAGGCATAGCTTCGAACCTCTTCGTGTCACCCTTTAAATGCCGAGCCACGAAAGAAACGGGATCAAAATCAACACCCCGGGTAGAGGCGAACTCCGTAGGCACAACCCCGCTTTTATCAGTAGCAGTCACCGGTGCCACTCCCTTAGAAGGGGACACAACCCCACCAGCAGAACCGCTCACACGAGCACGAGTAGTCCTAGTCCCCCTTGGCGGAATCTGAACCGAAACTACAACGCCCTCGCTCGCAGTGTCCTCTTCAGCATTTTGAGAGTCATCCTCATCCTCGCCCCTCTTCCTCTTTGGTCGAACGATTTTGGAAGAAGTATCCTCAGCAATAAGAAGCTGTGACATGGGATCCACAACTTCGTCAGGCTTTAGCTTTTGATTTTTTGCCGCCAAAAGAAACGAAGCAAACTCTTGATCATCAAACTTCTTCATTTTTCCTGGAAAAAGAAAAAACACATCCGTTAGAACCCAAAACAATACCTCGCCAAAAAAGACACTAAAAACAAAATACTTACTCATAAAGGCCAAGACCCCTGCCGGAGTAGCCTCTAGACGAAGGAGATCCTTAGTCTCAAACACCTTGAACCTACTTAAAAAAGCTATCGTTTCAAACTCAAAGGGCGTCAATAATTCCTCGTCAACGCCCTTCACCACTCTTGGATTGTTAGACCAGTAAAAAGGGAACAAACCAACCCCATTGTCGTTAAACATCACGCCAGGACACTCTGTACCACCACGAACTCGAAAGAAGGAATCTTGAAAGTTTTTGAAATTAGAGGCGTAACGATTAAACAAACCTCTGTTAGGCTGAGCATAAAGAGAAACGAATTTCTCCTTTAGACCTTTGATATAATAAAAGTAAAAGAAAACGCCTGGGCGAGGAGCTATGCCCAGGGCGTCACAAACAATTTCAAAACTTTTTACATAACCCCAACTGTTGGGATGTAGTTGAATGGGAGGAAAGTTAAGAATGCGCAAAATAGAAATCTCGAAAGGAGTAAAAGGGAACCACAGGTTAAGCTTTTGAACGACAACGCTGTACATCAGGAAGTAATGAGGGACTCTCCTATTCACAATGGACACCAACTCATCCACCCCTACAGGCTCTATTATCACATCGCCCTCATTCCCCGACGCAGACAGACTAATAACATTCCTAAGAACCTGAAAGCTTTCCTCCGAAGTAAATTTTGAAGAAATAAACATCTCGCCACCACTGTTCGGAATAAATGGAATCAACTCCTTTCCTGTGAAAGAAGAACGAGGAAATATTACGCAGAGGTGGACCTCTGGCTGTCTAGGCGTGATGCCTCCACAGATTCAATAAAGGGAAAGTCTTTTATCATCTGATCTCTAACGGCCAGCAGGCGATCAAGGGACAAATGCTGAGAAGTGGACAGGCGCCATGAATAATCACGGAGGTCAGCAACAATGGAGGCGAAGTCCTCATAGTTGTCCATCAGATCGTCAGCTTCCTGAAGAAGCACTGACTTCAGAGTACTAATCAAAAGATCCACAGGGTCATTCATGTTGTAAATATGCTTGTAAAACTCAAACACACTGTAAATGTATATATAGTACGGCTGAAACCCAAAAAAAGGGAACGGCCAAGGCTCATCACGTAACGGATAGATATACAAACCAAAGAAACCGGAAAGAACGCAACAAGCTGGCAAAACTTATCAGCGCTGCGCCCCTTTAGGCCTTGCGCTTAGGGGGCTGTGTATCGGTCAGCTTCGCATAGGCCCAATCACAGTGCAAGCCCACTATGGCCAAAACAGGGCATACTACGCGCCCGAACCGATCCAGTCCGCCTGGATCCCGTTCATTCTACCCGACCCAGCTCGCCTGGGCCCAATTTCGTCTATCCAGGCCCAATACGACACGAACTATCAAGAAACACGTGAAAAACAAGCTTATACCAGGATCGGGGAAGCTTGGCGCCAAAGCCTTCCCCACATTATGCGCCAAACTCGGACTCACCCCATGAAAGACATCATGGGATCGTGGGGAGTTATACACCCCCTCTGTGTGCCTATAAATACAACCCCCAAAAAGAAAATTATGGACAGACTAAAAATTAGCCTAAGTACAATCGATACTTTACTTACTATCACTAAATATACACCCCTTAAGTTCCACACCGAAACACTTATAATACTTTCAGGTACCAAAACAACTTAGTAAAGCAATGTGGCTCCCATATTCATCCAATAACACGGCCCAACCCATTTTGTTGGGTTGGATTGGGTGGATTTGACCAGGTTGATTGGGTTTGTCCAACCCATATACATTTCTAAATGAGTCTATGATATTCTTCTTCCACGTAAAGAGGCTTAAGCAATATCAATGTTAAACATTAAACAATAAAAATCAACAATGTAAGACCCCATTCTATTTTAAGATTATGTTTATGAATAGTATTTAATTTAATATGAGGTGTTTAATTATGTGCTTATGTGTATTTGTGCGTTTATGAATTTTAAATTGAATTTGACATGTTAAGTGTGTTTATATGTGTTGGATAACTATCGGGGTTTGAGATTAAACTAGATGATAGTATAATTTAGAAGTTAATTATGTGAGAAAAGAAAATAGACTTTTGTAAGACTTAAAAGTTTTGAGATTATTTATAAGAGAAGGAAGTGTAGGCCCATTAAGGGTGTATGAGTAGTGAAAAACACTAATATTTAGCGTTGTTTTGGGAATTTAACACAAACCTATTTGGTGGGTTATATAAAGGAAAAGTTGGTAAGTTTCCATGAGCTTAGCTCAATTGATAGGGACATAGCACTATATGTGCAGGAGTCAGGTTCGAACTCAGATACTTCATTTATTCACTTTTAAGGTAGATTTTCTAGCCACTAGGCTACTTGACCAAAAAAAAAAGGAAAAGTTGGTAAGGTTTGTGAGTTTTTGGAGAGAAAGAAGCAGGGCCGGTTCAACGTAATGTGAGGCCTAAAGCTAATATTAAAATGAGGCCTAACAAAAAGATTGATATTTTTTCAGTTAAAAAAATATGAAAGAACAACATAAAAAGTTTATATTTTTTTGATAGATAGGGGAAATGACAAAGTTATTATAAATTCACGCACAAATGAAAGAGTTAGGGTACGAATCTCGATCACGACGTCCGGCTAACAATGTTTCAATTATATATTTAGTAAAGTTAAAATATATTATTTATAAGAAATAATTAACATAAAGTAGTGCTATAATATGAACGAGCGAAAAAACAAATATAATTTTTATTGTATAATATTTATTTTAGTCATTTTAGTTTAATTTAATTGTTTCAATTTTATAATATCTATAATATTTAAACTTATCTAAATTTCTATTTATGTATTGTATATTATTAAATTTAAATAAAATTTGAAGAAAATATTGTACGGAACAAATTTAAATAAAAAAAATCCAATCAAAATTTGTAGTTATTTTGTATTCCCAATTTGTATCATAGTATAGATAATAAATTATTTATGAAATGATTAAAAAAATATTAATTTGTCCAACAAAAAAAAAGCACTTGTACCTAAAAAAGTATAAATAAAATAAAAAATGCACATACTAAAAATAAGGAAAAGAAGTTACAACTTACAGCTAGGGAAAGAACCAACAAATAGACTATGCTTTAATAGTGTATAATTAAATGTTTTCTTTTTGACATCTGTGTATAAATAATGCTGTAGAAGAAAAAAGAGAAGAAAAATAAAAAATTATGGAAGAGTTCCCTATGGGAATCGAAACTGCAACATGGTGCTACATACTAACGTACGTTGCCACTGGGCTATGAGGCCTATGTTGTTTTTTTCTAGAGGCCTAAATTATATATGCTTAATAGTTACATTTTTTATTTTGAGGCCTAAACTTCTTTAAAAAAAATTATAACTTTCGGGGGACTAAAGCTAAGGCTTGGGCTGCTTTGCCCTTGGACCGGTCCTGGAAAGAAGAAAAGAGGCAAAGAGGGTTTAGAAGATGGAAGAACAAAGAAGAGAGTAAGAGCTTGGGACTTGAAGATTGTAGAAGAAAATAAGTCAATGTCAACGCTATGTCCATCCTTTGGGCATTACACCTTCGTCAAAAAGAAATGCCAGTAATAGTTTGGATCAACCATTGTTTAGACCCCAAAACAACAATGTCTCATGCCTATCATCTAGGCAGTCTACTGAAGACCGTACCATAGAAGAAAATTATACTCATTTAGATCTACTCAGATGATCATCTTATCCTCTAGACAAAATAGATTATCAGAAAGTCAAAGTCAACATCTCCCATCCTTTGCATATATGTTGAAGACTTTCATCCTCTGGATCAACTCAGTAAACAACGAAAACATATGTTGATCAAAAGAATGATCATACAAAGAATATTTTCTACTAACGATCATATCACACAAATCAATTAGTACAAGAGCGTGATTCAAAGACAACGACATCTAAGCTAGCTGCAAAAAAAAAAAAAAGACAAGAAAATACGAGGTACAACACTTCAACTATCAACATTCGCACTATCAGCTGCAATGACTATTACAACGACTTTATTTTCTATTTGTCTATAAATTGCATAGAATAGTTTGTAATTTGTGTATGTGAGAGCTGCACCAAAAAGTTTGTGCATAGGGAAATAAAAAATGTGTGCAAAATAATTGCACCAAAAGAGTGTGTGCTGTGTGCGGTGGCGGAACTAGGGGGTGGCTGGGGGTGGCCGCCGAAAAATAAGAAATTATTAGGATACCCATGGTATTTATATTATTTCAAATACATATAATTATATATATATATATATATATATATATATATATATATATATATATATATATATATATATATATATATATATATATATATATATATTTTAAGCAAAAGGAGAGCAGAGGAAACCCGCTGCCCTATCCCAAATATATTAAACATAAAACAAAGATAATACAAAGAAAACTAGGGGGACATCAACTTGACCCAGTATACCACACAAAAATGTAGCAAACAAAGATAAAACAATTAAAAGTAACTACAAGTGGTTTTGGAGCCAACCTTAAAAGGTGAGAAAAACCAAAGCAAACACAAACTCATCAGACGCTATCTAGCGAACCCGCGTACGGGCGCGAAATCAAATAGCAAAAAAAATGATAAATGAGCATTGTTTGTGAGCAAATTGATAAACATCCAAGACTAGCCAAGTGGTTAAGGAAGCATGCTTGTTCTCAAGGTAGGTGAATTCAACTCCTGCTAGGAGTGTTTTTTAATTTTGATTAGCAGTTAAAGGATATTTATTCTTAAAAACTAATTTTTCATATGTATTTATCAATATAAAAAATGCACAATTTTTATTTTCTTTTTTCAAAAAGCACACAACTATTTTCTAATAATTAACTTTGTGGGAGTTTATTTAAAGTCAATTATTAATTATTTAAAATTAGTTTAGCATGCATAGAGTATATATTATTTTAAAATATGTAATATATTTTACTAATAATCAAATTTTTATACACAATATATATTTTTATTTAATTTATATACTATAAATGTTTTAGCGGCCCCCTCGAAAAAAAATCCTGGTTCGCCACTGGCTGTGTGCATATACTTGTTTGATTGAAAATCACCGGTGCATTTTTCAAGGTCACAAAATGATCTATTATGTGTTTTTTCAAAGAGCGCTTCCATCCTCTATACCTAGAACTTTTATACACTAAAAATGTGTACAATCATGACAGCTCAATAAGTGAATTTCATGATCATACGATGCAATACTTCACACTTAAAAAGCTCAAGGCATAGAGAAGATCATGAAATATAAGAAGTATTAGAATGAAGATATTAATATTAATATTAAACATTCAACCTCTTAATATGTAAATTGCATGTTCTTGATTTTCTTGGAGAATTATAAAAAGCCAAGAATAAAAGAGATCTATGAACTTCGAAAATACTATTGAAGTTTGTCCCTATAATAAGTTTAATAATAGTGAAGTATGAAATAAAGAATTGGAAATTGAAATTACAACTAAATTAAAGAATTAAAACTAATAATAAAGTACAAGGATATAAAAACACTACATACGTCACATAACATATTATTACTACAATAATAAGTTTAGTTTAATTAGTAAAAAAAAGAGTTTAGTTTGAGTAACATACCGGATATAAAATCAAAGCATCATTTTGAAAAATAAATAAAAAAAACTACAAATATATTAATTTAATAAACAATTATAAATGTAAGAATTTTTAAGCTACTTTTTTGAAGCTATTTAAAGTATAAAATGTCATTATTCGAGATACTTTGATTAAAAAAGAATTTTATGCAACTTCTGCAATATGAGCACGGTTTTTTCCATTTTATGCAAAACAAAAGAATATGCACCATCTTCAAATTGCACGGTCTTTCCAATGTATATAGGGTTATATGGTTTATTAAAAATAGAACTTCAAATATCTTCCCTCTCAAACAAAAGTGCTTGGAAACATAACTCATTATTTTTTTCCATATTAAATTTGGTCCTTTTAAAGTACCTAAGACTATTCCATTGACTGCTAGGCATGTACTAGTATATGTTTCTAAATTGATATATTGTGAAACATTAGATGGTTATTAAATTAAATCATTAGCAAATAGAATTCTGTTATTTTCCTAATTAACAGAGCCAATGTTGTAATTAGCAACAAAGGATGCTTTGATCATGTGTAAAAAACTGACCACAATACAAATTGACAACTTTAATTATAGGATAAAAACAGTACACTAGTTAAATAAATTATCATAATTTTTTTTAAAAAAATTGTGCATTTAATATTTTAAAAGTGTAAAATATATCTTACCACTATTATTTTTATCTTTAATTTCTTTTCTTATCATACTTAATAAGTGCATTGGTTGTAACATGACAAAAAAAACATTCTAATTTGATTATTATTTTCAAGTAGTTCCAAAACAAGAATGCATTGTGTCTTGTGATACATGATTGTTTTTTTGTGTGTGTCTACTTTCTCAACTTGATTGGTTTTTTTTGGTTTGTTTGTTTGTTTTTTTGACCAAAAAAGTAAACTCCTAGTTATTGTATGATTTATTTATGAATATTAAACTCCAAGCAGATAAACAAAATCAGATGACATATCAACCTCAACCAACCATAGAGATCAACAAAGATTCTGCGTGGAATTGAAAAGTTGGAAGTGGGAACACTAGATTCTTTTCTTCATAGGAGTGCTACATTTTAAAAATAACAATTATAAAATTTATAATATTCTACTTAATTAATTAATTAGTTTCTTCATTGTATTTAGTCTACCTAAATTCTTTATTGGTAAAATTATAATATTAATCAATAAAATATAATTGATTGAATATAAACATTATTTTTATATTTGCTAGATATTGGTCTAGTTATTAGAAGTCGACTCATATTTAATAAAAATGTAAATTAAATCATCTCATTGATAAATAATTTATTAATATATATATATATATAAAAGTGTATTCTCAAAAATCTTAATACATGTTGATTCTCACTGATTATAATAGTCGTGATCGTCGGTGGAATGCCTCTTCAATACGATTGTGGTGAAAGAAAAATTGTACCTGCAGACACTTCGACATGCTTAAGTCAGTAATTGCATGAAGCGAAAAGTTTAGAGAGCTTATGAATAAAAATAATATAATATATATATATATATATCTTCAACACGGAGTCGGTCAAGATCATCAATGTGAAAACCATTTGGCGTCTTCGACATTACTGAATGTCAAAAAACAGTTAAGAAATTATGATTGACGATAAATTTCAATCATATTCATATTGGCCATTACAGAGTTGTATATTGACTACTTTTTATGAACGTTAAATAGAAACACATGACTTTAGATCAATATTATTTGGCCAAACTCAATGTCTAAATGGACCTAGCTCGTCACTGAATTAGACTCAAGCTCAATTCAAAATACTTGTCATAATTTTAGGAAACCACCATGATCAAAACTTTTCTTTTACAACTCATTAGTTTTTCATTAAATCAAACAAAATATAAAACGTTACTCCATCCGGTCTCATATATAAGAAACAAAAAAAAAAATTTAAAGTCTTAAATATAAACAAAAATCTACTTTAATTATTAAGTTTTTTGACATTATTTCAATTTCAACCAATAAATGCAATGTTTTACATTTTTCAAAAAGGTATAATGTATTTTTTCTTCTCGGTTAATGTGTTTTAACTACTTTTTTAAAGAAAGAGCTTTTTTGAAAATTTTCTTATATACAAGACTAGAGGAAGTACCTATATTTTGTGTGTCTTAACAAATTTTTGCATAGTTTTCCACCACATTTTTTTTTACTTTTATTCTTTCTAAATGTTTCCTTTGACTGACAGTAGTCTGATACTATAAATTTGACCAGTCAAAAAAACATGACTGATCCCTATGATATTCATGCCTCATTACCCCACATACAATCCATGGCCCACCATATATTTTTGTATCCCCAATATTTGGTCCACTTCAATATCCACACCACACACCACCATCCATTCTCACACACGTTTACTATTTCAATTAGCATATGATACCACATTACTATATGATTTTTATTTATTTTTCATTTAATCTATTGTTGCTTTAATACTACTAGCTAGAGACTATACTAGTTTAAAAGTGTATACATAGAGTGCACCCAATTTCCATGGGATCCAAAGGATCATCAAAGTGGGATCAATCATTGTTTTGTATTGTTTTTTGACTTTTTTCCATGAGTACTCCAAAATATTGTGACACTACGTATACATGAATTATAGATATTGTATCATAGTATTTTCCACTTGCCACTCTAAAGTATCTGCTAAGCAATGGCCATTGAAAATTGATGCCATTAACATGAAGATATGAAAGAAGATTCTTCAATTACATCAAATGACCCATAATTTCATATCACTAAGTACTTGCTCAAAATGTGTAGATGATTAAATTCCCTTTTTTTTAGTCAAAAAAAAAGCACTTGTTTTGCTATTACTTTTGGGTAGGGAGAAGAGTACGTACTTGAAAATTAAATTCCCTTGAGTATTTGAATTTAGTGATCATCAATCACATGATTATATTAATATTCCGGGATTTGAACATAATTGATAGCTATGATTTGTTAGGTAATCAATCAGTTTTGGTGGTTTGAATGTTTATCTTATTGTAATTAAATAGAAATAAATTAATTAACAATGTGGCCAATGATTCATTCAAATTTGGGATTTTAAATAAAAAATTGAAATGCAATGATGGCTATTAACTTTTCTCTAGTTGTGGAAAAGAAGAGAGTAGTAGTAGTACTTCTTTTCTACCAGCTAAACGACAAAGTGACATGTCTAATGAAATGTATTTGATTCTGCATTGCCAAATAAAGTTAAATATCCTACTATCATTTCCATTTTCTACTATATGTATGTTTTGGCTAATTGATTATTTTATTTTTGATATATTTCTTTTTTGTTTTTAGAAAAATTTCGACCGTAAATTTCTAATTAATAGATGAGATTTGTTATAGTGTAAAACTATGTGTAAATTTACTAGTGATTTCAAATTCAACTAGTAATATAGAGTGTTGTCTTTTTAAGGATATGCTTTACTGTTTAACTGAATGCCTTAATCTCTAATGGCATAAGTTCGTGTTACAATGCCTATCTTGACTCATTGATGCATAATCAATGATAATACAACTTATAGAAATGTAGAATTATATGTGAATTTTGTGTGTCTATACTGAGAACACACTAGTCGCATTTATATTGATATGATACACCAAATACATTGAATAATAATAAATAAGCACTACCTAGGAAGTTGTTTAATACTAGGAAGTCTAACAAATAATTTAGGAACTCTACACATTCTCTTAATTCTAACACTCCTCCTCAAGCTGGAGCATACATGTCATATGCACCAAGCTTGTTACAAATAGATTCGACCCGAGGTCCTCTAAGGGACTTAGTAAATATATCGGCCAATTGATCATTTGAAGCAACAAAATCAGTTACAGTTTCTCTTGAAAGAACCTTATCTCGTACAAAGTGACAATCGATCTCTATATGCTTAGTTCTTTCATGAAAAACTGGGTTGGAGGCAATATGCAGTGCAGCTTGGTTGTCACAAATTAATTTCATTGCCTTAACGTCTCCTAATTTGAGTTCTTGAAGTAATTGCCTTAGCCATGTAAGTTCACAAGTAGTTGCTGCCATAGCACGATATTCTGCTTTTGCACTCGACCTTGCAACTATATTTTGTTTCTTGCTCCGCCATCAGATCAAATTTCCTCCAATGAGGACACAATACCCTGAAGTGGATCTTTTATCTGCTGGTGAACCTGCCAAATCCGCATCAGAATAGCCCACAACTTGGGTGTTACCCTTGTTTTCATAAGAATGTGAATCATATCTTCTCTTGGGTGTTACCCTTGTTTGCATTCTTAAGTTGGTGACACTCTTTATATACTTAAGAATGCGAATCACAGCGTTCCAATGGTCATCACATGGAGCATTTAGAAATTGGCTAACCACACTAACAACAAAAGTAATGTCTGGTCTTGTCACTGTGAGGTAATTAAGTTTGCCAACTAGACGTCGATATCTACCAGGGTCTTTCAATGGCTCCCCCTGACCTGGTAGTAGCTTGACGTTGGGATCCATAGGAGTATCACTAGGTCGGCAATCAAGCAAGCCACTTTCCTCAAGTATATCAAGAGCATATTTACGCTGAGTTATAGCCACGCCATTCTTGGACTGAGCAACTTCAATCCCCAAAAAATATTTCAGGGCCCCTAAATCTTTAGTCTGGAAATGTAGAGACAAATGTTGTTTCAACCGTTGGATGCCAACCTTATCATTACCAGTGATGATGATGTCATCGACATAGACAAGTAGGTAGATGCAAGTGGTTGGTGAAGAATGCAAGAAGAAGACAGAGTAATCAGCTTCACATCTAGTCATGCCATACTCTTGCAACACATTGCTAAACCTTCCAAACCAAGCACAAGGAAATTGTTTCAAGCCATAAAGAGATCGACGAAGCCAACAGACAAGGTTGGAAGCACCATTAACAAAATTTTTATCAAAGATAACAGAATAAGGTAAGGTAATTAAGTTTGCCAACTAGACGTCGATATCTACCAGGGTCTTTCAATGGCTCCCCCGACCTAGTAGTAGCTTGACGTTGGGATCCATAGGAGTATCACTAGGTCGGTAATCAAGCAAGCTAGTTTCCTCAAGTATATCAAGAGCATATTTACGCTGAGTTATAGCCACACCATTCTCGGACTGAGCAACTTCAATCCCAAAAAAATATTTCAGGGCCCCCAAATCTTTAGTCTGGAAATATAGAGACAAATGTTTTGTTCAGCCATCAGACTCTCATACTCCGCATCCTACACCATAACTGCCCAACATTTTGCTCTCATACAATACACACATTTTGCTAGCTTTAGGTATTATCTAAATGCGAAATTTCCATTATCCCCGTGCTTAATTCTCGTGTCATGCGAAATTTGATAAAGGTTGACATCAATTTTGGCGATTGATTTTTAGCTTGCTATCTTAGTTTTTAAGCAACCTCACATTTAGTTTTTGGACTTTTATAATAAATGGAGGAATTGTATGTTTTTTTTTCTCTCAAGTATATTTTAAAGTCACTCATATTTTCAAAAAGTAGAATTGTTGTGTTGATAAAATGGTTAACATTGATTTAGCTACAAATAACTTTACTTGGTGGAATAGTTTGCTTGGTTCTATTTGGAACGATTTCAATCACAATAGGCTAGGTTTACTTTTATATAGGTTTTGTTGATTTTGATGTATATGTTTGAGTCGTTTAATCTATGCACTCTTTTTCCTTTCATAAAGGTTTATCCCAATAAATTTTTCGTGGTAAGGTTTTTAATGAGGCAAAGTGTTTTTTACACCTTGGATTTTGGTATATTCTCCTAAGATTCCTTTGTATATATCCTTCTTATTTTGTTTTTTTATTTTATTTTATTTAATCTATTTAATTATGGTACTTCTTAGCTAACGTCTTTGGGGTGCCAATATAGTTGGTATTAGAATATCGTTACTATTATTAGAATATTTTGTCATAATTTGTTATAATTATTTACCTGTAATTATGTTATATCATAATGATACTCTCATGTATATATATCATATTCAAATAGTTGGGATGCCTTAGTTGTCACCTTTGTATCCTTTTGGTCTTTAGAAAGAAATTCTCGTGCCATAACCCGATTCATTAAACATGGTTATTGATGACTAATTTGGCTTAAGTTAAGGAAATATGTCACATTGTGTAAAAGGAACTCACACTTGTCAAACATATTAATTATCACGAACCAAATCCATACCTTGAACCATGCAAGCTTTATTGTTGTTAACATGGCAAATAACTGCACCTTCTTTTAGCTTCAAAGTCGTATTTCTTTCTTGAACACATATGATATGAGCGTCCAAAGTGCTAAAAATTCTCACATCGGTTGCGAGATAACCTGAATGTATGTTTATAAAGTAGAGACAATTCTTACCTTACAAGTCAATTTTATAAGGTTGAGTTAGACCCAACTCTCGCGGGGGGGGGGGGGGGGGGGGGGGGGGGGGGGGGGGGTTGTATTAGGAAGTCGCACATCGGTTGCGAGATGATCTAAATATAAGTTTATAAACGTAGAGGCAATCCTCACCTTACAAGCTGATTTTGTAAATTTGAGTTAAGCGAAACTCTCAATTATAAGACAAATTGTATAACTCATCCATTTTGAGTTTCTCAAATTGTCACCGCACTAGTGCACCCACATCCTCATAACCTTCCTTTGAAGCAATTGTTGCTTCAACGGAATCATTTCCCCTTCTCAAGACAATACTCTTGAAGTGACCGGACAATTGAGATATTTATATTCCGACTTGTCATCAACCTTTACCCCTCACCTCACCTATCTTAATAAGAACACTTGTGTTAGGAAGTCTCACATCGGTTGCGAGATTATATAAATATAAGTTTATAACGTAGAGACAATCCTCACCTTACAAGCTGATTTTGTAAATTTGAGTTAAGCGAAACTCTCAATTATAAGACAAATTGTATAACTCATCCATTTTGAGTTTCTCAAATTGTCACCGCACTAGTGCACCCACATCCTCATAACCTTCCTTTGAAGCAATTGTTGCTTCAACGGAATCATTTCCCCTTCTCAAGACAATACTCTTGAAGTGACCGGACAATTGAGGTATTTATATTCCGACTTGTCATCAACCTTTACCCCTCACCTCACCTATCTTAATAAGAACACTTTTCATAAAGGAATGAATCCTTAATGTGCTCAAAAGATCTACGCAATGAATTCATAAAGTAAAACCCTATCATCCTTATCATTGAGTTTCACATAAATATTTTGCAAAGCATCAATGATTTTGTGTCATTTCTTCTTCTCTTGCTTCACTATGGATTTCGACTCTACCATCCTAAATGAGTAGATGTGTTGTTTCAATCATTGTATATGGATGACATTACATAAGTCATCCATATACAATGATTCTAGTTTGACCCACTTCTTCATTATTGTCTTCTCCCTCGCGAATTCAACACCTCATCATTCTCAAATTATACACACTTCTGTTGAATTATATGATTGTCCGCGTCTTCACTTTCAACAACCCAATATTTTTGGGAAATTTCTCAATATCTCATTTAGTATTGCTCAAATGATAGATTTGTTCTGAACAGTTGGTGCCACTTGTTGCAATCCAACAAGACAAAATAAACAAATAATAATGGCAACCAAACTAAGTCTAAACATCTAATACATATAACCTGGGAAGATGTGATACATGCACACACTTGGACGATTAAGTCAGTAGGCATCGAAAAGGACGATTAAGTGTTTATTATTAGAGGCGGGTTTATAAAGCAGGAGAATTAGGTTTTTTAGGAACCTAGAACATTCTTCTTTGTGTGTGTGTGTTAATCAAATTACATATACATGCAATTCAAGTTATTGTTGTAATTGTTTTTTTAGGCACAATTTTCACATAAGACAATATATTAGAGTCATTATGTGCACATTTTTTTACCATGCTAATAAATGCTAAGTTTTACACCTGTTTAATTATGATAATCTCAATTGAAGAATTTGTAGGAGACAAATTTTTTTTATCATATGTAAAAATTAGTGATCAAACACATAATCATTTATGTAAAAAAATCAAATCTCTTACTATTTGAACTAATTTAGAGACACTTCTACCCATGTAATACAACATTATATATCCCACCGTATCTATAAATGAGCATCGATTAAGAATCCAAATGCAAATGTATTTGAACTAATGCTCGAGTAGGACGACATGATAGCATGAATAAATGTTGTTTTTCTCCTTCCTCTTTTGGTTTGTTATGAACTTATGACTTATGCGTGCTAAATGGTACATACAAATTATTTTTATGAAAGCAATTGTTTTTTGTAATGAAGTGACTATAATGGGAAATTATTTCCATAGAGTGACATGGCAAACAAAGGCTATGAGTTTGATCAAATAAGTGGGAGTTGAGTAAGACAAGTCACTTACTACTGTGGAGTACATATTATTATTGATCATGAGCAGTATAAGGGACCACCAATACCAAATTTGAAGACCCAAGATAAGCAAAGCATAAATTGACTCATGATCATGAATGTTGATTGTTTTGTGAGTTGAGTGTGTGGTGAGGTGTCCTACTACATAGTTAACCACCGAATCTTCAATTTTGTCTTTTAAATTATAACACTATCTATCAATTTTATCTTTGATTTGAAATTAATGAAATTTGATTTTAATTTTTTTTTTGGTTTTTGATTTTAAATTTTTGAGTTATAGTAGTAACATTTTTTTAACTTGCCTTAGTTATGGTCTTTGTACTCTAGTAGATAACTTGATATATTTCTAGGGCTAAGATATTTAGACTCTACATTTGAGAGTTTGAAGTGGAGAGAAGGGGGAGATTATGAGAAAAAGGAAGAGAAAGATATTTGAGATTCGAGAGTGATTTTGTGAAGAATTATAAGAGAAAATGTATGATTGATTAAGATATTTTTAATTTTGAAAGTGTTATAAAAAATATGGAAATAATTTTAAGAATTTTTCTAAATTCTCCTAAATTTTTCTTCAATACATTTTTTATTTAATTACAGGTTTTAGTTTTTTTATTTTCACTCATTTATAAAATTGATTCCCTATTTTAAAATCACACGATTCTAATCTCTTATTTAGATTTTTACACTAAAAAATGTTACTTCTTTTATTTTTTATACTTAAAAATGTTACTTTTTCATTCACGAAATTGATTTCCTATTTTAAAATCACGCAATTTTA
Source organism: Trifolium fragiferum (assembly GCA_954870985.1). Classification (NCBI taxonomy): domain Eukaryota; kingdom Viridiplantae; phylum Streptophyta; class Magnoliopsida; order Fabales; family Fabaceae; genus Trifolium; species Trifolium fragiferum. The sequence goes on from OX940790.1 coordinate 49,877,353, forward strand.
ATCCCTCATCAATTAGATTTTATACTTAAAAAATGTTACTTCTTTTATTTTATTTAAACTATATAATATACTACTAGAGGTGGAGAAGTCAGAAAAATTATAAAGCATATTCAAAATTTCAATTTTAAACATAAAAATATCAATTTTGTCATAAATTAACCATTAAGTTAAAACAAGTCATAGCATAAGCCATTAAATTTAATTTAATAATAAAAAATTTAAATAATATGCTAAAAGTCACGAGTTTGATCCTCAATTTGATTCTAAACAAAAAGTAAGTAGTAAGATTGTTAAAAATACCTAGAGATGTAAGAAATGATAGTAGTAAATAGAAACACGTTTGTGTAAACATGATAAGTTGGTGGTTGAATTAAAACAAACGTACACATGAATGAGGCAGCGAATATATAAGGCAGGCCACACAATGTCTTCCATTCCATTCCATATATGTAAAACAAGAATTAGAAAACAAAAATAAGAAGAAAAGATTGAAGAAATAAAATGGAGGAACAGAAGAGAGTGTGTACTAGTGGAATGGAAGAAGAGAGAGATCCTAACATGTCACTGTCAATAGTGTCCCCTTGCCTGTCCTTAACATCATTACAAGTCAACATCAAACCGGACATTCAACAAACGACCATAATCCCTACCCTTCCATCAATTTCAATTAATAATATCTTTTTGGTCCCACTTCATCATAGCACAAATCCAAAAACATCTATTCTCTCCGGTTTCAAATATAAACAACAAAAAAAAAATTAAAAGTCTCAAATATAAGCAAAAATATATTATAATTATTATGTTTTATGACATTATTTTAATTTCAACCAATAAATGCAATGTTTTACACTTTTCAAAATATTTTTTTTCCTCAACCAATACATTTATATACTTTCTTAAAAAGTGTATTTTTTTTGAAAATTTGCTTATATAAAAGACCGGAGGGAGTGCATTCTACACTGCAGCTCATTCGACCAAATCTATGTGTTTATTCGTTCCCAATAATAATAATAGTGATCATACTATTAATTCTAACTTGTTTATTGTTATAGGACACAAGGGTATTGTTGTAAGTGGGTAATCAATTATTTGGGATTACCTAAGTTTGAATTTTGTCTACAATAGTAGTATGGTAAATGTGAGATGAATTAAGTCTATATAATTAAACAATGAGATATAAGAAAATTCTAATATCAACCATTTATTTAAATAATTCATGATGGGTTAATAATATAACGAATACAAATTTTATAAAATTTATTATTGAATTGAAAATTTATATCATATAGAATATTTATTAAAAAAATTTGAAAAATTTAAAATCATTTGATATGTTATTGAGACTCGTTAAGATTAACGGTATTTAATAAACAAAGCCGGTTCTAATTTTTTAGAGAGATAAACTCTCCCTTCTCTCTAAGTTTTTTCATCTTCTTTCATCGAAAGGGGTGGTTTTGGATCTTTTTTTATCGGAAATCACCATATGCATCTCTTTTCATTTGTTTTTAATCTAAATAAGTGATTTTCTCATAGAGTAAATCTTTGTTTTGTGTTTTTTCTTTTTGTGTGTGATTTCGTCGTCTCAGTGCGACGTTGTTTGATATCCTGTCTTGGTGCGGTGTTGTTTGTTGTCCCGTCTTGTTGCCGTGTTCGTTTGATTGAATCGGCAGATCAATTTCTGTCAACTATTGATTCATATAGTGATTAAGTTCGTCAACGATGCAGATCCGGAGACATATGTATTCCGGTTACTTTAATTGTATCACATTATTTGTAGGTATGAGTATATCGTTTTATGCTATTAACTTGGATATTGTGAGTTTGTTCGCAGATTCATCCTTTTTCGTTTTTAGCGGTATTAAATTTGTATTTGAATATGATGTACTCTACTGATTTGAATGAATACCTTTTATTTTAGTAAAAAAAATAAACTGTTAATCTTTATGGGTCTCAATGACATATCAAATAATTTTCAATTTTTCTATATTTTTTTATGGATGATCTATATGATATGAATTTTCAATCGAACGGTAGATTTTGTAAAATTCGTATTCGTTATAATAATATTGATCACTTGTCCACCTGAGGAGGTGGTCCACCGTAACATTGGCCATGACATATAATACGTCTTAATGTTTTGAGTAAAAAATGTTGTGTTCAATTCATTTGTATTGTTGCTCTGAGTCCAATACCAATATACATTATTCTCAGCTGTCCCCTCGTGATCAATAAATAATTGTTGGTCAAGTATTACAATTTTTAGTCGAATTTGGAATTATCAGAGTCAATTCATTTAGGTTAAAATAGCGTCCGGTTGTTTTAATTGATAAGAATTTTACTCCACTTTAGAAAATACGAGCTTGCATTCTACTCGATGTTAATACATATACCCATCTTCCCAATTCGATCTGGGTCATCAGGTCAAATTACGAATGGTATGTGTTAGGCTAATTTATATTTCTATTAGATTATATAACTTTGTAGCTCAACGGGCATAAAACACAATAGATTGAGCTTCACAAGCGTAATACTTCTACCAAATAAAATATAGCCTCGGTCTATTTTAGTGTTTTAAAAATCAGACCGAATCAGATGACCGAACGGAAAACCACCGGAATGATCAAGTTTAGATGAGCACTATACTAGACATGCAATATAATCGGTGAGAATTGATGTGACTTGATTAAAACTGAAAAGATTAAGACAAAATAACCTTGAAGGAGCTAAGTCTAAAACACGGGGTTATCAACACTATGCAGCAGATTGGTATGCAACATGTGTAAATGTTTGTAAACATTGGGGTACCGAGTTCAATTTTTACTCATAAAAAAACACAAGTATATTTTAGGCAAACAATTTTACTTTAGTTAATAATATGTACGAAGTATCAACCGTCACTCAACATCTAATCTCCTAAAGAGAATCTATTGATCATACAATGTATGTTCTCCTTTAATAAAATTTTCTTCATTCACAAATGCTAAAGACTGAAGGCTTAGTTCTTGTGAGAATAACTCATTTGGTAATAATATCACATTTTATATGCAAGAGTCAAGGTTTAAACTCGAATCCTCCACTTATGCATCTCAAGAGGTGAACTTTTAACCATTAGACTACTTAACAAAGAAAAATAAATCCAAGGCTTAGTTGCATGTTTGATTCTTTACCTTTATTTTAGATTTTAATTTAATACTTTACGGTTAAAAGTTTCATGATAACCCTTTTAATCAAATTTCGGTTTTATAGCTAACGGATTTGTATATATAGACTATTTATCAGAATGTCACACGTAAGCTTTAGACAAAATTAACTTAAAATTTAAAACAATTAGAAAGAATAAAATGTATAATTAAGCCAAGATTGAATTGTAACAGCCATTGGCACAAACCTACCAATTTATTGATGCCAAAATTGACATGTTGTCTAGTTGTAGAAGCTAAACTAGCTTTCCCATAATATAAGCTCGTCACCTTAAAATTAATTAATTTATTATTGAAGAAACAAAAAAAGTAACAAGATGTGAACGGGAGTGGACGAGGTTTAGTGTTTGTAGGCTAAGAAGTTGATTGTGAAGATGAATTGGAAATTTGTGTGAAGATGGAGGGAAGGGATAGTGAGTGTGGTGGATGTGTGGGGACCCTTTTTTTCTATTGCAACAAACAATCAAGCAGCAGCAGCAAAATAAACCAGATGTGGGGTCCACTAATAGTTGCATCCACGCGAGAGAGGGCCCCACATAGGGTTACAGTTACTGAGACACATGTATAGCGAGTTGAGTTGAGTTGTCTTTACGATGCATTCTTACATAGGCACAATAATATAGGCATAATGTTTAGGCACACATATATTAATTAAAAAATTAAAAAAAAAAATTAAAATAGTCATGTCAATTAATATTATTTTAATTATTTTTTCTTTAATATTTTTATACTTATGTGTGTGTACTCAACACATCAAATTTGTGATTGTGCTTATATTAGACTTTCTCTATATTTTTTTTCTTTTTGTTTTTCTTGTGTTTTATCGACATTCATATGTATTGTAGTTGATTATATTAATGTATTTTTAATTAAGATATTGAATTTAGGTCATTAATATTTTCTTTTAACAATAATTTTTTTATTGGTGAATTATTAAAGTCTTTATTTTGAAACAGAATGTTTTATGCAAACAAAAAAAAAACACAAATTTTTCTTCGATTATAGACTAAATAGTAAATTAAATACCACTAAAATTTATGTTTCAACTATGAAGTTTTAGTATTGAATTCGAATGAGTTAGGAAGTACTCCATCCAATTCTTAATATAAGAGAACTTTTATTTTTTAAATTTATTAAGAATTTAATGTATCTAGTTTATATTGTCGATTAAATATATTAGATTTTCAATAAATCTAAAAAGTAAAAGTTCTCTTTATTACGGATCTGAGGAGTATGAATTACACCGTACATTTTAAGCTTAAAAAAATAAAAGGTTATGCTAAATAGTGCACCGGTGCACTATTAAACATATTTAAATGCATAAATTCAAAAAAAAATATTTTTATATTAATATGTTTAATTAGTGCACCAAATGCACTGTTCAGCATTTTTCAAAAATAAATATATGTTCGCATCTGATTTTTTGCCAATTAAACCTAATTTTATTGTACTAATAAAGACTTAGCAGAGAATTTTTTTTTTTGTTTTTTGGTACATAGCAGCGAATATTTCTTATGCAGTAGTATTTTTTATTTTTTGATTGAATATGAATACCGTTGCAGAACAGAATTTGGAAGTGTCTCGAATTTTATTTCTCTTCTCTCTGCTTGCAAGCAAACCTCATCCATCATTTTGTACGACAATATTAATATGATTAGTCATTACTCTCTCTCTCTTGGGATTGCTTTATATATAAGTATCACTTCACCTTTGTTTTCTATTACTCCTCACTTCACTTTGCATCATCACACTTCCTAGCTAATTAACCATCTCTCTCTTCACTTTCCTCTCTTCCATATTTACACAAAACTCACATCACTTATTTTTCTCTAGCTTCAAATTAAGTTGATTAAGTTGTGGTTACTTAATTTTAAGTGTATGGGGATGGATCCTTCTAGTGGACAAAATCAGGTGAAATATTAACTTCATATCATATATGCATGTATATGTATTATTATTATTATTATTCATGTTCTATTTTATTAACATGTCTTCATTGGTTTTTGGTTTTATTTTTCTTCCTTAAGATCTCAGAGTGATCAAGGAACCTATTATTTTCCTTAATTTTTATTTTCAAAGTTACCCTTTAAAAGAAATAAAATATAGTAAAGCTATGTCCTTCTCCTTTGTTATTATATACTCTATAGTATATACTATACTATTCATGGTGTTTACTATGAAACATATATGTATAGTTGGGACCTAGAATTAATTGATGGAATAAAGTCAGGGAGAATTAAATTTAGCATCTTTTATCTTTGTTAGAGCCCCTCTAGATCTTATAAAGTAAAAAAAAAAATTATTTAAAATTTAATTTTGGGTATAACACATGTTGAGAGTGTGTCATTTATGCATTTTCTTTCAATTTCTAATTTTATGCTTTGATGGATTGTACTACGTTATTTTGTTAAAAGCTTCAACAAAATCAGTGTCACTGTAATTTTGTGAAATTCATTGTAATTAATTTCAAATATCATCTAACATTTTTTGTTTGTACTAGCTAGTATTATAGATCTCAAATTAAATTTGGTATTCTTTGGTTTTCATGTGAACTAATGAAGTTGGATATTTTGTGTTTTTGCAGCAAATGTCTAACCAGTCATTGGAGAACATGTTAACATGTTCTAAAACACAAGAAGACAAAAAGCCAAAACCTCAACCAGAAGCTCTAAAATGTCCAAGATGTGACTCAAGTAACACCAAATTTTGTTACTACAACAATTACAGTCTTTCTCAACCAAGATATTTCTGCAAATCATGTAGAAGATATTGGACAAAAGGAGGTACATTAAGAAATGTTCCTGTTGGTGGGGGGTGTAGAAAGAACAAAAGATCATCATCAACATCAAAAAGAACTCAAGATCAAACATTTCCAAACAATCCAAATCCACTCACTTGTTTCCCTTCATTGTCTTATGATACCAATGATCTCACACTTGCATTAGCTAGGCTTCAAAAGGGTCATCTTGGATTTGATCATGAACATGATTTTTCAATTTTAGGAAACCACACAAACATTAACACAAACACCTCATGTGCAATTCTTAACAATCATGGTATGAACAATTCTACCAACAACCATGGATTCTTTGAAGCACTAATTGGATCTCAGAACAATTTGCAAAATCCTTACTACATGGGGGAAGTTGATAATGGCAATGCTAATGGTGAAATGATGTTACCCTATGATCATGAAATGAGCATTGCTACTACTCAAGCAGTGACAGTTACTACAATGAAACAAGAAATGTGTAATGTTAGGGAACAAAATGAAAATAGGGTTTTGTTGGGTTTTCCATGGCAGTTCAATAATGCTGACACAAACATGGCTGAAATTGACCACTCGGGAAGAGGTGGTTGGAATGGTCTCAATTCATCTTGGCATGGCCTTCTCAATAGTCCCCTAATGTAGACCATGATTCTGATTTGCGGTCCGCGGTCCGCAACTGAATTATAAAAGTTTTAGAGGTCTCTGCAAATGCATTATAATCGCAATTGTAGCTGCATCAGCTAAATTAGCCGAATTTTAATGCAATGTAGCTGCAAGTGCGACCACAATCGTAATTTAGAATCATGACTTAGACACCATACCATGTTTGATAGGGATTTATTGTATTGTGTGTGATCACTTCTATTTTCTTTTTAGTTTGTTTTTTTATTTTATTTTATTTTAGTTTTCTTTTTCTTATTTTCATTTGTACCTTAAATTGTCAAAATTTTGTACTAGCTAATGTCTTTTAATTGGTGAATTTAATTGACTAATGAAATTTGAGATGTTTTTGGTTACACCAAGTCAATGAAGTTGGAGAGAAGTAGATAAATCATTGCAGTATTTCCTTATTTGATATACCAAGAGAAATAGAAAGAAAAAAAATATTTTCCTTATTAATATAAAGAAAATATGAAAGAGTGATGTTTCATAGTTGAATCATTGATTCATTAATGCAACATAAACCTGAACACTCTGAAATTTTACAGTTAGAATCAATTTTTCAGGAGCCTTGGGTTCTTAATTGATTGTGGTGGTGATTTCAAGATATTCTACATCTGCCATGATTTCATCTTATTCTCACCACAGGTAGATTCTTTTATTTTTATTTTTTGGACAATAAGTAGGTAGATTCTTGTAACACCCTTGTACACTATTGGTTACATAAATGCATATATACTAGTTTTGTAGCCCGTGCGACGCACCGATGACTATTTTCTGGTCTTTTGTTGCAATTTTGTTTACTACATAGTACTCCCTCCGTCCCTATATATAAGCCTCCCAAGAGAAATTTCACGCTTATTAAGAAAAGTTGATAGTGTAATTAATGTATACTTTTTGGGTATTACAATTACTAAATTGTCCTTGGTGAAAAGATGTATTTATAGTTGACTTTACGTATTTCAATGCAAATTGAGGTTATGTTTGAAAAAGTAATAATAAATGTGCCTAGAGAATTGAAAAGGGACTTATATTTAGAGACAAATAAAATCTTTGTGAGAGTGCTTATAATAAGGGACGGAGGGAGTATATTAGAAAATGAATCAAAATAATTCATCGTTAAGTCGAAAAATCATTCACATAGTTAGTAAAATGGCCTATAACACAAGTAAATACCACCCACTTTATAAACTAATAGCATACATTTTATAACATACATTTTATAAAAAACACAAGTAAATATCTTTTATTCATATTCATTGAAATACTTCGGGACATACAACATTTACAATGGAGGACTTTTTTTAAGTGTCATTTTGAATCATTGTACACATATCAATATACAATTTTGATCACTAATATTTTTAATTATTAGTTATCTATTATAAAAAAGTTTTTATTTTGAAAATATTTGTCGATACAAAATATATTACATGCTAACATTTATTTTTATATATTAATAAAAATTATGGTTAAAATAGATTATGTTAATAGTGTACAGTGTTAAAAAACGACACTTTAAAAAAAACGAAGGATATACCTCCACCGGTGAGAATGAATCCTCTCAAGTGGGAAAAAAATTGAGAAAATAAAGTGAGATAATTGATCATTGGATTACAAATATAAAATAATATATAATTATAAAAGTAATGGAGAAAAAATGACTTATGGTTAAAATGTGAAAATTGAGAAAAATTAAGAGAAATTTTTTTGAGAGGATCCATTCTCCTCCACCAATACTCCTTATATGAATAAACTTTTTATTTTATTTATTATTATATAATGGGCCCACACAATTGAAACCAATGTGGCATGACTAGATAAAATCTACGGTACCATTTTCACCTTTCCTTTTTGTTAAGATTATTGATTATTAAATAGAATTTAAAGAAAATGTTTGGAGTTTGAGTTTAAATGAAGATGCTAGACTCTTACAATGTGACAAATTCAGTGGCGGAGCCAGAAATAATATTAAGCCAGAAATAATATATTTATTGGTATAAGGTTTTTGGATTGGGATTCGTCCATATCCGACCGTTTTTAACTAATAATATATATATTATTTATATACTAAAATAATAATAAAAGTAATTAGTTTTAAGGATTTAATCTAAATATTTGAGATTAACACAAAAGCAAGCAAACATATTTTTTTTTGGTATTTTGGGTTATATTTAAGCATGAGGTAAAAAATTAAATCAAAGAAAAACAATAATAATACATGTTTTTACTATTTTTACCATGTATAAAAAGGAAACAAAGTTGATATTTTTAGTATTTTTGATAAAGAAAACATAAATATATTTTTGGAATTTTTAGATATTTTTAATAATGTATATAAACAAATAAAAGAAAATGAAGGAAAAAAAAAACAAAAGGAATTAGTGGAAGTTGAACCAAGGACCTCTATATGCTCAACTAAGTACCAAACCATTAGACCAATACACATCTCAATAATATAAAACAGCTTAAATAATATATATTAAAACATATTTTGTGTTACTGTTCATCATCTTCAATCTCTCACCAAAATCTCAAAATTCCTTTTTTTTCCATTTTTGCATCAAATTGGACATGTAAATATACCATTTTGTTCATAATTTCATCAGGATTATGAATATACACTTAAATTTTAATAATCCTTACTCAAACTTCAAAATTTTAAATTAAAATAAAAACTCTAAATATAAAAAAATAAAAATTAGATTTGGGGAAGCCTGGGCACCTGCCCAGCCTTGCGGGCGGAGGATTCGCCCCTGGACAAATTAATGTTTGAATACTAATCGAGAGCGGTTAATAAAGATGTCACATTTAGTATTCGTCAACATTCTGACTATGATTACTCTCGATAGATAAGACTTATGAGTAACTAAAAAAATTATCCATAAGTCATAGTTTGGCAATGCCTATATTAGGTTAAACCTCTTTATTTTAGTTTGAATGTGGAAACTTACGGTAGTAGTCTGAATGTTTCAGTGACATTTTTCCCTTCGTCCGCAGACAAAAATTATAAGGTGAATTATATATATATATTCCCTCCGGTCTCATATATAAGAAACATTTGACTTTTTAGATTCATTGTAAAATGAATATATTTAGACAATATTATAGTCTAGATTCATCCATTTTACAATCTATGAAACCCGGATACGTGACACGATATCGATATGACACGATACCGATACGGTGATACGAGAATTTTTTTAAAATTCTCGATACGATACGGTCGCGATACGTTGTTTAAAAATAAACTTAAAATTAAATATACAAATACACAATATATAAACATAACAAAAATCGAGAAAGATAATAAATTAACATTCAAATTATTCAAACTGAACAAACAAGTGACAATTACATATCTCAAGTTAATTAAGTACTATCCAAAAAGGATAATTATTACCATCCAAAAAATAAAACATCATCGGTATCATCCAAAAAACACATGGTTGTTAATCCATAAAGAACATCATACTCTAACATTCACTATTTAAGAGGAAACACAAATTGTATCAATCTCATCTCCTCCATTTCTATCATAAAAAAATATTATTTTCTCGATAGTTCTCTGATACGTGTACGGAGAAGTATCCGACACGTATCGGTAATTATTTTTTTAAAAAAATAATTTTAATTATCGGTATCGGACACGTATCGGACACAATACTTCACGATTTTTGAAGTATCGGGGTTTCATAGTTTACAATGAATCCAAAAAGTAAAATTTTTCTTATATATGAGACCGGAGGGAGTATATATATTGATACATCCATTGAAGTGAACAATTTGAATAAATTCATAAATAATATTTATTAATTTTTTATATTAAATATTATTTATAAACCTATCAAAATTATCGACTTTAATATAGCAGTACACAATCAAATAAGCTGTACCGAAATGTGCACCAAAATATAATAAAAAAATTAAATTGAAAAATAGTCACATATGCACTATACGTAGTGTATAAGATATGATAGTGGAGGTGAATCAGCCGATAGAAATTTCACTAACTTCAGGAAGGATTTTGTTTTTTTTTGGCACTGAACAGACAAAATCCAATTTTAGGATTTAGGCGTGACAAAACCGTCAGTAATCAAGTTTGAAAATAATTTGAATGTGGCTAAATAATCAACGACAATACATTGTTTCATTTTTTAAATGGATTAGGATTCTAGGGCATAAAAAATTCAATGGAGTCAGATATAGAGAATCTGGTTTGTTTGGCTGTCACACTTGGGATTTTTTTTTTCTTCTCTAAGTATGAAAATATAAAATTTATGCAGCTGTATATCATATTGAAGTGAATGAGTCATTTTCCTCTAATTTATTAGTTGAGATAATATTATAGTTTTGAGAAATTGATAGGAATGAATGGGCGGAGGTTTTTTTATTTTTTATTTTTTATAATTAGATGACTGTTATTTACGACGACAATTAACATTTCTAAAGGATTAAATTTTCGTCTTAGTTGAATTTCGAAGGCTCGCCAACTATGTAAGTATTACTATTCAAATAATTAACAGTTTTTAAAGGCAAGAGCTTTGTTTAAGTTGAATTTTGAGAGTCCTTCCACTATGTAGCATTGTTATTCAAATTAATAGCGCGTTTCATATTTTGACGGTAAAATGACACATACACATGTAATTCTATTTAATCGCTTTTATTTTTTAAAATTATTAATATGTGTATATTTTAATGTTGCGTCTAATATTCATGTCCATCTTAGTATTTTTTTGCCCACCCACGTCAAACCATATTTTAAAGCTCAAAGAATGTTTAATGAGATACTTATATATGGACCGCTACGACAACCAATGAATATCAAGACTCACGTCTATGTAATATATATAAGGTGTAACTTTATCAATTAGATTACCATTAGACTTTGTTTTATCTATAAGTAAAGTGGTAAATATACTATATTGAGACCTAACTGCAAATTTTCAAGTTCGAACAAAAATAAAAATATCCGATTTAATAATAACAGCATTGTTAGTTGAGTTAGATGTTACATACAAATATTAGATTTCCCTTGGATCGAAAATCTAGTGACTAAACTAATACAATATAAGTGTGAATAAGTTATAAATTTAAGATTTGAATTTTGACCTCTTCAATATTATTTTTAATAGCTACCAACCGAATTACCTCTGCATAATTAACATTGTTAGACTTTAATTGTGACAAATTTTAAAGGGATATTGAATTGGCCATCATATTCACATTCATATCAAAGTGCAACAAACATTGGGCCTACCATAGTTGGAGTTTCATTGAAGTGAGAATGAGGTGGAGCAAGTACAAGTAGTCAAAGTCTTCAACTAGCTAGCACTATCTATTGTTTATCTGACAAGAACATGGCACAAAAGCAATACTATATTAATCAACAGTAATTTCCTTATACTAGTTTCTTAATCTATTGTTCGGGTTCAGAAGGAGAATAGATCCTCTCAATTTCTTTTTTTTCAATTTTCTTGAATTTTCACATTTTAACCATCAATCAATTTTTTTCTATTTCTTTTATATTTAAATATTGTTTTACTTTTGTAATCTAGTGACCCATTTCACACATTATTTCTTCAATTTATTTTCGAATTTGTGAGAATCCACTCTGCTACATAATTTTAAATATGGACCCTGCAGTTTGAAGTACATTGGATAGAATTTTTCTTTATAAGGATAGGAAGTTTTTAGGGAACACAAAAGATAAAGCTTATTCTCCTTCCTTAGAATTATCTACAAAATATTCTATACTTTGTATATTAAAAAAAACCTAGATCTCAAAAGAATAAGTAGATTCTAATTTTCTTGGATAATAGTGTAAGATTTTCTTCATAGTTCATATTCAACCATAGCCCAAAATGGCAATTCATAAATAGTTGAAATTTTCCCGACACCCAAATTTCACTTCGTACATAGTTGAAAAAGGCTAAAGTTATTATGCATAAAGAATATCTTTATGCATGGTGCATAAACAAATCTCCACCATCCAATGCTTTTTTGATCAATTAAATTTTTTGATCAATCAAATGCAATAAAGCATGCATGGTGGAGATTTATTTATGCACCATACATAAGGATATTCCTTATGCATGATAACTCAACCCGTTGAAAAATATATTTCACTTTGCTAATATTAATTTTTTTTACGAAGCCAATATTAATTATCATTTATTAAGAAAAAATAGTCTAGTTACAATAATATAGTCGAGTCCGAAGATCTTTCTTTCGGTTGGAACATCATCTTTTCATCTCAATTTTTTATTAAGAAAAAAAGCCTATATATTTCCTGTGAAAAGATATTTGGATATTATTTAATGAGCATTGATATTCAGTAAAAAAAATTTACATAAAAAAGACAAAAATCAACTCACGACAAAATCTTAAAGGATGATATTGTTTAATTTTATTATTTTGTAAAAATCATGGGTGGTAGTGAATATAGACAATGGTTAAGATTTATTCTTACAATTTTTCTCCTTAAATTTTCTAACCAAATTTTTTTTCCCCTTATTTAATAGTGTTTGAGTTGTTTTCTTTGCAAACCAAAATGATATTGTTTCGTAAGTATAATTCAGCTATTAGCTACCATAATATTATTGGAGAGGGGTTTAAATTTGAACTCCAAATTCTACCCTTCTCCGCATTTAAAATGGATAAATCTAACCACTAAACTATTGAAAAAAAAAACAGTTTTCATTATATCCAAGTTTAGGTAGGCCAGACCAGATATCAATCTTGAGATCTAAGTTCTGAAATAAGTTCATACTCCCTCCGACCATTATTATAAGTAAATTTGACTTTTTTGGTACATTGAAAAAGTGATGTATGATTTATTTGGTTCATAATATGGACCAAATACATCACTTTTTCAATGTATCAAAAAAGTCAAATTTGCTTATAATAGTGGCCGGAGGGAGTATACTTGTAGCGGACAGGCATATGGAATATTAAGAACCTTATGGCCAAAGGGATGTAGCACATTGTCTTTTAAATTTAAATTTGAAAAGCCCATTTCACAAAAGGCTTACTTAAGAATTAAGATACCCTTGAGCATTATAAAATATGTTCATCCTTGGTACTGAGGAAGCAGTGGAAGCTGAAGCTAGGGGAATTTTGGAAGCTATTTGCGATTTGGACAGGTTTCGGCATGATAAAGTGATTGTTGAATCGAATAATATTACGGTGGTAAAGGCTGTGCAACGGCGCCGGTACCCTAGATCTTATTGGGGTCACATAGCTCGGGCGATTAGGGAAAAGCTTGACGACGACGTTCAGATCTCTCTCAGCTGGGCAAAACGATCGCAAAATGCTGTTGCCCACAACCTAGCTAGATGGGCTGCTATAGAGCCCAACAAGACTTGGACTACTAGTTTACCCCCCCATATTGTAGGCCATATCATCAAAGATATGAAGCCACCCTGATTTCGTGTATCCTGTTTTATTAATTCAAAAAAAAAAATGTTCATCAAAGAAAACAGAAAGATAATATGTTTTAAAGGGCCGGCCCAAGGGTAAAGCAGCCTAAGCCCTAGCTTTAGGCCCCCGAAAAAAATATTTTTTTTAAAGGGAATTTAGGCCTAAAAAAAAATTAACTATTAATGATATATAGTTTAGGTCTCTGCAAAAGAGCAACATAGGCCTCGTAGCCCAGTGGAAACGCGCGCTATTATGTAGAATGAGGACGCTAGTTCGATCCCTGTTGGAGTTGTTTTTGAGTTTTTTTTTTATTATTTTTTTTTAATTTTTACAGGAGCATTTTTTTTTTTACTTTGTTAGGTACAAGTGTTTTTTTTTGTTGGACAAATTAATATTGTTTTAATTATTTAATAAATAATTTATTATCTATACTATGATATAAATAGGGAGTACAAAATAACTATAAATTTTGATTGAATTTTTTTTATTTAAATTTGTTCCGTAAAATAATTTCTTCAAATTTTATTTAAATTTAATAATATACAATATAAATATTAAAATAGGAATTTAGATAAGTTTAAATATCATAGATATTATAAAATTGAAACAAGTAAATTAAACTAAAACAAATAAAAAAAACACTATACAATAAAAATTATATTTGTTTTTTCTCTCGTTCATATTATAACCCTCCTTTATGTTAATTATTTCTTATAAATAATATATTTTAGTTTTACTATATATATATAAAATTGAAACATTGTTAGCCGGACGTCATGATCGAGATTTGTACCCTAACTCTTTCATTTGTGTTTGAGTTTATAATGACTTTGTCATTTCATCTATCTATAAAAAAAATATAAACTTTTTAATGTTGTTTTTTCATATTTTTTATACCGAAAAAATATCAATTTTTTTTTTAGGTCTCATTTTAATGTTAGCTTTATGCCTCATATTACGTTGGGTCGGCTCTGTTTAAAATATTTCGAATGTAGGAAGTTATTCATAATCTGTCAAAAAAATAAGTATTAATATTCTTTTTCCTTTTGAAAAACCTGAAGTTGGCAGTTGGCAGTTGGCACACCATAATAGAAAACATACGGTAGGGACAGCTTCATAGTACAATCTAATAAAAATTTAAGAGGAACACTTGTATATGAACAAACATAAACTATTTAAATTTAGGCATATTGGGTTAGAAAATAAAATAAAATTTAGATGCATATACAAAACTCAAATAAAATTAAAAAATAAATAAAATAGTCAATATTAATTGATGCGATAAATTATTTATGATTTAATTTTTAATTATGATTTATATGTGTGTGTATATATATATATATATATATATATATATATAATAGATTCAAGGTTGTGTCTAAGATAGAAATGCTTTAAAAATGATACAATTGAATTGAGAGTGTTCATTCTATGGCGACACTCACTTTTAATTATAATTGACCAATTGATAGTAATATTAAATCAATGGTTCAGGTTCCACTGCAAATAATTTATGGTCATACTAAACAGTGCTTTCGGGACATTTGTTGACAAAGTTTCTTGTACATCTTTCTCTCTCCTTTAATCATAATAAGTGGTTTTCACATAAAACACTTTTTTTTAATGATTTCTTCTTAGTGTGAAGTTTAATTTCCATCTTAATTAATGTATTATGCATTATTTTTCGTCTTATTGCGGTGTTCATTGTTCATAATGATTGGGTCATGATCAACGGTTAAGATATGCATGAGTATTTTGTTTTATGCTTATAACATAAATGATGTGAGTTCTATAAAAAAAATATTGTGAATTTGTTCGTGCATTAACTCATTCTTTTCAATTTTAGTGATATTGAATTTGTGTTTAGATCTAATGCACTCTACATATTATAATGAATAAATATCGTTTTTTAGTAAATATAGCCAACTTAAGAAGCAAAATTCTTAAGTCGGTTGCACGTGCCACTAGGATTTTCTGAAACTTGAACTTCTTATGTCGGTAAAAATTAAGAAGTTTTCGGAACCGTCTTAAAAGATCAATTTTAACTGATACATTGCGGTGCAACTATTTATTGAGATATATGAAACAAACATAATAGTAACATTGTTAAATCATGTAATACTTTTAGCCCACAAGGCAAATATCGAATATGTTTGGTTAAGGTTTATGATTCAACATGTACAACAGATTTGTGGTTTGTCTTCGATAATGAATATGTTGTGAATTCGTAAACCACACCAATAGAACTTTACAAGTGTGATATAACAATCAAACAACTAACAATCAATGGAACCAAGCAATAATAATCCAAGCAAAGCTAAACTATGAAAGCATAAAGAACACAATCAAACTTATTTATCCAGTTCGGTGTTAATGAACTACTCTGGGGGAGAGGGCAGCTCTCCTTCTTCCTTATCAAACTTGTTCTTGATTACTATGAGATTCTTCCAAAAGGTTACAAGAAAATAAAGTTATCCTATTTCTACCATTTTTCCAATCTCTTCCTGTGATCAAGAAATTCAATGATAAATGATTACAAGGTGAAAAAAGTGAGTTACAAACACTAGAGAATAGCCAAGAGGAACCCCTTGAATCCTAGACCTTCAATTGCTCTAAAACCCTTGAAAAACCCATTCTTTCACATAACGGCTGCAGCAAAAAAAACAGAGCGTGTATATATATGCGTGGCGGCGCACGGCGCGAGCCAACCGACGCACGACGCCACCGGCCGAGAGCACCACCACTTTTCAACTTCGACTCGGCGCTAGGCACCCTGGACAGAGGCTCATCCATTTTTCTGCATATTGAATTTTGTAAGGCAATCTCAACAAAATATAGATATGCATTGTTCAGAGTTACATGAAAGAAGATAAAAACTAGACATATTTCTCCAAAGTTATTTTTCGTCATAAGAAAAATGGTGGCTAGTATATAAATAAGTAACATCCATGTTTGTGATCTATCATTACAAGGATTTGACAAATAACTTTCATATGTATAACCAATTAATTATAATTTGGATAAACTCATCCATTTACCTCTATGATAATAAAGTATATGTTTCACATTGCTCCAATGTCTTCTAGTAGGTGAAAAATTATAGCTTTGCTAATAGAATGACAAAAAAGATATATTAGGACATGTATAATTAACAACAAATCATCAATTAGTTTTTCATCCTTTTTGAAGGTGCAAATTTATCCCTTCATGAGCCATACACGAAAGCATCGAAAAGTACTTCTCATCAAAATTGTTGAATTAATAAGTCATGTTTTGAGAAAACAGAGTTTCAGAAGCTAGGGAAGCTTCAGAAGCCGCGCAGAGCTTCAGAAGCTGGAGAAGCTTCAGAAGTTGCAGAGCTCCAGAAGCTGCAGAGCTTCAGAAGCTGGAGTACTTCAGAAGCTGAGAAAGCTTCTGAAGCTAGTGATACACAATTGAGTTAGTTAGTTTGTTATAGTTTTTGATTTGTCTTAGGTAGTTAATATACGAAAGCTTGGTAGTGAAGCAAGCCCCCATTTGTATATAAATACCTTTGCCCCTTGTGGATGAATGCAATTAATTCTTTTTCCTAATTCTCAATCTCAATTCTCTCGTTCTATTCTCTATAATTTCTCCCAAATTATCATATTGTCCCAACAAATTGGTATAACAGAGCCTGGTTGTGATTCACGTTTTGCATTGATTCTTTGATCAAGAAACAATGGCGAACAATGGCACAACCTCATCACAATTTCCTGCAAATCTTCCAGTTTTCAAAGGTGAAAACTATGATCGTTGGTGTGCGCAGATGAAGGTCATTTTCAGGTTTCAAGATGTTCTTGAAACTGTGAATGATGGAGTACCAGACTTGACAGCAAATGCTGATGAAGCAGCAAGAGCCTTGCATCGCGAGTTGAAGAAAAAGGATGCAAAAGGTTTGTTCATCATACATCAGTGTGTGGATCCTAATATCTTTGAGAAGATCATTGAGGAAGAGTCTTCTAAAGGTGCTCGAGATACATTGAAAAAGATCTATGGAGGTGATGAAAAACTGAAGGGTATCAAGCTGCAAGCTCTAAGGAGACAATATGAAATGTTGGTGATGAATGATCAAGAAACGATAGCTGAGTATCTTTCAAGAATGTTGAGTATCACTAATTTGATGAAGTCAAATGGTGAAGCTCTGTCAGAGAAGTCCAAGATTGAGAAGGTTTTGAGAACCTTAACTGAGAAATTTGATCACATAGTAGTGGCAATAGAAGAATCAAAGGATTTGGCCACTATGAAGATAGAGGAGCTTCAAGCCTCATTGGAAGCACATGAACTGAGAGTCAAGCAGAGGAGCTCAAACAAAGCTATTGATCAAGCTTTGCAGGCAAAGTTTCAGAAAGGTTCCAAAGGGAAAAACAAGAAAAAGAAAGAAGATTCAGAGAATGATGGCAAGAACCTCAAAGACTCAGAGTCTAGCAAAGGTAACAAGAAAGGTTCAAAGAAAAAGATTGATAAGAAGCATGTGAAGTGTTATAATTGTCAGAAGCTTGACCAATATGCTAAAGAGTGTCACTCTAAGAAAGTTGAGAGAAGTGACAAGGATGAAGCTCAATTGGCAAAGGGAAATGGTAGTGACTCTGATGATTCCCTGCTCATGGCAATTATAAACACTGAAAATGACAAATCCAACTTGTGGTATCTTGACACTGGCTATAGCAATCACATGACTGGCAACAAAAAGTGGTTCTTGAAGCTTGATTATTCAGTGAGAAGGAATATCAAGTTTGCTAATAACAGTCAGATCACTAGTGAAGGTATGGGGACAATTCTTGTGAAGAGAAAAGATGGTCAGGAATCCTTCATCAATGAGGTATTGTATGTTCCTTCCATGAAAAGTAATTTGATTAGTCTTGGTCAATTGCTTGAAAAGGATTATACAGTGACAATGGCTAATAAAGAATTGAAGATTCATGATGCTAAAAATAGGTTAATCCTAAGAGCTCCATTGTCAAGTAATAGAACCTTTAAGGTTGAAATCAATGTGATTGATTTCAAGTGCTTAGCCTCGGTCACTAGTTCAGAAGAAAATTGGATATGGCATAACAGGTTTGGACACTTAAACTTCAAAAGTTTAAGCATGTTGAATTCCAAGAAGATGGTTCATGGCTTGCCTCAGATCAGAGCACCAAGTGAAGTGTGTGAAGAGTGATGTGCAGCACAGCAGGCCAGAAATTCATTCAAGAATGAATTACCTATGAAGTCAACTCAGAAGCTAGGAATGGTGTATTCAGATGTGTGTGGACCATTTGAAGTGAAATCCATTGGAGGTAATAGCTATTTCTTGACATTCATAGATGGTTGTACTAGGCATGTTTGGCTCTACCTTATTGAAAAGAAGAGTGATGTATTCACCAAGTTCAAGAAATTTAAGACACTAGTTGAAAATCAAAGTGGATTTAGTGTTAGGAAATTGAGAACTGATGGAGGTGGTGAATACACTTCACATGAATTTGCAAAATTCTGTGAAGATGAAGGTATAGAGCATGAAGTCACTGCACCCTACACCCCTCAACACAATGGTGTAGCTGAGAGGAAGAATAGAAGCATCATGAACATGGCCAGAAGTATGCTTAAAGCTAACCATATGCCTCATAAGTTTTGGGGTGAAGCAGCTTCAACAGCAGTTTACATCATCAATAGAAGTCCTACAAAGAGGTTACAAGACAAGACTCCTCATGAATCTTGGACAGGTTTGAAACCAAGTGTTAGTCATCTTAGAATATTTGGCTCACTTTGCTTCAAACATGTTCCTGATCAAGTCAGACAATGATATTGCTAGGTTATCATCCCACTGGTGCTTACAAATTGTACTCACATAGAGATAACAAGGTTGCGATTAGCAGAGATATCAAGTTTAATGAATCAAAGGGTTGGGATTGGACTGAAGGCACAAGTGTTGAAGGCTCAATGCTCAACAGAAGACTCATGCTTAAGGAAACAAATCAAGAGGAGATTGGAGCTGAAGATCATCAACCTAATGCTGCACCTAATCAACAGTTGAGAAGATCAACCAGAGAAAGGGTACAGTCAATAAGGTTGAATGAGTATGATGTGTTTCCTGATCAAGCAATCACTGAAGATGGAGAACTGGTCAATGAAGCAATGATTGCTGAGTTGGAACCAGTGACTCAAAGTGAAGCTTTGAAAGATTCAAATTGGTTGAATGCTATGTAAGAGGAGTTAAAGTCAATTGAGAAGAATAACACTTGGACATTGATGAACAAAGCTGTAAACAAGAGACCTATTGATGTGAAATGGGTTTTCAAGCTTGTCGCGGTGATTTTTGGATGTCAAGCTATAGGGAAGCGTTGAATCACAAAACATTTAAATACACCACCGAGCTTTTTATTTTTCCGAAGAAGGGAGAAAAGTCCGTTAAAACACCCTAAATAAAGAGATCGAGGTAAGGGGGTTGGTTACGCAAAGGGAAGGTATTAGCACCCTAGGCGTCTATAGTACTCTATAGGAACCTCTTGTATTCTATCTTAAGCGTTTTGTTTTTATGTGTTTGAAAATATGTATAAGATTTAGGGCTAATTGAGTATTTTATTGGGAAAATGAGTTTTGAGTGACAAAATGCACTTGGCTTGAGTTTCAAGGTTTTTTAATCTAATGAAAATGAGTTTTGAAGTTGAAAATAAGACTTGATTTGAAAAATCAAGTGTTTTCACCTAAAGAAAATAAAGTTTGATTGATTGAGGACTTGGTTTAAAATCCAAGTTGTTTTTTGAGAAAAAGTTTGATTAACGACTTGGTTTAAAATCCAAGTTGTTTTGAAAAAAAGTTTTTGATAAGTTATATATTTTGGATATTTTTGAGAAGAGGTGTTGACCTCTATTTTTTGGCTAAAAAGGGTTAATGGTTCTAACGCTTTAACTACACAACCTAAAATATTTGAATCGCGCCTAGACCTTTTGCAACGACATATAGGTCGAGGTTTTTTCCTTTCTTCGGATTAACACATTAAATATACTAACGAGCAATAATAAGCGAGAATTTAAAGCACACAATACATCCAGGGGGTAGCATGCAAAGGGGATTGAGTTAAATAAATAATAGCAATAAATAAAGACTGAAAATAAATCTCGCCAATAATGCGCATTTAAAATTACAACCGGGGGGGAAACATGCGTGGGAGATTTGAATAATAATAACAATGACATAAATATAAATAAATGGGATATGAAATTAAAGCATATAATATAATGTAAATGCTAGAGACGTAAACACAAAGCATAATAATCATGAAGCATAAAATGAACATAAAGCATGTAGTGAATAAATAAATGTGAGGTAAATAATAAAATATGAGTGGTGTGTGAAGCATGAAAGTGAATAACGATTAATGACGAAATTAGCACATAAAACACGAGAGTAAAAACAAACAAGAAAGAAGCAAAGAAAAGCAAAAATCATCACATCATAACAAGATAAACAATTGAATGAAAGTAAACCAAGCAATGTCACACATATTTTCAAATTATAAACACATGCATTTATTTTCTAATTAAAATGGAAAAAAAGGAATTGAAAATTCATCAAAGCATACAATACTACCTCAAACCATGGAAACATTCCCACAATAAATCAAACATTTTCAAACTCACATACATGCATATTTATTTTTAAATGAATAAAGAAAACAATTTACAATTGCATCATATTATTAAGAATTAATCATATTAAATCAAAAATCTAGGATCAAATCATAAAGACAAGAATTTAACATATTATCAAACATAGGGCAAAGTTAATAGTAATTAAGAATTAAAACATCAAACAAGTCATTTAAAAACTAACATGTAAATTTCATAATTAATTAATACAATTAAAAACATAAAATAAATGAAAATCAATCATGTGATTAAGACAAAAATGAAGTAAAATTAGAGGGTAATCATCTACAAAAATTAATCAAGAGTTCATGGTATAACAAGAACATAAGACAAATAATTTATTAACATATTAAGCTAATTTTTAACAATCAATCTTAATTAAATGGAATTAAAAGATAGCAAAAATATAACATGTGATCATAAATCCAAAGCCTAGAGCTAAGTCATAGAGACAACAATCAAGCATGTTAACAATCATATAATAATTTTCATGGCAATTAAAAGCATCAATTAAAAATTAATTAAAACTCTAACATGTGAACATTATAACTAATTAATACAATTAAAATGGAATCAAAGCAAAATAAATCAATAAAACAAAAAAACAGAGAGTAACCTTCAACAAATATCATTTAAAAGTTCATGGCATGACAAAATAAAAAGAAAATAAATTTCATATTATTTAAAGCTAATTATTAGCATTTAGACCTAATTAAAATAGTGTAAAAAGACAAAGAAAAATTAAAATAATATATGATCAGGTATACAAACAAGATAAAAGTCCAAATATCAGTACGTCACTCATATTACATCATAGATCAAATAACACAAACATATCATCAAACATTAATTAAGTTAAACCTAATTTATACACTAACAAATAGGGAAAATATAGGAAAAATATCAAATAAATGTTTTAAAAAATGATTTTGTGACATATCAGTTTAAAATGGCCAAAAATATAATTTAAAATTAAATTTACATCTCAGAATAATAAAAATAAAATTTATACAGAGGGGGGTGCAAATATCAAAGAAAATAAAAAAAAGGGGTGCAGTAGCAAAAAAGCCCAAGCCCACGCGCAGAGAAAAAAAATCTGAGGAAAATGTTGGCTGTGATTCAGTGTGACGCACATATGCGTGAGTACGCAGTACAACCATTAGATCTTCCCAAGGAAGGATCAAACGGTCGTTTCGCCTTCTCACATACGCCCTTGGATGAAAACAACGGCCTAGATTAAATCTAGGAATTTATGAGAAACACGCGTGCATACAAGCATGCTAGGATCAGGTACGGACACGTATCGTGGTCCTATCGTCTGACCACCGTCAGATCTTCATTTAATGAGATCTGACGGGTGCGATCAAAGGAACACACGCGCCGTGTGATGAATCCAACGGCCATGATTAAAACTGGGTAAGGACGGAGATTCACCCATGGATCATCATCTCCGTTGAGTCCTCGTCGTCGCCGTTTCCGGCACCGGAGTACTAAAAAACGCCTAGAAATGCACGAATCATATATGGTTCTTCTCGTATTTTCACAAGGAATCCAAATATGCAATTAGTTTCATGAAATAACACTTAGATTTTAAAAAACAAAGAGAAAAAGTTTTGAAAATTTCAAATCAAACACACAAACTAGCACGTTTCATGACAAACTAACAACCCAGATAACTTCATGGTAATGAAATAAGACGAAAGGCATTAAAAAGGAGCAAGAAAGCTACCAGAAACACGTTAGGAGAAGTTGATTTTTTCACGAACTTTGAGCTTGAACACGAGCTCCAAAACGTCTCTAAAGCTTCAAATTGGAGGTAGGGTTTTTGTTCTGAAGGTCTTTAGAAGGTTATTAACATGTTAATTGCAAGAAAACAATGAGAATTTCGTGTTTGGGAATTTTTGTAAAAGTGAGTAAAAATGGGTTGTTCTTCAGCTGCCTCCTTCTCCCAAAATCACCCCCCTTTTGCTCTGAAAAACGTGTGTGTATTTATAGAATAGGTTTAGGTT
This sequence comes from Trifolium fragiferum, assembly GCA_954870985.1. Taxonomy (NCBI): domain Eukaryota; kingdom Viridiplantae; phylum Streptophyta; class Magnoliopsida; order Fabales; family Fabaceae; genus Trifolium; species Trifolium fragiferum. The sequence goes on from OX940790.1 coordinate 49,901,060, forward strand.
ATGAGAAGAGTGATTGTGAGTGAATGAGAGGGGTATTTTTGAATTTTTGCAAAATGGATATTTTGTGATGATGCTCAATCAAGAGTACAAGTGTATTGATCTGATGCAAATGGCATTTTGAGGTATATTCTGAGATCAAATGGTTGGGAGAGGATCATGGGATTTTTTGGGATTTATTTGATGGAAGAAATAATTTTAAACCAATTTAAAACTATTTTTGTAAATAAATAAATATGTGAAAAATGAAAATATTTATGAGCAAGGGCAAAAGTGTCCATTTTTGGGGTTTATAAAATGCATGAGTTAAGTTGAAAGTAATTGAAAAAAGTTTGAATAAAAAAGGTTACTTGTTGGTGAAGAAATGAATTTTTGAATTTAAAATGTAAATATGAACATAATAATATAATATATAAAATAAAAATGCAAATGAAAATTAAAATATTTTTTGTCATGCTCATAACATATAAAAGTGATGGAGATGAAATTATAAATCAAAAATTATGATGAAATGGATGAAAAAGGAGATTACTTGCAAAAGAAGTTACCTCAATATTTGAAATTTTGAAAAGGGTAAAATGGGAACAAAATCAAGTTTATGAACAAATTATGGTACAAGAGCATATTTGGAAATTTATGGTGCAAGAAAAAGATCAAAATGTCATGTAATTAATTATCTAAAAATGAAACAGTTAAGCAGCGTAAACAGGATAAAATACTATTTTTTAGCAATTTTAAATTAACAAATAATAATAATTTGATGAAAATTAACATGTTTAAAATGAGCCAAAATTAAATGAAGAAATTAGGGGTGGTCAAAAAATGGGGTATGACAAAGCTGAAGATGAAACCAAGTGGTGAAATTGCTAAGTACAAAGCAAGGTTAGTAGCTAAGGGTTTTCTTCAGAAGTCTGGACTTGACTTTAATGAAGTTTTTGCACTTGTGGCAAGGCTAGAAACAATTAGGCTATGCACCAGCTTGATGTGAAATCTGCCTTCTTGAATGGACCATTAGAGGAAGAGGTATATGTGAAACAGCCACCAGGATTTAAGATCAAAGGTCAAGAACAGAAGGTGTACAAGTTGAACAAAGCTCTTTATGGTTTGAAACAAGCTCCAAGAGCTTGGAACAGGAGAATTGATAGCTTCCTGTTGAATTTGAGTTTCACTAGATGCACATCAGAACATGGAGTATATGTGAAAGGTTCAAGTCATGAAGAGATTATAATACTGTGTTTGTATGTTGATGATTTGTTGATCACGGGATCAAACAAAGTTGTGCTAGAGAGGTTCAAAACAGACATAATGAAGGAGTTTGAGATGACTGATTTGGGAGAGCTATCATATTTCCTTGGCATGGAATTTGTGAAAACAGATATAGGTTATTTCTTGCATCAGAAGAAATATGTCATTGACATTTTGAAGAGGTTTCATATGAGCAATTGCAACCCAACAATTACTCCCATGGAAACAGGTGTAAAGTTGAGCAAGAACACTGAGGATGAGTTGGTTGATTCAACATTGTACAGGCAGATCATAGGATCACTTGACTGCTGCAAAGAGTGTCCTTAGATATGTAAAAGGAACCATTGATCATGGCATTGTGATTTCAAACCAAAAGAACAGTAGCAAGAAGCTAGTGGCTTATGGTTACTCAGATTCAGATTGGGGAGGAGATCAAGATGACAGGAAAAGTACTGCAGGATACCTGTTCATGATAGGTAATGCACCAATCTTTTGGTGTTCTAAGAAGCAAGGGATAGTGGCATTGTCATCATGTGAAGCTGAGTATGTTGCAGCTTCATTTGCAGCTTGTCAAGCCAATTGGATTGAGATGTTGCTCACTGAATTGAAGGCAATAGAGGCAACAAGGATGAAGCTACTTGTTGACAACAAGTCAGCAATTGATTTGGCTAACAATCCGGTTAGTCATGGGAGAAGCAAGCACATTGAGAGGAGGTTTTACTTTTTGAGAGATCAAGTGAACAAAGATAAGCTTGAGTTGGAATATTGCAATACTGAGATCCAATTTGCAGATATTCTAACCAAACCTATGGCTAAGGCAAGGTTTGACACTCTGAAGAAGCTTATAGGAATGAATGCTTTGGAAAACATGCCTTAGGAGGTGTGTTGAATTAATAAGTCATGTTTTGAGAAAACAGAGCTTCATAAGCTGGGGAAGCTTCAGAAGCTGCGCAGAGTTCCAGAAGCTGCAGAGCTTCAGAAGCTGAGGAAGCTTCAGAAGCTGGGGAAGCTTTAGAAGTTGCAGAGCTCCAGAAGCTGCAGAGCTTCAGAAGCTGGAGTACTTCAGAAGCTGAGAAAGCTTCTGAAGCTAGTGATACACAATTGATTTAGTTTGTTATAGTTTTTGATTTGTCTTAGGTAGTTAATATACGAAAGCTTGGTAGTAAAGCAAGCCCCCATTTGTATATAAATACATTTGCCCCTTGTTGATGAATGCAATTAATTCTTTTTCCTAATTTTCTTCTCAATTCTCTCGTTCTATTCTCTCTAATTTCTCCCAAATTATCACATTGTCCCAACAAAAATCAGTCTCAGATCTTTGCAAAAACCCTTGAGCAACAAGTCGGGTTTTGCATCTCACAATTTCACTATTTTCATTTAGTTTTTGCATAAAAAAATCATTTGCATCACATTGATCCAAAAACATTTTGCTTATAAAGCAAGCTTAATTCTACTTCAACTGCATCTTTCTATTTTGGTCAATTCTTACTTTTTCTATAATCTTTAATTCATGAACTTCATTATCATTTATCACATTTAGCGTTATAATATTAGCAAATACATCATCAACGTTGAATTCATGTCAGTTTCAATGTGTTTTATTAGTGACATAATTTCTTATATCTTTATTTTTTGAATCTCAGGTACTTGATTAGTTCCTTCTGAAACTAAAATATCAATTATGTTTGAAGAATCTTTTAGTGTTTATGTATCCTTACTTAAGCAGTCTTTCTTTTTAACGTATTTACTTGTTTGAGGATTGTTATATTTGAAAACAATTAGTCTACCGCACTTCATGCACAATTGATACTCATTTTCAATATTAATTAGGTTGTCTAAGAAGGACATCCATATTTATTGAAACATCAACAACTAAGCTTTGCATATTAAGTATCTCTTGAACTTATAGTTTTCAGTTTAAATATGGAGAATAAGTCTAATTAGTCTAACTTTGAGTTTAAATGTAAAAAAATGTAGTTGAACACTGCTTTTTGGTCTTAGACATATGTGGGATTATTGTGGAAGTTATCTTCGAAAACATTTTTTAGAGTAAAACTGGATCATTGGAGGGCCTAAAAGCAATGGTGGACTAGAAGAGCAATTTTCTGCATTGGTGCTCATGCAAAGCCCAATTCAGTTGGGACCACCCCCTCAGCTCATTGACAGTTTCTTTTCCCACCCCCTAGCATTATGCAAAAAATTTACACTAAAAAAAAACTTCGGGACGTGTTTTCTGAATTTTTTTACGCCCTAGGGGGTGAAAAAGAAACATGAGGTGGGAAGAGAAACTGTCCAGCTCATTGTAACGAAAATTCTGCTAGTCCACCATTAACTCCAATTTTTCGTTGTATACCTTAAACCTTGGCCTTTCAATTTCAAACTTTTTGGTTATATACTCCAGTAACATCTGCTTATAACTCAACTTTGAAGTTACTATAACATATTTGCTATAAGCTAGTAGTTTGACATTAACAAATAGTGTACTTGGTTGATTAAAAATAAATAAAAAATAGAGTGTAGTTGTCAACAATAATAGCTGGAACACATTCTTATAGATATCCAAAAAATTAATATTTGCTTTAATATTTGATTGTTTTATCAGCCTCAGACTGATCCAATCACTCTTTCAAATAGAGTGTATTTTCAGACGATTTTTATGCACTGATTCACGGTCGTTCAACATAGAACTTGTCTTTGTTGCCATCCTTATTCATGATATACCAAGTCGATAAGGAACGTTTCACATCGTCAATGACCATTACAAGGTTTTTCTTAACCTTTAATATTGCTTTCTTTCATTTATTTTGATAAATTGAAGTATCTTTGTCTAGAATTATAGACACTAATCCATCAATCTAACTGAAATTTAGAATTCATTGCTGTCGATGTATATCTTTTTCATGTGCACCGATCATAAAACTAACGGATTTGGATTGCATACAGTCAAAACTGCATGCAATCAAGACAAAACTGGCCGTCTAATTAAGATCAGACAGACTGCATGCAATCAAGATAAAACTGTCTGTTTAATTAAGATCAGACAGTTCAAATTTAAAGCAGCAATCTGATCTTATTTTATTCTGGAATGTCTGATCATGATCAGACAGCCACGGCCAGGCCTAATCTATTCTGATTGCATGACTGCATGCAATCTAGATCCCTTCTTGCATATTCTACAATCTACTCATTAAAATATTTATATTCATCGACAATTTTGGTAAAAAAAGGAAAATATGTAGAGGTAGATTAGTGCTTTTGTTCTTTGGGGCAAACTTGTTGATTAGATGAAGAAAACATTCAATTCAACAGCTAAATATCACTTTTACAGGTAAAAGATAACAAACAGTTTCTGACACAGACAGAATTTACAATGCAATGCAAAGGTGAGTGTACAAAATACCAGAAAGACATAAAATATGACATAAACAGCATAACACAAAATTAGTACAACACCAAATATATAATTTATTACTATCAATCAGTCACTATTTTTGAGGCTTCTTCCATAATACTCCAATCTTCTTCAGCATGTTACCATTTTTCTTTCTTTGGAAATCATCATCGATATCTTCGCGATAAGGTGATGAGCACTTATAGTTATTATTATTGTCCAAAGACACAGATCTCTCGGTAAGCTTCCCGTTGTTCCCGGCCGAAAGCATAGCAGCAGCTGCTTCCGCCGCCTTCCTCCACTGATCAGATTGTACCTTAAGCCTTCTAAGTTCGCCTTCCATTTCTGAACTCGCTGCTTGTGCTGCTTCCAACTGCTCAGTCACCCTCGCTGCTTTACGGTTGCTTCTGTCTGCTTCCTCCATCACTATCCCGAGTTTCGTAACTGCCTCGCGTTCTGCAGCCTTAGCTCTCTCCATTTCCTCGTTCGCTTTGCCACCGTCTGAGTAACTCTTGCTGATTTCTAACTTCAGCGTTTCGTTCTCTTCGGATATGCTTTGTAATGTTGTTTCCTTGTCCATCATATCAGCTTTCAATTCATCCACACATTGTTCCAATCTCTTAAGTTCCTTCTTAAGTCCATGTTCATTTTTTGATGACATGCTCTTTTCAAGCTTCAAATTCAAATTATCGTTCTCTTCCATGATACCTTGCAACTCGGTTTCCTTGTCCATTAGATTAGCCTTCAACTCTTCAATATCAGTTTTCTTTCTTTGTAATTCGGCCTCCAACTCACATTGTTTCTGACCTAACTCAGATTTTATATGCTCCATCAACTCGTACGCATTCTTTATCTGCACCGTGCTTTGAATCTGTTCTTCTTGATATTTTGTCTCAGAGGTCTCTAAAGCAGCGGTCAACCTTCCAACCTCAGACTTCAAAGAAAAAATCTCTTCTTCAATCTGATTAGGATCCTCTCCATCTTTCAATATTTCACGTTCCTTCTCAAATTGACGATCATCTACAAGACATTGATCAGAATGAATCGATTCATTATCATTGATGTGTGTCTTTAGTTTGCTAACAAGTGTCATTAGTGTGTTCACCCTTGCTCTAGACTGTTCTAACTCCGAAGAAACAGAGTTGTAGCCATCTATGTCTTTTGCGACATCATCCCTTAGAATCTCGACAGTTCTTTTCGCAGATTCGAGTTGCAACAACGTTTCATCAACAAAATCTTGTGCCTTGGATTCAGACTCTTTGCAATTCTTCAGTTGGTTTTTCATGTTCTCCATCAGAGAAAGAGATTCTGATAAGTTTTGTTTCAGATTCAGTAGCTCCTTATCGGCTGATTCTCCATGTTGAGTTCGAACGCTCTCACAATTAGCTACCAATTCAAGCTGCGCCTTTAGCAGCTGAATTTCATTAACTGCAGAAGCCAAAGCAGTTGAGTTAACAGAGAGATGCTTTTGGGAGGCCTCGAGCTCGGATTGCCATGCCCTATCGCGTTCTTCGGTGATTCTCTGGAGCTCAATATCACGGGCTTCTCCGGTAGCACAAAGCTCTAGATATTGCTTTTGAGACTCTTCGAGTTTTGCGGATACGATTGAGAGTTGCTCCTTGGATTCCTCGGCATCTTGCTGAGCTTGCTTCTTGCACGATTCGGACAAAATAAGGTGGTCCTTAACTTTCCTCAAATCTTCTTTAAGTTGAGAAATTTGAGATTCCAATTCAGATATTTTGCTCGGGCGCTTCCTCTAATGCAACATAATTTATAATGGTTAAAATTTCTTTTTTATACAAATTTCAAGACACTAAAAAATGTACTGAAAACAATGCTAGTAATGTGCTATACACTATAATTATTAATTTTTTTATTTATGAAATTGCCTGTTTGGATAATCAACTTAATTCAGCTTATTATATAACTGTATAAGCTATTTCTGTAATAAAAGATAAAATAAAGTCAAACGGCTTTCGTATAAATTATAAGTTGTTTTCATAAGCTGAGCACTTGTGAGACTGTTTGGGAGAACTTATGAAAACAGCTTATGATGTCTATTAGTTGTTTTCATCTTATTATCATATAAGCTCTATAAAATAGCTTATGAAGACAACTTATATCAAAACAGTTTGACATTATTTAATCTTTTATTATAAAAATAGCTTATGCATAAATGTTTAACTAAGCTATTCATCCAAATAAAGTCTATATTTAACGACAGAGGTAATATATTACTAGTAGTAAAAAAATTGTTACCTCAGGAACTGGGCTTCTAGGTGATTTTCGATCAGCGACTTTGGGACTTCTTTCCTTTGATATCTTACTAGTTTGAGTTGAAGAAGAAGATACAGAGAGAGTGTCTAGAGTTGTAGTAGTCCTAAGTTGTCGCACGGCACGCGGAGAAACCTTCTGAGGTACTTCAGAAGAACTACTTCTGAAATTTGAATAGAAAAAATGTTACTAAAAAATATAAAATCCTTTGATGGAAATGAAAATTCATATCTTAATTCAATCAAGGAATACCTTGTTGACATTACTAGAAATAGATGGTTATGTATTTTATCGTAAAAATTAGTACACTCGATAAGTTTGTTGGTGGCTTGGTGCACGGTGTGTAAACTTCAGGGTATCGAGTTTGATTCGTACTCATAAATAAAATTTATAACTACTTGTTTTTGTTCACTGAATAAGTTTGTTGGTGGCTTGGTGCACGGTGTGTAAACTTCAGGGTATCGAGTTTGATTCGTACTCATAAATAAAATTTATAACTACTTGTTTTTGTTCACTGAATAAGTTTGTTGGTGGCTTGGTGCACGGTGTGTAAACTTCAGGGTATCGAGTTTGATTCGTACTCATAAATAAAATTTATAACTACTTGTTTTTGTTCACTGAATAAACAAAAGGTGCCTTAAAAAAAGGGTAATAACTACCCCGGGGTCCCAATCTCCCATTCTACCGTTAAAGGGAGGAACCTACTTCAACCAAAAAAAGAAACACAATAATGACTAATGAGACATGATTATGCATTTAGGCAAAGGAGATAATAAAAGTTTGAAAACTTGACAATACAAGTACTACTCCCTCGTTCCAAAATTAGTGAATAGTTCGACATTTCACATCTATTAAGAAAAATACATAAATAAAAAAGAGAGTAGTATTTTTACAAAATTATTTTTCATGAAGACTCGATATCCAACCCAAGGAAAGATTAATCTGAGGGACATTAATCCCACCTTCGACTTGCAGAAGCATCCATTTAAAGCCAATATGGACTAGTTCAACATAGAAACTAACACGAGAGGCTTCGAACCTGAGACCTTTCCAAGGCTCAAAATAGAAGATGTTGAATTAAGAATGATGTCAACAATATTATATAGAGAGTAGAGTTGGAATAAAATAATTAATGTTAGATTGAAAAATTGAAAAAGTAAGTTATTTAAGGACAAATTCTTTTTGCAAATAAGTCACTCATTTTAAAAATATAGGGAGTACTACTAATGTACTATTTTGTGCACTAATTACAGCATTTAAACATCATAGGAAAAAAATACACTTAGCAAAGTACAAAAATAACATTTATAGGAAAAAAATAGTAATGGTCAAAGACTGAAAATATTGCAACATTACCTTGTCTTTGGGGTATGCATAGCTTAATTGCCTTTGAATCCAGTAAAGAGAAAATGGGTTGATAATTTGGGCTTCAGTCACAGCTTGAAATTTGAATGCACCCTGACCCACAAGTACTGTAAAACTTCAGAACAAATATCACAAAGACTCAAGTTGAGGAGACAAAAGAATCCAATGTGAAAGTATATGAATTTATTGAATTATTTAATGTGTTCACGCAGGATGGGGTGATCTTATTTTCACCCTCCCTTAGCTATAAATGCTGAATTTTTGCGCAATTGTACTATTTTTCACTTTAATGCTAAAATCCCTACTCAATTAAATTTCAACTTTCTAAATCCATTGGATAATAAACGCATCTAAACTATAATAAAGTTCAAATACATATTAATTATACAATGGATTTAAAAATTTTTTTTTTTATAAAATGTCACGAAAGGTATAATTTAGACAAATACTATCAAATGTATTAGAGTACTAGATAAGAAAACTAATCACAAAAATATTTTCTTAAACTTTTGTGTTCACCATCTTTAAATTTTAATTTTTTAAGAAAAAACTCTTCTAAAAGTCAAGAATATTTCAATTTTCTAACAAAATTTAAAATTGTCTAAGGAAAACAAAAAGTCAAGAATATTTGTATTTTCTAACAATATAGATAAAAATGTGTCAACCTAACCAAACCACACATGAGAGAAAATGTCCTCTTTTCTACCAATTCATGCCATGATCATGTGGGACCCACAACTACAAAGTTGAGGAAATTAAATTACATATGTGACCAAGAAAATGAAAGATGTGCCCACCTAAAAATAAACACTCCATTTCAACTCATCATGGATTATCAATGGGTAATTTAGTAATTCTAATAATGAAATTTCTATTAACCCTCCAATTTAGCCGCAAAACATGGCATAAGAGAGGTATGATACCATGTGCTTTCACCTAAAAATGCTTAAACCTTCTAATTCTGTCTGCCAAATGATAACTTAGCTATAAACCATTGCAACAATAGGAAACAAACAAATAAACTTTTATTTTGTCTAATAGATAATGTTGACAATAAAGCTGAAATTTTAGTTCCCGTGAGCTTAGTTTAGTTGACATGACATTATATTATATATTTAGAAATCGAAATTCGAATTTAGATCATCTCATTTATCTAACTTAAAGATTAAATTTTTAATTACTAAACTATAACAATATTTATAAGTTATAGCTACTATCTTCTTCATATATGATTAGTCAATTTTTAATTAATTAATTTTCCTATTTTTATAAAAAAAACTTATGTAAATCTTTTTTACCTAATAGTAATTCTAATTTTTTTAATGTACGTAGACAAGCAAATATTTCAATGGGAACATGTGGAATCAAATCTATTAGTACAACAAAACGAGATAAAGCATGCAAAGCCAAAGGCATTGAAATCCGCTACAAAAGAAGATAATGGAAGAATACCAAGGACACAGCTTTCGAGGTTAAACAAGTGAAAAAATGTAAGCTCTAATTTATTTAATTTTTGTCAAGAATTTATTTAATTTATTAAAGTAAAAAAGAAGAAAAAAGAGGAAGAAGTACAGGAACAAACAGACAAAAGAATTGGTACGTTATGGAATCAAACTTTTTATAAAAAATATTTTTGCTTTTAAAAAGTAAATATGAAGGAAAAATAAATAATAAATCTATATTTTATAGGTGCATTTTTTGCAAATTTTACTTGTAAATTAAAAAAAATATGGATAATAATGTACTAGTATTTAAAATAGATGTTTATTTAAAAAGTAGTATTAAAAATAGATGTTTATTTTTTAAAAAATAAAAAATACTTCCTTTGCTTTGCAGAGTGCAGACCCTGAGCTTCAATATTACAGAGAAAGAACCGCATTATTGTCAGATTCTTTTATAAAAAACTTTTTAGTTTAAACAAATTGCATATGAATTTCAGGCAAAATTGCTTTTTTAAAAAAGATAAGCAGAAATACCTTAAAAAGAAGCATTTTTTTAGGTTTCAAGTTCAACAAATTAATTTTTTTTTTTTTTTTTAAATTATTTCATACCAAAAAATAGGAAATATTTTGTATGAAATCATTTCAAAAAAAAAAATGTAGAAGGAAAATATGAACTATGGAGCATTTTATGAGATTAATTGAAGATCCAACTACGTTTCCCAAGTGAAAACACAATGTGTAATTTATATGTATATATGTAATGTAATTATAATAATATAAGCTGCATTTTGGTTGAAGGTAGAAACTATATGACATATGAAATATGAATGCAAAATAAATAAACAAATAAATAAGAAGTGGTGATAAACTTACTGAAGATGTTGTGTTCCAAGAAAATGAAACTCAGTGAGTCATTGAATCTTTGTTGTGTTCCTCAAATGGATGAAGTTACCGTTTTGTTGAAGTTGGAAGTGAAACAGAGAGAAAGAAGAAATGAGTACGGTTTTGTCGTTTAATAAGGAAGCCAAACACATTCATTAAATTGGTTTTAACAACAGTTTTGCATCCGCGTATATAGCACAATACAGGCATGACGTGTCGAATACCTTATGGTACTCTTATTCTACTAATATACATTGTATCAGGGGAAATTCACGAGATTATTTTCTTTTTTAATATTATCGTAATGTTTATTTTAAATATTATTTGAGAAATTTGTTTTTAAATTTTACGATGAATTGAAGATAATTTTTGCATGATACATGTTTTAGAATGTTACATTTACATGGTAGATCGTGACAAAGAATAATTATTACACTATTATGAGATTCTTTCTTCCGTCTTCATCCCTAAGATTATATAGGAACCCTATAAATATAAAATAATTATAAATTTTATATTTCAAATAAATATATGTCAATCTATTTTGACTGTTGATTCTATTTTCAAATGAAAATATGTTCTGATTTTTCATGTTCTTGGAGATTTTTGGGAGCATGGCTTTCTATAAAATTAAAATATACCATGTGTAACAGTCCGGATTTCTTCTCTTATATAGTGCGCAGCCCGACACTGTACCTCACGATCTTCTCTACTCCCCTCTCTATAGAGTTTTTGACTTACTGAGAATCGAACCATATTCCTTGGGATTCAAGTACATGTTCAATCAACAGGGTCGGCCCTGTGGGTGTGCAAGGTGAACTACCGCGTAGGGCCTCCAAATACAAAAAGTATTTTACTACATGAACTAAAAAAAATTTAATAGACGCATTGTTATTTTATAAGTAACTTGCGATTGATTGTAAAAAGAAGAAACAACATTATTAGAAAGTTTTTTTAAAAAAAAAAAAAACTATAAAGTTGATAATAATTTTTGTTTGAAGATGTATTTTAATGTAATTGATTTAAATATGTCTCTTTTGGATGTTATTTATTATGGTTACTTTCGATTATTTTTTTTTTTATGTTATTTATAATTAAAATAGAAAATGACTCTTTTAAAACAATTTTTTTAACTAGAATTTCATTCTTAATATTTGGTCAGGGCCTCCAAATACTCGGGACCGGCCCTGTCAATCAATTCCCCGTGTACTCACACTGATAAATTAACATCCTTAAAAAGGTTGTACGAAGATTTATGAAAAGTTTAAAATTGAAATTATAAAAAAAGATTCCAATATATTTTTGGTTTCCTGTGGATTTCATCAGTTTGAAGTAATTCTAATGAAAGTGCGTTGAACATGAGATAACTCCCGCAGTCAGAATACAAATATTAATTAGTAAGGATTTCTGTATCGTTCCAATTTGAGGACATCCGATAAAAGTGCTGTGAAAAGTGCACCATGTTTCCCATTCTACACCACTAAAAGATTCTCTCTCTCGATTCTCAACTTTTTTTAATAGTGCGATGAGAAATGCGTCCCGTTTTCCATTTTACGCCACTGAGAGATTCTCTCAAACTTTTTTAATAGTGTGATGGAAAGTGTTTTCTCATTCTATACCACTAAGAGATTATCTTTCTATTTATATCTCTCTGTCGTCTTCGTTTCAGGTATCTATAGGCTCCATCAACAACAAAAATAGTTGTTGCTTCTATATTATTTTTTAATGAATATCAAACTATTTTAATCTCACTCCTATTCTCAAACTTTTTTGTCAAAAGAAACAATCTCCACACATCAACGTCAAATGGAAAAATGTAAGGATCTCCACTAACATGAATAAATTAACATCTCTAAAATGGTTCGAATGAATGTTTATGAAAATTTAAATATTTGAATTGTAAAAAATTTAAAATCTCATAGATTATATACACAATTAAAGTTATAATTTAGACAATGATATTATAATTAATATTTCTTTATAATCCAAAAAATTATAAATCTTGATTGTTTTTTAAGAAGTTACTTTATTTTAGAGATAAAGATTTATTTTAAGTTTTACAAAGATATCATTGTCATTATAGGACTCTATATAGAGACTCATCAACAAAATAATAGTTGTTAATTCTATATTAAGCTTTTAATAAATATCAAAATACTTTGATCTGATTCATATTCTCAAAAAAAAAAAAAAAATTGTCACCGTATCACAGAGAAACAATTTTTATTTTATGATATTTTGATTGCAAATATGTGCGATCTAATTATTTTTTTCTTTACGGTAAGGTGCGATCTAATTATATAAGGATATGAAATATAATTTTAAGTTTTCTTCATCAATTTATACTAAAATTCTCGAGCTCGGCTCTCACTACCATCTATAGACACTTTTCATCATGGGGATCACTTTTATCGTGTTAGATAAAATTTTGAATGAGCGATCCTCATAAAAAAAATATGAAATATGATTTGAATTTATTTTAAAACAAATTAACATAGAAATAAAACATGTAATTGAATGATTGGATAATAGATACATGTCCAAACAAATTTTAGACGAAGTATTCACATAGTTTTTATATAGAAAATATATAATATTTAATCGAAAATTAAATAAATTTGTCTTCATTAAAAATATAATATTTGAATTATAAAAAATATATAATATTAGAAATTCTACAAAAAAAATAATATTAGAGTTTCTACAATAAAAAAATATTAGAGAAATTTTAATTGAATGAAAAAAAAAAATCAAATACAAAAAAAAAAAGATAAAAAAAAAATAGAGGAGCTCTAAATTTAGTTGTATATATCCAAAAAAATAGAAAATCTCTAACTTAGTTGTATATATCCAACAATTTGTTTTTAATAATGAGTTTTTTTAATAAAAAATGATACAAAAATAAGACTATGTATAATGATGAGTTGAATATGGCGTTGAATTGAATTTCAACAAGGCAATGTTCTCCAATGAGGGTGTTGAAAGTGACATGGAGAAGAAAGAAGTTGAAAACTTTTAACACAGTTGAAGCACAACGGGGGTACACTTGTCATGCTCTGATTGGCTTCTCAAATTTTTATCCAATTATTACTTTGAACTCAACTAGTATGTTAGCCAATGAAATTCACGGGTTTATTTTCTATTTTAATATTACTGAAATGTTTATTTTAAAATGTTATCTGAGAATTTTATTTTAAAATTCTATGATAAATTAAAAATAATTTTTGCATCATATATGTTTAAGAATGTTACATGGTACGTAAAGCGTGGTGATTCATTTGTTTCCCGTTCTACCCTATTGTGAGATTTTTTCTCTCGTCGTCATCCCTGAGACTATATAAAAACCATATATATATATATATACTAGTATGTTAGCCCGTGCCGTGCACGGGATAATTTTCTTTTTAAATATTATTTATGTGTTTATTTTAATATATTATTTGTGCAATATTTAATTAAAAATGCTAAGATAAAATTGAGATATATTTTGCATGATATATGTTTAACAATGTTATAAGATAGAGCGAGATGACGAATATTATTTCGCTTCTCATTTTACACTATTAAGAGATAGATTATTTCTCTCATTTTCATATATGTGGCTATATAGTGACTTTTTAAATATAAAATGATTATAAACTTCATTCTCAAATGAAAATTTAATTAGTCTAGGTGTATTTTTAATAGTGAGGTCAAAAGTGTTCTACGTTTCTCATTCTATACCCGTGAGAGATTCTATCTCTCTCTCTCTCTCTCTCTCTCTCTCTCTCTCTCTCTCATTATTTCTACATCTCTCGATTAGAATATATTTCTTTTTTAATAATATTTATTTGCTTAAGTTCTTTTTTTTCTTTGGAAGATTGTCTATATATGTCACTTTTCATTTTATATTATTTTGAATGTTGCCTATATTTTTCTTTCAATTATTTATGAGATTGATTTTATATAATTTACTTGAGTATGAAAATACGATATATGTTTAAGGATGTTACAGGGGCATAGTGTGGTGAAAAATACTCCTTCATTCTCGTTCAACAACACATGAGATTCTATCGGACTCTCTCTTTTTCACGTCTCTATAAGAACTTCATCAACAAAATTTTAAATGAATATTAAGATACTTTGACCATGTTCCTATTCTCAACCTTTTTTTTTGTCATTGTACCACAATGAAGCAATTTTCACGTGTGAGCGTCAAATGAAAAAATCTATGTATGAATCTTCACTTACATTGATAAATTAGCACCCCGAAAAAGGTTTGAGCGAATGTTTATGGAAAGTTTAAAATTGAAATTATAAAAAAAAAAATTTACTATAAAAAATTAAAACTATATTAATTTATTTTAGATTTCAATTCCCATAGATTTTTTCAGTTGGATGTAATATAGTGAAAGTGCGACGACCATGTAACACCCCGATTTTCGAAGCCCAAAAGTAGACACTTTTTTTTTAAAAAACAACAAAGACATTGAAATAAAACATTCACGATCGCACTTAAATTAAATCAGAGTAAATCATTTTCAAAATAACGATCGTAGTGCAATGCCTCTTTTATAAATTGTTTTCACGAATAAAAGTTTAAGATTAGAACCAAACGTTATGTCTAAACAAACATAACGACATCATTTATTCCAAATAATTATCGTAATACAATTTCAATATAAATACAGCGGACAATAAATAAGAGCAAACGAGACTCTTAAACTACTACCCCTAAGCTGATCTTTAAACTCTAACTGAAGATGACTGAGTGACGAAGACCCACAGACAGCTTCAAGCCTTGCCGCTTCTCCACGCGGTATAAATAAATCCCTAAAAATGCTCGTAGAGGGTCACGATCTAAAAATAACATATAACCAAAAATACGCAGCGTAAGATATACAATACATGGCAGCATATACAAGTTTATCATATGAATCACACATCATAGAATTTAAGTATACGAATAGTCTATCAATCACACACAATATTCAAATGCACAATCAGCCTATCAATGCAGACTCTACATGATTGTGATCACCCTAACCGGGACTGTTTCACATGCATGAATTCCGGAATTTAACCTCTCCGCAGAGAGTCGTAGGTCCATCCCCTACTAAACCCCGCAGGGTATCAATAAAATCCCGTGGCCCATCACGGTCACCACGTAGGATTAGAGTGGATCCAATCACTGTCAATCACACCCCGTGGCCCATCACGGTCACCACGTATTGGACTCAATAAAAATCCCGCCGGATTAAGGTGGACCCAATCATTGTCAGTCGCACCCCGTGGCCCATCACGGTCACCACGTACTATGAATGCATGAGCATACGATTCCCCATATATGCTAATGCAACAAATACATACCTTTCAAGCATATGTAATTCTCAACCACATGCCAATACATATATTTCGCAAAATCATATGTAAGACAAATATCATCATGTACAACAAGATAATCAATCAAGTACATGCATCAACATTTCATATTATTCAATCATATGAAATTCACAACAACCACTCAAACATGTGTAGAATATAGCATGTTCTCAAACAAGTTCTCGTCATGAGAATACATCACAAAACAACCATGCTCATAATTTATATTGCATCACATTAAGCAAATACACATATTCAAGCAACAATTACACATGCATAAAAAACACTCGATATGTCGAGGTATATGAAATCGTTAGAAAGTGATCTTACCTCGGCAAGCTTCCAACACATCAACTTACGCTACGCGAGCAATATCCGTCTCTCTCGACGAAGTCCCCAATTCGGCTAATCCTCTTAACCTTTTAAAACATATAACTTATCTAAGTTAATACCACATTCTAATTGGTTACGTAAATAAGTCCTAACTCGGCTACTAATGGATTCAATACCTATGGTTGTTCTCTTACACCTAACTAGGCTCGACTTGTTTTCAAAAAGACTCTTTTAAAAACAATAACACTTTAATAAAATAGTTTCTCATCACGAAACATCATTTAGATAAATCTCGGTTATTTTAAAACACTTCGGAAGCCAAATCATTTTTTTAAAACAACTCTTAACACATAAATCCGTGACAAAAGAATTTCTTTTACGATTCCCAAACATTTTCCAAACATTTTCCTCTTTTAAGAAAATAGTTTTGTTTTAAAATATAACTATGAAATTCCTCTTGATTTTCAACTCAAAAGTGATTGATCTCTTACATCAAAACCATTTCAAACCAAAGCACAAACCTTTCAAACTTTACTAATTAACTTGTTTTAAATAAGAAGTCTCTAGTTTTATCTTCAAACAAAACCAAAATAACTCTTTTACCTTAAAGCCATGATTACTCTCTTTTGAACTAGCACTTGAAATTTTAAAAAAAACAGGACACATGGCTATGTATATGCTTCGGCCATCCAACTACCAAAATGGCTAGCTCAAACATTTCATTTTTAAAACCAAAGATCTACTTCAAAGTAGCTTCCCAACATAATCTATTTGTATAAGAAGACAATTTTCCAAAGCTTAGCTTGTCAATTAGAAAATTCTTTTCCTAGTAACTCATACTTTTGAGGCAAGTGGATTTACTCTCATTGTTTTCTTCTTCAAACCAACTACATCAACACATGTTTTCAAAGCTATACCATGGTTAAATTTCAAAACAAGAGAAGACAAATCTCTTGTTCTTAATAACTTGTAAATTCTCTTTATTTTTATTTTTAAGGGAAACATGAATCTACATAAATAAATTAGGGTTTTCTCTTTAAATTAAACACCAAGAAAGTGTAAGTTCAACAAAGCATAGAATAGTTTTAATAATTTCAATAAAACCATGACAGATTTTGAGTTCTTGATCAATTGGAATTTTTTTTCTCATGATCCCTAACTACTAACATTCATGGAGGTCATGGTTTCAAGCATGAGAATCTATATAGCTACCCTTAAACATTCTTGTTTCTTGTTAGGTAGTACAATCTTTCATCTAATCACTAAATAGAACACAAATATAAGAAAGATATATATATATAAAACCATTCTTCAAGCTCTAAGAGCTTGGCCAACTATGGAGAGAAAAGAAAGCTCTAGTTACCTTAGAAGATATGAGTCTCACAACTCAAAGCTTTCCAACAAGTTTCAAAAGGATGCAAATGGTGAAGAATAGAAATTTTGTGAGGTAACGGGATGGCGGTTTGATGTTCAGCCGAGGAAGAGAAAATGAGTGAAGTCCCAATAATTTTTCTAAGGCTTCTATGTAAAGTAATTGTCATGCATCATGGACCATTAGATCAAATAGTGCAAAGTATCATGATCAAATCCTAGCCATTCAAAACTTCTCTCACACAATTAAATAATAATATATCCCATAAATATCTAGATATTTTTGTGATCATGCCAACTCATCTCGCTCAGTCCCCGGGTTCGCTCTTAAACGAGTCATATCTCGCGTACCGATAAACTTTACGAAAACAGAAAATTCTATCGTAAATCACTTAATTAAAACAATTCACAAACTTTCGAATAAATTTTATTCCGAATAAATTTTCGCTCTTAAGCTCGGAAAAATACAATGAGATCAAATTATCATAACAGTCGATATATAAAGTCTTCATTTAAATTTTGACGGAAATCAGAAACCGTAAAATTTTCAAACAGCGGGTATGTCTTGCCCGTTTTCTCAAAAATCAATATAAAAATATTTTCAACATTTCAACGAGACAAAAATGTTTCTAAACTCATTTAAAGCTTATAAAATTATTGTGCCCATTTTTCAAAGGTTAAACTACGCGCAGACACAATTTCAAAAGAGACAATTAAACAGAAAATCAATAAAAACAAATAGCACAAGCTAATTAATATATCAAAAATCATATTTCTGCTATAATAATTCTACGGGTCTTACAGAACACAAAATACGAAAAATAACTAATTCATTCTCGTACTCGGAATTCAAATTTTAATTATTCAGCGTCTATTTTTAATATTAAAGTGGGAAGTGTTTTCCGTTTCCCATTAATAGATTCTCTCTCTCTCTCTCTCTCTCTCTCTCTCTCTCTCTCTCTCTCTCTCTCTCTCTCTCTCTCTCTCTCTCTCTCTATATATATATATATATATATATATATATATATATATATATAATAGGTGTTCGATTCTCACTATCACTTACATTAACTTTTCATCTTGGGAATCATTTTTGTCGTGCTAGATAAAATTTTAAATAAGTGATCCCCATTATAAAATATAAAAAGTATGGATCTGCGATTGAAATTCAAATTTTCATTATTCAATGTATTTTTTTAAATAATGGGGTGAGGAATGCTACCCATTTTTCATTCTATACCACTGAGACTCTCTCTCATTGTAGCCGTCTTATGTGTCTTTGACAGAATTCTATGGCTGCTCCATGAACAAAAAATATCAATCCCCGCAAAATGAAAGAGTTTCTAAAAAAATAAAATAATAATAACGAAAATTCTAAAAAAAACATACATTTTATATAAATAATATATAATATTAATGTTTCTACAATAAGAAAATGTGAGAGAAGTTCTAATTGAATGAAAAAAAAAACTCGATAAAAAAAGAAGAAGAAGAAGAAGAGAAGATATAGTTTAGTTGTATATATCCAACAATTTTGTTTTATAATAATCCGCTAGAGAAGATACAAAAAAATAGATGCTTTAATTGAATGTCACCTAAGCAATTTAACTCTAATTTTTTTACACTCAATTTAGCTCTAATTAAACGCCACATAAGCAATTTTTTTTAAGAATGCACAAGAGAGCTCCGTGGGAATCTTGCTATGTATATAATAGAGATATATATATATATATATATATATATATATATATATATATATATATATATATATATATATATATATTATAAACTCTATTATATTTTAAATAAATATATGACAATCTATTTTAATTGTTGATTCTATTTTCAAATGAAAATATGTTCCGATTTTTCATATCCTTGGAAATTTTTTGAAAGCGTGGTTTTCCATAAAAATTAAATTATATCATGTGTAACAGTCCGGAATTTTTCTCTTATATAGTAGGCAGCTCGAGATTGTTAATCACGATCTTCTATACTCCCGTCTCTATAGAGTTTTTGGCTTACGTGAGAATCAAACCGTGTTCCTTAGGATTTAAGTACTTGTTCAATCCATTTACCCATGTACTCACATTGATAAATTAACATCCTTAAAAAGGTTTGAACGAAGTTTATGAAAAGTTTAAAATTGAAATTATAAAAAAAAAATCCATAGATTATATCAATATATTTTTGGTTTCTAATGGATTTCATCAGTTTGAACTTTTAAATAATTATAATGAAAGTGCGTTGAACACAAAATGAGGATAACTCCCGCAGTCGAAATACAAATATTATTTAGTCAAAGTTAATTTTTAATAGTGCGGTGAAAAGTGTGTCATGTTTCTCTCTCTCTCTCTCTCCTCAAACTTTTTTTAATAGTGCGATGAAAAGTGCACCTTGTGTTCCATTCTAAACAACTGAAATATTCTCTTTCTATTTATGGTGCGATGGGAAGTGCACCCCGTTTCCCATTCTACACCACTGAGATATTCTTTTTCTATTTATATCTTTCACCCGTCTCCATTTTAGGTATCTATATTAGTTGTTGATTCTATATTATTTTTTAATGAATATCAAACTATTTTAATCTCGTTCTTATTCTCAAACGTTTTTTTTCACCGTACCACAAAAAAAAATCTCCACACATCATCGTCAAATGAGAAAATCTAATGATCTCCACTCACATGGATAAATTAACATCTCTAAAAAGGTTCGAATGAATGTTTATGGAAATTTAAATATTTGAATTGTTAGAAAATTAAAAATTCTCATAGATTATATAAACAATTAAAGTTATAATTAGACAATGCCATTTTAATTAATATATCTTTATAATCCAAAAAATTATAAATCTTGATTGTTTATTAAGAAGTTGCTTTATCTTAGAGATAGAGATTTATTTTAAGTTTTACAAAAATATCATTCACGTTATAGAACTCTATAGAGGCTCATCAACAAAATAATAGTTGTTAATTCTATATAAAACTTTTATTATATATCAAAATACTTTGATCTCTGTCGTATTCTGAAAAATAATTGTCACCATATCACAGAGAAATAATTTTCATTTCATGATCTTTTGGCTACAAATATGTGCGACCTATTTTTTTCTTTTTCGATAAGGTGCGATCTAATTATATAAGAATATGCAATATGATTTTAATTTCCCTTCATCAATTTATACTAAAATTCTCAAGCTCGGTTCTCATTACCATCTACGGTCATTTTACATCATGGGGAACACTTTTCATCGTGCTAGATAAAATTTTGAATGAGTGATCCCCATAAAAAAAATATGAAATATGATTTGAATTTATTTTAAAACAAATAAACATAGAAATATAACATGTAATTGAATGATTGGATAATAGTGACATGTCCAAACAAATTTTAGACGAAGTATTCACATAGTTTTTATATATAAAATATATAATATTTAATCAAGGAATAGTTTTTATATAGAAAATATATAATATTTAATCAAGGATTAAATAAGATTGTCTTCATTAAAAATATAATATTTGAATTGTAAAAAATATATAACATTAGAAATTCTACAAAAAAAAAGAATATTATATTAAAAAATTATAGTCTAGTGTATTAATATATAAGTATAGATACATATCTAAATATAAATTTATTAAAAAAAAATAAAATTAAACCCCGTATTAATATGAGTAAAATTATAGGTCTCCATAGAATTTACAAATAAATAGTTCTGCATGCATAGAAATATAGAGTAGATTCCCCAATTTTATCCAATTTTCCTTTCTTTGCAACGTGTAGTTAATACCAATCTTGACCATCGCCTGTATTATCATAAAATGTGAATAATTACTAAACACATATTTAGTCAATTGGTAAATAAATATTATATCAAAACAAAAGTTTTATGATTGAAAGAAATAAAATATTAAAATAAACTCAAACATAAGATAATGAATGAGAAGATTCACAAGCATAACACTATTAAGATGCTTCGTAAAGAAAAACATAAAATTATTATGAATGTGGTCAGTTTTTAAATAATATAAAGTCTTTCAACAAAAATTAAAATTATCATGAATATTTTAGTAAAAAAAACACAAATAAAAATAAAAAACATGTTCTATAAACATTCACCTTAATTAACCAACAAAATTATTTGTCGTTTCGTGTATCTTCGCTTTCACCATGATATTATCTTATCAAAATTAAAAAGAACGAATAAACATAAGCACAAAATCATAAATTATAAAAAGTATATATAAGAAACATATTTTTGAAGCATGATCATAAGGAATGAATTTAACAATTGTGAAAATTGAAAGTTTAATAAATTGACTTCAGAAATAATTGAAATTGGATGAGCATTAAAAATTAGATTAAGGAACAACATTCTATAAGCTTATATAAATCCTATTTTAAAAAAATATTATATATATCTGATTAATTTAGTTGTTTTTAGAACAAATAACATATATCCGCTGTATAAACTTATATATATCCGATTAATTTAGTCCGCTGTATAAACTTATATATATCCGATTAATTTAGTTTTTAATATATATCCGATTAACGAAGTTTGTTTGAGAAATATATTTTTGAGATTTTTTTAAATAATGAGTTTTTCTTTTAAACAAATAAAAAAACAAAAATAATAGAGAAACTCTAATTTATTGCCACCTAAGCAATTTTTTAAGAAACTTTAATTGAATGACACCTATGCAATTTTTCTTAAGAATGCACGAGAAAGCTCCATGGAAATCTCACTATGTATATAATAGAGATAGAGATTATTTCATTGCAAATTAATTATTTAATTTTTTTTTACCAAAGTTCATAATTTTGAAAACAGAATATATGAACAAAAATTCAAGGTTATATATAGGTTAATACTATCGTGGACAAGTAGCAGAAATGGTCCATATAGACTATATGGACTATATGTTTAGTTACATGTGATGATCAAGGTTCACCATAACAATGATACACAGTTCTCGCAAATCATAATCATTTTTAGCTGTTTTCAAATTATTTTTAGATTTTGATTATTTTAAAAATTTGTAACAAACAGATGCATATTTTTAAAAGTGATTTTTTTATTAAAAAAATTTATTTTATCTAAAAAAAGCTATAACAAACGAGCTTATAATAGGCAAGATGAATATCCAAGAACAAAAAGAATAAGAAATAAATAGATATTAGTTATACAAATTAACTAGCTAAGTGTGAATCTTTATTCTTGTAGCTTTTAAAATATTACTATAGTGTATTAGTGTGAAGTTTCATCCGTTGGAAGGAAACAGAGGTCAATTAACTTCATAGTGATTGTATTTTTAAAAATAGTCAATATTCATGGGAAGTTATTTGTATTTATAGTTATTCTTAGCAACTAAGCTATCTGTGTCGCACTACACAATGCAATGACTTTTGGAATCTCGTAATCTTCTCTTGAAAGAGTGGTTTGTGATATTCTTGAAGATTAATTCTTAAATGGATGTAATCAATTTTACTAATACTTTTATGGTGAAAAGATTTACACAACATTACTTAATGAAATAATTTGTTTCATTAGAAATAGTTATAAAAAAATATTTAATTTAAAATTGATAATTTTAAAATTAACCTAATCACAAACCCTAACCTAGTGAGTTCCTTATAAATATATACTCGAGTTCACCTTGACAATACATTGACGGCGCTTCCCCCAAACTGCGGTCCGCATTATAAAAAAATATTTAATTAAAATTGATAATTTTAAAATTAACCTAATCACAAACCCTAACCTAGCGAGTTCCTTATAAATATGTACTCGAGTTCACTTTGACAATACATTGACGGCGCTTCCCCCACACTGCCCGCATTTTCTCTTCTCTTGATATATTGTAAATATGGTCTTGCACCATATAGTATGGATTCATATATAAATACATTCAAACATGTCAATTGAATTGATTATATGTTGGGTGGGGAGCATCTCTAGCTACTTCACTCTACTTAAGTCAATATACTTGGAAATTATCAGGTCATTTATCTAATTTTATTATCGATTTCATATATTTTGTTCTCGGCATATTTTCTCCTATTTAATCGTTTGTTGTTTTGTCTCCACCAGATCCACAAGAGAAACAACAAAATCCAGTTCATAGAATGTCATTTCATGCTTTATCAAATAAGAGCTATTGATGTCATTTTATATATGTACACCTTATCTACGATGGTTTGCTATATCGTCCGATTTTGTTATTGGCCAGCGTAAATCTCCAATGATTGTGATTTTCGCGACGATTAAAAAAGGTAAAATAATATACATAAATCTCATTTAGTGTTATTATTATAATTTATTTTGAGGTATGTGTTTTGATTTGATGAGTTCATTTCGTTTATTTCATAAACTGATCCACATATTTAAATCTCCTTCACTATTATTTTATAAATCAATCTCATATTGTATCATGAATAACACTCAAGAATTGGGTTCATACCAAAGAATTGGGTGAAATTCATAGATGTCATATTCAATGTAATAAGTATTGGCAATCTTCTTTCTTTTATTTTTTTTTTTATTAATAATTATATTATATTTGAAATTAATGTACAAAAGTAGATCTATTGTTCAATTTATGCATCTTTCTTGTTATCCAGCATAAAAAAATTTGCAATACTTAAGAGCAAATTGTCGATATATGACAAAAGAAAAATCATAATTTATTTATTTACTAAAAAATAAAGAAATTACGATTTTTCTTTTTCAATATATCGCCAGAATGCTCTATAGTGTTGAACTTTTTTCCCGTGTCAGGTAACAAGAAAGATGCATAAAAGCAACTAAAGATCTTCTCTTGTATATTTCAAATAGAATTGTTAACAAAGAATTAAAGAAAACATACTGCTCAATAAATATTAATAATTATATTTGAAATTAATATACAAGAGTAGATCTTTAAATACTTTTATGCATCTTTCTTATTTATTTGACATAGAGAATTAAAAGTGCACGCAACACTTTAGAATATTGTGTCGAACAATAGTAAGAGAAAAATAAGAGTTTTTTATTTTTTAAAAAAACATAAGAAACTTTGACTTTTCTTTTATTATTTTTCGACATAATATTCTAAAATACTGCACTTTTAACTCCATGTGTCAGCTAACAAGAAAATTGCATAAAAGTAACTAAATTTCGTACAGTGCAAATAGAATTGTTAAGAAAGAATGAAAGGAAACAGATTGCTCAATATACATTGATATGACTTCTATAAGGATCTCACGCTATTCATTCCTATAAACTATTTCTTCTTGAGTGTTATTCAAGATCTAGAACACATACCTCAAAAATAAATTATAACTAGATTGAAGTAGGGAGTTTCAATTCATTGATATAAATAATGTGAATGTCATCGGTAGAGTTGTCAAAAAAGCTCCATATTTAAAGGCCTTATTTTTTGGCCCTATGTTAAGCTCCAAAACACTTAGCCTCCTTATAAAGCTTATTATTGGCCCACAAAAAAAAATATAAATTATTTTTTCGTAGAAAATTCCATAACTTTTTTCTCAATTTTTTTTTTCAGGTTTATTTTACAAAAAGTTCTCGAAAACATTTCGAAAAAAAATTTGACACATTTTTTTGACCGAAAATCCTGGAACTTTTTTCCCGTGAAAAAAATTCATAACTTTTTCGAAATTTCGAGAATTTTTTAAATTCTCGATTCCGAGAATTCTTGAAATTTCGACAGTGATTTTATTCAAAGATAATAAGATATTATTGCAATAAAAAACTTTTCGAAATTTTTTGGAATTCTCGATTTCTAAAATTTTCAAAATTCTCGATTCCGAGAATTATTGAAATATCGACATTGATTGTATTCAAATATAATAAGATATCACTGCATTCTGAAAGTTCTAATTTTTTTTTGTAATTCTCGATTTCAAGAATTCTTGAAATATCAACATCGATTGTATTCAAAGATAATAAGATATTCTTGCACTCTGAAAGTTTCCAAAAAAATTTAGAATTCTCGATTTCGAGAATTCTTGAAATTCCCGATTTTGAGAATTCTCAAAAATATCGATTTCAAGAATTCTCGAAATTCTCAATTCCGAGAATTCTCCATAAAAAATAAATTCTCAAATTTTCTTGAATAAAACAAAATTAGGACTTTAGGACCCATTTTGGGGGGCATAGCATAAATGAAGCTTATATAATAGAAAGTTTCTCTTCCCACCCCTCATGACTCTTTTTAACCCCCCAATATTCCAATTTTACCCCATACAAAAACTTTGGAACGTGTTTTCCGAAGTTTTTCTAGTTCAAATTCATCAAAATTTCGGAAAATACATTCCGAAGTTCGTATTCTAGGCAAAAAAAACTTCGGAAAATGCGTTCCGAAGTTTAAAAATAGGGGCAAAAATGGAAATCCAGGGGGGGAAAGAGTCACGGGGGGTGGGAAGAGAAAATTTCTATATAATAGGGGGCCCATTTATACTTAGCATATTTAGACCCTTCATATTGGGATTGAGCCCAATTTTACTAAGCCCCGTAAATTGACACCTTTAGTCATTGACATAAATTGTATAAGATACCCAAGAGCACTTAGATGAGATGGCGCGGGTCTCTTCTAGCTTAACCAAGGTCCTGGGTTCGATCCCTGGCTTGGGCATGCAGCAGTGTTAAAACTCTTAGGGAGAGTTTGCCACCCATTTGGATCCCACAAGGCTCGAGGGATTAGTCTCTGCAGTTGCGCGCAGAGGATACCCGGTTTACACCAAAAAAAAAAAAATTGTATAAGATGAAATGCTCATTGAATAAGATGCCAATTGCCAACATTGTCTTAGTGAAATAGTCCGACATATTTACCTTTTTTTTTTGGTACAAGACATATGTAATATTTAAACATGAGTTAGTAATTAGTATTATAAATTTAGCATTATAAATTTAGCCTTAAGAACGATTTTTATTTTATTTCAATATTATCTTTTTTTCATGATTTTTTTTCAATTATGGGTGCTGACGTTCAATTTGAGTATAAAATATTGACACTTGCTATTTAGAGTACGAAAAGTATTCGCTTTCTAGATGATAAAAAGGTACTGTAGTCATTTTAGAGGATGAAGGAGGAAAATTAGGGGGTGCAAAAAGTACAAATCTATAACTATTATTGTAAGGCCTCAAAATTTTGAAGCCCAAAATTCCCTTCAATTTTGGAAAATTTCTTTTCCCACCTCCATGTTTCTTTTTCACTCCAAAAATCCAATTTTATCCCCCAAAACATCGGTAAATACCGAAGTTTTGAAAATTTCGATTTCTATTTACCGAAGTTTTGGGATATAAAAACAGATGTTTCAACCATTTATTTTTCAAAAAACCCAAAAAAAAAATGGTAATTTTCTGAATTATTTCAATAAAAAAAAAGATTTTAGGGGCATAAATGAAAAATAGAGGTGAAAAAGAAACACGAGGGTGGGAAAAGAAATTTTCACAATTTTGAGGTACAATGTTGTCGCACATACTACACTTGGTATTGGGTCAAACTTGGGCATAAATGTATTGGGCCGAACATGGACATAATTGAATGAGAGCTTCTTTTCGCACCACCCGAGTCTTACACGCACCCCTTGTTGTTTCTAAATTATTCCTCTCGCTACTTAGGCAGCGAATGCGTAAATAGGAAAAATCGGGGAAAAAAACGTTCACTTTCTAGAATGTGATCCTTATAAAAGTCAATTTTTTTGTCCTCCACACCCTTCTCTTATCTTCTATCAAATTGTTGTCAATCGCTCTCTAAGTAGCGAACTATGTTTCAGTTCGCTCCCTAAGTAGCGAGTGTCAATATTTTATACTCAAATTGGACGTCGGCACCCCATAAAAATAAAAAAATCATGAATTTGAGAGGGATACTATGGTCATTTCAGTGGATGAATAATAAAACCCGGAGGGTGCAAAAAGAAGCTCTCTAATTGAATTTGAGTAAGGCCCATCGCTGGAATAAACAAAGTAAGGACTTGATTGATCTGTTTAAGAGTATTAAGAACCAAAGGTAGTTGCAATGGTGGCATCATTGCAATAAGAGATCATGATGAACAAGCTTAGAACGAGAGCAAAATGAACTTGTTAATGATTTAAGAGTTTACAAGTTCCATCTATAGTGTAAATGACTTGCAATCAAAACACACTCTCACTAGATCACAACATTATAAAACTGGTGGAAAAATTAATTAAATCTCTAACTAACTACGGTGATATAAGAAGTTACTTTTACTTCGGATCTTCTTTTATTTGATACTGCGGTTTCTAATTCATTCTTCTTCAATACACCCAACAGAATTTTGGATGTTTTTAATGCTTATGAGTTATGTGGCATCGTTGGGTAAATATATGTAAAAATAAAACTATCTAAACTTAGTAAATAATTTAAAGGCAAAACTTACACACCATGCTAAAAACTGAGAAATAGTAAACATATTAGTTGATCTTTTATTAGTTGATCTTTTATGTTATTGATGTCAATATAAATTCTTTCTTTCTGTTAAATTTTTCTTTAATTTTTGGCTAAATGCATGTGCATGTCCTTTAAGTTTTGTGTTTGTATTATATAGATCCTTTAAGAATTTTTGTTTCAAATAGGTACTTTTAAGTTTTTAAAATATATCATCTAAGTCCTAAATGACACATAACAGAAGGTTTAAATGACCTATTTCAAACAACAAAAATTTAAAGGATATATCTGATACAAACACAAAATTTAAAGGACTTACGTATCAGGGACGGAACCGAAAGTTTTGAGTAGTGAGGTCACTATATAATTGCATCATTAAATAGATATAACATTTCATTTTCAAAAGCATAAAAATACATCATAATTATTCTCTATGACCTTTCGTATTATGAAAATATTGAATGATTTTCTTTTTATTTTTTGACATTAATAAAAACATTTCTCTCAATATAAGTGACTAATCAATTATATAAGTAACTAGTAAGTTTTGGATTAAGTGTGGATTACTATCAAATTTACTTAGTAATTTATTTTATATATATTATATAATAATATATGTATAGTAGTAGTACTCAAAAAGAAAATTCCTGTTTTGGACTGGGCCATAAAGCCCAACTTCCTCTCCCGCTGAGCATAGTCCAATGAAGGATGCAACCCACAAGTAAAGTGAACAGTGCAACGGGCAGGGGCACACGAAGTGTAACGCCCAACATTGGAATAATGAATATTTAATGCTCATCATGACTTTTGAGTCGTTTTTCGATAGCCATTGATGATCCTCGTCAATGGTCTTGGCCCAACGTTTTTTTTTTTTTTTTTTTTTTGGTCAAAACGTTTGTGGCTATATATACTCTTCATTTGCAGGAGCCAGATATGCAATTTCTTATCTCTGAAAATCAATCTTACACAAATACTAAATTGAGCGTCGAAGTGTATATAAGTACACAACCCCCTCCCATTCCACCGGGGGCATTTGCAACATCAAAAACACCGACGAGATCGACTTTGATCAAAGTAAGATCAATTCCAAATCAAAGTTGGGGCACAAGCTCACATAGTGTGCTTGCTTCTTATGTTCGTATGCTACATATGCATGTGACTTTAATTTTTCTAAAACTTTCATATACACTCTCCAAAGTTGTCCATATATACAAATATTTTAATCATATGGACGACTTAAATAGAAATTTAACTAAAATATCTTAAAATCAAACATTCAATTAAACCTATTAAATATCTATATTCAACTTTTTATATCTAAATTGTGATTAAATCTTGTACTCTTATCACATGTTAAATTGAGTGTGACACAAAGTCCCATCCATATCAATCTCACTGAAAAGCCAAACTGTTTGTGTTAGAGGTCGACACAAAACTACAAAGAAATTAATAACGCAACTACGATGAAGTTGCATAATGTATGTGTCAAATGTCGACGCAATTCTTAAACAAAACGCATTTACTAAGCAACCATAATATGATAAAATTTGCTGAAATTACATTGATGGCATTTACTATGAAGTAGTACTTGCTATGTTTCATACAAAAATAAAGTACTACTTCCTCCGTCCCTTATTATAAACACTCGTACAAAGATTTTATTTGTCCCTAAATATAAACTCTTTTCAATTTCCTAGACACATTTATTATTACTTTTCCAAACATAATCTCACTTTGCATTGAAATACGTAAAGTCAACTACAAATACATCTTTTCACCAAGGACAATTTAGTAATTGTAATACCCAAAAAGTATACATTAATTACACTATCAACTTTTTTAATATGCGTGAAATTTCTTTTAAGGGGCTTATATATAAGGACAGAGGGAGTAGTATATTCAACGATGCACACACATCAGAAAAATATTTGTACAAAAAAATCATAAACTAAGAAAATAGATTAAACACAAATACAAAATGAAATATCTTTATTTTAAAATGATATATACGTAGGAATACCAAAATAAAAACAAAAAAGGCACAAATAGTATTAATTAAAAAATAAATTAAAATGGTTGTTAATATTATATTAAAAGTTAAAACTGACAATAGTTTTAGAATAATTTTCTTTTATAAATATGTCACTCATAAGATTTTTTTATTTTCACCATCAGTTAAATCTAGTTCGGGGGTCAGTTCTGATATTAAATGGTTGTAGCCTTCTACCGATCGCAGTTACGGGGATCAAACCATAGTCCTCCTCACCAAATCCAGCGCCAACACCACTGAACCAACTAACATTGTTTTGTCACTCATAAGATTTGAATATGGTTGGAGGAAAAAAAAAACTCTTATTAATAATACAAATCTGTCTTGGAATATAAAAAATCAACATTAAATTCATTTATAAACAACAATTTTATAATAGTTATAGATATCTCAGACAAATTTATTTATTATTCAAATAATTTTTTTTAAAAATTTTGTAATTTTTGTAGAAGTGATTGATATTTATTGAAAAAATTATTTGAGTTTGTGCAACATTGCACATGTTAAAGTAGACAAAAGTTATACATTTAATAAATGCACAAATTTCAATAAATGCACAAATTTCAATATAAACTTATTATTTTAAATTTCTTAACATGTAAGTAAGTACAAACTTACAAATGATAAAAAAAACTCAAATTATATATTGAAATTATCATTTACAATACATTAAATTTACATTGGAACTATACAACCATAAATATAGTTAAATACACAATTTTCAAAAAATTATTTTCACATTTATCTCCTTGTTAATATTTTCCTTTTTTAAAATACTTGTAATTTTTTTGTTAGAAGTGGTTCATACTCTCTCCAACATTATTTATAAGCAAAATTTCAGTGTCTCACATTTATTGACAAAATTTATACTCCCTACGATTTTTGAATATAAAAAAAAAATGTATTTGGACCATTTTATTGTCTAAATACATATTTAATTCAATATATCTAAAAATTTGTTTTTTGCTTAAATTCAAAACCGGATGAAGCATTTGATCTATCATTTCCATTTTAAAAGGATTAAAGTTATCATAAAAAAAATCTTGAACCGACCAAAACCAAACCCCGCCCCAAGTAACATCAATTCAAACTCAAAAAACAAGGTTATTTCAGTCATTTCATTAATATTAAATAACTCCCCTACGCGTTTACCAATCACCTAAATTAAGTAATCAATCAAATTAACACACTTCAACCACCAACTCCATCTATAAATCTCAAGTCACATTCATAACACAATCACAAAGAAAGAAAAAAAACTCTAGCAAAAATCTCTAGCAAAAAACCTCCAAAGAAATTCAAACCAAAAAGAAAAAACATGAGAACAAGTAACCACTTAATTGGAGTACTAAATTTCCTAACATTTTTACTCTCAATTCCAATCCTAGGTGGTGGAATATGGCTAAGCAGTAGAGCAAACAACACAGATTGTTTAAAATTTCTTCAATGGCCATTAATCATAATTGGTGTAAGCATCATGGTTGTTTCATTAGCCGGTTTCGCGGGGGCGTGTTATCGGAACACTTTTCTTTTACGTTTCTACCTTGTTGTCATGTTCTTAATTATTGCAGTGCTTATTGGATTTATAATATTTGCTTATGTTGTAACGGATAAAGGAGAAGGAAGAAAGAGGATTAATAGAGGTTATTTGGATTATTATTTGGATGATTATTCTGGTTGGTTAGAGGAACGTGTTAAGAGTGATGAGTATTGGGGGAAGATTAGTTCTTGTATTAGAGATTCTAAAACTTGTAGGAAATTGGCTAGGAATTTTAATGGTATTCCTGAGACTTCTGATATGTTCTTTGAAAGAAAACTCACTCCTATTCAGGTATGTTTCTAAATTTTTTCTCCTTTGGTTAATCTAGTACTATTTCTTGTTTTAATGCTAAGTTAATACTAGTACTAGTAGTATTTGTTTTTTTTTTTTTTTTTTTTAGAAAAATGTATGAAGGGAAAAGAGTTTAGGGATTTTTGGATTTTTTTGGGTAGTTTAATCATAAAATTTGTTCACTTTAAGTGTGTTGAAATGATGATGAATATGCTGTTTCAACTTCGACTCATTTCAATAATTAAACTTCGATTTTTTTTATAATATCTCTAATAGGTACCAACTGAAATATACTTATGAGATGATTTTTGAAATTTTAGTATGGAGTTTTTTAATAATCACTCTAAGTAAGGTCTTTAACATGTATGAAACCACTAGAAGAAGTAAAGTACTAATCAATATTTTAAAAATTTTATAAAAGATAGAATTGGTGAGATATTTTGTACATGAGTTCAATCTGATTCATCTATAATTGAATTCATTAGATAACAAATAAATTAATAACTTAAAAGATAATAAATATCAAAATGCAATAAATGAAATAAAATAATTCAATTGATTTAACCCCATCGGCCAAAATCCAACGGAAACATTGAACTAGCTAATTTTTAATTTAACATGCCAATTTATTTGGTTCGATTTTTAAAACATTCAATCACACATAATGTCAAAAAATAATTGTGTTTAGTGTTGTTAAAGAAAAGTATAGGTTGTTGCTTTGGAGAGAAACAAATTGAATAGGTTGAAGTGCATTTGTGTCATTAAATTGTTAGATCTAACTCCTACCGTAGATCTTTCTATGTATGGAACCCTATAGCTGTAGCATGTGGGCATGATGGGTTTTGACTCATCAATCTCCTAAAGTTGTGGCTCTTTATGTGTCTAATTTATTACAACCCATGTTAGGAAAATACTTGTATAGTGACAACCACAAATAAATAGTATTAGGCACACTCACAACAAGTTGATAAAATTAAAGATAAATAAATTAAAGTGATATAGATTGATGTGACAATTTTATTTTTCTTTTAATTTTTTTGAGTTGTGTGAGTGTGCCTAAATTTTGTGCCTAAATGATTGTGCTTAGGTAAGACTCGCTCCCCATGTTAATAGAGTATAAAATTAGCAAAAATGGCATAACTAACAATAATGTAGTTTTTTTCAAGTCAAGAAAAACAATAATGTAGTTTTGATAATTGGTGAACATTATTTGATTTGATATTGTAATGGCATCACTGTTTGATACCAAATGTGTCGTCATCTTATATGTGTGATATGTCTTGTTTGGAATTTTACGTATTTGTCAATAGTTTATATCATCATATGGGAGAAAAAAAATGAATGGTATTGTGACATGATATGAGATATTATGGAAATGAATTGAGACATATGATGGATTAAGGTAGGACCATATATATGGGACGGTTGCCACGTTTCTGCCCATATATAATAGATTTTAAGATTGAACATTGAATAATGGAA
Organism: Trifolium fragiferum; assembly: GCA_954870985.1. Classification (NCBI taxonomy): domain Eukaryota; kingdom Viridiplantae; phylum Streptophyta; class Magnoliopsida; order Fabales; family Fabaceae; genus Trifolium; species Trifolium fragiferum. Next base: position 49,934,499 of record OX940790.1, read on the forward strand.
TTAATAAAACATAACTATGATAATTGTAATTTTCGTCTTAAAATATAAAATTCATTTTGACTAGTGTACGTTTGTTAATGTACAATTTTGATCACTAATATTTTTTTATTTATTAATAAAAATTTGATATTTTAAAAATATTCATCAAAATAAATTAAACAAGATTTTATATATTAATATTTACATGTATATATTATTAAAAAAATATGATCAAAATAAGATAAATGAATAATGTCATCTAATCAAAACAAAATTTTCTATATTGGGACGGAGGTAGTAATTTAGTAGAATTACTTTAATTTGAATGGAAAAGATATGAGTAGTATAAAAAAGGTGTGTTGGTGATTATGCAATTAAATTAGAGTGTAATGTTATGATTTTTTAAAATTAGATTTGAAAATTTGTGTTTATGTCTTGGATTAGAAAAAAGTTTTGAAACTTGATCCGAAAGTTTTATTTTTTGAAACTGAATTTGAAACTTATGAGACAACAATTGAAGACTTCGATGAACTTGTATCATTTCTACTAGTATTAAATTTAATTTTGATATTCCTACAAAAAATATAATATTGTTTTTGCCATGTCACCAACCTTTTTTCTTTATTGTTAATTAATTGACTATCATTTCTATCAACTTTGCGTATACAACTAGATTATTATTGACTTAATTTTATGGATTTTGCTAACGAGTATTTTCGAAATACTCCTTAAGCAATTCATTTCGAAATACTCCTTAAGCAATTCATTTAAAGAAATTTTTTATTTAAAAAATTAAATAGCATAATTTTCAATGCGTTAACTTTACAAATTTCTAAAAAAAAATTCTATAAAAACTTATTATTCAAGATCTTAAATAGCATTTGCCTAATTTTTATTTATTTATTTTTGGTTTATGTTTAGGCTCTATCAAAGGGTGGGTGGGGTAGCTCAGTTGGCACTTGCTGACTGAGCGGGTGTAGGCTGTTAGTCAGGGGTTCGATCCTTGACAGCAGCAAATGTAGTATTTTCTTTATAAATAAGTTGGTGGTACTTATAAACCATCAACTTAAAAAGAAAAAATAAAATAAAATTTAGGCTCTATCAAGTATTCACACCCCACCTTTATGCTTTTGGTGGCACACATGATGTGTATATCTAACCTAAAAGTTTGTCACATTCTACTTTATAAGAATGTTCTATGGGATACACTCATGCAGAATATCTTCTCCCTATTTTGATCGTATAAAATTAAATTTTGGCTGTTTTCAAAATACATACTTTAAAATTTTAATATTAATAATGAAAAACTAAACGAAGTCAATAGAATTATGATTAGAGTTTAATTGATATACACTGACGGTATAAAATAATTTTACACAGTTTTCCAATAAAAAACCATCGATTTTCCATGTTATATGAAGAAAATAGAGATAAAATGAAGTGACATGACAAAATACATGGTTGTCATTCGTTGACAGTATAAATTATTTTACCGTCGGTGCATACAAATTAAATCCTTATGATTAAGCCTCTAATTAACTTTAAAGACGGTCATAATAATGCATAAAGTCTTTGATGAGTTGATAATGCATAAAGTTTTGGTGTTATCCCCCAATTGGTAGTGTGAATTTGGTCCTTTAATATATGATATGATAGTGGCAGGTCATGTCGGCATGTAATCCATGCCACAAAACAAGGCCGCTGTTGATGGAATGGAACACCGCCCATAACATAACATTTTTCTAGTGGATAATGACAAATTAAAATTCATTTTCTTTCTAAGTTTAGTTTATATATGTTTGTTTTGTTCATTGTTTGTTTCTCTATGTTTTGGACGGGAGCTAAATGTCTTATCATCCAACTTTAGCTCTTTTCAATAGAGATTTATTCAGATTCAATCATAATTATCCAATTTTGTGAGATTCATTAGATCAATAGAGATTTATTATTCCATTAATGTTATCCTTTTTTTTTTTTTGTATCTACACAGTCTGGTTGCTGCAAGCCTCCAACAGATTGTGGCTATATGTATCAAAATGAAACAGTATGGATCCAAGGAGCAGGACTAACAGGAAGCAATCCAGACTGCATTAAATGGAACAATGACCAACAACAACTATGTTATGAATGTGATTCTTGCAAAGCTGGTGTACTTGGTAGTCTGAAGAAAAGTTGGAGAAAAGTCTCAGTGATTAATATTGTTGTCATGATCATCCTTGTTATTGTTTACATAATTGCTTATTATGCTTATAGAAACAATAAAAGGATGGATAATGATGAACCTTATGGTCAAGCAAGGATGACAAAGTCACAACCTAGTGCTTTTCATCTTTGATTAATTAACTACACTATCACTATGTGTGGCTTTAGGATTTTGGGACTTGGCTTTGTTTTGTATCAAAACCTTTGTATGACTTTGGTTTTATGTTGCAAGGTTTAATGTATTTATTATATTTTGTTACAGTTTTTTAGCCTCTTGTTTTTGGTTTGAAGATACTCATTTTGTATTATTTTGAAATTTATTAGTGATATATATACCTTTGTAAATTAGGAGAAATAGTTAATGTTTAATCATGTTAAATGATCGTTTACCTGAATTCTACTTTCTCATTTCTTCTTTCTATTAAAAGTAATTTGTTTGATAATATCGTCAAACATTAAATGCCAACATCTTTCTCGACTTACATCACTGTTTTATGAAAGTCTAACCTATATTATTACACTAAAATTCTCTCTTTCTGTATAACTAATTTTGCTAGTGATATCCATAAATTAATTTTGACTTCATTTATAAATTATCATCACCAATAATTTTTCTAAAGCAATCAAGAAATAACCTGGATGGATATGTACACTTATCTCAACAACTTATCATTTCTTCTCTCAATTTTATTGTCATTTTACTAGAATTTTTTTTTTTTTTTTTCGGTTTTTCACCAGCAGTTGAATCTGGTTTGGGGGTTAATTCTGGCATCAAGTGGTTCCAACCCCCTCCCGATCGCAGTTGCGGGGATCGAACCGTGGTCATTTTACTAGAAATTTTTTAAATGTTAACTAAATAATAGTATTTTTATGTGATTTCATATTTAATATGAGGTAATTGAATTATTAATTTTTATTACAAATTTAATGAACTAACTTATGAATAATCAATTATTTCTTTCAAACAAAATCATACTCCTAAACCTCCTCCTTTACCTCAAAAGCCCGAATTGACTTGTAGATTTGCATATCATCAAACACATGATATGCAATTAAATTAACCGTACCATCCGATATTGATCGTATGGTGTCGTCATTGAATGCCGAAATAGAGGCACCGATAATGTTAGTAGAAGAGATAAGACTCTGGTGGTTACTTACTGAAAATCACAAGGCTATGATATGATATGAACATATCTAATTAACAACAACAATGGCTCCTCCTCCTATTTCAACACTTTATCTCCTCGCTTACAACACTTTTCAAGCAATTGGATGGTTCGTTTCATTCTTCTTTCTCTTTCTTCTCGATCATCATCGTACTTTCTCACTTTCTTTGCTAATTCTCACAGGACGGTTTCGTTAATCATCATTTTGCACAATCTTTTCTCAACTTCCTCCCTCACCGGAACTTATGCTTCTGCGGCCGGCACCTTAATTAGTCAGTATATTATTATTATTCATCTCATACACGCCTAATTAATCACTAATTCAATCATTTTTTTGGTTCAAGGTTTTCTGCAATGTGCTGCATTCTTGGAAGTTATACACGGTGCAATTGGTAGGTTTTATTGCTGTCATCAATTGCTTTATTCAACTATGACAACTCATGAATGATTTGTTTTGAATTTCAGGACTGGTTCCGAGCGGCGCATTTCTTCCTTTGCTTCAATGGGGAGGAAGGACTCACTTTGTGCTTGCCATTGTTTGCGGAGTTCATGAGGTTCTTTTTTTACTTCAATTGCCATTAGTTTACATTTTTTTCTTTCTTTTTTGACATAAACCAAGCTTTGAATTAATAAGCAGCAAATTTCGGTGGCCGAGGGTGTATGTGTTAGGGAGTGAAGATGAAGAGGTCAGGAGTTCATTCGCGCCCTCAGTAAAAACTAACAATATTTATTACTAACTATTAGTATTGCCTGTTTCAAAAAAAATAAAATTACACAGTTAACAACGCCAGGGATGCTCTGAGACCCGGGTTCTAACCCAAGATGACAAATTGTTACAATAATATATGCTAACAAGAGATCAAGGATACTTCCAACTTTGGACCAACATACTTAGATAAACTAGCAAGGCCATGAGCCACTTTTTTAGATTGCCTATTCACCAACTTAGAAATATAGTTAATCAATCTAGAATTAAAGGTTCAATTTCAGCAATCAAAGGTGCTCTATATAGGGGCAATTAACCACTGTTTTCAGCATCAAGTTCAATGGTAACATTTTGGAGAGTTAAAACTCCTCAACAAACAATGATTTCTTATGAGAAATGACAATAGGATAAAAAACAGTTTGGTTAAATACCTTTTGGTTTCTATGCTTCCATATCAGCTTGAGAGAAATGCAAAACAATTGTTGGGCTCTAGTATCCGGGGCTGCCAGCCACAATATCATCCGAGACTTCAAATAAAAATGATCCAGGATATGGATCCCAAGCGGGGATGACAACCAGACTGCTATTACAGCTGGGCAGCGAATTTCTTCTTGTTGGAAGGATATTCTTGGCTAATCTCCACAGGAAATTCTAGGCACTTTTAGGGGTTGGTATACTCCGAATACGCTTCCAAATCTCAGTGTTAGTACCATTTGAGGACTCAGCCTATTCAACGCTTCTTTCTTTACAGATACAATGACGTGCCAATCTGACAGAAGATACACTCCTTCTCCCAATGCCAGATGATTCTTAAGGCACCTTGATGACATAGTATTAACCGTTCACTAACTGTTTAGTTAAGTTAGTTGTTGGTGGTTAGTTTTCTGTTGTAAGTTAGTTAGCGCTAGTTGGTTAGAAACTGTATATATTCATTTATTAGTTCAATTGTATATCACTTTTTGCATTTTGTTGAAAGTCAAGTTTAGGAATACGCAGAGAATTCTCTGCATAATTCATTTTCTTCTGTTTTTCATCATCAATCATGACTTCCACCTTGATACATAGGAAATGGTTATAGATTAATGTTAAAATTTATGGATATGATCTATATGATAGAAAGTTTTGAATTCAATGGTTGGTTTTGAAAAATATTTATCCAGTGAGAGGTTATTGAATGAATTTAACTATCGGTGTAACTCTTCTAGTGTAATTTGATCCATCATCTAACTCATGTCTTTTGTGTGTGTTTTCTATAGGTCCAAGAGTTACCTTCTGTTTTTATCACTTTTCTTGCATGGAGCATAAGCGAGGTAATTTATTTACTTTTTATTGGATTGTATATAGTTCATTTATGTTGAGAATGACTCATCATATGATTCATATTCACTGCTAAGTGGGCAGATGATCAAGCATAGCAGAGCGAGCAGCTCTGCTATCGAAAAACACAATCTTGTTATCTGTAAACCTAAGCATTGCATAATTGAAAAACTACGTGAGCCACTCTGCTGTCAGAGAAGTAGGCACAATTGGTTGAACTCTATGATCAATTGTTTGTCTTCTTGTGTGTGTTTATTTATCTGTTTTCTTTAGATCCGAACTGTTCAAACTATTTTTAGGTATAAGACCACTTAAAGAAATTTATGATATGTAGTGTTGGTGTTAGGTACTCATATATACAACACGGAAAAAAAAATACACACTATTTTATCATCTATATGTTATGATTTGTTTTAGCAGACTGATAATGGAAAAATGGCTTCATAATAACATGCGAGAAACTCACTGTTCTTAGCCTTTTTTATTTTATTTCTCTGTTAGTATTGTGCTTACATACAGACTTCCCTTTCCAACTCCTTTCCTATTATTAACATTTATTTTAAGAGAATATCAGGTGTTTAGTTCATGTTTTGTATTGCAGCCTTTTTCTTTTTCGCTTTTTACCACACTCATGGTATGTTATGTTTGCAATCCATGAAAATGAAAATTGTGTTATAGTAGGATTATAACATGACTTCAAATGTAATTTTGCTGCAATCTTTGGAGATGCAGGTCATTAGATATTCGCATTATGCTTTCAGTTGCTTGGGAAATTGTCCTTCTTGGATCACCTATATCAGGCATTTTTCTATCTTACTATCACTACTATTTATTGTCTAAAGTGGTGGCCATATGGTTAACAAGTTATAGTAACACAATATTATTTTGAAGTATAAGCTTGCTTCTTTATCTTTTGATTAGGTATACTGCGTTTATTGTGCTGTATCCTATTGGAGTGTTTCCTGGAGAAAGTGAGTTCATACACCTATATCTGATCCTCTTATAATTAAGTGTTTATCAGTGAATTTTAAATCGATATTACTACACACTCATTCCATTATTATGCAAGTCTCACACCATTTTTATAAACTACTGCAACTGATTAATGAAATACAATGCAGTGTGGTTAATGTACCAGGCACTTCCAATTATAAAGAAGAAGAATATCTATGCAGATTCCTTTTCAAGCCTCCCATTTAGTTATTATGATTTCCTTAAGGTAACTTTTTATACGCCATCAATTCTGTCGCGTTGTTTTATTTAGCACCGATTTGTTTGATTATTTAGGTATACTTGTGACTTATTTGCACCTATGAATTGCTTTTTCTTACAATTGATGCTTCATTTCTCTCAATCAGGTCGTACTTGTAGTTTATCCATTCCTCTGGTTCAAACTATACCTGCATTTGTTCAAGCAGCGGCGCTCGAAACTATATAAACGCCGTGACAAGAAACAAGCATGAGGAGCATTATTTTTGGTTTTTATTAAAAGACTAAAGGTATTAACTTTCTGTATCATTGGAGAACTGATTCTGAAGTTTATTTACATCTAAAATATGTCCTTTGATTTCATAACAATTGTACCAAATAATGGAATTATAGGAGCTGGAATATTTGAAACGTAGTGCCTGTATTATTCTACACAGATTTTTAGCTTATGGATTTTGATAGGACTCTTGTGCGTAGTAACAATGTTACCCCAAACCTGTATTTGGAGAGTTTATTCCCTTTGTAGTATGTATGACACTATGACTTTGATTTTAATCGTGCAAAGTTGAAAGGTTTCATGTATTCATTACATTTGTTTAGGGTAGTAGATGATTTGTTTGACGAAGTGTTCCCCCTCTCACAACCAATGGTCTTTTTGAATTAACTTATTTAAGTTTATTTACCGTAATAAACACCTGTGAGACTGTTTAGGAGAATGTCCGAAAACAACTTGTAATATTTTCATAAATTTTTTTTCAGCTTATTTGTCTAACCTCTCTACGACAGCTTGTGAAATCAGTTTAGCTTATACGATATATAATAGATTAAATGCCCGTTTGACCTAGCTTAAATGTCCTTTGTTATAAAAATAGCGGCACAGTAGTTACTGTTTCATTCCAAAACTTGCTGAACAATTTTGGGATAAAGGATGGCAGATGGGCCTTCAATGATGCTGGGTATTCATCTTACCAAGTCCCCACATGCTATTTGGCAAGAAAATTTCTCTTCCAGCCCCTCGCGTTTCTTTTATACCCCCAAAAATTCAATTTTGCCCTTAATAAAAATTTCGGTTTCTGCGAACCGAAATTTTTCTAGTTCAAATTTCAGAAAATTTTGGTTTCTAGAAACCAAAGTTATATTTCAAAGGCAAAAAAAATTTCGGTTTATAGAAACCAAAGTTTTTCGTAAGGGCAAAATAAGAAACTCGAGGGGTGAAAAAGAAACGTGGGGGGCTGGAAGAGAAAACATCATTGGGCAGTGGCGTAGTCAGAAAATTTATAAAGTCCGGGTAAAATCTCAGTTTTAAACAAAAATTTCAATTTTGCAATGAAAAATCTCACTATTGAACAAAATATCTCAATTTTACTTTAAATTAATCCTTAAAAATTTCAATTTTGCCATAAACTAACTCTTAAAATACTAAATTTTTTGAACTGGGCCTGGATAAGTGCCCAGGCTGGCCGGACCTTGTCTCTGCCTCTGGTAACATGAGTAGTATTGAAATCACTTGCAACTCAATTTTTTATGAACATATACAAAGCAAATTTAGATTGTTTGTCATTTCATTCTCCATGATCACCTTCTACATGACACTATGCTTTTGGGATTAAAATTATGTCAAGTGTGTAAAAATATGATAAAATAATGTGAAATCTAGACCATTGAAGAACAAGTTGGTTAAGAGTTATGAACAAATTGAAATTTAGACCATTGAGAGGATAATATTGAATTTTTTTTAATGAAGAGAGACAAGTTAAGTGTTAACATGTAAAAATTGAAAAAATATGAAAGAGCAAAAATGAAGAGGATCTGTTTCCATAATTTTGTCTTTTTTTTTCTTCATTATTGCTAATTGTTTCACAAAGTGACACTCCTCTCAATGTTTTTGTTTCTTGAAGAACAAACTTCTAGATGCACCTTCTGAATCCATCCTGAGTTTAAGGGAGAATGTTAAAAATATATAATTTATTGAGAATGGATCCTCTCAAAAATATTTCTTTTAAATTTTCTCAATTTTTAAATCTCAATCATTAAACAACTTTTATCCATTTCTTTTACATTTAAATGTTGTTCTATATTTATAATCCAATGGTCCAAATATCCACATTATTTTCTCGATTTTTTTTTCTTTCTAATTTATTTATTTAGCCTATTGAGAGTAGTTAAGTCTTATCCATATTATTATGTTGATACAATTTACTCACCTTGTAATGCTGGTTGATGTTTATAGAAAACTTAAGCACTATATGGTCTTCATCCCTTCCCTTCTTCTCTATTCTATGTTTGTATTGCAAGATTAGGTGGAACAAGGATAAAACCTCCAAAGATTTATCTTTTATTACAAGGATTCAAACTTGAGGATTGCTATTAAAGAGTATTTATGTATAGACTTGGATTTAATGAAAAAAAAAATGTTTTTGTTTCTCTTTTAAATTTAACGGTCTTTACAACTACTCTGCATCATATAATTACGGACTACCGTAGGACACCCACACACACACACGTATATTATCAATCCTCCTTATCAATTTATTAGACCAACTCCATTGATAGCGAATAGTGAATGTTGTATACTTGTATGATGAATTAGTTTGGAAAATTGGGTCAAGTCATGAGAATGTTTTTAATCACGGTCCTCTTCGTTCAACATCCCACCTAGCTAGCTCAGTGCCCTATACCTCACGACTTAGATTTTCACTCATAATTGATCAAAAATCATCCTAAAATACTATCTTGAACTTGATTTGCATTTATTAAGCCTACTATTTAACGGAGACCAGTTTTTCATTGTTGAATTTGCTTATTAATTGAACAAGAAAGAATACATAACATTAATAAAGCACTAAAAATATACTTACACGTGTTAATAATTTTGTATAAGGTACGACCATTCAACATGATTTACGATTTGTAGAAGATGACATCCCTAATTCCTTGCATGGCAGGACAAACGATGATGACCAAAAGTTGACTATCCTCTATTTGAAACAAATTATTAAGTTTATTTATTGATATACGTTTTGTGATACTGTTTGAAAGAACTTTAAAAAAAAAAACAGCTTATGTTATATATATATTTTTAACTTTTTTTTTTTTTTTTGTAAAGATAGTAAAGTTTATGAAAATAATTCATATTTCATATGATAATTTATCTTTGTTACCTTTTGCTATAAAAATAGTTTATATAAGTTATTTATCACAATAAGCATTTGTGTTATGAGCTGAAAATAAGACACTTGTTCAAGAGAGTGGGGACATTTTCTTGGATAAGAAGTAATTCCAAGCAGAACTTGCAATTTTGACGGCATGCTTTCATATGCAATTCCAATCCGTATAGGCGAATTAAAATTTTCTATGACATCTAAATTTAGATTTGAGAATGTATGTACATTCTATGGGAGGTCAAAGATAATCATAATCTTTAACAATAATTCATGCTGCGTTCTGCATATAGTCTACTATAATTTTTATTATATGTTTAGCGAAAAATTTACATAATTGTGTCGAATATATTATATTATTATGTTATAAGTATTTTTATATAGTTGAATCAATATTTTAGCTTATGCAAATTAATTTGATAATATTGTTCAATATTTTAATAATAATATATAAAAGATATATTACATTAATACATCTAAATTATTATCTTAAATACTACATTAATAAAGTTAAATTATTATCTTAAATATAAATTTATATTATTAATTAGGAATGTCCTTTTATGTCATTTTACACTTATCAGCTAGTTGAACTGTTAATTTTATCAAACACTGCAACTAGCTTATCAGCCATAAGTCATCGGTCATCTGCTATCTTATCAGCCATGAGCAATTTTTGCCAAACGGTGCCTTAATGTTTGAAAATTTAAAATGCACAAATTCAAAAAAATAATTTTTAGATTTGTTTCCTAAACATGTGCACAAATTCTCTTGGTAATGTTAACGTGTTTCTTAAGGACACAAACTATTTGAATACTTCTTTGGAAGCTAGCTCATGAATCCATGCTAATGTAATGAGAGCTCAACGGTAGATGTCAAATGATGACTTGTGCCTTAGGTGTCAATCTCAACGTGAAACCATCGTGCATATGTTTTGAGATTGTGGGGATATTCAACAATATTGAAATCGATTCGTCACCGTAGACTATTATTGGGCTAAATTCTTTACCCTTGATTTACATGATTGACTCAAATGGAAGATCACAACAAAAAACAATTGGAGGTAGAAACAATAATTGACCTACTTTCTTTGGTGTGCCAGTTTGGACTCTTTGGAAAGTGTGAAATAACCTAGTCTTTTTCTAGATATTGATCTTGAGAATCACATTACTTTCAAGGTGGTTAATTTGACTTATCATATCAAAAAAGAGATAAATTACCTCTTGCATCTCGGGATGAGAATATATCTAGATGCAATACACAATGGATAAAGCCTCCTACTTACTTTGTTAAAATAAACATTGATGGTTCTTACATAAATGACAATTTCAGCTTGTGGCGATCTCATTATTGTGAATATTCTTTATGCAATCTTAGAAACAGGGAATGCCTTGCATACCAAGTTACGCGGTATTTTATTTGGTTGTCGAATGGCTAGAGAAATGCAATTGACTCATGTTATCCAAAAGATTGATTCAACTCATGTCGTCTATATAATCAATAATCAGTTTAATTCCATCATTCATCTTCAACCTTTCATCCACGAGGTTATCTCTCTTATCCATCTTTCAGGATGGACCATCCATATCAATCACATTCACCGTTAAACAAGCTCTTGTTTTAATGCCTGTGTTCAGAGGTCATGATGTTGTTTTCACGTTTGTTATACTAGATTCAATTCCTACTTATATTCATATTCTTTTTCGTAAAGACTTAAGAGAAATTTATTTCTCTATAATCGTGCCTTGATTCTTCTCTTGTATTCCTTTATATATATATAATAAAAAACAAGAACACATGTAATGAGAGAGAGAATGTAGTAGAATAATTTTAATTATTATGTGTGACCAATCTGAGACATGATCAAAAGTCCTTATGGAAAGTCTTGCTTAATTTCAAGGAGAGTGATAGTACATCACTACTCTCTCATTTATTGGAGAGCCACAATACCTAAAGATCAATAATCCCCTATGGTCCTATTTGCTTCCACACTAGAAACCTTGCAGCTTTCTATGAACTATACAATCAATTTCCTCAGTGTCTACACTAGTCGCTACTTCAATAACAATATGAACATGTTCATTTTTAATAGTAAGGAAGAAAAATAAAAATGACTTAGTTATAGTGGGAGTAAACCATAAAGTATAGTTGTCTAATGTTCTTCTTTTCTTAAGGTCCACACGCTAAAGACTATTTTGAAGGTTAGAGAGCACACAATGAAGAAAAAATGTTATAAACAAATTACAAAGGTCTAACTACTTCCACCTCAAAGTTGAAACTTAGGATTATAATTTTCTAAACCGTGGAAAATATAATAGTCACTTGAACTCTTGAAGATAAGCTAGAATCTTAGTTACTAGTAAGTATAGTACATTTTTTTCTTCAAATAGTACACCTATTTAAGAACATTTCAAGTCCTATACTAATGTAGTAATTCTTGATATTTGAAATTGATGATTAAATATTAAATATTACAAAGATTCTCTAATTTTCTTATTTGATGATTGTGTAAGTGTTTGTGTCCAAAAACAAAGAGGTGAACGACCCTTCACCAACCTTGCCCCCCACTTTAATAGTGACCAATTAAGTCACTTGTACACACATGTAGACACATATATAGTACACACGCACGCCCATATATTATGCAAAAAAAGACATAGTTATGAGAATAATATAGTCTTAATAATTTATTTATAATTTGAATAAAATAAATGTTAGTCTTCAATGGATGAATAGAGTCATTTGGTGGATAGGTTCTGTCTCTTTCGTGGTAGCAATGTATCCTAACTGCTGATTTGTACTAAATGAGACACTTGGCACAATCATACTTTCAATATACTTACTCTATCTCAAATGAAATCATAGTAGGCCTTCATTGTCACAAAATTTAAGTTTGAAATTATACACAAAATTTATACACCTTTTCATTCCAAAATATTAAAAAAAAAATTGATCCAACAAAATTAATATATTTTATATTAAATATATAAAATCTTAACCGACACTTATAACAAGTGATTTAACGTGCGCATGGAACGCGTTGAGTTTAACCTCATTTGTTAGATCCAATTTTTACCTGCGGATGCCAAAAAATTGTACCGTAGTATTTTGTAAAATAATAACAAGATTAAACTTCAGTTTCTTCATTGGAAATTTATTAAATTTGTTGAGTCGTCTCTACAATTAATGAATTGATAAACCAAAGATTTTTCAAACAAGAGGAAGGGGAACATATGTTTATTTTTGTTTTGTCCTCTGAGGCTGCTCTATCGTACGTGTTGTCTATTTGATATGATTTAAGGCCAAGTGGAAAAAATCGAAAACAAACAAATTATGAAGAGCTAGTAGTAATACCATAATTTCTAATTGATGTATATATATGTAACTTACTTTTTTTTCTTCCAATAATCTATTAACTAGATTTACACATTATAACATAGTAGCTTCTAATTGATGTATATATTGTAAAAAAAATTTTAAAAAATAGGGAGATATAAACATGGTAATAACATTTTATGAAAGGAACTTTCCAAGTTACCGGGCAAGTTAGGCAAACCACAAAGAATTTTCTTGTAAATGCAAAATCTGTTTGTATATGGAAAAATAATTTACTTATGATGACTACTACCAATATTAGTAATTTATTTATTTTGAAATTGGTCATTAAAGTACAAAAGTTGGAAAAAATAAATTCAATGAGAATGTGGTGTGTTTGGAAATGGTTTTCAAAGTTGAAGAAGAGTTTTCATACAATAAGCCAAAATCCAAACACCTAACAAAGAAGTGGGAAACCATAAGCAGCCACGTTGGTTAACGAATTTCAACAATGACATCATTTTATTTAATTCATGACGTTTATGTTTCCTACATATTTTTCTTTATAAATCCAAAACCTTATTCCATTTCTTCATATACACAAAAAAACATATAGATAAAAACAAAGAGAATTATAATTAACATGGAGATTACTACTAATGACACTTCTTCTTCTCCAACTTCTTCATCTAATTCACCACAAGTAATAGCTCAAGCTCCTATTGTTATGAGTCCTTGTGCTGCTTGCAAGATTTTGAGAAGAAGATGTAGTGTTGATAAATGTGTTTTGGCACCTTATTTTCCTCCTACTGATCCTGCTAAGTTTACCATTGCTCATAGAGTTTTTGGTGCTAGCAACATCATCAAATTCTTACAGGTACATTTATTCTAATTTAATTTAATTTAACATAAGTGAGCTCACGATTAAAAGCAGTTTTTTACAATTAACGATTATAAAAGGACTTACTTATGCTAATTTTTAAATGTTTGATTTCACACATGCATCTTACGATAAATTTATACAGTGTCAGAGTTCGATCACGGGTCTTCACACTTCTTCATGTGTGTTTTACTTTTTGTAAGTCACGGCCACTAGATCAATAAACAATAAATAAAATAAATTACAATTCAATTATTCATTTGTGGGTTTTTGAGTATTGATTTATGAGATCATATAGAGTTCAACAATTTTATTTTTTTTTAGTATTAGATGATGACAAGGGTATCCTATGGGAATCTCACTATCATTAACTATTTGTTTTTAGTTTTTACTATTTGATCAATGTTAAAAAATTGGTTGCATAATTTAAAATGTTAATTTGTCCTAGTTGCCTACATACTATAAGACTAATTTTCAATGTGCAAAAATGCATAATTTTTAATTGTAAATATGTATATGGTAAACAGGAAATAATAAATTGTGTGATTTGAGTGATAATTTTTTTTTTAATCTTTTGAGAGTCCCTTTAACATGTGGTCAAAGATTTATTCTTTGACTATGTAAAAAAAATTTATCATTTGAGAGTCAACTTTTAATTGCGTCAAAATCTTCAACAAAGTAATCTTTGAAGTTGTCCATGTCTAGCTATAAAAAACACACAAAAGAGAAACACCATAAAGAAAATAATTAGAGTGAATATTGATAATAAGTAAAAACACATGGTAGGATTTTGTTGAAGTGTTCAATCATGTGAAGCTCCTGCCCTTTTTAATGGATTTGGATCCTTTCCTGTCTTTTTTCTTATGTTGTCTCTTCTGTTCTCATCTTAGTCATTCACTCATTTGTTTTTCTCTTCTCTACATTATATTTTTTTTCTTTTGTTGATTAACAACCATCAAATTAAAAAAAAGAGGGAGAGCTTAACATAAAGTGCTGAAGATAATCTAATTTCTTTTTAATAATGGTCCATGGTGCCCCATACTTTCTGTTATAATGCCTCAAATAAATGCTTTGTCAAATGTCAACCACTAAATAATACTAACGAATACCTAACGGTGGCCCTTCTTATAGTCATACTTAACACTCTCCAAAATTCCAAATTTACAAGTCTTTCTTGACCTAAAATGGAAACCTATTGACTAAGAGAAACAAAATAAAAGACTTTTTTTTAATGTAAATGTCATCATTAAAACGAATTGATAATAAATATTTGACTATTTGAGTTCGAATTTTTGCTGAAACAATTTTTTACATGTTTTTTTGTAGTAATTGTTTTTACTTATAAACATATTTTTGAATCATTTTTTTAAGTTGCAAGTTACAACTAAACTATAGTGTATATGTATTAAAAGTCTCATATTGGATAAAAAATGATTCAAAAATATGTTTATAAGTAAAAACAATTACTACAAGAAATATGATTTTTGATAACGGCTTTTTTTGTTACAGGTCGCTGGTAAATTTACGTTTGGTTGTTTTGTCAGCGACTTGTAACAACTTTTAACGAAAAAAGTTGTTGCCAAAAATTATATTTCTTATAGTGATTCTCATTTTACAAGTCGATTTTGAAAGAGAGATGGATCCAACTCAATATTCTAAGATAAATATTCCTTTTAGAAATGAGAAGATTAAGGATAAAAACATTATGACATAAATTTGTCTATTTTTTTTTCTTCTCAAGGATAGAAACTTAATTTTGAATTTATCATCTAAACTTTTTTTTGTGTGGTTGAAAAATTAGGAACTTCCAGAAGCTCAAAGAGCTGATGCAGTAACAAGCATGGTTTATGAAGCAAGTGCAAGAGTAAGAGACCCAGTTTATGGTTGTGCAGGAGCAATTTGCCAACTCCAAAAACAAGTCAATGAGCTTCAAGCCCAATTAGCCAAATCACAAGCTGAAGTTGTAAACATGCAACTCCAACAAGCCAATCTTGTTGCTCTAATTTGCATGGAAATGTCACAAAGCCCACAAGAATCACCACAACAAATATCATTGGATAATAATAATTTTATTCAAAGTCCTAACCATAATAGTGGCCATCAAATTGGTTTGAACTTCCATGATGAGAACACTAATCTAAACACATTGTGGGAGCCACTTTGGACATGAAGGAGGATAAGGCCTTATGTTAAATATAGTAACATCATTACAAATATAAATTCAAAAAAAAAAAAGTGTTCCAATCATGATTATCTCCTAAGGAGAAAATGAAGGAATTGATTAATCAAATTATATATTATAACTAATAAAAAGTAACAAAGCAGAATTAGGATGTTTTCATGTAGGTCAATTCCTTGCATGAAGGAAAAATGGGTTTACTATTAAAAAATGTTGAGGTGTCCACAACAATTAGAGATAAATAAAATAAATTGGTCTCTAAGTTTTGTGTCTTTAATATTTAGTGATGGAATTAGAGATAATTTTTATGTTTTTTTAGTAATATTTAGTTTGTTGTCACTGATTCAACATTTTGTAGTAGTGGTTACTGAAGAATGAATGTAATATGATTTATATTTTCTAGTCTCCTTGCATAAACTACCCATCAAAATATAGTGGATGTTGTTTCACTACTTTGCGGTGTAAATCTATTTACAATATATATATTAAAAGAAACTACTATAAAAAAAACCTCTTTTGTCCTTAACACGTTTAATAGTATTTCACCGTTTATACCCTCAAAAGTAATTTTAACTCTAAACTAAAAAAAAAAAAATACAAAACAAAAATAACAAACAAAAAAAAGAAGATAAACATAAAACAAATCTATTCGTAAAAAAAAAGAACAAAATAAAAAGATAAGCATAAAACAAATCTACTCATAAAAAATATAAAAAAATTAAGAAAGAGAATAAAACAAACTTACTCATAAAAATAGCAATAGAAATCACTTCTAAAGATAAGCATAAAAATTAACTAATACAGAGTAGTTTTTTTTAAACAAAACAAGTAGTTCTTATCGATCAATATAAAAAATCATTGACAAATATTTTTCACTCATACATAAAAAAATTGGATAAATATTTATCACCGATAATTATAATTTATTAATACGTCCGTTTCTTTTTATTAGTTTTTTGTCATTAATTTAGCGTTCCTTTTTATTTGTCTTTTTTGTAATTTAAGGATACAATTTGTCAATTTATCTTACTCTTTTTTAATAAAACTAATTAATGTTATATATTTTAAAAAATAAATATTTGTTTTTTATATTTTTATGGGTACATAACATTTTTATTTTTTTTTGAAGCCAAAATGGAATATAAAATAAAGATGGTCTCCCTAGCACAAGATGTGCTCAGGTACACTACCAGCGTTTATGGGTACATAACATATTAATTTTTTTTTTTGATACATAATATATTAAATTTATTGGAAAAAGAAAGTGTATGAAAAAAAATAGGAATTATTTTGTAAATTAAAATGAGGGTATAATAGGAAGATAATGTGTAAAAATATACTTCCTTAATTTGATGTTACTATTCCAAAAAGAATAATAAAAAGGAACGGGGGAAGTATTAAAATATACACGGGACAATAACTTTAATAAAACAAATATAGTCATTTAATAAATTTATATAAATTGTACTTCAAAAAAAAAATTATATAAACTGCACAATTTATATTTTAAAAATATTTTATCACATATTTCTAAATATTTTAATCTAAATAAATTTTATACTTTAGTATAATATCAATGTTAAATATTAAAAAAAAATTAATGGACATGAACGATTCACAAATAGTTTTTTTTAAAATAATAGAAGACTCAACGATAATAAATATATAAAAAAAAACACAGGACAAAATATTTATCATGACACACGACAAAATATTTATCACCGATACATAAAAAAAATCAAATAATTTTGTTTATTAATAATTATAATTTATTACAAAAATCATACACGGGATTGTAGCTTTAATAATATTATTTTAAAAATTTAATAAGTTTTACAAGAAAGAGAACAATGATTTCAATTATATTTTAATAATATTATATAACAAAATTTTAAATATTACATTCTAAATAAATTTTATACCTTAATATAACAATGAACATAAATATTTAAAAAAAGTCAATGGGCCCGTGTACTTTATTATAATTTATAACAATATACATGGGACAATAACTTAAATAAAATAAATTTATTCTTCTAATAGATTTTACATAAAACTACACGAGACAATAGCTTTGATAAAATAAATTTTCTACTTTAGTATATAATATCAAAATTACAAATCAAGAAAAAATCAATAAGCATGTGCATTCACAAATAATTTTTAGAAGCAACAGAAGAAACTACTATTAAAAATACAAATTTGTCCTTATCACTTTTAACAGTGGTTTTTGTTACTATTAAGTGTAATTTTAACTCTAAACTAATAAAAAAATAAGAAAGATATGCATAAAATAATTCTTTCCACTAAAATAGCATTAAAAACTACATCTCTAAACAAACAAAAAAAGAAAGAAAAAAAAAAGATAAGCATAAAAGAAATTTTTCATAAAAATAGCAACAAAAACCACTTCTAAAAAAAAAAATCCAATCTATTTTAACTTCAAAAATAGGGAAAAAAATTAATTAATATAAATTTACGCATAAAAATATAAACAAAAATCACCATAAAAGATACGTGCCAAAAATAATAACTTTTTTTCTAATGAAAAAATAGTAACTCAATTTAACGTATAAAAACTTATAAAGATATTATTTTTGACAGTGAAATCTTATGAATTAACATGCGTAAAAAAAATTATGCAATAACATAAAAGTTTATTTATAAATTATAATCATAAAGTTTTTTCATAAGCTTAAAAATAAGCCAAATTCAAACGGGTCCAATATATTACAGGATTTACTACTAAAAATCTTAATTTGTCCTCATCAATTCTTAAAAATATTTCAAATCTTCTATTTCGTAAAAAAATTAATTATATCTTCCAATTTACTATTTTTCTATATAATACTTAAATTGTACTCTATATTTATTATAAAAAAATTAACTCTATTTTTGTTTACTCTTATATAAAAAATACAGGAGAAGTATATTATTGATGAATATATATTATACTAATAATTACAGGGTAAATATATATTATAATAACACACGGGACAATTGTTTTAATAAAAAAAATTAATCATACACGGGACAATTTCTTTAATAAAAAAAAAAGGAATTTGTACAAAAAAAAAATGAATTGAATAATATATTATAATAATACACGGAACAATTGTTGATGAATATATTATTCATAAATATATATTATAATAATACACGGGACAATTGTTTTAATAAAAAAATTTAATCATACACGGGACAATTGATTTAATAAAAAAAGAATTGAATAATAAATTTTTATTATTATTAATTATAATTTATTACACAAAAATCATACACGGGACAATTGCTTTAATACATTTTTTTTTACTTAATTTAATAAGCTTTACAAAAAAATAGCAGAACAACGTCAATTATTTTTTTTATACACTACATCACTTATATTTTAACAATATTTTATAAAAAAAAAAATGATAGACCCGTGCGAATGCACAGGTCTCAAAACTAGTTAAGTTACAAAAGAGTTTAAGTTTAAATGCAATTGTTTTTAAACTTGAATACAATTTTAGTCCCCTAGTTTAATTGAAATTGAATTTTAAACCTACACATTAAAATCCAAAATCTTAGCCCCTTTTTTTAAATCCATGACATTTGGACATATTTTGGCTGGTGTCCACAATTATTTAATCATGATTTGATGATATTCTTGATGTGGATTTAATTATATTAGCTCATAGGGTCCGTTAATTTAACATGTAAAATATAAGTACTAACAGAACAATATAGCTAGGACAACACAAAACATAATAATACATGCAATATAATGAAGAAACTAAGGTAAAAATATTTGCATAAGATGATAATACATTTTTTAGCTTGTCATAAGAATTTAAAAGCTAAAAAAACATATATTAAATTTTTGAGTAAATTATAAAACTACAATTGTGACATACAAATAACACTATATGTGTAGAAGTAATTAATATAAACAAAAGAGTGTTGTGAAGAGATGTCACAAGTCTTTTCAAGTTTAACCCAAAAAAATAAAAAACTTCAAATTTAGGTATGGAGCAGCGTCAAAACTCCTAGGTAGAGTTTGTGCTCATTTGGATACACAAAGCTTGAGATAATAGTCTCCCCAATTTCGTACGATGGTTATGGAGGTACACCAAAATAAAAGAATTCACAAAAATTATCGACACACTTGATAATCATTGGAGGTAAAAATGGCTCTATACAATCATCATGAGATTCGCAGGGAACAGGAGCTGCATTGTCAAATAAGGAAAAGTAATATTAATAAAAGGTGATACTATATAGTGTAAAAGATGTATAATAAAATTTGAAAATGGTATGAAAAATAGTATACATCTACTGCCAATTGCAACAAAAAATAGAGAAAGAATGATCAAAGCATGAACAAATACGACAATTTGAGCCATATTTTTTCTCCTTTGCATGTGATAAATAGAAACAAAAATTCAACTGCTTTATAGAAAAAATAATTCATGCTTTGTTAACTTTAAATAGTGTTAACATTTCATAAAACTTAAGAGTCGTAAGAAGTTATTTATAAAATTGGAATTAATGTTAAATTTCTCGAATAAATATTTTGCGTATAACCCTTTAGTTCACTTAACCTTAATAGATATATCACGTATAAATCTCGATTGTCATCAAAGTTCATCTTTTTTTATTAAACTTTATTATATATATTTTTATTTTAGCCTTTCATAATAGGTAGGGAAAATCAAAAAAGAGAAATAACAATTATGAATGTTGAAAAAAAGTAAGTTTTATAAATAATGCACCGAAGAGGTGAAATCAAATTTATTTACAATGTTGAATTGTACGACAACATCTGGCGTCAAAATGGCATGAAGGAGTTTATGACTTTTTTATTTTCATCTTACTTTTTAGGGTTAAATATATTTTTAATTCTTACATTTTGCGTTATAGTCAAGAATAGTCCCTACATTTTTTTTATGATTTAAAAAAACCCTACAATTTTTTCTATAATCAAAATTGGTCCCCACCGTTAATTTTTTAAAACAGAACGCTGACGTGGCACAATTAACCAATAACATGGTGACATGTGTCTTTTTCCACCAGGTTTATTGTGCACCTTTCCACACCAAATCTTTCTTTCTACCTTTCTTTCTCCAACAGAACCTCATCTTCATCACTACAAACTCAACCAAAATCACAATAGCAACCCAAACTGAATCCATGGTAAAAGACATGTCTTGTTATTGGCTAATTGCGAATCATCAGCGTTCTGTTAAAAAAAAAAATTACGGTGGGGACCAATTTTGATTATGAAAAAAATTGTAGGGTTTTTTTTAAACTATACAAAAAATGTAAGGACTATTCTTGACTATAAGGCAAAATGCAGGGATAAAAACATATTTAACCCTACTTTTTAATTGACATGAAATGATTAAGTTTATTTCTTGACAAATTTTGAATAAGAAATCTGCAACCGCTTCTCACCATTGATTGGAACGGTGATTTTGAAGTAACAAGATTTGTCACAAGAAAAGGGGAGGGAGGAGGGATTGAATTGTGAACTTTTAAAATTGTACCAAATTTTTTCCACACATGAATTATTGTTTTACAATGTTTATCGATATGCATTCAATCCTCTAAGATATGCATTCAATCCTTTGATCCACATGCGTAACTTAGACCTGGCAATTATTTATCGACCCATTGAAGTTTTACGCTTCGAGGATCATATACTTTCGGTGGATGCATGGATAAAGGTGGGGATGAAATTTCATATTAAATTAGAATGTGCCGTGCAATCAAAGAGTACCACATCAAACAATCACTTGATTTTAAAGTGATAAAATCTGATCACAAAAGGTATGTCATTGAATGTGATCAGCCACATTGTAAATTCACTAAACTCTAAAATCACTAAAATCTTCAAACAATTCAAACCATTCTAAAGAAAAAAATAAATAAAAAATAAGTGATGTCATCTTTCTTTTTAATGTGCGCCTCTGTTTGACCTCCATTAACGACATTAGTCATTGTGTTCATCGCTAAGGTTTAAATATGGCATGGTATTCACCGTGTTGGCTATACTATCAAATGATTGAATATTGGAAACAGACGCCACTTGCTCTGCTAGGGTTCAAAGGAAAGTTTAACTAGTCGCCATCGTCCAGCCACGATGGATCCATACACGTAGCAAAGGTTTTCGTTGAGCATTACTACACTTATGATCTTCTAAATGTTGTGTTGTTGTGATTTGATGGTTCGTCGTCGGTTTGTTGTTTAATTTGTGAGGGTATTTTGTATGAAAGTTAGTTTCACAATCCATTTTGTTCGATGTTGGTTTCTTTGCATCCTTGGTGGATTGTTCTAGACTCAGAAAGGTGGTTACCTCTGACACCGTCTTAACCGTGTCTCTGCTACAGTCTGTTTGACTCGAAAGTACTATTATATTTGCAAGGAGTGTTACTTGGATCATTTTCGTGTTGGCAGTTGAATCATTCCACGCTTGTATAGTAATTTGTCAGTGGGATCTCTGTGCGTTGTTTTGTTGTATGCTTCCCATGAGTTGGATTCATCAAGTCCTGATTCGGCCTGCTAATGGGTTCGTTATTCCCGTGCTTGTCGGGTTTGGCGTTTGGCCATGTTTACTGACCATCCCTCGATATGGCATTAGATTTGCTATGAGTTGCATTAACAATATTTGATTCGATATAGGTTGATAGAGAGGTCTCATTTTGCCTCTCTTGTGTTGGATCTATCTCAATATGTGTATCATTTCTTGATTTCGAACTATTTAGCTTGAAAAAACCATCATCATTTGCTGCTCGTGTAGGGAGTAGTGGGTATGTGGACTGTTTCGTGTTGACAGTTGGTTTATCCGCCTCAGATTTTAGGACTTCTATTTTATCTTTAAGAATTGACTAGAAGTTGGTTTATTTCAGTGTTCTACATGCTTTTGTGTGGATTTGTTAGGTTAAATTTTATGTCGCCCCCTTTTTATATATATATTTTTTCCCTTTTAATACCACAAAGAAATATAGGAAAATGGTAAGGGCGAAGCCTGCTTTTTTTGTTTTTTGATATTCAACACCCAAAAAAAGAAAATTACATCAAGTTAACTTGACGTGGAAAAGATACATCCCTACAATCATCAAGAACAATTTGAGCAACTTCTAATAGAGGCACTTCATAATAAACTAGTAGCACTATACTAATACTTCCCATATGCAAGTTTATTGGCACATCTATTCGCTTCCCTATAGATGTTAATTATCTTCACTTCCATTTGGTCTTGCAGCAGCCTTCTAATGTTCCTCATGACAGCACCTGCCATTACTTTTTCCTTGCAGATTGTTAGCTATGACTTGAGAGTCTATTTGGAGTTCAAGTTTTGTGACTCCCTTTGTCAATGCCATTTTCAACCCCTCATAAATACCCCATTACTCTATATCATATATGTTGTTGTATCACCCAAGTATTTTGTGAACCCGACAATTCACTCACCCTTGTCATTACGCAAAACACCACCACAACCAGCTTGTCTTTGATCGTGCTTCACATCTACATTAGTGCTTCTCAATCTTCATTTCTTGAGTCCACTCACAATTTTTGTTCACGAGCTTGTAGTTCTTCTTAATTCCATTTAATCATTAATTTCATAAAACCTACAAAAATAAGGGAAAATAACTAAAATACTATTTTGATATTAAAGACTAATATTTATAAATAGTTTGGAATTTTTATTAAAAATAACTTTATAAAACAAGTCAATAAGTGATTAAAATGTATAGGTAAAATCACTGTTTTTTAGCACTTATCAATCGCAAAAGTACGGAATCTAGAATCCGAACTAAAAAAATTAATTCGAGCTCTATATTCCGAACTGTTTTTGATTGGTGGTAAATGATATGAATGGATCATTTGGTCATAAGACTAATAAAGGAAAATTGTTTATGATATGAGACTAAACGTATATGACTCTAATTTTTCTTGAAGAGAATGAGATTGAGTGTTGAAGATGAAGAAGAGAAAGTGATGTGATTTTCTATCTATATTGCAAAAGTTCAGAATCTGGAACCCAAACTAAAAAAAGTTACCAAAATTTCAGTTCGTAGAACCCGAACTAATTTTTCCAAAAATAAAATTGGATTTTCGGGGTGAAAGAGATATTGAGGGGGCGGGGGAGGTGGAAACAGAAAATTCCAAACAAAACGTTGCGAGTTTCTAATGAAAAGGCCCCATAGTTTTTATATTTTGGGCTTTAGTTTATTTTTTTAGCCTTTGATTAAGTTTTGTGAGCTAAAAAACAAGAGTTTTTTTTTTCGCACTCCCGATCTCACATGCACTCTTAACATATCAAATTTATCTCGTTGCTATTTAGTATGCGGGCGTATAAATAGCAAAAATTGATTAAAAAAAGAGTTCACTTTGTAGATAGTAAACTGCAAACTAAGTTCATCAATTAAAGTGTAAAGTGAGTTTGCATTCTAAATAGCGAACTGTTTCCGTTCGATTTCTAAGTAGCAAATTATATTTTAGTTCGCATTCTAAGTAGTAAAAATGTCAATATTTTATACTCAAACCGAACATCTCAACCCCATGAATGAAAAACTAATAAAAAAAAGTTCAAATTCTAAAAAGCGACGGGTATTATGATCATTTCGGGATGCCAGGAAGATAATCTCACAACTCAAAAATTACTTACATCTCAAAAAACAATACTCCCTCCGGTATCAAATATAAGAAACAAAATAAAAAAAATTAAAAGTCTCAAATATAAGCAAAAGTGTATTACAATTATTATGTTTTATGACATTATTCCAATTTCAACCAATAAATGCAATATTTTACACTTTTCAATGTGTTTTTTCTCTTCAACTAATGCATTTACCTACTTTCTTAAAAAATGTGTTTTTTTTAAATTTTGGTTATATATGAAATCGGATGGAGTAGTTTAAGACATAAAAAAAAGGCTATATATAGCCACACTCCTGTCTCATCGATCTGTACGGAAAAGTTACAGTCAATGCTGAATGGACTCAACGGAAGACATACATTTCTTGTTAACGGCGCAACGCCACGAACTCACGGCGGCGGAATCCATGGAATCCGATTTCGACTTCGCTTTCCGTCTCCAGTTACAAGAAGCCCTAGCCGCTTCTCTCAACGACCATCCTTCTTCCTCTACAGACGTTATTTTCCAACAACCGATCATCGACGACGACGCCGTTTTTAACGCAGCCTCTCTTCAGTTGGAGGAGATTGAAAAGATGGAAATAGAAATGCACGACAGGGAGCAGAGCGAGAGAGTAATGCGTGAGGCAAAAGATGATCTCAACCGTCGGATTCATGATCAGAAAATGGCGTCGGAGATTCTTAATTTTTCTGAAGAAGATTGGGAGAAATGGGGGGATAATTTCGAGAAACCGTTCGGGGAAGGTTGTTCGAAGATTAGTATCGATGAAGGTGCGGTTGTTAGGGTTTATTTTAAGGGTTTAGTGAGTGAAGAGAGTGTGAGAAGTGAGAATTTTTCTGTGGCTGGGATTGGTGTTGCTGTTTGTGATTTGAATGATAATTTGATATTTGAAGTTTCTAAAGCTGTTGTTGGGAATGGAACAAGTAAAGTTGCTGTTGAACTTAAGGCTTTGATTGAAGCTTTTAATGCTGTTCTTGCTTTGGATTTGAAGAATGTTATTTGTTTTGGTGATTATTATCCGGTTTTTCAATTTGTGAGTTTTTCTTACTCTCTTTTTAACTTTTTGTTGATAATGATTGTATTCACTATGCATGCACCCTAGTTTAAATGTAGAATATAGAAGATTGGTATCTGACTATGTTGATAATTAGACGCGATTCAAATTGTGAAGTAGAAGACATCTTTTTTAATTTTTCATGGTGGCTTGGTGGATGAGTTAGGGATTGGAGTGATAAGGAAGTCGGAAGATCGATTCCCGCCCTCCGCAAAACTAACAATATTGATTCCTTACATTGTCCGTTTCCAAAAATATATATAATATGCATGCATGGTCAATAAAACATGGTACTTTTAAGCAAAAGCGATTGGCATATCGTACGCAAAAGTGAGTGGCGTACTATACGCAAAAGCATAAGGTATATATATTATATGAGAATAAGAATATCAAATAATGATGAAAGAAAAGTGGCTGGTTGTACAAAGTTAACAAAAAGAAAATGGATGGCTAGGCAAGTTTAGGTTTAACCGTTTAAGTTGCAATTCATCAGAATGAATCAAGCTTCATGCTTGGATTGATGTACAACATAGATATCATAGTGATTTGTACTGATTGGGTTCAATTTTGTTTTGAATCGAGATTTTACTCGTATGTGTTGTAAGATAATGATAGTCATGTGCATAATTCAGACAGGTAATTGTTATAAAATGCAAGATTCGACTTTTTTTCATTTGTTTATGCAAAGTTATTGAATTGAGATTCAAATCGTGAATTGGAAAACATAATTTTCTGAACCGTGAATTGAATCGTATTATGAATACTATGATACCTTACCAATAAAAGGTGACATTTTTAAGTACAAACTAGTGACACAGCAAAACTGTGAACTGATATATCATATTCAAACCTCAAAGTAATTCAAGATTCAAGTCATAAATCAAATGAAAAAGAAAAGTGGCCAGTTACGCAAAGTTGACAAAATAAAATTAGAGGGCTACATTAAGTTTAGGTAGTGATTTATTCTTTATTCATTGGAATGAATCAATATCCATTATAGTGAATCGGGATTCATGATAGTGAGTCGAGATTCATCATAATGAATCAGGATTCATGTCCGAAGTAGGTACACACTAGGGATTTGTATTGATTGGGTTCACTTTTGCATCAAATTGAGATTAGACTCGCATGTATTGTAAGATACTAATAAGTAATAACCATGGTATTACGTGCAATTTACTGCTTTTATTTTAATGTGGCTTGCTTGATTTCCATTTGAAATTTTAGAATGCTTCTTGGAGAATATGTTGTAATAGAAACTGTTGTTTATGGAATGAGAACGGGCTGGGGTTTTTGATAAGTCAGGGAGGTTGTGTCCTTGGACTGCCGTGTGGCTTGGATTGTACTTTGTTTGACGCATGAGTTTAAGATGATGATGGGAATGAGTGACTGTGTGATAATGTTGTCTTTTTTGTGGAGGTTTTTAATATCGTTGTTTTTCTTGTCAGTTAAGTGGAAAATGGCCTGCAAAACAGAGAAAGATTGCTACGTTACTTAATCAGGTGAATCTGCTTCAAAGAAAATTTGCATACTGCAGTCCGAGGCTTGTGGCGAGACATGATCTGAAATTTGCATTAAAGCTTGCAAAAGATGCAATTGTTTCTCAGTCCACAAGGCCTGCTGAATCTAGCAGCGTAAAGAGTCTGAAAGAAACTTGTGTCATTTGTTTGGAGGATACCGATCATAGTCAATTTTTTTCAGTTGATGGTTGTCAACACAGGTATTGCTTTTCTTGCATGAAGCAACATGTGGAGGTGAAGTTGCTCCATGGAATGGTGCCAATATGCCCTCATGAGGGATGCAAGAATGAACTTCTAGTTGACAGTTGCCGGAAATTCTTGACTTCTAAATTAGTTGAAACTATGCAGCAACGAAAAATGGAAGCTTCAATTCCACTTGCTGAAAAAATTTACTGTCCTTATCCAAGATGCTCTGCATTAATGTCAAAAAGTGAAGTTTTAAACTACTCCAAAAGTCTTATGGGCTCCGAACATTCGTTACCCAAGAAATGTGTAAAATGTCATGGTCTTTTCTGTTTCGGCTGCAAGGTTCCTTGGCACAGTGGTATGACATGTTATACTTACAAAAGGTTGAATCCTAACCCTCCAGCAGATGATGTGAAGTTGAAGTTTCTGGCATCAAGGAGTCTATGGAAGCAGTGCGTGAAGTGTAACCATATGATTGAACTTGCTGAAGGTTGCTACCACATGACTTGCAGGTACTCTACTATTCGCTTTGTTTTAATCATTCTTCTACTAGAATCTCCTTTTTTTTCCTAACAATAAAAAAAAAGAATGGGAGCATGCATAATGCTCTCTAGACTTGTTTTATCAAGTTATCTGGCACTGACTCATATGATCTGATGCGCAAGTATTGTTTGGAATTAATTCGCATACTGGAGTTAGGAAAAATATATACCAGTTTGCGTGGCCTCGCGTTTTCTATTAATGGTTATCATATATACATATTATTATAGTATCCTATTATATTTCATATTAACTGTTTCATATATATTACCAAGAACTCCTGGTGACACTTTTATGCAAGTACCAGATCAAATAGTTGGATCCTGAATGATCTTTATTTTTTCATCATTTCCATTGCACGCATTACTATAAGGAAAATTGCCCCCGAAATAATAAAAAGACTCTTTTCAGAAGGGAATACTATTGGATGCCTTGTTTCTGATTAGATTTTTACCACTGTGCCCAGTATTCAATGGTTAACAATATGATGCTACTTTCTTTATGTATGTATATACATTAGTTACTGCAAATGGCGGATTCTACAGCGGTTGACACTTACATTTACTTGACATGTCACCCTTGTTTTTATGAGTGAGGCAGTGATTTGATCGGTATCAGTTCTACAAAAACAAAGAAAATAAATGACTTGAATTTTGAGGCATTTGGTTTACTTTCCCATATTATTTAGAATTGATACCAAACAGTCATTATCTCACTTATTTGGACGAGTAGTATCGTGAGCTGTTACTTTCGGCTAGATGTCGTGAATTGTCGTTGGAGTTTCAAGTGATTTTAAAGTACTAGCCCACCTATCAAAGTGGTCCGTAGTAGAATTTTCCATTGAAATTATGTATAATTTTAAACTTGGAGTATAGTATTCAATTATTTTATCCCCTTCAAAGATATAAGCTCAGCCGCGCTAGTGTTTATAGTTATACTGTTTAGAGCTAACATTTATGACAATGTTTAGAAGAATGTTGTTTTTAAATTTTATGTGCATTGTGAGACGAAGAGGTTTGCTATAATTACACGGTGGAAGTTAAGGTAAGATTATTTGACAAGGAAAATATGTCTAGTTCATAAACAGATTTCCATGAATGGAAATGCAAGTCATTGTTAATGGGAAGCATTAAATTTTGGCTTGTTGCTAATTTCATTTGTGGTCCTTGTTAATCATTATATAGTATGTTTTTACCTTGTTCTTCTAATTGATTGCAGATGTGGTTATGAATTTTGCTATAAATGTGGAGCTGAGTGGAAGGACAAAAAAGCAACATGTTCTTGTCCACTTTGGGAAGAGGACAATATTTGGTTAGAAGATCGCCATGCTGAGTCAGAGGAAGACGAGGAAGATGACCAAGACGAGGATGATCGTGATTTTTATTATTAAGTGACTGATAACTTGACTGTCTTGAGTTAGTTTTGAACTGTTGCTTGTAAATATGACTAGTCTTTTAAACCCGTGCTTTCGCACGGATGATATTTTTATTTTTTGTTTGTATAATCATATTATTATCCTATGCAACAAATAATTTAAATAAAATAATAAATAAAATTAACAGAAAAATATAGATCAAAGAGCATTATTGCTTCTTATAACTGTATGTTCGCAAAAGAGGGTATTAAGTTAATTAGAAATAAAAATTGCTCTTTAGGCTCCCTTGTTTGCTACCAGATGTCCATACCCTTTAAAATTTTTAAAATATCCCTCATATTAGGCTCAGGTGCTTCGAAATATATAATCCAAAATGTCATTTCGAAAGTTAATTTAAGAACGTAACTTTCAAAATATAAAAAATTTTCAAAAAATTTAAATAAACACCCCTAGACATTAAGATAAATTTAATAATACATCCACAAAATTCTATAAAATTCTTGAAGATACATAAAACTTAATGTCATTGTAGCTAATTTCATGGAAACTAAGTAAATTAGAATTTAAGAAATAAGTGGAGAGTTCAACAATTAACTCCTTTATAGAAACTCAAATGTTAATTTGATTAAAAACTTTACAATATAAGCAAAAAGGCTAGATTTTATAATTTCATTCCCAAACAAATAATTTTTTTTTTTAAATTTATTAGCTTACAAAAATCAATTAAGTGATAAACCTAGGTAGATATAAACTAACATGACCAAGTGTACCAACATGACCAAGTGATTAATTTATACCATTCCTCTTTCCTCATCAAACGCATATCCCATTGCTTAGATGAAAAATCTGCACCTCCCAGATTTACTCAATTTATGATCGTGTTCAATGTTCTTTAAAGTAGTTTTTGGAGCAAAAAATCAAAACTTGTTGATGCTATTATACACTACTTAAAATTTTAATGCTATTATACAATATTGCTATCATCGTTTTCGATGACTTGACTGTACATAGAATTGTAAGGAAAGAAAAAAAAAATTCAATGTTTGTAATGAAGTAGATTGTTTGAGCTGCGGTATCAGTTTCGAATTTTCGTTAGATCTAGAGCGTTATTCATTCCGCTGGTTGTCTTAATATAGATCTGGAATGCCACTTTGTTGATATATACAAAACACTTCAATGTCTTCCTCCTCTGAGTTGCATATTTCCACTACTAAAGCTTGTCTCATATGGTGCATAAGCCAAGCTCATAACCATGGCGACTTTTTTTTCTTTTTCAAACTCGTAACTAAGGTGAAATACAAAATCAAACATATTTTCTGCAACAGAGGCCAAATGGAATAAAAGTCTTTCATTAATGATACACGAGGACCAACCTTCAGTGCTTCACCATGAATGGGATAAAAATCTAGCATTGTCCCATACTAAATGCCACCTTCTAAAACATCCTTTAGATCTTTTTGAACAGTCCTAAAAGTGGAGAAAGTTAAACTGTTAGGATTTAATGAAAAATAGGAGCAACATGAATTGATATCTACCACATAAATTGCACAATATCTGTGACACTTGCTGATGAACATGCAACAACTATAATGAGAGATATGACATAACCTGAACTATAGAATTTTCTCATAATTTTTTTCATTTTCAGCTGGTTTTATATAGAAAAATGGATACCCTGCTGGTTCATTTTCTTAAGCCAAATCTAGGCAAAAGGATTAACAAATATGTGGCCAGGTTCTGCCATAAGAATATATATGCACCAATCATAAAATGCAATGCTTCTTAGATTTCATTCTTGAAAACAAAAAAGAAAAATAAATTCTAGAAAATTATGACACTTACTCTTCATAAATTTCTGTTTTCTCTAGCCATTGAACAAAAGCCCATGGTCTATTTAGAACAATATAACCCTGAACCAAATATAAAAAATTGATAAGAGCATGAACCACATGCATATAGAAAGATTAGGAACAATGCAATCAAATTCATGATGTAGTAGATGATTATCAATAGTTTAGAACATGTTAAGTCAAAGCGTTGTCAATGCAGACGTATTGTCCCTCAATATAAAGTGTGATTACATTCAAGTATGAGCATCATTGTACCAAAACAGCTTATTCGCGGCACTCACTTGTTGAGATTTATGAGCCGTAATACATATCAAATATCAAATGGGATAATACCAATGTTGTCATTTGCAGATAGCAGAAAATAAGGGTTTGTTCTGCTACGCTACAGTGCTACAATGCTGCTATTTAACAACACTTTATAAATAGCATATTACAGAACAATAGAGGATACTTTTTTGGTCTGATATTGTCTTGCTGATACAAATTATCACCAATAGAGGGAAGAGAGAGATACAAAGAATGAGGTCGTGAAGTTCTCACTGTTTTAATCAGTGCATGTAAGAAAGAGAGGGGCAGAAAGAAGATGCAAGTGCAAAACACATCCTTAGATTATTTCCATGACAAGGAAAAAAAGAAAGCAAAATAAATAGCTACAGCATTGAAGTTTCAACTCTAATGACTATGCATTACGTAAGGCTAATGACAAAGATAACAATTGAACCAAAAGAGAGCAAAGAGTCAGTTTTGAAACTAATCAAAATTTATTTCTTTGAATACATAGTATCAAACACAAATCAATATTTATTGAGAAAGCAAGGAATTAGTGATTCACTGCTTGCTTCTGAACAGGAATAATTATAAAACAACTAAATAAAACTATAAGTATGACTATGACCTACAAAAAAGATTAAACAAATTGACAATAGAAGACAATACCTTAATTTGTTTAAGTTTAAATACAAATTAATAGATCAATGCAGTACCTACAAAATCAATTAAAACCTGAAATCAGTGACATACTTGTGGGAGATGGAAATTAAAAAAAAAAAAAAGATAAAGAAGCCAAAGATGACCATTACCACAACAAAGGAAAGAGGAGATCCAACCATGGTTGCTCATTTCGCAAAACTAAAGGTACAACACAGCAAAACTTGAAGAATTGCAAAGGAATAGTAGATGAGAAAATATCCCTCTTCAAACCAAATTTGTAGATCCTCCACCACAAAATCTAATATAAAAATAAAAATATAATAAAAAACAGTGTAGAATCGAAATTCAAATCAACGAAACTTGAATTGGGAGGGAAATTAACCGCACGATTAAAAACGGCAAAAGAAGGTTTTACCTGGGGTAGGCGATTTCGAAATCGTAAAGAAGAACAGGAACAATGAACATCTTACTCACTTAATCCGAACTGAGAAGGAGACCATATTCATTGAACATCTGAACCTAACCTAGCTATAAACGCCGTCGTGCATAACCGCCTATGTTACTGAAACCGACAAGGGAAAGGTATAAGAAGACGAAAAAAAAAGAACGGCAAAGCGATTAAAATAATCAATAAGAGAACACAGACTTCCCATCCACATAGTAGTTAAACTATCTAAGAGTATCTCACTAATTGCAATAAGTGTGTTTCCCAAACATTCAGCATCTGTTGTAAGAACACAGGTAAGTTGAAATAGCTAGTTACAAAAAATCTCAACTCTAACAATTATCTTTCATAAATCATGACTATCGAACCTTTGTTTATTCTATTTGACATCACTCTACTACATTAATCACTTCACCATTCAACCAGTTATTATTTTTACACGCTATTTCTCCAAACAATGGACCCATACCAGAACAACATCAGAAAAAGAAATGAAGCAAAAGCACAAGCATGTCTGAGAAGAAAGACATTCCTGCAAGAAAAGAATGCAAAGAAACACAAGACATTGCATCAAAAAAGTAGTGGCAATCAAAATAAAAAAAGAGACTCAGCCAAGGTTATTTCAATTCCCTTCACAGCCTGCAATAACTTCTCAAATGTTGAATAAGCACAATCACCACTATCATGATACACTTATAGTTTCATGACTATGACCTTAATTTGTTTAAGTTTAAATACAAATAAATATGTCATTGCAGTACCTGCAAAAACAATTAAAACATGAAATTAGTGTGGTACAATAGAACCCATTCTTTGGAAAAACAAAGAAATTAAACATCTCATATACTTGTCCCTCTTCAAACTTAGATTCAAAATTATTAATCATTTGCTTCCTAATTGTACCATGAATTTTTTCACCCTACAGAACAAACAACAAATACATCTATTACTAATCTATTAACCTAACAAATAATAAAACACTCTTAATAAACTAATCACAGACTCTCAATAAAACAATAGCAAATTCAACATCAATTCATTGTTAAACACTCACCTTTTCATCAATCAAAACCATCCCAAGAGAGATTGATTCAGATGGGTTGAGGAAAGCTTGAATCCTCCACAAACGAACAACTCTGGCCTTTATGCGAAGATTATGGATTTTCCAGGCAACAGTTCAGCAACATCGTCGAACTTGGAATCGTAATTGAGCTGCTCGTTATACACCATTGTTTTGATGGTTATATGCAATTGTTCCGAGGCTTAGATGCAATTGGTAGTGTTGAGATAATCACCATGGGAGAGGTATTATAGATGGTGAGTATAGATATCACCTACACCAGATGAATCCTCATTCAAATTTTCAATAAAACCCTTAATCAGTTTGGGGGGAAAAATATGAACGACGATATAACCCTACCCCAGTTAGCACCACATCAAATTCCCCCAATTTCATGCTTCTAATCCATGGCCACCATCCGGATTGTCATCGCCTACACTTGTCAAGCACGACGGGGGAACCAAATCGCTAATAAACGGAAACATGCAAAATGCAGCGTATGGAAAATAGATCCGACGTGGCACATCTCATACGAATATAGAGTACCAATTTTTAAAGTTGTTTTTGTCAAGATTATGGATTACCAAAAGGTGAGATTAGTGCAGTTTCTAATATCCGATAGAAATGGAACAATTTTGGAGATAAGGATGGAGTTTGAGTGTCCTTACCATTGGTCAAGAATGGTTTAACTCATTGACAGTTCCGGGACTCGGTGAAAGGCGAAATTACAGCGGAACATACTAAACCCGTAACCAGATTTCTGCACAATTGCAGCCACAGTACCCTAACTTCATTCTCGCCTACAGACTTCAAAATTAAGTTAAAACCTGCGAAATTTGTACTCAAATTGAAGGGAATTTCGTTAGCTATCTAGAACAGCAAGAATTACTCAAATCGGAGTTACAGGGAATGCAATATTACCGTTTAAGTGAAGCCCTGTCCTAGAACACGGGTTTCCACAAACTTTTTCTAAATTGCTCCAATGTTCAACCCATAGTTTCTTTGATCCTTAATACTCTTATGCAAGATGAAAAACATCAGAAATTGAACTTAGATGACTGAGAGGGGCACAAATTCAGTAGGTATTTATGGATGAAATTGGTAGTGTTTACATAATCACCATGGGAGAGGTATTTATGGATGGTGAGTACAGATAGCAACTACACCAGATGAATCGCCATTCAAATTTTCAAAAAAACCCTTAATTAGTTTGGGGAAAAAAATAGGAACGGGGATATAAGCCCACACCAGTTAGCACCATATGAGATTTCCCCAATTTCACGCTTCCAATGCATGGCCACCATCCGGTCAGTCATCTTCTACACTTGTCAAGAAGACGTGGGAACGAAATCGCCGACGAACCGAAACAGGCAAAACGCAGAGAATGGGAAAATAGATCCGACGTGACATATCTCAAATGAATCTACAGTACCAAATTTGATAGTCCTTTTTGTCAAGATTATGGATATATGATCATATTTTAAGGCAACCCGAATTTTACGGTTAGTAGTACATATGAAGACTCTCTTTCTAGTAATCTCTAATTCTATCAAAGAATTGAGAAACAAGTTAAAAGACTCCTCCTAAAAATCATGAATGACAGTTTAATTGATTTTCAAGTCGATACCGAGTCTTCAGAAAAAATCATATAAGGTTATTATTTTACGTGGGGCATGTTCGGGTGATTTTTAGTTTTTGATTTTAAAAGTCGATTTTCAAACCAAAATCAATTTCAAGAAAATGATATTGGGCTGAAATTTTACTTAATCTTAAAACAATTTTCACTAAAACTCAAAAATAAAATAAAATAGGTTTTAGAAGTTTTGTTTTAATGCTAATACGTCATTACTAATGGTTGTTGACCGCTATTCCAGTCACCACTATAATCACCATGTGTAACCGGTTCATATTACACAAATTAAGAAATAATTATTATTGTATAGAAAAGAGAAAATATAAGTAAGTTTATAAAAAAAAATTTCATTAATTGTGTGAGTAAAATAAATGAAATAGAAAGAAGAAAGAGAAATAAAAAGTTAAGGGTATAATAGAAAAAATAACATTAAATGTTTCATTGGAATTGTAAAGCGATTTATATTTTGGAACAAATTTTTTCTCCAAAACGATTTATATTTTGGAACAGAGGGAGTATAATATAAATTTATAATCATTCAATATACTGGTTTAATTTATTAAATTTAATGTAAAAAAAATGTGAGCACCTCTTAGTTTATCTAATTAATTAAAATCAATTTAAAAAAGAAATAAGAATTTTCTTGAACCATTAGTCAAAAATGATTATTTAAATTAATATTTTCTTTTGTGATTGTAAAGTCTTTTTATGAGTATTACATAAATAAAGTTTGACATACCAAAAAAAAAGGTTAATATAACTGTGTAATATTTAAATTTATAATAATATAATTCATTTTAGAAAAACTCTTTAACTATTTTAAAAATATTAAATTTTTATTTGTAATTTATTTCTAGAAATTCAGAAAGTAGTAGTACATAATAATGTTTTTTAAAAAGATATTCCCTCCGATCTTAAATATAAACAAAAGTTAAAATGTATTTGGTCCAAATATAAGCCAAATACATTTTGACTTTTATTTATATTTAATATCGGAGGGAGGTATATACGAACATAAACATGTTCCATTTAAAAATATGTACAATAATAATGATACACATGTAGAGGCATGTCAAATAGGTAAGCATTGCTTCAAAAAAAAAAAAAAAAAATAGGTAAGCATCAACTTTGAGAATAAAAAATAAAAACATAAATTCAATTTGTTATAATTGAGTTTGGATTGACGCAGAAGCTTGAAATACTAGCTTCAGTTAAACTGAGTTTGAGGCATGAATCAATTTAACACTATTAAAACCAAACATGTTATTTTTTAGAAAAATCACGTTTTACTGTAGCAAACGCACGTATAGAACTCTAGAACATGTATCCAAACAAGCACTATGACCACCTCTGATTACCACTTTATCTGCATTTGATCTCCAAATTGACCAATATGCACTGAATTTCAATTTCTTACTGCTTGAATTAAGTTGGGATGGTTCAAATGGTAGTCTAATCAATATGCTTGAATTTGACTTGTTATCCTTAAATTTGCAATAATTTTAAACAAAGAACTCATGTTTAGTCAAATCTGACTTTGCTTTTTGTAGAAAATTTTCATGGAAGCTTTGCTTTGGCTGGTTTGGTGATAAATGGTGTAAGAAAAAAGTCTATGGCATGACCCTTATGATGATGGTAATCTGTCAACTTGTCAAGTGGTTATGGCCTTTCTTTTCGACACAGTGCAAAATCTATCGTGGTAACTCTTTGCTTCTTACGCTTATGGCTTGGGTTCTGTATTGGTGGAGACTACCCGCTTTTGGCTACCATTATGTTAGAGACGAGTATTCTAATAAGAAGACTCAACGTTCCTTCATTGTTTGTGTCTTTTCCAGGCAAGATTTTGGAATTTCGGGAGATGGTATTTTGTAATCATAATGTCAGCTGCATTCAAGGCCAGGTTTTATCATCGTCCACCTTATGTGGTTAATTGGGCTGGTTCAACTGTTCCATAGGAAAACTACATTGACGTACTATTGGCAGAAGAAAATGCCAAGATACTTATCGTTACATCACTTTAGTTGCTAAGAACACGGCGCATATATACCCAAGGTTCTTCATGTATCGGTGTGAAGAATTCACTGCTTCTGTTAGGGTGTGGTTAACATTTTGGGCTATGAATATGCCCGAAACTCCTTGTTACACCGCTTTGCTCTATGCTGCAGTACAGTTTCCAGCTACTGGTTTACTGTGGCGCTCTCATTTACAAGAAGATTGGCTATACAATTAATGGGAGTCTTCTTTATGACCGTTTTCATGTTTTCTTTTGCCATTCCTTATGAACACTGGACTCATAAGGAAAACCGAATATAACTTGTGGTGATGCATTCCTTGATCTTCTTCTTTGCAAATTTTGGGCCTAATGTTGCCTGCTAGCACATTGGTTGTGCTTGTGCCAGCAGAGATGTTTCCTGCTAGATTCCAATCTACTCTTCGTGGAATATCATCAGCATCGGATTGGAGCTATAGTTGGTGTGTTTTGGTATATTTGGCACAAAACAATTACATGAGTAAAGCAGATGCAGGGTATTATATGCTATAACCAAAATTTGTTGAAATATCATTATGCTTTCAAGCAATTTGTTGGAAAGTTAGTGTTATTCAAGTTAATGCTTCCTTACTGGTGTTTGACATTTTATTTTATAAAATGCAATACCTCATATACATGTGTATACTAATAGAAGATGATAGAAAGGAAAGACACAAAAATAAAACCCAAATATAATAAAAACAAAAAGATTATATTAAAAATATTGAAAGAGATTACATGAATTAAGAGTTAACCAACAGTAGTCAACAAGACTAATTTGTAAACCTAGTGTCATGAAAGAAGTTTATAGATAAATGAAAAATGTCACACAACAGGCCTACGACACAAAGGACATGTGCTAGATTTATAGAACCACTTGAAAATACAATCTTCATGATAGACATGCGAACACGGACCAGGCAATCGAATAGCTTCCGACCCAACTGAAAGCTCCACAAGACAAATGGAACATGTCATATCTTCATAATCCGTCGGTACTTCTTGAATTATAATTCTCTCAAGATTGGCATCAAATCGTATCTGGGTAACTCCTCGAATGTCTCTTCTTCTCATTGGAACTTGACGATTCTCCTGACTGATGTTTTCATGAAAAATAAAGTGGTCATCTTGGACATAATAAGCGTGAACCATCGACGAGGAGACATCTTGGGTATTCACCCTAGGTTGATTTCTATCAACATTGATATTATGTTGTGTAGCTCCAATGTCTCTTCTCCTTGTCGGAACCTGCCGGTTCACCTGACCAATGTTTTCATCAAGAATAAAGTTGCCATCTTGAACATGAGCATAAGCATAAGCCGACGAGACATTCACCCAAGGTTGATTTCTATCAACATTGGTATTATTATACCTTCTTCTAGTAGCATCAGTGTCTCTTGTTTGTGTCGGTACGGAATTAATGTTATGTTGATCCGTAATAAAGTGGTGATCTAGGACATAAGCATAACCCTGTTGGGCACTCATCAACCTAGGATGACCATGAACCCCATATAGCAGCATACCAGGAATGAGATAAGAAGTATAAGGAAACATACCATTTATGTTTCTATAGCCTTGTTGCTCCATTTCTCAGTTAAAGTTTTAACTTTTTAGCCCCTGAAAATAAAACAGAAAAATTGAACTAAGAAAGGGTGCAAAAAAAGAAACTTTTGGATGAAAAAAGATGAATAAAAGTAAAAAAGAAACCTTGTGTGTTTGCTAACTATGATGGCTGAAGAGGGTTGTAAAGAGGCAACAATGAAACCTTAGTGATGGTTAAAAACAGAATAGAAATGAAGAGTTGTGAACTCCAACCTTGTTTGATAAGTTGTCTGAAGAATGTAATGAAATTGATCTATTTTCTCAGCAAGAGAAGAAAGTTGTGGTGAAAAGAACAGAAACAAGAGAGAAGAATATATAGGTGATGAGAGTTATTTGGGGTTTTGCAACGGTAATAATAAAAATTGAACAGAACAAACTTGGTGATCAAGTATCTCTCGGGATGGAATGCAACACCACGGGCTTGCCAGAGGGAATCACTCACTGTAATATTTTATTCTATTTTCTGCATTTATTAATTTTTAATTTATTTTAGGTGTAAATATTTTTTAAGAGAAAATAGTCATTT
Organism: Trifolium fragiferum; assembly: GCA_954870985.1. NCBI lineage: Eukaryota > Viridiplantae > Streptophyta > Magnoliopsida > Fabales > Fabaceae > Trifolium > Trifolium fragiferum. The sequence goes on from OX940790.1 coordinate 49,974,010, forward strand.
TAGTCCTCGATGTGCAATTCGCTGTCATTCTAGTCCCTGACCGAAGAAAAAATGCAAAATAGTCTCTCAAATAGTCTTCGACTCTGCAATCCGTTAGTCATTTTGGTCTCTGACGTTAAAATTGACCATTAACTTTACATGTGACACGCTCAGTAAGCATTATTTGAGCAACTGATACGATGACTTAGCCGGGGACCAAAAAGACTTTTTTTTTTTTCTTTCATTTTTTCATCTTCTTCCTCTCATTCTTCATCTTCTTATATTTCATTATTTCACCAAATTTTTCCTTCTAACTCTCTTCCTCCACCAATTTCTTCATTTTCACAACAAATTCAACCACAATTTAAAGTATATAATGAAGTAGTAACATTTTGTTTAATTCATAGTGATGGGTTTCAACCCATCATCATCATCCAAAAATGGTAGTACCAAAAACTTGCATGAACATCATAGGAAAAAAAAAAGAGTTCCAAATATCAATGGCTGATCTTCTGGGTGGAAACCATATATCATCAAGGTTTTGTACTTGCTAAATTCTTTTCCCTTTCTTCTCTTTGGCTTTTCAATTTCTCAACAATCTCTCAAAAATTCCTCAAAGTTCTTCTCTTTTTGACAAAATCATGACTGAATTAATGGGTATAAAGTTAGTTTCAATTTCTTATTCAAAATCATGACAAAATCTTGTTCAATTTTAAAAATTTAATTCCAATTACAAGCAATTTCAATTGTTTTGCAGATTCATAATATCCTTTGAACTGTGAAGCTAATAACCTTTGTGTTGGTGAAGGTTCTTCAATGGTCGTAAGCAATGAATACAATTGCCTTTAATATCATAATGGTTTTGGCTGGGTTTGTCATTTGTGGTGATGAAGATGATGGTTGTGTTGGAGGAAGAGAGATAGGTGTAAAGAGTGGTTGGTGGAGGAAGAAGATGAGGAATGAGAGGAAGAAAATGAAGAAATGGAAAAAAAATATTGTCATTTTGGTCCAGGCCAAGTCATTGTGCCACTTATTTAAGTAATGCCTACTCAGCGTGCCAAATGTAAAATTAACAGTCAATTTTAACGTCAGGGACCAAAATGACTAACGGATTGCAGAGTCGGAGACTACTTTGCATTTTTTCGTCGGTCAAGAACTAAATAACAGCGAGTTGCACATTGAGTGACTAAAATGATTATTTCCCCATTTTTTTAACTCAACTTTAAGGTAAGAAAATTACTTTGCCACCCTATGGTTTTTGGGGTGCGCCCTACGAAATGACCAAAATATTCCTGTCTGTGACTCGTACTACGGACACCCTACAATTGTAACACCTACGACTTAAATCACAGATGAAAAAAAATGTTATTTTTCAAAATTATTCATTTTTTCTACACCTGTAACTTAAGCCACGAAAAAATATTTTTATCATTTCGTAGGACACGCGAGTAAGTCATAAGAAAACAAAAATAATAATCTAAGGTAAATATTAGGGTGTAGCTAATCTTTTGTATTTATCTACTATCTATCTATTATTTTATTTTTTTGGCACATCTATCTATCTATTATTATTATTATTATTATTATTATTATTATTATTATTATTATTATTATTATATATTTAAGAAAATAATATGCATCCTGTATTACCAAACTAATCTAATTTAATTAAGTGACACATAATTAAAATTTAGAATAATTTTGTCAAATTGCAATGAAGTGGCGCCTAGTGCCAACTCCTCTGCGCCTGACACGAAATCAAGATTTCACACGTTTTCTGGTTCTCAATTTAAAGGCAAAATCCAATCATCTCCACCTTGTCTTTTAATTGATGGTGATGTCAACTTCCCACCAACCATTATGCTGCTCCACTTGTTTACACCATACCATCTTCGAACTCCGGAGTGAACCACTCTGTACTCTCAAAGAAACACTTGTCTTCAATTATCCTTGGAATTTTAGGACAATCCTGCAAGCACCAATGTACCCTCTTCAGCTCCCGGATTGTTCATGTCTGTCCTACTAAAGAATTGTTTGCCTCTCAACTTAACCTTGGAAGTTTAGCTAAGTTCCACAAGGCGCAACATCGGACTTTCCTTGTATCCAACTACCTTCAATAGCCCTACAAGTTCCAAAGTCTGATTGTCACCAACTTCTAATTGCCTCCCTGAAGATCTTCCAAGTTTTGCACTTTTTCAGACACAATCGAAATATAACCCACAAGGTCTCCATAGCTATAATCCTTTGGTGCAACACTATTACTCTCATCCCTATCTCCTAAATAGCCAAGAGTTAATGTTGATCGTCTTCTTCTAGTACCACTAGTAAAAGACTCCACCTAAAACCGAGTTTCCTCCACCAAAGCTTCACTTTGTTTTCCACCTTGTAACATGCAAAACTCTTCAACTACCCTGAAACACACTTCAAGTCATTTTCAGTCTCCGAGACTTCCTGTTTAGTCTACCACCTAGTTAACCTTTGTTTCACTAGTCCAACTAAAACTCATGTCACTAATAAGTTCCCAACCATTTTTTCAAAACAAATTGCAATGAACAGGGGCTTCCACAACAAATTGCAATAAAGTGGCGCCTGGCGCGAAATTCAGATTCCACATATTTTCTGCTTCTCAATTCAAAGGCAAATTCCAACAAGTTATTTGCTTGGTTTTGCATTACCCATATTTGAAACAATTATAAAAACAAAATAGTTTTAGTATCACTGTGATTCCCACCTTAACTAGCGAAAAAGCAGTTCCAATATTTTGAAAGCAAGCACTTGCGAAAGGTTTGCATTTTATCTTGTAAATAATGTTTCATTCAAAATATTTTCATAGGGGTGACAGAAGAGTGAAGGGGGCAAAATAATTAGATTTTTATACGCTTGCTGCATAAGGTGCAAAATCTATCTACAACTTACAATAAAACTTGAATATTGATCATTTTGCAGAACGCGCGAGAAGAAATCAAGAGTGCAAAAACAAATCTCTTCGTTTTATTCATTAATATGCTTCCAAGATAAAGTCCATAATCAATCAAGGTGTATTATGCCTTTTTATTGAAAGCAATAAATGATCATTATCAAATAAACATATCATGTGTATTATGGGACTTGTGTTAGACAATTATACATAGGACAATGCTAAATAATGCTTTAAGAAAATGTTAACTAGTGCTTTAAATGTTAACTAGTGCTTTAAAGCACTAGTTAAAGAGTCTAATATAGTAAAATGTTATTAAAATTTGTATATTTAATATTTTCAAAATATAAAAAAATTGTTCTTTTTAACATAAAAAATTTGACTATTTTAGCTAGTGCTTCAGGGTACTAGTTAGCATAATCTTTATATATAATATAGGAGCAAACCATTAAATCAATCTTTGTCTCTGTAACTTGATCTCAATTAGATCTTTGACTCGTTCAATATCTCTAAATCAGTCTATATGTCAAATGTTTTTCAATTTTGCCCCTGCCTGAACTTTTGTTTTTATTGGTGTCAAATAAGTTGATGTTTTCATCTACTTCATATTAAAATAGGCCTTAACATTTTTAACTTATTGTCAAATCAATCCGTATCTTTGCCAAAAAAATATCGCATAATCATTGTTTCAAATTGACTATTAACTATATGTCACTTAAATTATGTAATGTCCCTGTTCACATGATATTTAACATTTTTTAATAACGCATTTAACAGTGTTAAAAAGCAAATGTTAACACAGAAACTAAATTAATAAATGTTTAGCAAGGAGAAAAATTAATTTAAGATGTTAAAAAAAAAACTATTTAAATTCGAGTTATATAGATGGAGGACCAATTTGGTAGTTAGATATTGATGATTAATTAATTAAAAAACAATGGTTAAGAAAAAAGGTAGACTATTGGTGAGTGGTACAACATCTCCATCTAAAAATCCCAAAACCCATTCTTATTCTCATTTTTCTTCACTCACTAACTCACCATAGTCACCACCATCTTTGTCATTTTCTTTTGGGTCCATTTCTTTGTCAATATTATTCACAATAAATTCTCCTCCATTTCCACCACATCACACCACCACTCAAAAAATTTCAAATAAAACAATAAATATTCTACTATTCACATATTCATACTTTTCTCTTTCTCAAACCCAAATTAAAAAATGTGGGTATTTCCCTGATCCCAACTTCCAAAATCATCATCATCATGAATCAAAGAGAATGGGTAAGATTCAAGGTTTGTGTGAGAGAATTCATGATTGGGGTTTCAGAGTTAACAGTTGAGTTTGCCAAAGGTTGCAGAGACATAGTGAAACAAAGCTTAGTCAATGAAGATTCTTATATTGTAAGAAAATTTGGTAAAAGTTCTTACATTGGGAAGAGAGTAAGAGAACCATGTAACAAGATTTTCCAAAAATTGTGTTTTTTTAATGACTATTTGCCTGAAGATAAAGACCCACTTCATGCTTGGTCTGTTATATTGTTCGTTTCTTTTCTTGCTTTCTCAGGTTAATTTCAATGCCATTTGTTTCCTTTTTTGAGGGTTTTTAATTATATATCATAAATTTTGAATCTTTTTGTTTTTTTGAAGTTGTAGATTCTTAATTAATGCTATAATTGAATTCAATTTGCATATTTTGATGTTGGTGGAATGTATTAGGAATAGGTCAATTTAGGATTGTTCTAAATTGGGATCATAGTTACAGTTATGCTGCCAATTGTGATATTGTGACGAAATGTGGGTGTTTTTTTACCGCAATTGTGGTTGCGAATTGCGATTATGTTGCAAAGACGTTTAAAACTTATATATTGTGGTCGCAATTGCAGTTGTAGACTGCAATTTAGTACTACGAATGTAGGTTGTATTGTTCCCATGTTTGAATCTTTTTGTTTTTTTGAAGTTGTGGATGCTTAATTATCATAAAGTTTGAATCTTTTTGTTTTTTTAAAGTTGTGGATGCTTAATTAATGCTATAATTGAATTCAATTTTTACATATTTTAAGGTTGGTGGAAGTGGAATGTATTAGGAATAGGTCAAATTAGGTATGGTTCTAAATTGGGATTGTAGTTGCGGACTTGCGGTTATGCTGCGAATTGTAATATTGTGACGAAATGTGGGTGTTTGTGACCGACTGCAATTGTAACAATTGCAGTTGTACATTGCAATTTAGAACTATGAATGTAGGTTATAAATCGAGGTGGTGTTGTTCCCTTGTTTGATTTTAGTGGTTGATCTAGCTTCAATTGTGTTCGTGTTGTGAGACATTAAAATTAGGATTGGTCTGAGTTATTGGCAACCAATTTCTGAAACCCTGACTCTCAATGTTTTTACTGGAATCCTAGAAGGATTTATTGTATTGTAGTTTTCAGGTTGTTTGATTTTTTTTAGAAGTTACTCCCTCCGGTACTTATTATAAGAAGAAATTTGGTTTTTAGGTTCATAGAATGTTCGATGTATCTAATTCATAATGTGGACTAGATACATTAAACATTCTATGAACCTAAAAAGAAAACTTTTTATAAGAAGGACTAGAGTGAGTAATATTATATGTCTAATGTTTGGTCTCCTCGAGATTATCTGATTAACTGATTTGGTTGATTTATTTGCAGCGTTGTATGTAAATTTTGAGCACGATCCATCTGAACCACTTGTGAAACAAGTATTTTTGCATCCTGCTAGTGCTACCCGCATTGTACTTCCGGATGGACGATACATGGCATATAAGGAGCAAGGTGTTTCGGCTGACAGAGCTAGATTTTCAATTATTGCTCCTCATACTTTTCTTTCCTCGAGGCTTGCAGGTTGTTTGAACTTTAAAGCTTCGGTTGTTTCTTTTGAGGTTTCTGTGTTGACCCTTAGTTTGAAGCATTGTTGAAGGTTTCTGTTTTTGAAATTGTGTTTGATATTAGGAATTCCTGGAGTTAAAGATTCATTGCTGGAAGAGTTCGGCATTCGCTTGCTCACTTATGATCTGCCTGGTTTTGGTGAGAGTGATCCTGATCCCAAACGAAATCTGGAATCGTCAGCAATAGATATGTCGTTTTTAGCCGATGCTCTTGGTGTTGACAAGTTTTGGGTTATTGGTTACTCTAGTGGAAGCAAGCATGCATGGGCTGCACTTAGATACATACCTGATAGACTTGCAGGTATTAATGTCATTTTTGTCTTATACTATTTTTATTTACATACAACTTTTACCTTGATGAAATTTTTATTCACCTTTTGACTAACAACTATCATGTTCTTATGATTTATTAGTGTTCTTCATTTCATTTTGTTGATGACTTAAGTTTTTTCCCCTTACTAAAACATTTGTATAACTTGTTTAAAGCGAGTTAAAAGTAAGTTTCCATCATGTAGATGTAAATATTACTATTCTAAAATTGTTGCTGGTCTCTACGTGTCAGTGTCATGTTCAATGTCTGTGTCTGTTTCAATGCTTCATACTAGTGGCTCAAGCATTATGAAATTGATCAGTCAGATGCTGTGTATTAACTCTCAGGTGCTGCCATGTTTGCCCCGATGGTGAATCCATATGATCCTTTGATGACAAACGAAGAGAGACGAAGAACATGGAACAAATGGACGCGAAAAAGAAAATTGATGTACTTCTTAGCTCGAAGGTTTCCTAGACTTCTTTCTTTCTTCTATCAGCGAAGTTTCTTGTCAGGGAAGCATGGTCAGATTGATAGGTGGCTGTCTTTATCTCTTGGAAGTCGGGTAAGGGAAACTTTGCTTATCTCTTTTGTCTCTTAGTCAACATGTACATATTTGGCTTTGGGTGTTCTGCATTTCGATTGATGTACACTATCACCCTATTTGGATAAATTGCTTAATTAAGCGCTTATAGCTTAAATGATATAAGTGAATATTATATAAGTACTTGTGTATAAGCTATTTTTGTAACAAAAGGATAAAGTGAAGTCAAATTGTGTATAAGCTAACCTGGAGAGCTTATGAAAATAAGTTGAAAAAAACTTATGGACATGTGATAAACTGTTTCCGAAGCTGTCCAAAACAGTCTCACAACTTCACAAGTACTTTTGCCAGTAAATAAGGTCAAATAATTCAACCCAAACAGACCCTTAATGCTTGTCATCTATATCCTAGTTAGATGGACTGAGTATTAGAGGTACAACTGATTCTGATAAAGAATATATGGTAGAGGGCCTATGCTCAAGGATATGATTCATTTCTGTTCTGCCTTTGCTCAAATATCAAAGTTGAAAACCATAACTTATTATTTATTGGAGTTTTGTTGAAATCGATAGCAGTAAGACATTTTAAACATGCATTAAATATACAGAACCCAAGCTCACTAATCTAGTGAATTACGTGTAACGTAAAATCCGTGTTTCCAAAAGTTGGTTCTGATGGCTTAGGCTATCCCAAAAGTTTTAAATAGAATACTTGAACATTTTCTCACGGAAGATCTCAATGCCCTTTTCAGGATAAAGCACTAATGGAAGATCCAATCTATGAGGAATTCTGGCAAAGGGATGTGGAAGAATCGATCAGGCAAGGAAATGCGAAACCCTTTGTGGAGGAAGCTGCTTTGCAGGTATCAAATTGGGGTTTCAGCCTTTTAGACCTCAGGTTGCAGAAACGAAAGCTCAATAGGAATGTGCTTAATTGGCTTAAGGCAATGTTCACTGAAACTCAGGAGTATACGGGCTTTCTCGGTCCAATACACATATGGCATGTGAGTGCATCTATGTTTTGATCCTTTGATTCCCCTATATATGAAGGTTCATTTACATAAATCATTCGGTAATAATACTTAATCAGAATTTTCTGCATGCATTTCTAATCTAACAGTTTCTAACACAACCTTTATCAGCAATGATAATGTGCAAATATGAAAATATTAGCTTTTAAAGGATATACGATTAAGTATGTCGCATAAAAACATCATTGAGAGCTGTTTTTCTTTTTTGCAACTCCAATTTGTAAACTCCTTTTACACCTTTCGCTATTTCTTTCCACTTTTCCTTAAGATCACTTGTGATATCTTCTATCGACTACCGGGTGTGTGAAATATTTTAGGTTCCAATAATTAAGCATACTAGATTTGAGGATCCGAATCTCTGCTGTCAGGGAATCTGTGTGGCCACTGGCCACACCGTTAGCAAGTCTAGACAGTCCTATCAAGATTGGATGGTTCAAATTTTGACTTTAATCCTTATTAAATCTCTTTAAATCCTATTTACCAAGCTTAAATCAGTTAGTCCAGATTCGCTGTCTACGTGACTATACAGATTCGCTGTCTAGATTTGCTGTCTATGTGACTACAGATTTCTTGACCGAAAAGATACTGGATCCCTCTGTTTGTTTGCATGCTCTAATTCATTTTTCAATTTTCACATATGTGACCCTCTTTTTGGGTTGGTGAAAATATAACTTATTGCAGTGCAATTGTTAACAGGGAATGGATGATAAAGTGGTTCCACCATCAATGACTGATTTTGTGCATCGCGTACTACCTGGAGCAGCAGTACACAAACTCCCATATGAAGGCCATTTCACCTATATCTACTTTTGTCATGAATGCCATAGACAGATATTTACAACACTTTTCGGAACCCCACAAGGCCCTCTCATCCTCGACGTTCCTTTAGAAGTAGATCCAAATACCCTAGAAGCCAATGTTGAAAGTGCCACAAATTAAAAATACACAAAAGGATACAATGCTATTTTTTTTTTTTTTTTTTTTTTATTTTCCGTTTTTCTGGCCAACATCATCGCAATTGTATGATGTGTATATACATATAGTTGAGCTTCATCTCCAATGGAGCAGCATAGGAAAGGAAATAAATCAGTGTTTCTGTCCTTGTTTTTGGGCTGTTGAACTGGTCCGTCTTTCAAAAATGTTTTTGAGTGATGCGTTGCGCAATAACTGCAACAACTCCATTACCTCCACCATCCTCGTAAACAAAACTCAAAATTTGCTTTTGATAGTAGTCTGATACTTTTCTTTGATTAAATGATAGTAGTATGATTTTGTTTCTTTTTATCAAATAATAGTAGTCTGATATGACACAACAATTGGAGTTCTGAATCATTTAAAAAAAATGATTTAGTGCATATATTTTTGTTTTCTAAGTTATGATGAGAATTGAGAGCAGTTGTGTAGTTAATGTAGGTTTTTTATTCTTGGAGCTATGCCTGTAGCAATTGTTACAGCAGGATTATCATTATGATGGCAATGGATAATAGCATTATACCATGCTTATTTTTGTTACACCATTTTCGATCAAGTCTTTCATAGTCACAAATTTTAGGTTCACCCAAACAATGGTAGTCGGTATTTGTTGGTTTCGTAAGCCAAATTGATCACAAATATAGTTGAAAAAGTGTTAAAAAGTTTAATAGAATTCGAATGGGCTAAAAAATATCTCTAAATCTCTGGCGTGAATTATAAATTTGATTGATAGTAGTTGCACTAAGACGACTTCTCTTCTTCAATGTCGTTAGAATATTTCTTGGAATAATTATATTGTCTGTCATTTTAAGAATACGGTGATCTTCTCCTTCGGTTTTAGCTGCTCTCCATATGTAAGACCTTGGAATATTTCAATCTTTTTATGATTGTGCTCCCTATTCACGACGTTAAGGCTCCACAGACCACCACTCAAAAGATAACTCTTCAGTCTAAATGAACAACTACATTTCGAGGTTGGTATGTCTTCAATCATGACTCTTGATGATGTATTTCCTATATTCACCACCTCTTTGACATCCAAACACAACAATTTCTTTTCTATTTTTCCCCCATTATCAAATTTTGAAACAATTGTAAATCCCAACTTCTCTGCTTCACCTCGAACTCATGCAATCATATCATGAAGTAAAACTTCCTATCAATCGTGAACTATACACAAACATCAACCTTGGGCTCCACAACCTTAGGTCATCCCATTAGACAGTTAGCATATCGTGAAAACAAGGAAACATGCTAAATGGAATGAGGGTATTCATTCCTCTCATGTTCTCCGTTCTCATCATCTCTTTTTCATGGAATATGAAGGTTATAATCTTCTTTAATATGCAAATATGTTATAATATTGTATCTATTGATCCATTTTCTTATCTATTGATTTTAACAATTAGTATCAAAGCTTACTACACGTTATGGATATTGTGACATGAACAGTATGAACCTTATTTTGATTGAAGCAATCGATGTATTATTCTGTTCTTATTGAATCTTTAATGTTTTTGAATTCTATTATTCGGGTTTGTATAAAATAATATACTGATGATGTGCCTTATTGAGAGAGGGCCATACCTTTCTTTAAAAGTTAAGTGTGGTGTTTGTGAGTCTTGTTTTCTCGTATTAAAACAAGTCTTCGATAGTTATATGAACACAAGTTTGGGCACATTCACTTAAAATGCATAACTAATATTTAATCATATTGTTGTTTTGGGTATAGTAGCCATTAAAGACTCGAACAATATAATTGTGTGAGTGGGAAATCCAAATTTCGGTCATTCCAACAAATTCTATTGCCCCAAAAAAAAAAATTTATTTTTGTCTTAATTGAATACCATAATATTTACGTATTTGTGTTTTGTAAGAATTTTGATTGAATATCATAAGATCATTTATCATGAAATTGTCTTTTAAAATACATTAAAATCTTAGTTCAAGAGACTCTTGCATTACACTTCAATTTAAAATCCATAACACATGACAATTAATTTAGATTCTCTAAGATGTAAATGAGTTGAGCAAAACGGGAACATTTGGCCAAAACAATTAAGATCAATCCAATTTGACGATTTGAGTTTGATAAATGGATAATAGTGGAATTAAGTTGCACCATATTTAGACTTTCTTTGGATGGAAAAAGAAAATGAGAGGAAAGAAAGTAGAAAGAAAGATTGTTGAAGGAAAAAAAAAAGTAAAAAATAAGAGAATTATTTTGGTTGTTTGGTACAAGAGAAAATGAAAAAAAAACCTGAAAAGAAAAAAATAAAAAAAAAATATATATATATATATATATATATATATATATATATATATATATATATATATATATATATATATATATATATATATGTCTATGGTAGTTTGATAACGAGTGTTAACCGAGCATATAATTAAAAAATTGTCAAGTGCATTACTGAAAATAAATAAAAAACAATAAAAGAAATAAAATATCGAGCATTGTCCTTTCGATAAAGTTAATAAAAATACGGAGCAACAAGTTTATTCCGTCAAAAAAAGTTTATTTGTCTTTTCAAGTAAAATATGGAAGTCTAAACTTCTTTCTGTCAAATTCTAGCACCGAGAAAATATGTTGAGGCGGGCCCAACAAATTCTTTCTCTTCCCTCACATGAAGCCCATATACGCGATACGATATTGATACGAGAAATTTTTTGATGCGATACGGCCGCAATACATTATTTAAAAAATTAAATATATAAATGCACAATATATAACATAACTAAAATTAATAATGATAATAAATTAACATTTAAATTACTCAAAATAAGTAAACAAATGACAATTACATATCTTAAATTAAATATTATTATCCAAAAAGTACATAATTAGTATTATCCCAAATTTTTTTTAGTAGTATCCAAAAAATACAGTTAATTATCCATAAAAAAAATCATACTTTAACAATCACTACTTAAGAGAAAATATGAATAGTATCAGTCTCATCTTCTTTGTTTTCATCATCAAAGAACACTATTTGTCTGATATTTATCTAATATGTGTATTAAAGAAATATCCGACACGTATCAGTCATTTATTTTTTAAAAATAATATTAATTGTCTGATACTTTTTTCGATACGGATATCGAAAGGTATCAATATGTATCAATATTAGATATGTATCGAATACGATATTTGATCATTTTTAAAATATCGGAACTCACTTACTCTTCCCTCGCATTCTTTCCTTTCTCTTTCGGGCTAAACAAATGGACCATTAATAACAAAATAAGGTTGAATTACTTTTTTTAAAAGAATATAATAGGTTATCATTTATAACATTACAATATAAATTTGCTTTTTTTTTAAAAAAAAAAAAAAAAACGAATGTGAGCAATCCACTGAAATTCTCTACATGATGATCTGGTTTACAAATATGAGTGTTAATTGAGAGACTAAGTGGCTAGATGTGAGAATAATTTAGGGACACTTTAGTTGATTTTTATAGTTTAGAGACTAAATAATATGTTGGGAGAATAATTTAGGGGCTAATTTAATTTTAATAGTTTAGGAATTAAATTAATGAAAAAGTAATAATAGTGAATTCTAACATGGACCACTTCTTCAAGTGGTTTATGGTGGATCATTTATGAAAAACCCTATAACGAATACGAATTTTACAAAATCCACCGTTGGATTGAAAGTTTATATCATATAGATCATCTATAGAAAATTTTAGAAAAATTGAAAATCATTTGATATGTTATTGAGATCCATCAAGATTAACGGTTTATTAAATATTGTAAATCTTGATAAATCCCAATAAAATATCAAATGATTTTCAATTTTTTTAAAATTTTTTATAGATGCTCTATATGATATAAACTTTCAATCTACCAATAAATTTTATAAAATTTATATTCGATAGATCACATGTTCACGGTGGACCACTTGTGAAGGTAGTCCCTGTAACATTAGCCATAGTTGAATATCATATATTTATTGCGTCAAAATAAAAATAAAAATCATATCTCCCTTCGCATGGCATGTCACCATTAAACAAACAAACAAAGAGCACGTTAAGGTCTCCATTGGGCAGCAGCGGAGTGCAAAAGCGCCGTGTTCTCTATTTATAATCGTCAGTCACCCCTTGAATGTCGGCACCGCAAAGACTACTCTTCTCCAATCTCTCTCACATTCTCCCAATTCCTTCTCCTCTCTCTTCCTTCAAATCTAGAACCTTCTTTTTCCTTCCATTCTCTCGCCCTCACTTCACCCTATCTTCCTCACTCTCACTACCAATGCCTCGCAATCAGGTACACTTTTCCCCTTCCTTTTAATTTCGGTTCCGTTTTTTACTCATCAATTCGATTATGAATTAATATCATTGGAGTTGAAATTTGAGAATCTGTTCACGATAACCGTTTTTTCCTATGATCGGTGATAATGTTCAATTTTGTGAATTCGGAATTTGTTTCTTTGTTTTGCAGCGAAGTGGAGGTCACCGTGGAGAACAGAGATGGAAAGAGAAGCCAAAAACTGAACCGCAAGTATCAGCTGGTGGAGTTGCGGAAACGGTTACTAACAAACTTTCTGGAATTCATATTGGTGAATCTAGCGTGGTTCAGCATGGTAATAAGGTTACTTCGACGGCGATTTGGAAACCGAAATCTTATGGAACTGTTAGTGGAGGAGCAGCTGTAACTGAAGTTGAACGCACGCCGGTTGGTGAAGTAAAGGTTGATGGTTCAGGTGTAAGTTCAACTCAGAGAAGTAATGATAGTGCTAGTTTGAGTAACTCATTTCGAAGTAATTTGTTGGAGAGTTTTACTGTGGATAATTCCACTTATGCTCATGCGCGAATAAGGGCGTCTTTTTACCCTAAATTTGAAAATGAGAAGTCTGATCAAGAGGTATGTGATTCATGTCTTAGTTTTACCCCAAATTTGGATGTTTTATTGTTGAAATTTCTCATCTAAATATGTGAAGCATGGTTGTTAAATAGAAGTTATAGTGGCGCTATACCACTATAGTGTAGTGAAATTTAGACAAACTGTTATTGTTATGCAATACAGTATTTAGTACAAAAGTTGTTAAATAGCGGCTATTGTGGCGCTATAGCACTATAGCTAGCATAGAGGAATTTTAACAATCTGCGATTGACAATGCTTTTGAAGATTAGATTATATTAGATTAGACAATCATAGGCAATTTTTATGGAAGCTTATGTAGTGTAGGAGTTTAAGATGATGGGAGGTGTATGAAGTTGATATTGGGGAGAGTTTGAGGGAAAATTGGGACAAAAATGGTTATGATTTGCTCTTGCATTCAAAGTTAGTATTATGATAGAAACCAACTGCTATAGAAGAAAATAAGGAAAATCACTTTGATATCGCAGAACTTCGAGGGTCTGCACCTCCCAATGCCAAAATGGCCACTTTCCTGTAAAATCCCAAATACCCTTTTTTCTTAACTACCCCTTCTATTTATAGGCAACACCTCTATATTACAATTATTTTCAATATAAACTGCCTATTTTAATCTAATTGTAGTTCCATATGACTAGTATTTTCTAAAACAATTGCCTACTAATAATAACTAACAAGGCCCATTATTATTGTTATCCTAATTAAGGGCCCATACCTAATACAGTGCTAGAAATATTTATAGAGTTTGGCATTGATTAATTAACCCAGTTTCAGTGAAGTTTAACTATCGTTATGACTAACTAACTACTGCACAGTAATAGTAGGATGGAATGAACAGTTCTAGAATGGAGCTTTATCTCATAAAATCTATGAAGCACAAACACCAAACATGACACTGACACTGACACTGACACTCACACATAGACATTGGTAATAATTTATGAAAATGGAAGCAATTGAATACAACTATATGTATCGTACACTGGACACACCTTTAATCCGAAGTGTTGGTGCTACATGTTGAAAAGATTTCTTTTTTATCAAGGATATTAGCTAAATTAACTCCAAATAATTGCACATTTGCTAGCACTGAAAATTCTCTCATGAACGAAGGAATCAGAGTTTTCAAGTGTAGACTCTAAGAGATTGATCCCAACAACCACATGGTCTATTATTATGCAGGATTCTAATTTCTTAGAAACAATATTGGAATAAAATGTTTTTACTTGTTTGTGTCTGAATTTTCTTTTTAAGATTTTTGATTGAGGATTGCATTCTTCTGGATAATGAGATCATTTTCTACTTCTGTATTTACCTATGTGTTTGTAGTTTTGAAGCTTTTATTTATCAGTATTTTATGTTCCTGCAGACAAGGTCAAGGATGATTGAGTTGGTATCAAAAGGCTTAGCTACATTAGAGGTATGGTGGTTGTAGTGTTGTATTTGCATACAATTTTGTAACGTTATAGTTTTTATTTTTTTGTTGCGGTTATCTGCATACTAGTTGGCTGAACTTTGATTGAATTGTTTCAGTGGTGGACTTGATTTTATTGACTTGTGTGTGCAGGTTTCACTTAAACACTCTGGCTCTCTTTTTATGTATGCGGGTCATGAGGGTGGAGCTTATGCAAAAAACAGTTTTGGAAATATGTATGCTCACAAGAGATTACGTCTTTCTTTATGTTCCTCTTTCTATTTAGCTTGCGCTTAATGTTTTCTTTCCTTTGCCGTGATTGATGGTCACGAGCAAATGGAAAATAGGATGAAATTATCGGAATGGTTTTTCTTCTAGGAATATGATTGTTGTAGTGATCCATTTCTGAATGCATTTACTTAATTATTCCACTTTATGTAACTTCTTTTTTTGTTGATTATGCCTGCTTTTCTTTCTATGCAGATATACTGCTGTTGGTGTATTTGTTCTTGGGAGGATGTTTTGTGAGGCTTGGGGAACTGAAGCTTTAAAAAAGCAGGCTGAATTCAATAGTTTTCTTGAGGTGAAATTATAAAGAAGGAATTAATAATGGATGCAATTTAATAGCACCATAGGATTCTGTAGTAGTGTTAGCAAATGCATCTCAAAAGATAGGATCAGTTTTAGTTGCAAATATGTTTGGCAATTTCAACTATATTATTACTGAGAGCATGAAATAAATGTTGGAAATTAGAAATGAAATGCAGGAGTATATTTTTTTCTTTTTCTTTTCTACATTTTGCTCACGGATACTAATAAGACATCTATCGGCTAAACCCACTTGGGTTGGTCTAGTGGTATTGGCTTGGGACTTGGGAGTATGCTCCTCCTTGAGGTCTTGAGTTCGATTCTCTTTGGTGCCAATTTGGTGGGCTAATTAGGTTCTTAAAAAAAAACACATCTATCGGCAGAATTCGGGATACATTTCCTGGTTCAATTGTAGAGGTTTGATTGAGGAGAATCATTTAAAATTACAATATGAGTTACTTATTTTGAATATTTGCTATTAATTGCTAATGTCTATCTGCTGAAATTTCTCCCACATTTATTTCTTTGGGCTGTGTTTTCCAACCACCTGCAGGGTTGATGATTGAAGTGTGTAAATGATTAGCTTATTAATAATATGATAGCTTTTCAATACATGGTTTATGATTACTTTGACAGAAGTATTTCTCCCCTTCCCATTTCCCAACACACTTTCCGGTTCATGTGGCTGTTAATTGAATTCACTGTATAACTATAATTTGATATACTGTAGTATTGTATTTCTACCTTCATTTAATTCATTATTAGTTGTGTTCAAGCTGAAGAAGTACTATTATCTTCTCTTTCAGAGAAACCATATGTGCATATCAATGGAATTAGTAACTGCTGTTCTTGGAGACCATGGCCAACGTCCTCATGAAGACTATGGTAAAATTCTTTGTTATTTTGAATAGTATAGTGTTTTTAGATTCATTTGAAAAACACATTCCACATTGGAAAATACATTACAAGTTGGAAAATAAAATTCATAATGTTATCTACAAAAGGAAGACTTTTACTGCGTGAACAAAATTAGCCTAAATTTTATGTATAAAATAGACTTAAATATGTTTCTGGTCTCTATAATATACCTTCTTTTTTTTGTTGCACTTGTTTTAATTTATTTGAACTAACCCCTATTATATAGTTTTTATTCTTTTTGATCATGGCCATTAACATTATGCCCATGTCTGACATTTCATAAGACATACTTTATACAATTTATATTTTAGTCCCTGTTTCACCATCTCCTACTCCCTTTCCCCCTTGCCTTCCCCTTTTACAGCCTCCCCCTTTCTAGCAACAATGGAAAAAAAATAAAATAATAACAGGGCGAAGTTTGAAAAAAAATCTTTTGAAATGACTAAAACGAAAAATGAGGAATATCATAGGGACCAAGATACAATGAAGTAAAGCCTACCCATGAGCCACCTCAGCACTTAACAGTCTCATGCTAACGATAAGGGTAAAAACAATGAAAAAATAATAATAATAACAGGGAGAGGTTTGAAAAAAAATGTTTTCAAAGGACTAAAACGAAAAATGAGGAATATCATAGGGACCAAGAACATGTTTAAGCCCATAAAATATTTAATAAAGGTCAAATTATCTGCTATTAGCTATTTTAGATTTCAGTATTGATTTTAAGGAATATTATACAGATGTATGTTTTAGGTGTATGGTAATTACTTATAGTATGTAATTTTCTTTTAGTGTGCCTGAGTTATAGGGTCTACACCTGAGATCTTTCAGTAATGCTGTATCTTATTCTCTCTGATACAGAATCTTCAATGTTAGTGTAATTGAAAGACCCATGGTTCGTAGTTTTCTCTAGTATCATGAGTTCAAAAGGGAGTGTGTTATTACCTAACTGTCTGAGTTATTCTTACCTGGAATTGTGTGATGTTGTAGTATTATTTCTTATCATATATTCATTTGTATTTATTGCTCTGAGCAGTGGTGGTTACAGCAGTCACTGAATTGGGAATTGGAAAGCCAAAGTTCTATTCAACCCCTGAGATAATTGCTTTTTGCAGAAAATGGCGATTACCAACAAATCACGTGTGGTTGTTCTCAACAAGGTGAACATTTAGTATTTAAATAGTTGTTCTTTATTACTCAACTTTTATAAATGACTCAAGTATGATATATTTTTTTTAAAAATCTGGTTTCTTCAAAGAATTTGATATACTGAAATTAATTAGTGTTTCATTAGATTTAGAAGCACTGAATACCTTTTGTTTATGAAATGTGTAATTATGTGATTAAAATCTGATGGTTGGTATTCTATTTAATAAGTTGAGATTTCTGGTGTGTGGGATCAGCTTTTCTTTGTATATATATAGTAATATATAATATAGTATAATATAATAGTAAAACTTTTTGATTGAGATCGTTTATGTAAATGTAGAAAATCAGCCTCTTCCTTCTTTGCTGCCTATGATGCCTTATATGAGGACGGCACTGCAACTTCTGTATGCAGCACCCTTGACGAAATTGCCGACGTATCTGTACCAGGTATGAATGTTAAAGTTAGCACTATTTATTTAACTTGAAATTGTATCTCATTCCCCACATATATGAAGAAATGATATTTGATAAAAAATTATTATTTTTTTAAATGAAAACAGAGGAGGAAGAATATTATGATTATTATTATTTATTTATTTAGGGGGAGTGGGGAGACACATGCACTTGACTATGTATGTCTTCGGTGGGTTTTGATAAAAATCTTGCATTAGCACCCATAGGATGATAAAAAAAATGATGAATCTAAGAATATGTTATGAATGCCTTTAAAAAAAATTTGAAGCTTTTCTCACCAGCTTTGACGAGATATTCGCCGACTTAGTCTCTTCAATGCTTCCCCATCAACATCGCTACTAATGTCCCTGGTTTGTCTCTTGTGGCTGTTTAAGAGTATGAATTCATAGATTACAAGCTCTGGTATTCTATTTAATTTTTGGTAGTTTATCATATGTGATAAAGAAGAATCTTATGGACTATATCAATTCCACTTGATGTATTTGTTTATGGGTTTGCTGCATAATAAACAAGAAACTTGTGAAGTATTTGTTAACAACTTATTTTTATGCCCTTTTATTTGAGGAAAAGTTCAAAACATGAAAAAAAATGGCTTACTATCACCATCGATCGATCAATGTCATGTTATTAATTTGAGCCTCTTGGTACCTTAGCTATTGGAAAGGTTCTGTATGTTTGGGAATTTCCTGGACTGAGTTAGGGAAAAAAGAAGACATGTGTTCTCCAACAGGAAAAAAAGGAAAAATAAAAAGACATGCGTTTTATATTCCAATAATTAAAAAATAACGTGTTAAAAGTTTCTAAACAGGTTGAATTGGGCATCAGGTAGAGAATTTTAAAATAGAGGTGATGTGGCCCAATAATTGAGTGTGTGTATAAAATAGGGTGTTTGAGAGATTGCCCATAGCACTTTTCATCTTTTTAATTTAAAGTTTTTGAATAAAATTTAACCCAATGATGTGATTAGAACGATCTCGAACATGATCAATCTCCCTCGCCCAAAATAAAAAACTTCCAACCTAAGCCGGTCCAAATGGATGTTTCAAAATTAAGTAGGTTTGTAGTTGTCGTTCCATTTATGAACTCAATTATCTTTGCACGAGCTTTTTGTGAAATTCACTGCATTTTTACATATATTTGTATAACTGCAGCTTCAAAAGACCACGTGAAAGCCCAAGGTGAAATTTTAGAGGGTCTTGTTGCTCGTCTTGTGAGCCATGAGAGTTCAAACCATATAGAGAAAATTTTGAAGGAATTTCCTCCTCCACCTGCTGATGGAGGTATGCTTATTGATTCTCAAAATACTTATTATTATTATTTTCTTAGTTGATGCCATGATGTTTATTGCTATTTATTTATTTATTTATTTACTTATCAACATATTCACACATATTCAATTTCTTAGTTTATGCATTTTCTTACTTATGCCCATCCTTGGGGTCTTTAAACCATTATTTAGTCCAAGGTTCCTGAAAATCAGATTATAATTATAATTGCAAACAAAATAGCTGCCTCACTGTACAAGCATACTTTCCTGACACGCCAAAATACCCCCCCCACCCCCCCTTCACCACACACACACACACACACTGTACATATTGCAATTTTAAATAATTTCAAATTTTCTTTTCTATTTCAGCTGCCCTCGATTTCGGTCCAAGTCTAAGGGAAATTTGTGCTGCCAACAGATCTGATGAACAACAGGTACTGGGTACTTTATTACCATGATTCAGAGTTGTGATATTGCAATTCTTGATGTGGATATGGACCCTCTAAAATTAAGCTTATATTGCCATCATGTCAAATCTAAGAGAGACAGTAACTAAGAGACAATAGTAGAATCCTATCTAGCAGGAAGTTTGGGTTGCCTGCTTCCTTGTTCCAGGGTGTTGTTTCTGTTCGGTTTCTTCAGAACAATGGATTCATTGTTTAGGAACAAAATTGGGTGGACCTGAATCCAGATGAATTTAAAGTCATATTTTTTTTTGTTTTCACCCTCTGGTTCCTAGGGGAGGGGGTCCTAGTAGTCCAGAGTTCGGGGCAAGTTCTGGCATCAAGTGGTTTCAGTCCCCTTCCAAATGCAGTTGCGGGGGATTTAAAGTAATTTAATATTGTGATTTGGTATTCTTCTGCAGCAAATGAAAGCGCTTCTTGAGAGTGTTGGTAGCTCATTTTGTCCTGATTACTCAGATTGGTCTGGGACTGATGCTGCTGATGTTCATTCAAGAAATGCAGACAAATCTGTTCTTCCAAAGTTTTTACAATCCCATCCAGCAGACTATTCAACAAAAAAATTGCAGGTCAGTCTAGACAATCATATTGTTAACGTTACAAATGGAAATTTTTTAATTTGACCATATTTTGTGTACTAAATTCTGTTCATGTGTAAGTTTGTAATATCTCCTGATTTTTATTGTATTGCCAAATTACACATTTCATGTCTTCCTTTTTGATGAATTATTTATCTGTAATATGAAATAGTATACTGATAGTCGTTTCTTGATTTTAATTGATTGCTTTATTATTATTATTATTATTATTATTATTATTATTATTATTATTATTATTATTATTATTATTATTATTGTTATTATTATTATTATTATCATTATTATTATCATTATTATTATTATCATTATTATTATTATTATTATTATTATTATTATTATTATTATTATTATTATTATTATTATTATTATTATTATTATTATTATTATTATTATTATTATTATTATTATTATTATTATTATTATTCCCAATTCTCAAGAAGCACTAACATTTAAATTAAATTTTCCCTTGCAATGTATATTGCATTTCTTTCGACTAAATGCTTTACTGTTTTCTGTTCAGTTCATAGTCATAGCTTTGATTTGGTTTTGAATCAGGAAATAATTCGGTTGATGAGGGAAAAACGCCTCCCTGCTGCATTCAAATGTTACCATAACTTCCACAAAGATGATGCCATATCAAATAACAATCTTTTCTACAAAATGGTCATTCATGTGCACAGTGATTCTGCTTTCCGGAGATACCAAAATGAGATGAGGTTTACTTTCAATCTCATTTACTCGTTTAATTTTCTAAATAAATATTTTAGAACCTTTTCATTATTGCATCATACATTTCTTTGATACCATTCTAAGTTACAAAGTGTTTGTCTCGTTCAGGAAACAACCAGGATTATGGCCACTATATCGAGGTAAATATTATATTTTCCTTTCTTTTATAATGTCTAGTTCCTTTGCCTGAAAACTGTGAGCTAGTGTTGTTGATTTTTTTCTAGATGCCTAGATATATTGTTATCTACATGTAGTGTTCTTCTTTGCTATGTTTTCAGGGTTTGCGTTTAAGAGATGTAAATGGTTTGATTCAAAATGTGAAATAGATAATTTTAACCTCTTCATAGAATATGGTGCATGTGTTTCAAAATTGAGGTTACTTAATGAACGGGGAAATATTTTTACTGTTAAAAATTTCTTTAGATTAAGAAAGCTTTTATTCATCTAAAAGTTTTATATTTCACTCAACTATTACTGAAGTGGATCCTCATGGTATGCTATCTTGCGAAATAGAACACTATAAATGTTTATATATGTATGAAAAACATATAAATGCTGTTCATTATTCTTATTGATTTATACAATTTCTGGTACGTTAATGTGTTTCCAGGATTTTTTGTTGATATTAATTTATTCAAGGCAGACAAAGAGAAAGTCGCTGAAATTTCTAAGAACAACAGTATAAATGAAAGTGGTTGCACCAGTACCGAAAAAGATGATTTTGCTGATGAAGATGCAAATTTAATGGTCAAATTGAAGTTTCTTACGTATAAGGTATACATTCATGTTTGAAATCTCTATGTTAAGAGTCCCATATTAGAAATTGGGTTGGGCCTAACTCACCCATACAAAACCGGCTTGTTAGGTGAGGATTTCCCTCACTTATAAACATATCTTCAAGCCATTTCTCTTCCAATGTGAGACTCTTAACACGCCCCGTCACGCCCAACACTATTAGGCATGGTGTGTGAATATAAATGTTGTGTGACCCGATAGCAAAAACTACCTGATTGCATGCATGTGGCCCGACGAATCTTGGAGGAGGCTTTGATACAATCTTAGAATTTGGATTGAGACTAAATTGAATAATTAATGGATGATTTTGACATTTAAAAAATTTAGAGAACTAAATTGCCTGATCTTTACAATTTCGAGGACCAAATTTGAAGTTTTATATTGCTCTAAATAAAGTTTTAATATGTCATCTTATGCTCTACATCAAGTTTTAATATGTCATCTTATTATTTCTCTCTGTTGTTACCACGAATGACAATTCATTCAGTAACTATGTCAAATATTTGATATAGGCCATTTATTCTTATTAATTAGTATATTATCCCTATTAATGTTCTTATTTTGGTTGGTTTTCCCAGCTGCGAACCTTTCTCATTCGAAATGGATTGTCAATTCTGTTTAAAGAAGGTACAGGTGCTTACAAGGCATATTACCTGAGGTAAGCTGCATTTCTTGTGCACGCACACATGGGGTAGGCCAAAGTTATATCTGAACTAATTTTCTTTTTTCTTGCTTTTATTTCAATGTCGCAGACAAATGAAAAAATGGGGAACCTCTCCAGGAAAGCAGAGAGAACTTAGCAAAATGCTTGATGAATGGTATAGTTCTTGAATCATTGTTCTGGATGACCGCCAACTAGTTTGGTTTCTCCTTAATGTCCTTGTTCTTTCTCTCTAGCACTGTCCTTTTTATCTTTTTTCTACTGTGGTTGATGCAGCTGGTTAAGTTTTTTACTCTGCTTTCAGGGCTTTGTATATAACAAGAAAGTACGGAAAAAGGCAACTTTCATCATCAATATATCTTAGTGAAGCTGAACCTTTCCTTGAACAGTTTGCAAAACGTAGTTCACAGAACCAAGCTCTGATAGGTTCTGCTGGTAATTTAGTTAGGACCGAAGATTTCATGGCCATAGTGGACGGAGGCCTGGATGAAGAAGGTGATCTTGTATCAGAGCGGGATATAACACCATCAGGGCCTAATATCTCAGTCAGAGACACAGTTCCAAAAGATGAAGGGATGATTGTATTCTTTCCCGGTAATTCTTTCACTATTCTTGTTGACATTCTTAACATTTATATTTGCTTGGTCTCCATCTTCAAATTTTCTTCGATAACCCAGAGACTTCAATTGTGTAATTATACTTCAAATGTGATCGTTAAGAATAGGTTTCTATGTGTACAGTGATAAGTGAAGTATTATGAAATATGCCTGCAAGTTGATTGGTTGACTGTTATATTTCGTGAACTGTTCTAATGCATGGAAAAAAAGTTCCAGTCACCAATGGTGTTAATTGAGTCAGGGCTAGAGTAATTGACTGTACGAGTCTAATGATTCCCCCTTCTAGTTCCCTTTCTGGAACAAAATTTTGCAGTTAATTTGCAGTTTCTAGCTTATTAGGTTACTGTATTTGTTTGTCAAAATAGGAGGTTATTGTGTTTGTCATCAATCTATTTAAAAGCATGAACTTAATTATAAGCAAAGGGCTGTAAGTTGAGTTGAAAGAGTTTCAAGGATAATTTAAATATGACTTGCTGGGGTTACGTTTTAATGAGGTACAGAGGAGGTTTTGCATTAGTTTTTTGCTGAATGATTGTGGTAGTGTGATTAAGGCATACTTGATTCTGGTGTTGTTGATATGTGCATTTTCCTCTTTTGATTCTGGTGTTGTTGATATGTATCTAAAACTCACATTCATAGGATTTTGCCTGCTTACAGGAATACCAGGTTGTGCAAAGTCTGCCCTTTGCAAAGAATTGCTAAATGCTCAAGGAGGACTACTGGGAGATGATCGACCCGTTCATAGTCTCATGGGTGATCTAATTAAAGGTAAAATTTCTCCCAACATAGTTAAAAACGGAATATCTTCAATTGAAAAGGTTCCCTACAATGAGTGAAACAAATATTATGCATTCCACTCTTACTTATGGAAGTTGTATAGACTACTGGAATTATATGTTGGGTTTTTTTAGCAGGGAAACCTTAAATGTGGCTTCATAATACTGATATTCTTGGGCGAATATATATATATGGTTATCAATAACTAATGTGTCCCATGGAATATCGACAGGAAAATATTGGCAGAAAATCGCTGAAGAGCGCAAAAAGAAACCAAAGTCTATACTGCTTGCTGACAAGAACGCCCCAAATGAAGAAGTTTGGAGACAGGTCAGTGCTCTATATAATTTTGTTATGGCCTATGGAACTTATTTCTTCCATCCCTATCAGTTTTCCTTTTTATTTACCCCTTAGTTTTCAATTATATATATTTTTTTGCTTTATTCATTTTAAATCAAACTTTCTAATATAAAATAAGATAATAAATTTTTTTGACTGGTAAATAAGATTATATATTAAATACTATAGAAATAAATAATACTAATAATAAAAAATGATGATAATAATATTAATAATAATATAATCTATAATAAAAGTTATTAGAAGTAAGTAATTATATTTTAGATGAAAACTAGGGGTGATCGTATCCAAACCAATCCAAAAGTAAAACCGCAAACCGGACTAATCCAAATCGAAAACCGCATTTAGTTTAAACCGCACGGCTCATTTTTCTTCTAAACCGCACGGTTTGGTTTGCGGTTTTCATTTTAAAAAACCGAACCAAACCAAACCAAACCGCAAAAGTTAACTTAACTATCTCAACTAGTGGCAATCAACTTATTACCTAGTCAAACTTAGCAAGTCAAACCCAAATTGAGTCCATAAAACATTAGGTTTTCAAACCATATAATTTCACGCGATTCAAAACTATACTATTAGGATTAAAAACAAATTCTTATGTGTAAAAGCAATTTATGTATATGCATATTATATCATGTAAACAATAAAATAAATTAAAATTTCCGATGTTTATTTTGTAGCATGTTGATAATATTGTCATATTTTTTATATCGTGATAAACCGCGGAAACCGAACCAACCTTAACCGCATTGATTTGGGTTGGTTTGAATGACTTTTTGAAAACCAACCGAACCTAACCGAACCGCATGCAATTTTATCTCGCGGTTAGGATGATTTTTATGCTCAAAATCGTACCAAACCGCACCGCGAACACCCCTAAATAAAACTGTAAGAAAAGTCCTCATTGGGGGTAATTTATTTCTAGCATCTGGTTTAGTATTTTCATCCTTTCCCTTGATGGTAGAATATTGATTTTTTTTTTACGGTAAAATATTGAATAATTATGGTTGATAGAAAAACAATAAAAAATAGGGGAAAACAAATTTCCTGTTCTTTAAAAACAGCCTGCCCTATTCTTCACTCGAATGTGCCAAAAGATTTATTATTTAATTGCTTTATTAAATCTATTGAGAAAAGTAACTGATTTTTGTGAGTTGAAATGGTCGAACAATTTATATAACACACTCAGCAGGTAAGTTTTGTCCTTAAGAGTATTTCATTGATTTGTGTCAAGAACAGTAGGAGAACATGGCACAGACCAATAATAAGCTCACAGAGTAGTACACAGCTGGGAAGATCAAACCAGAGAAGGTGAGCAAGTGGGATTTGCTGGAATACCCCTAAGTTGCCCAAAAACATCAGGTTTTGTCCTGAAAAATGGTAAAATCTGGAGCATTTTCTGTGAAGCTCAAAACAAAAGGGCCTTTCACTGAAATTTGCCAACTGAGATGGTTATTAAACCATGATGGGTTGTTGATGCCAAAAGAATAGGGAATCACAAGATTATCCCCCAAAAACTGGGGCAAGGTTGGGTTTTGTACTATGCATAGAGTCTAGCTGTGGTTTCAAACTGCGTGACGTCATCAGCAAATAAGTATGTGATGCACTGGCTGTAGAAGGAATTGCCAATTCGTTTTAAGTGTCAAGTATGAATAGATTAGTTTTGGTGTGAGTGCGCACCTGTGCATAGTAGAGTGAAAGGGAGATTGCACCATTCCAAAGCCAGGGCATATCCCCGTTAGAGCTTATGGTGATAACAGGAATGTTCGTTTAGAAATAATAAGATGCTAACAAAGATACTGATAGAACAGGAAAAAGAGAGAGAAAAGAAGAGTTATTTGTCAAAAGAAAAAACAATAGGAAAGAACAATGGTAACCCAGTAAGCAAGGGATATGCCAAAGAAACTCTCCTTTCTATACTAGTTAAATCTCTAGTCAATACAAGGATTTCTCCACCCACTGTGTACAAAAGAGGCTCTCGATTTATAAGCTGCTAACTAGCTATTGACAGAAAACTAACTTGGGCCTGTTTTCAACCCCAGCAGCATTCTGCATTCCTCTTTTTTCTACAATATTTCGTCAAAAAATTCGATTTCGATATTCAGAATGTTGGCTCTACCTTACTAACAGCTAGTATTTATGAAACTTAAACTATACTTTGATTTAAGAGGAATCATTTTTTTTTTGTATTTGGTTTATCAATCTACTGTAGAATCACTCTTGTCTTTGTTTCTTCTACTTTATAAAAAATTGTTAATACATTAAAAACACTTGTTATATATGCAGATAGAAGACATGTGTCACAGAACCAGGGCATCTGCTGTCCCAGTTGTGCCTGAATCTGAAGGTTATCCTTGTTACCAATCCTGAAATTGTTTGTGTTAAATCTATGGTTGATGTTATTGTTTTACAATCTAAGTATTTTTTCTCTCCACAGCATAAAAACCAATTTCGAAGAATTGGAAAATCTTTTCCTGTTTTGCTTGATATGCTTTAGTCACTTGCGTAAATTGAATGTTTATTTGAGTAAATTACACTCTCCTCCTTTCACTGATGCTTAAATCACACTACTCTTCCCTCTTATGTTAAAATATACACTCATCCCCTCTTATGCAAAACTTACTAGAGAAGCTTGAATTTCATTCCCCTCTTATATTAAAACCTATATATTTCTTTATTAAATATTCCATTTTAATATAATCAAACTTGTAATTCATATCTCTTCATTATTTTTTTATTCATGTTGTTAACATATAGTTTTAAATGCTGTCAATTTGGCATAAATTATGAAGCTATACAAAATAAAGTAAAATTTTGGATAAATTACGAAAGCCGATTAAAAGAATATTTTAAATTGAATTTGATATTCTAAAATCATAAAATTAATTGTTATCACAAGAATATTTATTTATGCTAAAATGGACTAAAGTGTATATTTTAATATAAGAGGGGACGGTGGTGTAATTCATGCTTCTTTCAAGGGAGGGGGTTATAATTTACTCTATTTATTTTGCATCAAAACGTGAAGAAATATGGCTTGGTTTACAATAAGAAGTGACGGCTGTGGCATGCTATTTTTTTTTCTTCCAATGAGAACTTGTCTTAATTATAGCTTTCATTATTATCATCTCAGAGTATTCCTCTGTGTTTTACTGTGCAGGAACTGATTCAAATCCATTTTCCCTTGATGCTTTAGCTGTCTTCATGTTTCGTGTGCTTCAACGAGTCAATCATCCAGTATATATGCTTTGTTTTCGTGAATTATGATCCCCAATATTTACACATTTATTACATTCCACTAAATTCATTCGAACTTCAAAATTTTGAAGGGAAATCTTGACAAGGCATCTCCAAATGCTGGCTATGTGCTGCTAATGTTCTATCACCTTTATGATGGCAAGGTATTATGCTTTTTTTTTTGCTACTTCATTTTTGTTTGTATTTCATTATTCTCTAAACTAGCTTTTCCGATGCCTTTCAGAGTCGCAAAGAGTTTGAGGGTGAATTAATTGACCGTTTTGGATCACTTGTGAAGATCCCATTATTGAAATCTGATAGGTAATTTCATCATTTCATGTCATCAACTGCATCGGATTTTTTTTTCTTTCTAATACCCAGGGCCGGCCCCGAGTTTTTAGAGGCCATACGCGAAAAAAAATATGTGGCCCTTTTTAATAACTAAAAGTACAATTGTTTTAAAAAAAAATCCCTTATTTAAATTACAAATAACATAAAAAAAAAGCATTCCTTAAATTAATATAAAAAGATTCATAATATAATCAATAATAATAAAACATTTCCTAGATACTTAAGCTGGAAGTAAATTCGTTAATTAAATACTCTCTACGACCTTAATTATAAGTAAATTTCTACTTTTTAGATTTATTGGATAACCAATGTATTTGGCCTTAATCATAGAGTAGATACATTCATTTTTCAATGAATCTAAAAAGTAAAAATTTGCTTATAATTAAGGCCGGAGGGAGTAATATATTAAACTTTACACCCCATAATTTATTAATACTAGTACTAAGTAAAAGAAATTATGGATCTAACAATTGGACATATGCAATTTTTTGTAATATATTAAATTTTACATCCCTTAATTTATCAATAACATTAATACAATAAAAAAATTGAGGCCTTTATTTTTAGGAGGCCCGGTACCACGGCACATGTTGCACATGTGTCCGGGCCGGGCCTGCTAATACCGTTTAATATTTTAATGAATCATCTTGGTAGTTGGTAGTATTCGCATTGTGTTTATGTATATTTAGTATTTAGTATTGTTTACATTGACCAAAAGTATCCAATGAAATTTATCGCTCCCAGATCCAAAATTTCCAAATGTTATCCTATAAAGTTTGGACTTTGGACAATCTTCATCTCTTGAGCTAACTTCTGTGATGAGATTACTTATTCTGTTGTGCTTTCTCCACTGTGCAGGAATCCCCTTCCTGAGGCAGTGCAGTGCATTTTGGAGGAAGGAATCAATCTATATAAGCTTCACACTAAAAGACATGGAAGGTCAGTTTATGAAATTTCATTTGCCTAAGGTCAACATTGTTTTGCCATAATTTTTGCTTTGGTGTTGTATATACTGTTCAGTGTGTAGTGAACTTTTTACTGTTATAACTACAACTGCAGCAGTAGGATTTTGGTGCAAAGTGAAAACTAAGAAGTTGACAATCTTAAATTGACCATTATTGATATAGATTAGAATCTACCAAGGGTACGTACGCAAAGGAATGGATGAAATGGGAGAAACAATTACGGGACATTCTTTCTGGAAATGCTGATTATCTTAATACAGTCCAGGTTAATATAGCTGGCATTGTTTTTTCACCATAGTTTTCTGTTTTCCATCATTTATCAACTATGTTCATTTAACAATTCGATAACATAGGTTTTGACGGTAATGCTGATGATTATTTTTAAAATCCTCATTAGTTTTGTTGACTGCTTTTCTTTGCTCTAAAAACATCTTCAGGTTCCATTCGAGTTTGCTGTCAAGCAAGTGTCGGAACAATTGAGAAACATTGCTAAGGGAGATTACACGCCTCCAAGTACTGAAAAGAGGACGTTTGGTACCATTGTTTTTGCTGCTCTCAGTCTGCCAGTAATAGAAATTCAAGGTGTCCTAAATAATGTAAGGGAAAATTCTGCTCTTGTAGTTGCGTTATCATTATAGTTTTTGAAAAACTTATTGTTCCCTGCTATAATTGATTAGTTTTTTGTGATGAGACAACTGAGAAATTGTTAAAAGCAGTGTTTTAAAACCTGGACCGCGGGGATCGACCCAGTTATGGCACTGGCCTATTGGGTCACTGGTTGGACAACATGACTGCTAACCTGGTCAATATTAACAAAAGTAAAATTATTATAACATAAATCTCATATTTTGAAATTACAAATGATGAAAACATTTTTTTTTTTATGGAATGAAAACTAAGTTTTTTATTGATGAGGAATGAAAACTTTATTTCTAATTCATGTATTTAGACGATAAGATATAAGATATTACATTTTATTTTCCTTAAATTTGAAAGTTAATATTGATAACATTGTAAATTCCCATTAGTAAACAACACTATACATAGAAGAAACTAGAAAGGACATTAGTTAAATATTATGTTTGTACCGTCCATGTCTTTAAGAGACATTGACCATCTGTGAGCAGTTTTGCCATGTAAAAGTTGGTCGAATTCTGCAGTGTAGGTTGCAGGATGGAAGCTATGAGAAATTAAGGATGCTTCTTTAATTAGACCATTTATTTCACTTCTATCTTTAAGAAGATATTATTAATTAGCCTTACCTTTCAGCATATATGTATTTCTTTTTTACTATTTTGTTGGCAATAGGGCTTTGTTACTCTCTTCGGTACTTCTGTTTGAAAAATGCCATGACATTTTATACATGACGGACACCCACACAGAGGACTCTATAGGCAGTTCATGTCCATTCACCCTTGATTTTCCTTGTCTGCAACTCCCCAATCATCCTTTTTTTCCCTACTTGTTTATCAAAATGGGTTTTCTTATCCATGTATAACCTAGGATTTATGAACAGTATCTAATGCAATAGTATGTTTGCAGTTGGCCAAGAATAATCCAGAGATTGACGAATTCCTTAAAGATAAGCATCTAGAGAATCTTAATCGAGCTCACTTGACTCTTGCCCATAAAAGAAGTCATGGCATCAAAGCTGTCGCTGATTATGGTCTGTGGCTGCATAAAAAGGCGCCAGTGGAGTTGACGGCACTGCTCTACTCAGATAAAATGGCTGCGTTCGAAGCTTTTCCCGGCTCAGTGGAAGGAGAGAAGATAGTTCCAAAAAATGCATGGCCCCATATTACCTTGTGGACTAGTCAAGGGGTTTCAGCAAAGGAGGCCAACATGTTACCACAGTTGTTTGCAGAGGGAAAAGCAAATCGGATCGACTTCAATCCTCCCATCAATTTGTCTGGCACGGTTGAGTTTTATTGAGTTATTTACTCATAATGGTTAGTGTAGTAACAAGAGAAGATAATGGCGAAAGTTTTTGTAGGAGCCAGCATTTCTTCTGAGGAATATTGTATATAAGCTGTTTAGAAAGCTGAGTATGATATATGGTGTATCATATCATGAGGTCTATATGTTATCAAACCATTAAATAAAATCACTAAAGATATTATAGTTTTCAGATCAATTATTCAAATTCTTTACTCTTATTAGCTAACAATG
Organism: Trifolium fragiferum; assembly: GCA_954870985.1. Taxonomy (NCBI): domain Eukaryota; kingdom Viridiplantae; phylum Streptophyta; class Magnoliopsida; order Fabales; family Fabaceae; genus Trifolium; species Trifolium fragiferum. The sequence continues at coordinate 50,005,097 of OX940790.1, forward strand.
ATATGAAATAATTTGGGAAATTTTAAGCAATCATTCTTAGCTTGCTCTACAGCACTTTCACTTTAATTTTCTAGTAGAAAGGAATAATCACGTAATTAAATAAATTAAATTGGTTGGGATTGTTTTTGAAAATCATCAATTTATTTCGATATAAAGTTGAACCTAACTACTGTACTCTAGTAGATAAAATATATTTAATCTATTGAATAGGTGAAATATATTTAACAAAATTCAGAAAAATTGTAAGCAAAATTAATGGACTGTCCCTTTTACAATACTTTTCGTCTCAAATTAATTATCATTTTAATATATAAAGAACTTTTATTTTTGATTTTTTTTTTCTTCCTGTTTCAAATAATAAAGTAGTGTACCATTAGGAAATTATAATAAAAAAATAGTTACAAATTGATTGTAATAAAAATAGTAAAGTGATGTCCCCATGAGCTTAGCTCAATTGGTAGGGATATAATACTATATGTGCAGGAGCCGGGTTCGAACCTGGATACTCCACTTATTCACCTTTAAGGTGGATTTTCTAGCTACTAGGCTACTTGAACAAAAAAAAAAATTAAAAAAATAGTAAAGTGATTGTAATTGAGATCAGAAGGGAGGTAATACGCTGTTGGCTTGTTGCTATATGCATAAGCATTATTAACAACTTTGAGGACATGAAATTTTTAATGTCTCCGATGATAAAAACATTGTAATATATAAAAATGTTGGAGTTCAAATCTAAGATTCTCTATTTTTTTTTTCTTATTAGACTCTGACCCGTGCGTTGCACGGATTTAATGGAGTGTAGATATACAAAATAATGTAGTAAAAATATATATTTTAAACATTTGAATCTTACTAAAGCTTGTATTTATAATGTATGTGAAATAATTTATATAAAATGACATTGCATTAGATAAAATAATCCAAATCGGTCACTAAAGACCATAATTATAAGAAGTTTGTATATCATTACATATTAATAACAATAAACAAACTTAAACGTAAAATAAAAAATAATTCCAATCATGAACACATCTAGCCAATGATTGAGCTTCTCATGTATGCAAGTTCAATCATAACTAAAGTCATATTTCGTTGTTTGGAGGTAGAAGATTTGTCATCAAGAACACCACAATCCTTCAAGCTATCTTGCGATTTCTTCCCACTTAATTTTCTGCAAAAATGTTATTCAGAGTCCTTTAATTGCATACCTATCAAGATTTTTTTTTTTAAAAAAAGTCAACTTCCCTCCCTCCAAAGATGTCAACAATGGAACAAAGACAACATAAGCTTTATTATTCCATCTAAAATATAAAAAAACCAAAACATAATATAATCAAATTTAAAACTTGAATTTATTTCAAGTACACATTGTTGGTGGAGTGTGTCAGCCATACTTACACTTATAGAGTAGCTAAACATGTGGAATAATTATCACCATAATAGTGAATCACATCAATTATTTTAAAATATGATGCAATAATCATAAGCCATAACAAACTTTATATCCCGCCCAACAATAGAAATGTAAAGAACCAAAATCATAGTGTGTTGTCAGACTAAAATGATGGGAAGCCAACACAATCATCGAAATTAACTCGAATAAAACAAAGCAAGGAAGACATGTGAAGTAGAATATGAAAAAAATCATAAAATAGTTTTAATGGTTGGAACAAAACAAACAAACGAAGAAGGAACGTAAAACAAAGCAAATGAAAAAGAATCCAACAAAATACAAGAGTAACACTTTACCTAATAAACAATCTCATACACATTTGTTAGTTGTTACTACAATCATAAAGACAAAATTTCACATATACTTAAAACCAAAAAGTGCATAAGGTAAGTGCATTAATTAGTTTTTATGGAGTACCGTGTGCAAGATAAGATAGGTGATACCTGAGAATTATTCACACTTTGTATGCATAATATTTCTTGAGCCATGTGATGCGATAGGCTAAATGCATAGTACTACAACAAAACTCCCCTCATTGCTATCATTACCACTACACCCTCAAAAGAACTCTATAGCTTCATACCAAACTATATATCTTGATTCACATTATGATTTAACTATAAAAAAATAGTAGAATAATATACCATCAATATTGATATCCAAGATCACAAAATATATCAATGAGATAAGTAGAAGCTGAAGCAATTGTTCAACCCTTGTGATTGAATCACTCAAATATCGACAAACACTCGCATTTACAATCATAGAAACTCAAACTCTCATCACCTCATCATATTTTCTAAACCTTTTTCCTATAAACAATCACATAAGATACTATATATCATTATAGCCACTATATACTCAAAAATTGGAAAAGCAAATACATCTGCAAGACAGAGAAAAATAGAAGATTTCTATTATTACCTCTTATGTGTCTTGATTATAAACCTCTATTTTGGTTTTAAACACAAATCAAACCCCAATTTAAATCTATAAAATCAGAAATGTTAAAAATCCCAATATAAAAAATAGATAAAAAAAATACCCGATTAGTCGAGTCGGGATTTTAAAAAAAAAAAAAGCATATCAAAAAATAAATTGTTCAATCTAATAATAAGGCCTTGCCTTAGAATTCAGCAACGGTGCAATCAATCTTATTTGCAAAGCAACCTTATTATTAGATGCTTCGAGTACACCAAGTTTAATGGTCGTACCTTCAACCAATTTGCGCACCTTACATATGTTTTGCCAATCACCAAAAAGTTTGCAAGTCATATTTTTGTCAATACCAAAATGAAGCATGCATTTCCAGGCAGGGTTATCATTAATTTTATAGAAGTAAAATAGAAAATACAGCATTACAATAGATGTAACAAAGAACTTGTGTTTATTTCACATCATATGTGCCGAAGACTAACTAACGATAAAATAACTAACTTTTAATGGTTAAAAAAAGACGCTTGATGTGCCGAGTAAAAAAAAGTCGGGTCAAACATAACCTAAGATGAGAAAACCACGGATGAAATTCTTTTTGATAGGTTTATAAAAAATTCAATCATGAGACATTATATATGAGTAGAAAGTGGAAACCATTTGATGTGAAACTTCTAAGAATGCCATTAACACGTACAAAACAACATAAAGAACAAAAATACAAAGGAAATAGAAAATAAAACTGAAGTAATGAGGACGCAAAAATAAAAGTTCTAACAAACTTTTCCAAATCACAAATATCAAACTAATTCTATAAACTTCATACCCAGCAAAACAACAATTCTCAAAAAGCTTAAGTGGTTGCAGCACCTCCCTTCTTCTTAGGTGCTATTTCAGTTCCGATTTATAAATATTCATAAAGCAAAATCATTAAAAGAGTAAATCAAAGTAATGGCAATGGTCTGAAATTCTTGAAAAATAATAACGTCTCGTACTTATGAAACACAGACTATTTGATGAAATGAATTTTAAATAGTAACAAAACACTCTTAAAAAGAGATGGATTTTCGAAATAAAACAAAGAAGGATTTTAGGGTTGTAATAAAAATTGGGATAAACAAATTTAGAGAAAGTAGAAGAAAGGAAACTCACAAAGAGTAAGAGAAAGAGGCGAAATGGCGAGTAGATCAGTTTTCCAGCATGGTTGAGGTGATTTTCAACATGGTGGTTGCTAGAGGAAGGCGCTCAGGTCATGAAATAAGTCGAGCGGTTTTATTGAGGAAGAATGGGAGATCAAAATAGTGGTTTCTTTTTGGTATGGCTTGACTAGAGTTAGCTAGAATCTTAGAGAGAAGTAGCAGTGGTGGTGGTAGTTTTGTAAGAAGATGAATGTATTGAAGTGAAAGGAAAAAAAAGTGTGAGAGAAAAGTAAGTGCAATGATAAATGAGAATAGTAACAACTTTTTCTATATTCTAGGCATTTATTGGGAACAAAAAACTGATTTGAAATTCAAATTTGCATTAGATTTAAATGAGGTAGTTGGAGGGGTCATAAGATTAGGAGGAAAAAAATTAAGCAAAACTCTACTTTTATGGTAGTTTTGTAAGAATATGAATGTATTGAAGTGAAAGGAAAAAAAAGTGTGAGAGAAAAGTAAGTGCAATGATAAATGAGAATAGTAACAACTTTTTCTATATTCTAGGCATTTATTGGGAACAAAAAATTGATTTGAAATTCAAATTTGCATTAGATTTAAATGAGGTAGTTGGACAGGTCATAAGATTAGGAGGGAAAAAATTAAGCAAAACTCTACTTTTATATATATTAAGATTAAGATTACTGTTGTTAGAATTAAGAGAATATGTAGAACTAGTGTTACGACCCGTGCTGATGCACGAGATTAATTTAATATATATCACAATCCATAATACCAACATAAATATATATATATATATATATATATATATATATATATATATATATATATATATATATATATATATATATTGCATGATCTTGCAACAATGTAAAATAAAAATATAATCAACAATGCACATCAAAAAATATATATCAACAGTAGCAGCAAATCCGATAAAACGAAAATAACAGCAAAGGTATGTTCCAAATTGCAGTGGAATATAATAGTGTTACATTATTGTCACCCCCATACATATTACATTACACCCACTAATGAAAGTCAGAATTTGTTATACCTTTAAAAAAGCAAGTTGACAACGGCAACTGTACCCCCAAATATTTAATTGAGTACTACACCATACAATAACTTCATATAAATTGTAAATCACACATACTACATAATTACTATAAATTAATTGAGTCATTACTAAATTTAGACAATTTTCTTAAATGTCTAAGTCCACTGTTTTTATTAATACCGACATAAATCGTCCAATTTTCCCTTACAATGTAAGTAAAATTACAACTTATCAAATTTATACAACTATAAATTGATTAAATCAATGATGTAATTTTTTTATTTAAATATAATCGTTGTTGTAAAGAATGACGTGACATAAATTATTATAAACCAACATGATTATTTACTGTTTAACGGTAACATTTTTAGATATAAATATAAGTTATCAATTCAGCACAGTTCATCAACCTATTTGGGAGAATCATCAAACACTATATTGAGTGCAACCTAATTTAATATAGTGTCAACAACAAAGATGGTGAAACCAATGCTTTTATTTGTAACAGTCCTCGTCATTATTGTACTTTCTAATTCTATTATTAACATTGATGAATTAGGTAGCATATTCATTTGAAGGTAGTACTTCATTTTGTTATACCTTTGTTAATTTTATGTTGGATTATTAATTTTTAGTTTAGAAATGTATCAAGTAATTGTTCCATTATATGTTGTTATTTGGTGGTGACTGTTCTTATTTATATTGTATGTAAGGCTAACATTTATGAATAAGTGACTTATTTTTAAAAAAAGTTACACACAGTGTATCTTTAAGTTCCAAAATTATTTAAAACACTTGAGTTGGACAACAATAACATCTGATAACAAAGTAATATAATATTATATAATGTATCCTGATTAAGCTAACACTTATATAATTATAAAAAAAGTTTGCAACCGACATAATCCCATCATCAGTTACTAAAAAATTATAGTGCAAATCTTTGAAGGTGACAACTAAGAAGTTGATTAATTTAAAAAGTCAAAACAATCATAACATCTAGTAACACACGTTTGAATACGACAGTTGGAATAACCAACAACTATATTCCAATAAAATGTATGCGTCCACGTGAACACAGTGCGACATTAAAAAACGGAACCAAATAAAGAATGAAAACAGAAAATTGTTTCATCACAAATATAGTAAATTAATATAAAATTAAATCCCAGATATAACGTTATACATGTTTGGTAAGAGGAGTGTATTTAACTACTCAAGTAACAACACATGTTTGACAGTTCAATGAAAAAATTATATTTCACCAACAAAATATTCAAATTTCCATATTTAATGCGAAGCTTTAGACATTACATAATAATGTTCAAATTATATCGCTAATTTTAATAAACACAGATTGCATATTATTTTTTTACAAATAGAACATATCTGGTATAACAAAGCAATGTCTTCCACAACCAATTCAAACAGGTATACCCAATTTAAATGGCACAACCGCAAACAGTCCAACAGGCCGACCAACCCGAACCACTGTGAATATGGGTAATCAGATCAACTGCATTGCCAAAATCTTATATTTTATACAATACCAATGTAGTATAAATTCATCAATTTGATACGAATATATTTGATTCAACACACTTATAATACGCAACATTCAATTATTACAGAAAGGGGTACAGTACGATATCGAACAACGAAAGCAAAGACACACATAGGTATGATAACAAACAACATGACACATCTTCCGTCGTAACACTACCAAACATTTGAAAATAAAACAAAATTAACACGTGGACATAACTGTTCTAATCTTCAACTTTGTAGACATGGGCAACACATTTTGGATTCTTTGTATTAAACATGAAACAAATATCGTCATTTGGTTTGAAACCATTCTTGGCACAAAACTCCATCCAACCCAAACCAATCGATGTTGTCTTGAAGGGGTTGTCGGTCAAAGCAACGTCAAAACTTGTCGTAGTTCCGTTATCACAACACAGAAATAAACTTTTAATGGCATGAGAACGAACATAGTCTTCAAATAGACAACAAATACTCTGACAAAAAAAAAAACACAATTAATACAGTGAGCAGATCGACCAAATCTGAAATGAACAAACATAAACATCCTTACAAAATATGGCTTATTTATGATATCTGAAGTTAAACTGACACAAAAATTGGAAGTATAACCCTGACGCATTGAACGGCTATGGTAAATAGGTACGGTTAAATTGGAAACAACCGGACCACTTGCCATCAAGCCAAATAGATTGTTTCCTTCGAATGAGCCATGGTAAGCCAACATAACTACCCGATTCCCAGGAAATCCAAACACAGCCGACATTTCTTTCCAGCCGTCTGTCATCAATGGATGCAAAATATTTTCGTTACACTTAACAGTATAAATTTTATCCAGATAATCGGTTATTTTCCAAGTGGATTGTAATTCCCCAGCAAACTTATCGAAAAACTCAGGTTCAACCGCACCAAACTCCTGAAAACCACATCAAAACAGTTACGATGCCAATGATCTTTAAACAACAACATGATATAAACAATATAAACAACAATATAAATATGTTGGTAAACGTATGATAGAGTTGTGAACGTTTGAAAGGTATTGTTACCTGAGTAGTTAAATACAGAGTGCGGAAAAAGTCAAATGGTCTGGTGTTGTTAACATACTCAACAATTTTATCCATATCAATTTGAAACGAAGCTAAGATACGTTGATATGAATTTTACAACAGCCGAGCACAATATTTATAGTCAAAACAATATGTGACCATTAAAATTAAACACGTTTGTTTAGCATCATACATCACCGTTCAATTAACGTGGTGTAAAAGATCTTGGGGTTCTACTGAACGGTTAATAAAATACGTGTTAATTTGCAGGTTTAAAAATAAATTAACTGCTGGTTTTTTTAAAAAAGGGCATACAATAGCGCTTTATGAACATGAGCGCTATTAAAACTACAACGTATGATAGCGTTTTTCGGAAAAGTGCTATTAAATCTTGTTGGCAAAAATGTTAATTTGCACTTGGAACACATTTATACGATAGCGCTTTTAGCATAAAAGCACTATTAAAAGTCGGGAATACGATAGCGCTTATAAAAACGCTATAATAGGCATAGTCTTTTAATAGCACCAGCTTCAATAGCGCTTTAAAGTGCTATTAAAGCCAAAAAAAAGTGCTATTGAATGCCTGCTTTTGTTGTAGTGACCTTTAATATATTGAGCCCGTTTGAATTTAACTTATTTTAAATTTAAAAAAAAAAATACTTTATGATTATAATTTATATATAAGTTTTATTAGGTTCTTCTATTTTTATTTTTTATATATAAATTTTTATATGTTAGATTGAGTTACTATTTTTTTATTAAAAAAAATTACTATTTTTGGCGCGTATCTTTTATCGTGATTTTTGTTTCTGTTTTCATGCGTAAATGTATTTTAATTATTTTTTTTGTTCCTATTTTTGAAGTTAAAATAGATTAGATTATTATCTTTTTTGTAGAGATTGTTTCTGTTGCTATTTTTATGGGAAGATTTCTTTTATGATTTTTTTTTGTTTAGATATGTGGTTTTTAATGCTATTTTTATGGGAAAGATTCTTTTATGCTTATCTTTCTTTTCTTTTTAATTAATTTAGAGTTAAAATTACATTTAAGGGCGTAAAACTTGAAACATCGTTAAAAGTGATGAGGACAAATTTGAATTTTTAATAGTAGTTTCTTTTAATATATTGTAATTTTTATATGTTAGATTGAGTTACTATTTTTTTATTAAAAAAATTACTATTTTTGGCGCGTATCTTTTATCGTGATTTTTGTTTCTATTTTCATGCGTAAATTTATTTTAATTTTTTTTTTGTTTCTATTTTTGAAGTTAAAATAGATTGGATTATTATCTTTTTTGTAGAGGTTGTTTCCGTTGCTATTTTTATGAAAAGATTTCTTTTATGATTATTTTTTTTGTTGTCTTTTTGTTTTTTTGTTTAGATATGTGGTTTTTAATGCTATTTTTATGGGAAAGATTCTTTTATGCTTATCTTTCTTTTCTTTCTAATTAATTTAGAGTTAAAATTACATTTAAGGGCGTAAAACTTGAAACACCGTTAAAAGTGATGAGGACAAATTTGAATTTTTAATAGTAGTTTCTTTTAATATATTGTAATTAATAGTAGTTTCTTTTAATATATTGTAAGTAGATTGTCATCCCTATTCTCACATAAAACAAAAAAATAGAGATTGCTAGAATACTTGTTTTCAACACGCCTTTTAATATTGGATAAACTTCTACTTTATGAGTAGATTTGTTTTATGATTATATTTTTTTGTTACTTTTGTTTTGTATCTGTTTACTTTTTTTAGTAGATTTGTTTTTTGCTTTTTGTTATTTTTGTTGTATTTTTTTTTTATGAATGGATTTGGTTTATACTTATTTTATTTTTTTGTTATTTTTGTTTTGTATTTTTTTTTAGTTTAGAGTTAAAATTACGTCCATTTAAAGATAGAAACGTTGAAATATTAGTAAAAGTGATGAGGATAAATTAGAGTTTTTTATAGTAGTTTCTTTTAATATTTTGTAAGTAGATCTAAGAATTATAAAATAAAAAAATAAATACAAGTATATCAATGAAGATATTAACGATATAAAAATTAGTTAAAGACGTAAAGTGGTTGTAAAAATAAAAATATTGTTGAGATAGATAACAATAATATAAGCAATTTGTTGAGATGTTTATACTAAATAGATCTAAAAAATAGGAAATTGTCAACATCCAATTTTATCCAACAATATTTGTATATACAAAAATTACCATAACAAACTTATGAATAATATACAAAAAATTGTTTATTTGTATAAACTATTTTGCATAAGTTTAAAACAAAATCAATTTATGCTTCCAAAAAAATCAATTTTTTTTTTTATTAATCAAAAGAACAAAAAAAACCTAATTGACTAATATAAATAAGATAGTATGGAGTACAATAGTTTATATATTTAGAAAAGAAGAGAGAAAAAATAGGCAGAGAAATATACGGGTAAGCTCTTTCTTTCCTTTTTTGTTTCACTTTTGGTTATTGACACTTATTGTAACGTTTCTCTTTAGTATGTTATTGATCGATCATATTTGTTGCAACTGCTGGATTTTTTTTTTTTTTTTTTCTTCTTTCCCTCACATATCCAGTGTTACAAGAGGTTGTGATTTTAACACACTTCTATACTATTGTCTGCTAAACTTAACATAGTAACATTGTTTTTGTCACCATGTAGAATTTAACTAAAAAAAGTATGAAGTCAAAACAATTTGTACTTATAGTAAAGTAAAAGTTGAAGAAAGAGGAAGAGTGGTGAAAATCATTGTGACGAAGGAAGAGTAACAACTAATTCATAAACATGCTTTGAGTGAGTAATAGAGAGACCTCAATTGAGTTCATGAATTTGGGAGAGAAATTGGAAGAAGAGAGTATTGTTGTTGGGGGTGGCAGAAGAAAGGGTAAGAGAGGTAGAGAAACTAAAAAATAATTAAATTAATTTACTGTTCACTTCACGATGTGAAAAGAGAGAAAAAAACAATAACAATGGGTCATATCTTATGTTTGGGTTACGTTTGATTTGTGTGGGTAGGTAAATCTATCATCATTATGTTTATTGTATTATTTTTTTTATGAAATATTGTATATTGTATTATGAACGCACACTCTTAGTTTAATAGTATATTGTATATATTGTATATTGTATTGTAAATCTATCATCATTATGTTTATTGTATATATATTTTACTATGGAGAATGCACTTTCTCATCAAATTATATATTTAAGTCACTAGGTTTGGTTTAATAGTGGAGAATTTGAAAAGTTAGTTAGAGAGCATGAGTTTGATCTTTAGATTCATTATAAAAAAATAAAAAAATAAAAAACATATTGATATTAAAAAAAAAAAAAAAAACTTTCTGATCCCCTCCAAAAGTATGAATATTTTTTTAATCTTTTGTAATAATATTCTGATCATAGGATTTCTAATCGTCGTGTTTTCTTTTATTTTGATTGAATCTCACTTATGAAGCTAAATCTTTGAATCAATTTGTTTCTTCTATTTTGCATTGATCTGAAGTTTTGTTGGACCTTAACTTGTCCTCTGTTTTATTTGTTTCTTAAGTTAATTAGTTGTTAACTCAATCTTTCAAATTAGCGACATGGCAAGGCGATCCGTGAAGCAAGTTACTATTCAAAATATTAAGCTGGTAACTAATTCATTTATATGTCATTAAGGAGTAATTACTATATATTTGTATTGATTGAGAAATTGTTATCATGTTACAATAATCTTTTTTCCTCATTACAGGTGCATAATCTCATAGAACGATGCATACAACTATATATGACCCGAAAAGAAATAGTGACTACACTACAAAATGAAGCAAAAATAGGGCCTGAATTCACTGAACCAAGTAATGTAGTTTTTTTTCTTTTATTTTGTCCCATATTCACTTATAGCCTTAGACTTTTGTTGTATTATGTTGCAGTATTTAACTCGATTGAAATTTCGATTGACATATTTTGTGATATTACTCATTTGATTTAATTCTTGACATTTTGGTTCTTAATAAAGTATAAATTCATCGTTTTTTAGTTTGGCAAAGGCTTGAAGAACAAAATCCTGAGTTCTTCAAAGCTTATTACGCAAGATTGGCATTGAAGCAGCAAATAGAAGAACTAAACAAATTGCTTGAGAAACAAAAGCAATTAATGGACTTAGAACAAACTAAAGTTGCATCACTACCTACCTCTAATGGATTTCAATATCATGGTGTTTCAACACTGTCCTATTCTAATGGAACAAATATTCCCACTGGTAAGTTTCTACCCCCATGAATGTCGAAACGATTAAAGAAAGTTCAATTCCAATCTTTTATGTATTCTAACTCTGAATGTCGTTTTATTTTATAGAATCTGAGAATCCGGCATGCTATTATGTCTCAGCACAAACTGCAGAAGGTTGGAACCGAATCAATATGCAACATGGTGTGGAATCTAGATTATCTAATGTGTTTAATAACGGCACATCATCATATGGTATGATTGATACGTCTGCTCATGGAAATATTCCAACCATGCCTTATGGTCAGAACTCAAATGGCACATCATCATTTGGTATGGTTGATACGTCTGCTCATGGAAATATTCCAACCATGTCTTATGGTCATAACTCAAATGGCACATCATCATTTGGTATGGTTGATACATCTACTCATGGAAATATTCCAACCATACCTTATAGGGAGTACTCAATTGGGGAATCATCATCTAGTATGATTGATGCGTCTGCTCATGGAGATATTCCAATTACGCTTTATAGTCATAGCTCAAACTTCGGTTTACTACAAGAAAGTAATGGGGGGATTGTATCAGAACCTACATATTCAATTTCTCCTCCCATGTTTGGTGCCGATAGAAATTTCAAGGAGGCCGACCCAAATGTCGATAATGCTTCAACTACACCAATCATTGGTGCCAAATCTAACTCACATTTGGCGAATGTAGTAGTTCCAAATCTTCCAAATACTTCTAATGGATCACTTTCAAGACTATTTAGTCTTTCAAATATGGCTGATCTTGATTATTTGTGTCCTGGTATGTCCTCTAACTTTTGTTTGGGCATTGGAGTAAAATGATTTTGTACCAATTTTTTAGTTATATTATATATACAAATGTAACTAATTTTAATATTTCATCTCCATTTTTGACAGAAATACAAGATGACTTTTCCAAAGAACCCATCTTAGATTTCAATATTGATGATTTTGATCTTCAAGAATTACCTGAAATAAAAGAAAAAGGGTAAGAAACTATTTAGCTCTCCCTTAAAATTTTGTTTTGTGTCACGAAATATCTAACACTAATATTTTATTGTTCTTGCAGATTTTTTAATGGATTTTAATCATTCTTTGATCATCATTAACTTAGGTATGTTCTTTATTTATATAATAAGGATCAAATTAGGAAGAGACTTGCATGATATATTATATGCAGTTCTATGATTTCACTGCATAGATCTTTAGTTTTTACTACATGCACAAATAATTTTAAAAATACTACGTACTAGTAACTAATTTTGGTTGTTTATCTTGTCTACAGGTTCAACAAATACTTAGAGCAATATTGTACATAAAGACATAGATTGTTAATTAATGAACATACGCTTTGATATTTTTAAAGTTTGCTAAAATGCAATGTTGAACTTTTCAATTGGAATTATGCGGATAATTAAAGTTACTTTGCTTTTTAGGATTATTTTTATTTAAGTCTCATATTCCATTATTTTATCATGTATATTGCTCAAGATTTAATCATTTGATGTCACTTTACTTTTCTGTATTTATGTGTATTGAACGTTAAACTTGTGTATCCTATAAAATCTAAAAAGATATTTTTTATTTTTTGTGAGAATTTTTAAATAAATCACATTCTATTTTAGAAAAATTATCATCATAATTGCATTAATTTTCAATTATCATGATAGCCAATATGTACATCTGTTTTTAATAAAATAAATTTAATTCTATTCGTTTTTATTAATAAAATTATGATATTTGTTACAATTTACAAACATCTTCTCAATAAAAATTAAATTATCCTAACATATACTTTTTACTTACAACAATATCTCTAGTCCCCAAAAAATATATTACATGTTTTTTATAAAAGGATATTTATAGCATTTCATTCATAATCAATGATTAATACAAATTTAAATGTCCATTCAATTGCGTTGAGATGAAAATAACACATCAATGTCATGATTTCTGCCATCAAATAAAAGCTTATATTGATGTCAGCTTTCACTGAGCACCAAAACAGTATGTGACCATTAAAATTAAACACGTTTGTTTAGCATCATACATCACCGTTCAATTAACGTGGTGTAAAAGATCTTGGGGTTCTACTGAACGGTTACTAAAATACGTGTGCTAATTTAAATTGAACATATCTAATTAATATCGTAAAAAGGTTAGATTCACAAAAATCAATACATATGGCCCTAAATTAATATCTAAAATTGTTAATTCTTTTACTAAATAACGATTAAAAAATCAAAAGTTTTCGGCCAATTTTGGTTTTGTAATGAGAAATTCAGTTTTTTCAAGAAAATAAGACAGTTTTACGCTAAAATAATTCATGTCAATTTTAATTTTTTCCGAAATTTACTCGCAAAATACCTAAAATGTTCGACGGATAAATAAAGCACATACATTAAAATTTGACGTTTTACAACTCCATATAAAGTATAACAAATAAGAAGGTCCATCAAGAAAAATGATGAAAGAGTATGACACACAGAAACTTATAGAAACATATGAGTATAGTAAAATAGATAGAGTGTGATAAGGTACCACAGGGAAACAATTGACTGTAATGACGATTGATTACATCATAAATATTCACTATACCTCTCACTGAAACAACAAACTTCCAAGATATCTTGGATGGTGACCGACATATATATATATATATATATATATATATATATATATATATATATATATATATATATATTCTTATGCAAATCTATAAAGGATTTAGGAACAACACATATTACAATGGCCACATATACTGTTACGAAGGTCCTTTCTAATGCATCTACACGAATGGGTTGTAAGAAAGTTTGAAACATTACAACGTTCACAATCAACACGACGATAATACAACTTTATTTAAATCTTATCGAAAGTTTGGTAATAACTTGTAAGGAAAACATCATCAGAGCCACGTGGTAAAACTTTATTGAATAACAATGGGACTCTTTGCTAACTAAACACTCCTAGCCTTTTTAACCATTACATCATGTGTTCCGTATTGATATTCATTGTCATTCTCAAACTTCTTCCTCGAACTGCAGCCAACTGTTTCTTTACTCGAGGCGTAAAAAAAAGAACGTTTTTCAACGTTAGAATCGCCCTCCTGCGACAAAGTAAAATAATAAATTCAACGAAACTCACGTTAAAATTTAGGTGTTACGTAAATTAAACAACACTACTAAAACATACATTTCCATCATAGATAGGATGTTCAGGGTTTACATATAAGTAAATCAACCTATGATCACAGAGCACATCAACAATCTTAATATCCTTTGCGCCACATGAATCACAATGACCAACTTTCTGCAACTTGAATAACATTGCATCTCCAATCATGGCATCCAATTCATAAGGATAAGTTGAAGAGCCCTCTCCCTTGTATATGAGTGTAAGATTAAAATACACAGTCATCAAGCAACCAAGAAATAACAAACCAACAATGTATAAAATAATAAATATATAAAATAATCAAATACCAAAGAACGAAGAAGTTTGGAAGTATCAGAAGCCGGAGTATTGACAACATTGTCAAACATGAGAAAACTTGCATCATCACTTTGGTCACCAACAGAAATCTTCAAACGAAACCTTGAAAACATTTTTTAAAAATTTATTAAATATATAATCCAAATCACGCACAACATGTAGTAAAAATATTGTAATACCTTGGTTCTTTTTTACCAAGTTTATCGACGAACCACATATCCAGTGGCGGTGCTCGGACCCTAGCTCAGGGGGTGCACAATTTTAATTAATTTAATATAATAATAATAGTAACAATAATAATATATCAAAAATTATATTGTCCTAAAAAATCACAATGTTTTGAAATCATTGAATAATCTCATTATTTAGATGGTTGAACACATCTCTTTCAACATAAATCACAAGACAATCATTCAAAAATTCATCCCCAATTCGATTACGCAATCTCATTTTCACAATCTTCATAGCAGAAACAAATTGTAAACAGAGGCATTGCAAAGTGTTCTATTGCTACTATTATTTAGTTTTCAATAATGAAGAGAACATGTGTTACATTTTTTTTTGGTGGGCACTACTGTTACATACCTACAACTACACAAGTAAATAGAAATTCAATAATCAATCAAACAACCAAGTTATAAATGCATAAATATAAACATTAAAAGAGTCTCTATAATCACTAAGAGTATTTTTAATATCTCACAAGTTAAAGTTTTTTTCTTCATCTCAATTTATTTGTAGCGAATACTTATAGTGTTATTTGAACCAATTATAAACTCCAAACAAGCAACCAATAAATTATAAAGCACACAAATATGTCATTAAAATCCTCAATTGAATAATCAATCAAATCAATTTATCATTGAAGTTATATAAAATAAAAATTTCAAATTCTAAAACCCTAAACTATATTTAATTTATTTTCTATTGACTACCTTAGTGTTGTTTTATTGGTGTTTTGTCTTTGAGAGAGTTTAATTTTAGAGAGAAGTTTAGGGAGAGGTTGAAAGTAAAGAATGAGAAGTGAAAAATATTTTTGGCTTTTGGATAAGTGGTGCGAAACCAAAAAGTTAGGGGGTGCAAAATGCAAAAGATACAGAGATATTAGTGAAAAAATTAAAATTCTAGGGAGTGCACCTGCACCCCCTCACACATAAACAGCACCGCCCCTGCACATATCAACACCTTCAACAACTTCGTAGTAACACGCCAAGACGAAGACGTCCGCATCTTCTTTAATTTCACATAAACCATTTAACCTAGAAATTTTATTTCCACCAATAAAATTTTTAAATTCGTCATTTGCGGGATCAGAGCTAAAAAAATCATCTAACAGTTCCATTACAAAGGATTTTGTTACCACTACATATCAAAAGTGAAACTCGGCAGGGGGATTTAAATAGGAAAAAAAGGTCATCATAAATATCCATACACTTGACACGTAATTTGGTCCGTCTAATAAAACAAAGCAGCATGAATAAATCCTGATATGAAAAAAGATGTTTTGAAAAACAAAATATACTCAAGATCATGCACAATGCATTTCAACCGTATCTATGAACTCGCATACAAATCATGTACACGCGGACCACATCACACACGATGCACAAACATACAACAAATTATAGTGCCACATCAGATTAATTCATGACGAAATATTTTAAACATCCGCATTTAACTACATAATATTTTAAACATCAGCATTTCTCAAATGGATCATAAGAATATAAAATTCAACACAACGTAATAACACAAAGGAGGAAGTCAACAATATCCAACTATCATGACAACTGAAATAATAGAACCACATACAAATTGTGAACATAATATAGGGGCACATAACCATGGGTGTAAACTCAAATATTGTAACATGCACAAAGGACCCAGGGTGCACAATATTTTTATTCTAAAGTTGTCTCCACACGCAGCGTGTCATATTTATTTCATTTCCACTACAATTCAATGGTTCATCTAAAGTAGTTACATAAGATTATCTAATTGACATTGACATGCAAAATAGTTAGCCAGATAACAGTAGTTTAATAAAACACGATTAATGAATACTATATTATAAAGTTAAATTCAAATGATAATGAAAAGATCAGATAACAGTTGTAAGTTGAATTAGTTTAATTTGATGTTTACAATAAAAAGGGTACTGTAAGGCACAAATGATAATGAAAAGATTAGGTAGGTTAAGGCACGAATGGTAATGCAAATTTATATAATAACATTAAAATATTACTTCGAAACACAAAATACAACACAAGGTCACACATTTTTATTTAATCCAACTGGGATATTGCAATGGAAATTACATTAATTAAGCAACCATTATTTTAAAATTGTAACACATAAGGCCAACTAAATCAAACACGACATAACATGTTTGGATAATAAATATTATTACAAAATACAAACACAACAGACAATAAATAGAAATAAGCAAAGCATAAGTAACAGAAAGTGGCCTTGGTGTCAATCCTTCTTGACTTCTTACCAACTTTAGATGGACCTGCATTTTTATCACCAACAACCACATCGAAATCATCATACAAATTCCTTTTAGCACATCTGGTGGCTAACTTCTTTGTCCTCTTTCACTTTGCAATTGACATTCCAATAGTAACATCACTATCCGAATCAGTAACACCATTATCTGCAGCAGTTATATCCAGATTAGAGTATGGTCCAACAGCATCAACGGTAGGAGTTTCCAAAACTTCTTTGTCAAATTCTAACGCATCACCAACATCAATATCATCAAGACCAGGGACCGAATCACCACCACCATCAACAGTGGATGTTAAATCCAAAACACATCCCGAATGAACACCATCATTTATAGGAGTAACCAAACCTTCGTTAATAAATTTTAAACAACTACCGCGGTCAACTCCATCAACACCACCACCAACTTCGCCACCGGGGGAACCAACAACCATATCCACATCCTATTATAGTGACATAAAATTCAAAATTTATAGATGATATAAACTTTCAATCCAACGGTGGATTTTATAAAATTTATATCGGTTAAAACGTTATTGAGAGGTGTAACATTTGGTGTCAAACTAATTGGTGTCAACGGATCCTTACTATATATATATATATATATATATATATATATATATATATATATAGAGAACATATCTTATGAGAATGAGTTTTATATATGAGAATGATAAGAATGATTAATAATCTTTGGATTAAAATGAATGGTCAAGATTAAAAGAGGCTTAAAATAACTTATGTGTACCTCTCCCTCTCCTATCTTTTGTCATCTTCTTCAATTAACTCTCATATGTTTCCTTTCCATAGAAACCCCCATTTGATAAACACCCAGTTAACTCTCATGTATGTCTTTAATCAAACGGCAAAGAAGATTTGGCAACAGCAATCTCTTATTTCTCTAAATCTTGCTGAATATTTGTTCATTACCGTCATCTCTCGCTCTCTCCCTTGTTGTCTCTCACACTCCAGATCTTATGACGTTGATGGTGAAGGTTGAAAAACACACAAGAAGGGGGGGGGGGGGGGGGGGGGGGGGGGGGTTGAATTGTGTGAGACTTTTTCTAAGTTAAAACAAATTGCAGCGGATAAGGTATAACACACACAATATATGAGGATAGGGTTAGAGAGAGATGCTCAGAATTTTTATACTGGTTCCTCCCACTAACAGGAGTAGTCCAGTCCTCTTGTCCTTCACAAGAGATTTCACTATAATCACTCAGATTACAAATGCTCAAGCACTAAGCAAGAGACTTCAAACTGCTCAAGCACAAAGCAAGAGACTTCTAACTGCTCAAGCACAAAGCAAGAGACTTCCAATGCTCAAGCACAAAGCAAGAGACTTCCAATGCTCAAGCACAAAGCAAGAGACTTCCAATGCTCAAGCACAAAGCAAGAGACTTCCAATGCTCAAGCACAAAGCAAGAGACTTCCAATGCTCAAGCACAAAGCAAGAGACTTCCAATGCTCAAGCACAAAGCAAGAGACTTCCAATGCTCAAGCACAAAGCAAGAGACTTCCAATGCTCAAGCACAAAGCAAGAGACTTCTAACTGGTTTTAATGTTAATAAAGATAAGAGATTAACACTTGATATACAATCAGAGGTGTTTACAAAATACAACTCAGTTACAAGACTAACTTAGAAAATTATCACAAAGTTTCTAAGTGTTTGATAGCTTCAGAATTTGACAGAGTTTCAGCACGTTCAGAAGCTTAAGTCTTGATTCCCATTTCTTCACAAATCTTCTTCCTTTTATAGATGATAAAATGAACGTTGAAGATTATAGCCGTTTGAAGAATTGAGACGCTCCTTTGTATAGATCAGTGAGCTTATTAGCTGTTCTGATTTGCAGTAGCTTAGGAGCTTAACGTTTACTACAAAATGAGAGATTCCTTTTGGCTTTTGATATTTGAACCTTGGTGAAAGCCAAATAAGGAAATAATCGTTTCTGAAGCCTGACTTGAAAAGGACCTTTCCATGGTCAAACCTTTTCATTCTTGGTTTCTGCGTTTGGACTTAGTCAGGCACAGTCTTCAATAAAATTGTACTCTCAAATGTAGCTTAACACTTATATCTGACGAGCCTTCAGATTTTGATAGGCTCAGAATTACTTGTTTCAGATCTGGTGAGCTCAGATGTTCTTCAGATTTTGATAGGCTCAGAATTACTTGTTTCAGATCTGGTGAGCTCAGATGTTCTTCAGATTTTGATAGGCTCAGAATTACTTGTTTCAGATCTGGTGAGCTCAGAAGTAATTCCTTCAGAAATTCTAAGGTTCAGATAATAACTTCAGAGTTTCACAGGCTCAGAATTACTTGCTTCAGATCTGGTGAGCTCAGAAGTAATTCCTTCAGAAATTCTAAGGTTCAGATAATAACTTCAGAGTTTCACTTGCTTCAGATCTGGTGAGCTTAGAAGTAATTCCTTCAGAAATTCTAAGGTTCTTTAGTACGCAAATTTTAACTTTTAATCCTGCACACTGAATTAAATTATTAGTATTCCAATTTAACCTTAAATACATTGTTATCATCAAAATCAATTAAGGAGATACAAAATCATAATTTTGTTCCAACAATCTCCCCCTTTTTGATGATGACAACTATATGTATTTAAAATCAATTGTTGTTGTTTTTATTTAACATCTTGACTTCAGGTTCTGAGGTTTGCAAGCTCCCCCTGAGTCTGATAAGCTTCAAAAGTTTATCAATGATAAATATAAAACAGTCTAAGAGTAATATTTAATGTCAAATATAATTTCATATATTCTACCTTCAGAATTAGAGGTTTGCAAGCTCTATTTCTTCAGACTGACAAATATAAGATATGGTTTGCAAGCGTATCTTATATTATATGAATTTATGTTGGACAAAATTTATTACTCCCCCTCATTAAAAGTTTAAAAGACTTTAATATAACTTAACAAGAGTAGAGTTCAGAAAATGTGATCTTTAGAGCTTCAGAAATAATTTCACTGCCATAGGAAATGAAATAATATTTTCTCCCCCCTTTGTCATTATCAAAAACGGGTCAGTCAAGCACAAGTTACAGGGTAGTAAATGCACACAGCAAACAACCACCAGCAGTAAATGCATTCAACGGCAAAAGGGAATTGTTAAGTACCATGGTGAAACAGGGAATTGTTTCAGAATGAAGACGAGTTTCTTCAAGATCTGAATCAGTTCCAGGAAAAGGTGGAGTGGTTTGAATGGATGAGGGGTTTGGTTCAGAAGTGGTTGGCTTAGGAGATGAAGTCTGAAGGGGTTCAGTTTGGGATTCAGCAGGGACTTCAGAATTTTGAACATTTGAGGGTTCAGATTGGTCTACGTCCATTGCTATTGGGGTAGACTCAGAATCTTTAATAGGAGATTTCTGAGGGGATTTAGGAGTGTCAGAAATGGTTATAGTGGAAGTTTCAAAATATTGGGGAAACAAGATAGTGACGTAATGGGGGCTTGGCAGTTACTTTTAATAAAATCATCATTAGCTCTCCTTCATTACCCAGCGGTTACTAGACATGATGGGAAGTTACACAGATAAGTAGTGTTTTCAGAAGCCAGCTGTCAGTTAGAGAAACTGAGTGGTCAACTAACACTTAGAGTAGGTATCTGAGTCACAAGAAATCATATTTAATAATAAATAATTCTGATTGCTTCAGATGAGAGAGTGCTTCAGAACCTATATAATAGTTTCTGAGCCGTCCAAACTTCTGAGGCCCTTCAGAACCAGTTTATTCATTCAGAGTTAACAGCATTCAGAGATATCATTCAGAAATAAAAACCATGTTCAGATTTTTCTTGATAAAATCGAAACGATCAATAGCAAGAGGTTTGGTAAAGATATCAGCCCATTGATGCTCAGTATCAATGAATTGAATCTTAATTACTCCCTTCTGAACATAGTCTCTAATGAAGTGATGTTTGATCTCAATGTGTTTAGCTCTTGAATGCAAAATAGGATTCTTAGACAAACAGATAGCAGCAGTATTATCACAGAGAAGTGGTATACTACTTATCCTTATCTGATAGTCCTCCAACTGATGTTTCATCCAGAGCAATTGCGTGCAACACTTAGCAGCTGAGATGTACTCTGCTTCTGCTGTAGATAGAGCAATAGTTGCTTGTCTCTTACTAGCCCATGATATAAGGTTTTCACCTAGAAATTGACAGTTTCCACTAGTGGACTTCCTTTCAATTTTATCACCAGCATAGTCAGCATCACAGAATCCAATAAGCTGATAATCTAAGGATTTCTTATAAAGTAATCCAAGATTAGTGGTTCCTTTCAGATATCTAAAGATTCTCTTAACAGCAGTTAGATGAGACTCTCTAGGATCTGATTGAAATCTAGCACACAAGCATACACTGAACAAGATATCTGGTCTAGATGCAGTGAGATAAAGGAGGGAACCAATCATACCTCTGTATAATTTCTGATCTACTTTGCCTTCAGATTCTTCCTTCAGAAGACAGCTAGAGGGATGCATAGGAGTTGACATTGGTTTACAATCTTCAAGACCAAATTTCTTCAGTAAATCCTTTGTGTATTTGGTTTGATGCACATATACTCCTTCTTTTCTTTGATTGATTTGAATTCCCAAGAAGAATGTTAGTTCTCCCATCATACTCATTTCAAATTCATCCTGCATAAGCTTAGAGAAATTCTTGCAAAGAGAAGCATTAGTTGAACCAAAGATAATATCATCAACATAAATCTGAACAATCAAAATATCAGTTTTTAAGGTTTTTCTAAAGAGAGTGTTATCAACATGTCCTTTTTCAAAACCATTTTCTAGAAGAAATATACTTAACCTTTCATACCAAGCTCTTGGAGCTTGTTTCAAACCATACAGAGATTTCTTCAATTTGTAAACATGATCAGGACACTTTATATCTTCAAAGCCAGGAGGTTGTTTAACATAGACTTCTTCATAAATTACTCCATTCAGAAATGCACTCTTAACATCCATTTGAAATAGAGTGATGTCATGATTAACTGCATAGGACAAGAGAAGTCTAATTGCCTCAAGTCTTGCTACTGGTGCAAAGGTTTCAGTGAAATCTATGCCTTCTTGCTGACTATAACCTTGTGCAACCAGTCTAGCTTTATTTCTGACAACTTCTCCCTTTTCATTTGACTTGTTTCTGAATACCCATTTTGTTCCAATAATGTTCTTGTGTTTGGGTTTTGGTACCAGATCCCAAACATCATTTCTTTCAAATTGATTGAGTTCTTCTTGCATTGCAACAATCCACCCATCATCTGAGAGTGCTTCTTCTATGTTTGTGGGTTCAATTAATGAAATTAACCCAACTAGGGATTCATCCTCTTTGAAAGCAGATCTGGTCTTTCTTGGGCTATCCTTGTTACCAACAATTAGCTCTTCAGGATGAGATGATCTATACTTGAATTTACTCTTAGGTGGAGCAGGTGTCTGAGAGGGTTCAGTTTCTGAAGGGTCTTCAGTTTCAAGGCCTTCAGAGATATCTTCATTTTGAGTCTCAGATGGATATACAGCAATGGAGAGATCTTCACACTCAGAATTTGAGGAAACTTGAAATTCTGCAAAAGTCTCAGCTTGCTCTGACATTTTATCGTCAGGCTCTTTATCATCAAATCTAACATGTATAGATTCTTCAACTGTGTGAGTTTCAGAATTATACAATCTGTATGCTTTTGAGCGTTCAGAGTAGCCTATAAAGATACCCTTATAAGCTCTAGCATCAAATTTCTTTCGATAGACCTTGTTGTCTAGAATATAACAAGTACATCCAAACTGATGAAAATAAGAAATATTTGGTTTTCTTCCTTTGAACAGTTCATAAGCAGTTTTGTTCAGAATAGGTCTGATGTAGATTCTATTCTGAACATAGCAAGCAGTACTCACGGCTTCTGCCCACAAGAACTTAGCTAGGTTAGACTCAAGCATCATGGTACGAGTCATTTCTTGCAAAGATCTATTCTTTCTTTCTACAACACCATTCTGCTGTGGTGTTCTAGGAGAAGAGAATTCATGGATTACTCCATGCTCTGAGCAGAAAGATTCGAAAGAGTCATTTTCGAACTCTCCCCCATGGTCGCTTCTAACCTTCAGAATCCGAAGATCCTTTTCACTTTGTATTTGTGTGCAGAAGTCACTGAACACCACAAGTGCTTCACTCTTAGAACGTAGGAATTTCACCCAAGTCCATCTACTGAAATCATCAACCATGACCAATCCATATTTTTTACCATTGATAGAGGCTGTCGAAACAAGACCAAACAGATCAATGTGAAGCAATTCTAAGGGTCTGGAAGTAGAGACAATGTTTTTAGACTTGAATGAAGTCTTAGCAAATTTTCCTTTTTGACATGAGCCACAAAGTGCATCTGAGTGATAATCAATGTCAGGCAAACCACTAACAAGCTTTTGTTTGCTAAGCTTAGAGATCAACCTCCAGTTAGCATGACCAAGACGCTTGTGCCATAGCCATTTCTCATCACTCAGAGACAAAAGACATATAATCTTTTGGTCAACCAAATCAGAAAAGTTTACTTTATAAACATTGCCAACTCTCATTCCCTTGAATACTACAGATTTGTCAGAGTCTTTTGATACAGTACATGATTCCTTATTAAATGTAACAACACACCCATTGTCACAAAATTGACTAATGCTCAATAGATTGTGTTTAAGTCCATCAACTAACCAAACATCTTTAATGGAAAGAGAAGAATTACCAACTGTACCTGTACCAATGATCTTCCCTTTTTGTTTTCCTCCAAATCCCACAGAGCCTCCCTCTTTCAGAGTTAGGGTTTGGAACATATGCTTTTCTCCCGTCATATGTCGTGAGCAACCACTGTCCAGGTACCAGGGCTGCTGTTTTACCTTTCCTTGCATGAGCATCTGAAGCAAACATTATTTCAGATTTTGGTACCCATATTCTGATGGGTCCTTTAGAGTTAGTCTTCTGAATAGTATTCCTTCTTTGTTTTCTATGATCAACACAAGATCTAGAATTAATTAAGCTTTGACAAGAATGTTTAGGCTTAATTTGATTCTTGGATTTTGATCTGGAGTATATCACAGTTCCAAAGGTCAAGCAAGGATCTGAAGTAACTTTACCTTGATTTCTCAGAGGTTCAGATGACTTCTGAGCCTTAACTTGAGAACTTTTGGACTCAGAAATTTTAGGTTCAGAAGAACTTGGAACTTCTGAGTCTTTGGGTTCAGGTTCAGAACCTCCTTCAGAGTTGGATGCCTTCAGATCAAGTGTACCACTTTTAACAAAGGTAGAGAATAATTCAGGTGGAGTATCATCCTCACTATATGATTTCAGAGGTTTATCCCAGTTCTTAAACCGAGAATAACCAATGCCTTCACCATAGTTATGAGTCATATGATAAATCATGGAAGCCATTTTACTCCTATTGAAGGTACAACGAATAAATTCGTGAAGAGCATCTTCATGATCATCATTGAGCTTGTCTGCCAAGACATAGTTAGATTCAACATGACAAATACGAATGTTTAACGATTCATTTTCATCATAAAGAATCTTGGCATCCTTTTTCAATGATTCATGAACATTCTTCAGAATTTTGTGTTGACTTACTATACGAGAGTAATGTTTCACGGCAATCTTAAGAGAATCAATTAATTCAGATTTAGTCATGTTAGAGTATACCTCATTTTCATCATCTGAGTCATCTTCAGAATCTCTATCAGAGTTGTTACCTTCAGAAGTTCTTGCCATTAAAGCCAGATTGCCTTCTTCATCATCTTCTCCTTCAGAGTCATTCTCAATGGTCTCCCAAGTGGCTAACAAACTCTTCCTTACCTTTTCTTTGTACTTTTCTTTCCCAAAGCTCTTATTCTTTCCTTTGTCCTTGGATGACATTTCTGGACAGTCCGCAATGAAGTGTCCAGATTTCTTGCAGTTATAGCAGTTGTTCAGTTCTTCCTTTTTGTCCTTTGAAAAGGAACTTCTTGAGTTGTTTCCTTTGTTTGGAAACCTTTTGTATTTCTTGTTCCATTTCTGAAACTTTCTAACCATTAGTGCCATTTCTTCATTCTCAGAATTTTCATCCATCATATCATCAGAAGTTTCTTCCTCTTGTTCAGACACTTTGATCTTTGCAGCTTTTGAGGAAGTCTGAACAGAGCTTAGAGCCAAGGACTTCATCTTCTTGACAGGTTCATCTGACATAAGTTCTAGCTCATGACTTCTGAGTGAGCTTATTAAATCTTCAAGAGTCACATTGTCCAAATCCTTGGATTCCTGAAAAGCTGTAACTTTTGGTCTCCATTTGGAAGGTAAGCTCCTCAGAATTTTCTTCACGTGATCAGATGCAGTGTAGCTTTTCTTCAGAACTTGAAGACCAGAGACAAGGGTTTGAAACCTTGAATACATGGTTTCAATATCTTCATCTTCCTTCATTCTGAACAGCTCATATTGATGAACTAATAAGTTTGCCTTAGCTTCTTTGACTTGCTTATTTCCTTCATAGGTGGAACATAGAGAGTCCCAGATAGTTTTGGCACATGACTTGTTGGATATTTTTAAATACTCAGCATGAGATATTGCACCAATAAGCATATTCTTAACAGTATGATGCTTCTTATACTGTTTCTTCTTTTCAGCATCAAAGAACTTTCTGTAGGTATTTCTTACAACACCTTCATCATCCATGTGTTCAAAATGTATACCATCTTCAATGATATCCCATAACTCATCATCGGTCCCAATGATGTAACTATACATCTTGGTTTTCCAGAAAGGAAAAGTAGTAGGATCACTGTTGAAGTAAGGTGGTTTGTCTCTGTGATTATCACTGTTCCTTTCCCTATCATAGTTGTGAGGAGGTGGAACAGCAGAGTGATCAGGTCCAGAGGAAGCAGAAGGAGAGGTAACACCAAACATGTTTTTCAACTAAGTACCCCTAGATCTTTTACTGTTTCACTGTTAAGTGAAGAGCAACAGACCGGAGCTCTGATGCCAATTGAAGGTTGAAAAACACACAAGAAGGGGGGGGGGGGGGGGGGGGTTGAATTGTGTGAGACTTTTTCTAAGTTAAAACAAATTGCAGCGGATAAGGTATAACACACACAATATATGAGGATAGGGTTAGAGAGAGATGCTCAGAATTTTTATACTGGTTCCTCCCACTAACAGGAGTAGTCCAGTCCTCTTGTCCTTCACAAGAGATTTCACTATAATCACTCAGATTACAAATGCTCAAGCACTAAGCAAGAGACTTCAAACTGCTCAAGCACAAAGCAAGAGACTTCTAACTGCTCAAGCACAAAGCAAGAGACTTCCAATGCTCAAGCACAAAGCAAGAGACTTCCAATGCTCAAGCACAAAGCAAGAGACTTCCAATGCTCAAGCACAAAGCAAGAGACTTCCAATGCTCAAGCACAAAGCAAGAGACTTCCAATGCTCAAGCACAAAGCAAGAGACTTCCAATGCTCAAGCACAAAGCAAGAGACTTCTAACTGGTTTTAATGTTAATAAAGATAAGAGATTAACACTTGATATACAATCAGAGGTGTTTACAAAATACAACTCAGTTACAAGACTAACTTAGAAAATTATCACAAAGTTTCTAAGTGTTTGATAGCTTCAGAATTTGACAGAGTTTCAGCACGTTCAGAAGCTTAAGTCTTGATTCCCATTTCTTCACAAATCTTCTTCCTTTTATAGATGATAAAATGAACGTTGAAGATTATAGCCGTTTGAAGAATTGAGACGCTCCTTTGTATAGATCAGTGAGCTTATTAGCTGTTCTGATTTGCAGTAGCTTAGGAGCTTAACGTTTACTACAAAATGAGAGATTCCTTTTGGCTTTTGATATTTGAACCTTGGTGAAAGCCAAATAAGGAAATAATCGTTTCTGAAGCCTGACTTGAAAAGGACCTTTCCATGGTCAAACCTTTTCATTCTTGGTTTCTGCGTTTGGACTTAGTCAGGCACAGTCTTCAATAAAATTGTACTCTCAAATGTAGCTTAACACTTATATCTGACGAGCCTTCAGATTTTGATAGGCTCAGAATTACTTGTTTCAGATCTGGTGAGCTCAGATGTTCTTCAGATTTTGATAGGCTCAGAATTACTTGTTTCAGATCTGGTGAGCTCAGATGTTCTTCAGATTTTGATAGGCTCAGAATTACTTGTTTCAGATCTGGTGAGCTCAGATGTTCTTCAGATTTTGATAGGCTCAGAATTACTTGTTTCAGATCTGGTGAGCTCAGAAGTAATTCCTTCAGAAATTCTAAGGTTCAGATAATAACTTCAGAGTTTCACAGGCTCAGAATTACTTGCTTCAGATCTGGTGAGCTCAGAAGTAATTCCTTCAGAAATTCTAAGGTTCAGATAATAACTTCAGAGTTTCACTTGCTTCAGATCTGGTGAGCTTAGAAGTAATTCCTTCAGAAATTCTAAGGTTCTTTAGTACGCAAATTTTAACTTTTAATCCTGCACACTGAATTAAATTATTAGTATTCCAATTTAACCTTAAATACATTGTTATCATCAAAATCAATTAAGGAGATACAAAATCATAATTTTGTTCCAACAGATGGGAACATCAACACGCAGCGGTGCCAACTACAAGATGAGACGCAGAACAAGGCACCTGATCTATTTTCCATATTTTTTCTTCTGGTGTTCGATTTGTTTGTATTGCCACAAATTTTTATATAATAAAATACAACATCATTATTTCTATTTTATTCTTCCATTGAAATTCAGAAAACCTCAATAGAATGAATGTTTGGTTTTATTCTTCCATTGATACTGAAACTGAAAGATTGAAATTGAGAGGAATGGAGAACTTGTTATCGGCGGCGAGAGAGATGCGAACAACCAAAAATCTGGAAACGAGAGAGAGATTCATAGTACCATGTTTGAGTGTGATATGGCTCATTTGATTTATTTTAATCTAAGCCCTTCTTTCTAATCCAATGCTTATTATTTATTCTCATATTCTCATATATCTTTACCATTCTCATATGATACATCATATATATATATATATATATATATTAAAATTCTTTTAAAAACAGTTATAACTACCTCGGGATCGGAAACATCAGTTCCAAGCAAATCAAATGCATCAATTACGTTCGAATCCCTAGATATTCTCTTGACACGATAGGTTGAATCGAAACGTCCACCCAGGAAAATTTTCTTCTCAACTTTGAACAACATACGCACATCCTTTATAGAGTTGAACTCCCGAGGATAAGAAGAACCACTGTCACCCTATATATAAAATTTAAATTATACAACCCAAATATTGTAAAACTACAACAACATAGATTATATACAGTAATTATATCATACCTTCGTTGCAGCCACCAAAGTTGAACACTGGGTACCACCAAGCATAAGTTGCATATCACCGTCAAAGATAACGAATACAGCACTTCCGGAATCATCAACAACATTAACCTTGACTCTAAACCTATCCCATTACACAACAATCAATTTAACACAACATATATTAACAAAAAATGAAAAACAAATAGCAAGGTAAGGATTATACACTTGGGTATCATCAAGTGAACATGTTTAACACATCCTTTGCAGTAAAAAGAACCGGAATCAGGTGTCACACCCCTGTTGCACTTACATGCAGGATACCACCAATCATCTCCTTCGACAAAGCTCCCAATAAAAGCACTGACTATGAAGGTACCCTCCTCGTACATAGATTCCAATTGACCTATATTTTTTTTGTTGGATAAATACGAAGGAAATCATCTTCAACTGAATTCCCAATGCGAGTACCAAGTACAGGAATAGTTGAAAAAGCCCCAATAGGATCCAAGTCAAGTCTAACAGATTTAAACAAATCACATTAACAACATAACAAACACGTTGGACCATAATACGAATTTATTTTAAAAAATAAATAAATAAAATATATACAAAGTGATGGCATACCCCTTTTTCAACTCATCAACCTCTTGGATAACAGGGTCAATAAATATTCTAGTAGCATTCATGACATTTTGAATAGAAACCTTATCTATAATAGGAACACGCAATAAGAAATTGTGATAATGAATGATAACTCAAAGAGAATTTGAAGAGACACGCAAAAAAAATAAAACAACCTTTAAAAATCTTAATCTTAGCGAACTGAATTACCACAACAGGTTTCACAGAAGGTGATTTCCCAACCAATTCTTGCAGCTTGTCAACGTAATCACCAAAGTGTGCGCACTCAACCTTGCCGCTAATCCAACAATACAATAACATCGACAATTTAAACACCAACAAAACACATAAACAACAACCATCACTTCAATGCAACAATAAAATCAACCAACACCAATATCTTTTGTCACTCAACTCCAACACAATCATCTTAGTGACCTTTCCATCACGAACATACTCCCTCTCGTTTGATATTCCAGTCAACAGCCCAATAACATCTGATTGATTGAAGACAACATCGCCGAAAGAAGTTTAATAAAAAAAAGATGTTTATATTCAACATTGATCAAACAACAAACGACTTATTGCATACCTATCAAGTAGTCGTATTCGACGCTATGGTCGCAAACTTCAGCAATTTCAGTAAATGAAAATCCATACAGCGGGATGACTGAGCTACCACACTTTTGAACCTTTGTTCTCATCTGAAACATCATACGAACAACAGCTGTTACCATCAAATTGATAACAACATTTGATAAAGAACATCAAAACCGAATTATGAATTTCATTTAATTTAGACATAGGACAAATATATAAAGTTTGCGTATTTAGGAATCAACAAAAGCATATGAATCTTTTTTAAAATAACAAAACCCGTTCGTCTAGGAGAACCATTTCTAAGGAATTGATCTCATCAGGTCTCATGAAAGCATAGGTAGGCCACAAATGAATTACACGAACTTTTAATTTCCAGGTCTCACGACCAGGAACGACATCGCAAAGTAAATCAAAGGAAGAATCCATTATTGTAAACAACAAAAGAAACAGCAAAATGGTTGGTTGATGAGGAAATGCAATGAACAAATATGAAAAGGCAGACCATATTTATAGCCAACGGTTACATAAGTGGACAAATAAAAATAATATAATAATAATGGTAACAATAAAACAAAATATAAAAGTCACGGCCGACATACAATGAATGCTAACAATATAGTTTAATATTTTAATAGATACATCCAAAATAGAAGATACGCACAATCGGGACGCAGTGATTATATGTGTATTCAATGGGAAATGGAAATCAACTTAGAACGGCGGATGCAAAAATATCCTTGTTTTGATGATGAGCAGTTTTCTTAGTGTGTTGCTGCTTTGTAAAGATATGAGATTCCTAGATTATTTGTTAGACTTCCTAGTATTAGACAACTTCCTAGGCAGTGCTTATTTATTACTATTCAATGTATTTGTTGTATCATATCAATATAAATACAACTAGTGTGTTCTCAGTATAGACTCAAAATTCCCTTATACTTCTATATTTCTATATGGTATCAGAGTGCTTATTTATAAATCCTAGGTTTTCTTTTATCTAGTGCTTATTTATTACTATTCAAAATGGGTTTTCTTTTTGTGAACGCGCGTGTCCCATTTTCCGGCCGCCTTTTTCCAGCGAAGGCCACCACAGGTCCACCTTTGCCATATTCCGAGGTGTTTTTCATATGTTTTGGATGTTTCAGCAACCTTTCTTCTCTCATCTCACATATATCATGTCTGCAATTGAATTTGACGCTGCTGCTTCGGCTTTCGGTCTAAGTTTCACGTACACTGCCTATTGCATGTTCAGCCGTTGAGTCTCCACTTGTTGTTCATCAACGTTTAGGACATCCTAGCCTACAAAAGTTGCATCTTATGGTTTCAAGTATGTCAAAAGTGTCTTCCTTAGAGTGTGAGTCATGCCAGTTTGGAAAACATACTAGGAGTTCCTTTCCCGATAGAGTTAATAAACGAGCTGCATCTCCTTTCGCCTTAGTTCAATCCGATATTTAGGGCCCTAGTCGTGTTGTTTCCAGTTTGGGTTATCAATATTTTGTTACCTTTATTGACGATTTTTCTTGAAGCACCTGGGTATTTTTGATGAAAAACCGTTCAGATGTTTTCTCAATCTTTCAAACCTTTTGTTCAGAAATCAAAACACAATTTGGTACCCAAATTAAAATATTGCAAAGTGATAATGCTCGTAAATATTTGTCTACATCCTTTCAATCTTTTTTGACCTCACAAGGTATCCTTCATCAAACTTCATGTGCTCATACTCCTTAACAAAATGGTGTTGCTGAGAGAAAGAACCGACACTTAGTTGAAACGGCTCGTACCATGCTTCTTCACAATAATGTACCTTCTCGTTTTTGGGGAGATGCAATCCTCACAGCTTGCTACCTAATCAACCGCATGCCCTCAGCTGTACTCGACAACCAGGTACCACATTCCATTTTGTTTCCCCAACAACATCTTTATTCTCTACCACTCCGCGTCTTCGGGTGCACATGTTTTGTTCATGATCTTACTCCAGGTAAAGATAAACTTGTTGCAAAATCCCTCAAGTGTCTTTTCCTTGGCTACTCTCGTCTTCAAAAAGATTATCGACGTTATTCCCCAGATCTTCGGCGGTACATTGTCTCTGCCGATGTCAGCTTCTTTGAGACTCGTCCCTTCTTTCCTTCTACTCTTGAAGAGCCCAATAATTCTGGTCGGTCACAATCCTTATCTCCAGAGGTCCTTAATGTGCCCATTGCACCAGCTCCTGTTCCTATACCAGCACCTGTCTCTATCCCTACACCTACCATTCACACCTATCAACGAAGGCCACGTCCACCACCCGCTCTTCAAGACTCATCTCCTGCACCATCGGACTCTTATACTCCGCATCCTACACCAGAACTGCCCATTACCCTACGGAGAGGTAACAGGTCATCCCGAAATCCTAATCCTATTTATGCTTGCCATTTAGAATATCATCGATTATCTCCATCCTATTCTGCTTTTGTGGTTTCCTTGGATTCTGTGTCTATTCCCAAAACTACGGGTGAAGCCATGTTTGACCCTGGATAGCGACAAGCTATGATAGATGAGATGTCTGCTTTGCATTCCAATGGTACTTGGGATTTAGTTCCCTTACCTGTTGGAAAAACCACAGTGGGATGCCGATGGGTCTATACAGTTAAAGTTAGACCTGATGGAAAGATTGACCGCTTAAAAGCTCGCATAGTGGCCAAAGGATACACATAAATCTTTGGCCTTAACTATGGAGATACCTTTTATCCGGTTGCCAAGATTGCTTCTGTTCGCCTTTTTCTTGCCATAGCTGCTATTCATCATTGACCACTCCGTCAATTGGACATAAAAAATGCTTTCCTACATGGTGAGTTACAGGAGGAGGTGTACATGGCACAACCACCAGGATTTACTATTAATGGTGCTTCCAACCTTGTCTGTCGGCTTCGTCGATCTCTTTATGGCTTGAAACAATCTCCTCGTGCTTGGTTTGGAAGTTTTAGCAATGTGTTGCAAGAGTATGGCATTACTAGATGTGAAGCTGATTACTCTGTCTTCTTCTTGCATTCTTCACCAACCACTTGCATCTACCTACTTGTCTATGTTGATGACATCATCATCACTGGTAATGATAAGGTTGGCATCCAACGGTTGAAACAACATTTGTCTCTACATTTCCAGACTAAAGATTTGGGGGCCCTGAAATATTTTTTGGGGATTGAAGTTGCTCAGTCCAAGAATGGTGTGGCTATAACTCAGCGTAAATATGCTCTTGATATACTTGAGGAAACTGTCTTGCTTGATTGCCGACCTAGTGATACTCCTATAGATCCCAACGTCAAGCTACTACCAGGTCAGGGGGAGCCATTGAAAGACCCTAGTAGATATCGACGTCTAGTTGGCAAACTTAATTACCTCACAGTGACAAGACCAGACATTACTTTTGTTGTTAGTGTGGTTAGCCAATTTCTAAATGCTCCATGTGATGACCATTGGAACGCTGTGATTCGCATTCTTAAGTATATAAGGAGTGCGCCAGGTAAAGGATTACTTTATGAAAACAAGGGTAACATCCAAGTTGTGGGCTATTCTAATGCGGATTGGGCAGGTTCACCAGCAGATAGAAGATCCACTTCAGGGTATTGTGTCCTCATTGGAGGAAATTTGATCTCATGGCGGAGCAAGAAACAAAACGTAGTTGCAAGGTCGAGTGCAGAAGCAGAATATCGTGCTATGGCAGCAACTACTTGTGAACTTACATGGCTAAGGCAATTACTTCAAGAACTCAAATTAGGAGACGTTAAGGCAATGAAATTAATTTGTGACAACCAAGCTGCACTGCATATTGCCTCCAACCCAGTTTTTCATGAAAGAACTAAGCACATAGAGATCGATTGTCACTTTGTACGAGATAAGGTTCTTTCAGGAGAAATCGTAACTGATTTTGTTGCTTCAAATGATCAACTGCCCGATATATTTACTAAGTCCCTTAAAGGACCTCGGGTTGAATCTATTTGTAACAAGCTTGGTGCATATGACATGTATGTTCCAGCTTGAGGAGGAGTGTTAGAATTAAGAGAATGTGTAGAATTCCTAGATTATTTGTTAGACTTCCTAGTATTAGACAACTTCCTAGGCAGTGTTTATTTATTATTATTCAATATATTTGTTGTATCATATCAATATAAATACAACTAGTGTGTTCTCAGTATAGACACACAAAATTCACATATACTTCTATATTTCTATAAATGTGAATATATCTCAATTGATAAGAATATCATATATGTAAGGGTTAGAGTTTGAATTTAGAATTTCATATTTGTTGACTACTACAAGAGATGAAATTCAAAAGCTGTTTCACAATTTTTTTTCCTTTCTTCTTCCAATTTTTGTGCGTGCGTTAATATTTCTGATTATCATGTGACACTATTTCAAGTGATATATTTTCTCCACAATAACCTCTTTTAAGTATTTGAATTCTGATTCTCCTTCAAAGTGCCACTCATAAATATTCACAATCATCTTTGCTGGGGCCTTTGATAATATATTAATATCAATACAAATTTTTAGTTACAAAAATAATTGACATGCTACTACAACAACAATTCATTGGATAAATGAATGAGACTATGCTTACAGTAAACCTAATAGGCCTATAAGTTATAATCAGACAGATCGCATGCTGTTGCATGGATCCGAATAAAGGCGGGACAAGAAATGAGAAATTTCACGAGGTGTCATCAGGGGAAAACTTTCATTGCGATATATTGCTAATTACCCGGTTGAAATAACATGCTTTTTCTTGTTTTCAACCGTTATTTGAGGAAGCTTACAGCATCTTTAGAGATTCGGCATTAGATATTTAGACTTCTTTGGCTTTTGAATCATTGCTTGTATTAGCATTCATTCCCTTACTATCGGTATATGCAGGACAGACGGTGGCATATTGGCAGAATCGACATTTCCAACGCTCCTCCTCGTGAACATAGGCGGCTTCTCGCTCTCCAAGCCAAAACTCAAGACAAGAATGAATTTGATTGTTTAGCCACTCAGAATCATATGTAAATTTATCTTCGCAAAGCAGTGAATGATCTTTCTGATACTCGTATCTGTCATGAAGCAAACAAAACAATGTCTTCCTTACGAATTCTAACTTTAAGTTCATGCAAAATTAGTGTTTGTAAAGAAAAGACTCTATGTAGTGCAATCAAACTGCTACTCATGAAAAATGATACATTTGCAAGGACTAATAATTTTTTTACAAGGACTAAAAGCAAAAAATGGTACATTTACAGCAAAAAAAACATTTTTAAACATAAAATTTTCAATTTTGCATGGAAAATTCTGAGTTTACCTCAACAAAAGCTGATCATTAGCAGGGGACAACATCATATAAGTGTTTTTGTAATATCGCACCACATCATCAAGGGTCTGCATTTGCAAATAATGTAAAAGAAAAATATTTAGAAGGTACGCTTCAGTAATTAATTAATTAATTCTACCCTGATCAAAGATAAAAATTAAGTCCTTCATGAATGCATTTAAGCCGAAAAACCATATTAAACCAAAGACATCAAAATCAAACAGCTAAATTATCAATGAAGGCTCGCCATTTTTGTGTAATGCGGCATCACTCAACCAACTAAATTATTATTTGTGTAAAATCGTTTTTTTCACGAGTTTACATCCGATTTAACACGTTTTCTATACCTAAAACCGTAAAATCGGACGATTTTACGAGTTAAAACATGATTTTGACAACAATGATGGCAAGGCAACAACAAAGAGGAAGGAAGAAACAGTCTCGTCTACTTACCGAAGCAGAAAATCCAGAGTCAGCACTTAACACTTTGAGATCTTCACATAGAATACTTTTAGGGTTTAAGCCAAAATAAGTAAAAAAGCTTTTAGAAGGAAAGTTATCAGAAACTAAATTGTCCCACATGTACTTGTAACACATCAATTGAAGCCTGCCAAAAAGAAGAGCACCGTTAGGATTTAATAAAACACATTGACAGAATTAAATAGATAGAAAAAGAATAAGCATACCTTCCATTTCTTCGTTGTGGTTCAGCAGGAAGTGTATCTCGAGCACGAGTCTTTGTGTCAATTAGTATTGGATTATGATCATTTTCGGTTAATGGCATCCGAACCTCGTCAATCACTCCAATCATCCATATATCTTCTGCAAAGCCTATTCTGATATCAGAAGAATAGTTCATCATGATCTAAAACTGCCCCAAAACCCACCAGCAAAGACATGTAAGTTTCCAGTCAAGTCTACGATTCTCTGTAATCTAGTATGTTATCAGTAACATCAAAAGCTTAATCGATACATGATATTAGACTCTTACGATAAATCAATAAAAACCTAATTTTTTTTCAATAAGTACTTAAACCGACTGTTCTATTTTA
Organism: Trifolium fragiferum; assembly: GCA_954870985.1. NCBI lineage: Eukaryota > Viridiplantae > Streptophyta > Magnoliopsida > Fabales > Fabaceae > Trifolium > Trifolium fragiferum. The sequence goes on from OX940790.1 coordinate 50,041,443, forward strand.
ATGCAACATTAGAACTACACATTTCACAACCTGATTTCTAGTGTTATGTTATCAAAACAATTAACTTATGAGAAGTTAAGGATTGACTAATGAGACATCATTATAACTTACATCGGCAGTTCCCGAGTTAATCCTTTAAACAATAATTGATTCACACCACTTATAGAATTAAGAAACTTTAGGGCCCAGCGATCTTCTTGTGATTGGATCTTTACTTCCACCTGTTTTATAACCTGCATATCGCCGCTATTATCACTCATGTTTCCAACAACTTAAAATGATACAAAACATGACCAAATAGGACACACAAACCTTCAAATAATCATTCAAGTTTACAATCTCATATCAAGCGAACAACGAGAAGAAAAAAAAATGAACTGAAACTATATAAGCAATAACGAGAAACTTCTGTAAGCAAGCTATTTGGTACTCTCACTTAAGAACTTTCACTTCATCAGACTACTTATTGCAGCTACGCTTGTGGCCATGTTAGACACGTAAAGTAAGAAATTCAAGTGATCGGGAATTGAGTAGTACCTCTGCTTCAAGTTTTGCATGTCGAGCAATGCCAGCTTTCATAAATTGATTGACCTTTCGCCCCCCAAGAGTGAGTGTAAATTCCATTTGTTTAGAGCACCATTCCTATCATAACATTTGATCAGTAAAGTTAAGTTAGCTTTGATCTCTTATTTCCACAAAATGGAAGCATAATAACAACCCAATTATTTTACACGAATGTCACAGGTTAACACCAAGTAAGACTTCACTTATGTATCAAAAAGATAAAATAAAATAAAAGTACTCCACATAACATTATACACCATGTATTGCCCTAAGATTTCATATCGCAAATCTTCTCTTCTTAGGATCCTATCCAGTGGCAGAATGGTTTTGTGCAATCGCAACCACTCATCTCAGTCTACCACATGCATTCAATGATATTAATTGGTGGATAAACGATTGAGATCAGTGCAAAATGAGAAACATGAAAGAGATGACCGGAAACGATAAGTTTCCCCCAAATTCCCGCATTCTTAAAAGGGGAGCTAAAATTGACTTTGCTCTTTCTCTTTCCTCTATTTCCGCAGGAAATGCGGAAATGGAAATGGAAATGGAGGAAAGAGAAGTTTTTTCCCCAAGCAAATATAAAAAATAGCACTAATAGAACTTTGCATCTTAAAATAATCCATTTTACTTATCTGGGGTTAATCAAAACAGCACAACTATCAGAAATCAAAAGATAAAGATTGAATGTTCATATTCTACTAGCATAGCTCAAGAACATGCCTCAAACGGAATAGAATACAATGTAATAAAAATTTGAATAATTTACAAATGAATAGAGTAAATTATCCACCTAAATAATATGCAAAATTAATAACAAAAGTAATTTTATCCAAATTTAATCAATCCAGCAAATAAATAAAAAAATTGTGATTTTATATATTCCATTCAATTCAATTTCATATTTTACAATCAAATAATTCATTAGATCTATGAACCATATAACAAATAAAAGAATGAAAAAAGAATGGTACCGTGGAAGTAAGATCAGTGACGGATAAAGCACGTTTCTTTCTAAAACGACGAAGAAACGAATCAGAAAGATTGGGTTTTTTGTGGGAATTAACAAATTTAAGAGTATCTTCAATATCAGCAGTAGCAGCAGCAGCAGCAGAAGCATCACATGATGATGAAAGTTTTCGTTTTGATAAAAGGGTAATTTAGTTAATAGAGAGAACATTGTTTTGATGAAGAAGACGAGGAGAAGAAGAAGGTGTTGAAGAAGAACAACAAGAAGAAAGAGAACGAGACAAAACAGAAGAAGAAATTGAAGCATAAGCTGCTTCTATGAAAGCCATTTCTTCCTCGCTTACGATTTCGATTGGAATATTGTTGTTGTTGTTTGATGAGGATGTTTCGGCCATGTTTGGTGTTCCTTGCTTTGACCACACTCTTTGGTGTGTAAAATAATGACCGTTGAAAACGGTGTTTGTGTGTGTTTTTTGGGGTTCAAATTGGTTGTGGCTTTTTCTTACTATAGATTTGCTTCAACCTTGTTTCACACAAAGACTCACACTGCTACCAAATTTACTATTACTACCTCACACACACATATAAGAAGAAAGAACACAACCAAGCTTCTCCTATACTCTCTCTTCCTTCTCCTTCTCTTTTTATTTATGAAAAATGTTCTTCGGGCATTAGTTAAAAATACAAATATGATAAAAAAAAATTGAAATTTGTGTAGTTAATTTCTAAAAAAATATAAAACTTTTTGTTTTCTATGCAAATTTTATTTTATTTTATTATCCTTAACTAGACACTAATTAACATGACCCTTTATTTATATTTGATTTGATAAAATAAACATGGCCAAATTTAAATATTATTTTTTGCTTTCGCCACAAGTTTAATTTGGTTCGGGTGTCAGTTCTGACATCAAGTAATTTCAGTCTCCTTCCAATCATAGTTGCAGGGATTTAATCATAGTTCTTTCTATTAAGTTCAGCGTCTATCACCACTGAAACAATTAACAATTGATATTTATACTTTTATTTTTATTTTTAAGTAACCTAACATTTATAAGTTAAGAATTATTAAATTGAATTTTAGGGCTGTATTAAATTAATATTTTAAACGAAATTTTTTAAATAAAAAAGTCTTGTAGATCTTTAAATAATAGGGTTAAATATGTTTTTAGTCCCTACTTTTACGTGAGTTTCTATTTTTAGTCCTTACATTTTTTTATTATATTTTTAGTCCCCACATTTTCGCCGTTTGCAATTTTAGTCCCTACCGTCAATTTTTTGTGACTTGGATAATGAAATCACCTACATAGGATGACACATAGATGTCACGTCATTCGATGCAAATATTATTCTAGTCAATTTAAGTTATCCTATGTGGCCAATTATGTTATTCTAGTCATAAAAAATTGACTAAAAATATAGTAAAAAAATGTAGGGACTAAAAATATAATAAAAAAATATAAGGATTAAAAGTCGAAACTCACATAAAAGTAGGGACTAAAAACATATTTAACCCTAAATAATATGCAAGATTTTTAAAATTTTGGCTTTAATGCACTTTTGATCCCCCTATTTTGAAAAACTTGAAGTTTTGATCCCCCTATTTAAAAAGCCAACTTTTTGATCTCCCTATTTTGAAAAACTTGAAATTTAGATCCCCCTATTTTAAAATGCAACCTTTTGATTCCCCTATTTTTGTTTTTTCTAAATTTTAGTCCCCCAACTCATTTTTGTCAAATTTTTTTATTTTAATTTAAAAAATCTGATTTTTTTTTTAAAAGTTAATTTTTTATTTTTTTCTTCAAAAAATTCTGAAAAAATTTTAAAAAAATCTGAATTTTTTTTTAAATCTGGAAAATTTATTATTCAGATTATTTAAAAAAAATATTTCAGATATTATTTTTTAAATTAATATTTCAGATTTTTTTAAAAAATATATTATTTATTTAAAAAATTCTGAATTATTAATTTTAAAAACAAAATCTGAAAAATATTATTTTTTTAAAAAAAATCTGAAATATTAATTTTTTTAAAATAATCTGAATAATAAATTTTTCCTGATTTAAAAAATAAATTCAGATTTTTTTAAAAAATTCAGAATATTTTTAAGAAAAAATTAAAAATTAACATTTTAAAAAAATTCAGATTTTTTAAATTATAATAAAAAATCTTATTAATTTATTTAATATTTTTCAGATTTTTTATGATATGTCTTAAAAAATTTGACCAATTAAACCATAAAAATTTGACCAAAATGAGTTAGGGGACTAAAATTTAGAAAAAATTAAAATAGGGGGATTAAAAAGTTGACTTTCAAAATAGGGGAATAAAAAATTCAAATTTTTCAAAATAGAGGGACCAAAATTACATTAAAGCCTAAAATTTTAAAAGACAGTTAAGATTTATAATTTGAATTTCAAAAGATTATATCATAAAATTTTAAAGAGCAATCATTAATTAGTCACTCTATTAGAACGAATGAAAATTAATCCTCTGAATGCTTGGAATTTAGATCGTCAATTTTAAGTACAGGGCCCGTTTAGAATGACCAAAACATATATTGGTCTATAATGGACAAATGTGTCATAACCATTGATTGGATTAAGTAAATCCGTTGACCATGTGATGCACTCTTTATACCATATAACTCTCTTTACACCGCTCAATATCGCTTTATCGAATTTAAATTTTACGAAATTCTCTGTTAGATTGAAAATTTTTATCATATATATTATTCATGTTAAGTTTTATAAAAATCTAAAACTATTTGGTATGTTATTAAGAGCAATCAAAATTAAAAGGTTTATGCATTTTTATTGAACACCGTTAATCTTGATTTGTCCCGATAACATAGCAAACGATTTTAGATTTTTGTAAAACATAATATGAATGATCTCTATGATATAAACTTTCAATCCAACGGTGAATTTCATAAAATTTAAATTCGTTAAACCGTTATTAAGCGATGTAACATTACTCAAATGTTACACCAATGTAATTTGATTCCTCCCTATTTTTTAAATCTTTGGTGACAAATCGATCCCACATATATAAAATAACTTAAGGGTCATGTTAACTTGTGCACTAAGGGCACATGATAAGCTACCTAAAAATAGAAATGTAGCATTTAATGATACAAAAAATTTAATGCTTAGATAATTGAATAGTATACATGCTTTAATAAATGTTTTCCACATTTATATTTTTAACATGTGCCCTTAAGAGCACATGTTAACATTCTCCATAACTTAATTCGTTTATCCACCTTGGTTTCTTATTTTTCACCCCATTAAATATGGTCTTAAGAAAGTACTCCCTCCGTCCCATTTTATTTGAGCCAGTTGACTGCCTCACGTTTGCCAATGTAAAACTTTAACGATTAATATCTTTAATTGTATAATAGTAAAAATTATAAAAATTTGATATTTTGAAAATATAAATCGAGACGAATCCAACAAGATCTTATATGCTAATATTTATTTTTTATTTATGAATAGAAAAATAGAGTCAAAACGAGATATATGAATAATATTTACAGTCAAAATGGCTCAAATAAAATGGGATGTAGTGAGTATAAAAAAATGGTCTTAAGTAATCCGTTCATTTTTTAAATGTAACAGTGCAACACTTTAACAACACCTACTAATCATACCTTCGGTAAGTTTTTTTTTTTACCAATTATAAGTTTTTAATCTTAATAATGTTTTTGGCTTTTAAATCTTATCTTATCTTATTTTAGGTACATTAGAATAAAAATATAGGAGTGCACATTAATAATACTATCAACTTTTTTAGTAAGAATAAAATATGTAATGTAATAGATACTTATATTTAACTGCAAAAGGGATTATTTGATCAAATTAAAGTATCTATAATCACAACAAAAAATTTAATTACATTCTCTCCTATTTACTTAATATAGCTTCCTATCTTTTTTCTTATCCCATTTTCTATGGTCAATCGGTTGAGAAATTAAACTCAAATTAAAATCTAACTATTATTATATATGATCAGAATTTACTAATTTTTCAATTAAATTTTAAATTATTAAAATTTCGTTCCTCTAAATCGGATGAATAAAACAAAATAATACACTCATTTTCTATATATAAAAAATATAAAATCCATTTTGAATCACTTTCTTGCCTTTCCTCTTTTTTTCTTTCTATTGTTTTTCTCTCTTTGTCCTTTTCCCCCTTTCTACTTCTTTTTATCTCTTTTTTCCCAAACACCTCCCACACCTCTTTTTTTCCTACTTTCTTGCCTACTTCTTTTTATGTCTTTGGAGGGTATTAGAAAATCTTTTTTCCTGCTGCCTTTCCTCCTTTCTGTGTCATACAAGTCTTTATTTCATCAACTTTACAATAAAGTTTATCCTAGATAAAAGATACTCTAATATTCAATCCGTGCCCACCCCACAAAATGTGAGGCCTAGAGCAAGCAAAGTGAAACCATTACTTAAGATGAACCATAATGTTGTATGAGAAGTAAGATCCAATCCACAAACATATATTTAGGGTTTGGTAAGATCATAAAACTGACTTATAATTTATGTTTTATAAGTTAAGCTATTTATTTGGTAAAATTTTTTTTACTATGCATTTATAACTTATTTTATTGATTAATAGCTTACATTTTAGAAGCTAATTCAATTAACTTATGAGCTTATAGCTTATAGTTTTTTTTTTTCATTTTTATACTTTATTATTTTAACTAAAGTACATTTTTATCCTTTATAATTTATTTTAATTAAAAATAATATAACTATGTTTTAAAATTAAAAAAAAATCATGTATCATATAATTATTATTTTTTTAGCAAGATTATCTTAAATTTTATTGCGAAATTTACATAATTGCTTTGAATATATTTTATTAATATGTTTATTATTATGTCACTTTACATAATTGATATAAATTTTGTTATAAATTAAAATTGTCTTTTAACATTATTCTATGTACGCAATTTTGTATTATTAGAGCATTGAGTCTATTTTCAAGTATTACAAATTGATTAGTATACATATACATTTTGACGTACGTTGAATATATATAACATTGAAATTTTGTTAAAAAAAATATATATTATATTAAAGCAAAATAAAAGTAAATTTAAAATAAATTAAAATTTTAACGTATATAATTAATTTAATAATAAAATATAAATACTATACGTTAAAATTAATTTCTCAACCGATTCTTTCTCAATTATCGATTTGAGTTCAAGTATTGACCACAGAAAATGGGATAAGAAAAAAGATAGGAAGCTATATTAAGTAAATAGGAGAGAATGTAATTAAATTTTTTGTTGTGATTATAGATACTTTAATTTGATCAAATAATCCCTTTTGCAGTTAAATATAAGTATCTATTACATTACATATTTTATTCTTACTAAAAAAATTGATAGTATTATTAATGTGCACTCCTATATTTTTATTCTTACTAAACAAGTTTGGTGTAGCCTATTTTTATTCCAAATATACCCTTTTCAGATTTTTTTTTTTTAAATAAAATAACTTCTCTTCCACTAATTATTTATTTTCTATTTCAACTATACTTACTAATAAATAAAGGCATTTGTTTTTCTTCTTTCTTTTGAGTGGTTTCCTTATTTTGTCAAGAGAGAAGATTAGTGTGTTGTGCCTCCTCATTTTCAAAATTGCTTCATGGTTACCCAACATCGACTTCCCCTCCCATTAATCATATCATTAAAAGAGGGTCAACGGAATACACACTTCCACTAGAAACAAATAATGGATGGAAGCAATTCATCAATTTTGGTTTATATTCTTTTTAACAAAATTTGTAATTTTTTTTAATTATGCTTTGTTGTGAATTGTGATGCAGGTTTTTTTAAAAATTTTTCTTTTGTGTAATTTGCATGTATACCGTTCTATTATTGTTGAGTATGTTGATTTCGTGCTCTATTTGATTTTTGGAGGTTTAATTTCGATTTCATCGTTAATCTATACTAATATACAAATGAAATTTTTTTAGTTTTGATGTAACTTTTTTTTAAAATACCATAATACTCTTAATAATTTTATTTTTGACACTTTTCTTAACTTGCAAAAACAACCGCAAACTAACAGTTTATTGCCGGCTACATATTGCATGCATCTGAAACAATTTCATTCGATTTCTTTATCTAATCTAAGTAATAAATAAAGTCAATTTCTTTCTCTTTCAAAAGAGAGAAGTGAGAGGGAATTTTTCAAAGACAATATACACACAAAACACTACTATAAGTCTATAACTATAACACATCATTGATCCTATCATTGAATTACAACAAAAAAAACTCTGTTTTTACTTTTATTTTAACCATTTTCTTCATCTTTCTAACTGGTATTTGATTCGTATTTTTTCACATCATTGATTTGTATTTTTTTACTTAATCTTTTCTAATTATAGAGTTATTTTCACTTTCATTTTAACCATTTTTTTCTTCTCATATTGTTCGATTTCAAAGGGTTGCTTCACTCATGTTACTACATTAAGTATGCAAGGAGGGCTGCAAAGTAGCAACAATTCACAATTTCATTTCAGCCCTTCATTTCATAAGTGAGGATAAATTTTATTTTCTACTTTCTTGGTTTGGTTTCTCATCTTTAAATATAGAAAAAATTCTACATTTTGCAATTACTATTTGTTTAATTCCTCTTTTTCATTTAAACCTAAACATGGCGACTAACTGTAATTAGAGGCACACATGCGATCAAAAATTAAATGAAGGAGATCAAGTTTTTGAAGAAGCAACATAAGAAATATCAAGATATATGCTCTTCTCTTCGTTCTCTTTGTATTGATTCAAATATTTTTTGTTTGAATGAAGGGTCTCACGGCCGATAAACATAGCATACATATATTTTTGGCTAAAATGCACTTTTGGTTTCCCTATTTTCAAACTTACGAAGTTTTGGTCCCCCTATTTTAAAACTCAACTTTTTGGTCCCCCTATTTTAAAAGTTAATATTTTTTTTAGTCCCCCTCTCATTCTAACGATGTGGCACTCTAGATGATGACATGGTAATGATGAATATGAATATTTTTTTTTTCCATGTCATTCTTTTATTTCTTTATAATTTAAAATATAAAAAATAAATAGTTTTTCATTTAATTTAGGGTTAAATATGTTTTTAGTCCCTACTTTTATGTGAGTTTCGACTTTTAGTCCCTACATTTTTTTAATTATATTTTTAGTTTCTACATTTTTTTAATTACATTTTTAGTCAATTTTTTATGACTAAGATGATAAAATTGGCCACATAGAATAACTTAAATTGACTAGGATAACATTTGCATCGAATGACATGACATCTATGTGTCATCCTATGTGGCTGATTTCATTATCCGAGTCACAAAAAATTGACGATAAGGACTAAAAATGCAAACGACGAAAATGTGAGGACTAAAAATATAATTTAAAAAATGTAGGGACTAAAAGTCGAAACTCACATAAAAGTAGGGACTAAAAACATATTTAACCCTTTAATTTAAAAATAAAATAACTGAAATAAACAAAATCCAAAACAAGATTATTCTAATACGGTAGCTGCTAATTCAAGTTTTTTTTAGAAGGCAAATATTATTAAGCACACTACTCCTTCACAAGCAGTGACACAGGAGAGGCCAAGAACAGAGAAACAAACAAGCTCCAAATGAGGAGACGCGAAACACAAGCAAAACCAAGATCCAATTCCAAAACAAAATCACCACTGCTGCAACAACAACAACAACAGCAGCGCCCAAACACCTTCCTACCTACAGCAAAACAGAAAAAATTCAAATACACCCAAGACAACACCTAGACAATAACAACTGCTAAATTTAACAAAACAAGACATAACATAGGGAAAATAGTATCTGTATAGCAAACCTTTTGTTTGTGTAGACAGACAGGTTTTTATACATGATTTTTAAACAAACATAGGGAAAATATTTATATTCCCGACACAATACTTCGCTTCCTCTTTGTCTTGTTTCTTCTCCATCAAGAACGAACACAAACACACGAAACAAATTGGGAACTAATGAACAGAATGACGGACGAAGGAACAAATGTAACCAACAGAACGAACTAAAGAACGGACGATGACGACGGACGACTGGTAGTGATCGAAGAAACAACGATTGGCTTCGAACGAACGGTTTCACTTTGATTTGATCATCGAGTCATAATTTGGGTTAGGTGGGTTTCATTTCATTGTATAATTTAGGGTTCATGTAATTTGGGAATAAAGAAAAACGTGGATCTTATTCTAATGTGGGTTTTTCAACTTTGTTTTTAATTACATTTCAATTTCAATTAAATCAGCTTTTTTATGTTTCTTTTTTGTTTTAATTTAAAATAAGAGAATTGAAATTTTAAATAATAAATGTAATTTTAAATAATGCCACGTCATCATCTACAGTGCCACATCATTAAAATAAGAGGGGGACTAAAAAAATGTTGACTTTTAAAATAGGGAGACCAAAAAGTTGAGTTTTAAAATAGGGGGACCAAAACTTCATAAATTTGAAAATAGGGGGACCAAAATTGCATTTTAGCCTATATTTTTATTAGATTGATTGTTTGAGTTTTGCATTTGTAAATATTATTATGTCGGTTAATTTGATGTTTTTTAAAACCTAATTATTCATATTTTCACTTAAGGAGTTTTCACAATGGGTTTCACATCTCTATATGACTTAATTTATTATTTTTAAAAGTCAACTATTCAACAAAAAAAAAATGTACAGATTATTGAAAATGATATTTTACACACATTAACATAATAGAAAATGTGAATCATTGAAAAACCAACTATTCATAAAAAAAATGATGTACAAAAAAATTGTAAAAATCTTCAACACATAAGTTAGCAGAATAGAAAATGTGTATCACACGAACGGACAATAATAATAAAAAAAGAGCGGACTGATTAAGGAATTTTAAATGTGATAGTACTTATAGTATTTAAAATGTGAATATGTAACGTTCGTCAGATGTATCTCTATTCTTTTTTTTTTGGTAGAAATGTATCTCTATTTTAATTCTAATTAAGGGATTTTAAAGTTGTAAGTTTTTGTTGGCCTTTATTTTTTTTTGTATCCTCATATGCATAGCAATGAAATGTTGAGTATGTGTTGTATCCTCTTATTTTTTTTGCTCTTATTTAAACTTTATTCGCAGTTTTTTTTTTTATAGTGTTTAGGCCAATTATGTGTTTTTTTACTCATTAGTCATCATATATACAATTATTTACGATCCTTTCGTCATCTCTCATGGTCCCAATTATTTAAAAATTTAGATGTAATTTTAAGCAAACACTTATTTCTATTTTAGTGTGTAATATATTCTTTTTATTTTTAATTTTTTTAATAGGTATCGATATTGGTATTAACCATGTCGTTCTCAAGAGTAGGAGGTTCCGTTAATTTGGAAATTGATCGTCAATTAAATAAAGACAATAATCGATAATAAACATATATCTACATTAAAGGACTAAGAAAGTGAACATCAATTTATTGTCACATTAACAACTTAAAGAGCCAAAATTACAGATTGATAAAATTATGAATTAGGGGATCAATATTGTGCAAATAGAAATAAATGAACTAAAATTTCAATTTTACCAAAATAAAATAATCAAAACGACATTTAAGAATCTATATACTCTATGTAAAGCAAGCTTTTGATTTGCTTATGTGGCAGCCTAATAGAGCTCCTCCCATTTTCCTTTTTTCTAAGCAAAAGTTGATGCTTATGTGTGATCTCTTATGTTATTGTGATGATGTGTCATCTTTTAATAAGCTAGGCAAAACATGTCATCATATAGTATGGAATGCTAAGGAACAAATTAAAACATTTGATTAAGAATAAAAAAAATGTTATAAAACGTGAAAGATCATCCCTTTTAATGGTGATTTTTTGTATACTTCTTTACAATATTTTGCCTACTAATTAATTGAATAATTTATTAAAAAAATGTTATGAAAGGTGAAAGATCACCCCTTTTAATGATTGTTTTTTGTATACTAGGTTTTTTACAATATCTTGCCAATTTGTTTTCTTTTGCATCAATCAATTATAAATACTGGTGCTCCCTTCAATTTCATATTTTCTCAATTTCTTATTCTAAACACTTACTCCAAATTTCCATTTTTTGTTTAACAATTCTTCTTTCTACTCACTCTCTATATATGAACCAACAATTTGTGTGATTTTTCTTTCTAAAGTAATAGTACTATGAGAATTACCTTCTATTCATTTTCCAAATATTCTACATTGGTACAAGTTTTTTTTTTTTTGAATATTTCTCATTTGTTAGAAGTGGTAGAAATTATAAGTAGATTTCTCTTTATTGTAATATATCGATAGAAGACTAGCGGTGAAAATTATCAAAACTTATTTCTACAAATGGTGGAGATTATATGTATGATTTATCTTTATTATAAGAGGTTGATGTTTTTAGTCTCCTTTGACTATTTAATTTGTGTGATTTTTCTTTCCAAAGTAATAGTACTATGAGAATTACCTTCGATTCATTTTCCAAATATTCTACATTGGTACAAGTTTTTTTTTTTGAATATTTCTCATTTGTTAGAAGTGTTAGAAATTATACGTAGATTTCTCTTTATTGTAATATATCGATAGAAGACTAGCGGTGAAAATTATCAAAACTTATTTCTACAAATGGTGGAGATTATATGTATGATTTATCTTTATTATAAGAGGTTGATGTTTTTAGTCTCCTTTGACTATTTTTGCAATATATCTATGGAAGATTAGTAGTGAAAACTATCAAAACTTATTTATTTTACTATTTAATCGTTATGTCGCAGTATAAATATGTTATATATGATGAATGAGAAAATTGGCACCAAAAATATGTATTGTAATTTCATTTTAACTAATGTTATTTTTGGGTCGCAATATCATGATGTAAAAAAAATGTTTTTTTTCTTCTATCTTCTATATATATACATTTATCGATCAATCTATCTATACATTTATCGATTTTTTAGTCTCCTTTGACTATTTTTGCAATATATCTATGGAAGATTAGTAGTGAAAACTATCAAAACTTATCTATTATACTATTTAATCGTTATGTCGCAGTCACTTTCTTTAGATGATATCCAAATAGATTATCTTTAGTGTAAATTTTAGATTATCTATAGATTACCTTTAGTGTAAATTTTAGTTTCGAGTCATAGTCACTTTCTTTAGATGATATCCAAATAGATTATCTTCATTTCTTTATTGGCTACCTCGTAAACATGAATTGTTGAGTAAAGTTTACACATTTTAATTTATAATTTGTTCCTCTAAAGAAATCTCTATGAATATTTAATTTAATTTTTCGATTTGTTTAATTCATGAAAAATGTGAAATCATTTTTTAATAATGTGAAATCATTTCTTGAGTAATACTTTTTCATTCATGTATGCATCTCTTTCTTGCATGCCTTATGTCTTGACTCTTCATTGGTTACTATGATATGATATGATTGATCGGAACTTAAGTTACTCTATTGTATGAATTGAGCGAATATAATTAGTCATACATTTATAATTGCTATAATAAGAAAATGGTAACATATTAATTACATTTTCAGTGGCATGCAAGAAAATTGTGACATATTTTTAATAATTTTCAGTGGTATGAAAGTGCTTTTCATAATAATAATAATACCATAATTTTTCGATGTACTATATTGTTTATGACATGACGGTGTAGTCTATTATTTGCCTAAAAATAATAGTATAGAAATCGGTTCCTATAAAAAAATTTGTTGCGCTTCAAACAGATTTCACATGCTATACAAGATTTTATTGTAATAAAAAATTTGCTTTGAATTTAGCACTAAACATGCTCAAAATAATGTGCATCATGTATATATATTGAAGATTAAATAATGGAAATATAAGTAATCAATTAAATTAATCTTTAATTAATAAAAGGAATTAAGGGTAGTTTGTTTTACATTTAAAAAAAAATAGTTTTTTCTTTGTATTTTTTTAAAAAAAATTATGATAACTTCATTAAAATTAGTAAATATTATTTCAAACTCTTCTTTTTATTAGTTTTAGAGTTATTTTGACATTCAATAACTTAAATACTCATGTTAGAGATTTTAACTTAATAAAAAACACAGTTTTTTTAAAAAATATTTATCTCTAAAAAATGACTTTCCTGAAAAGCTATTTGAAATAGTTTTTTTAGAGATATTTATATAATTTTATGATCCAAATTTTTTTCTAACAATACGATGAAATACTTAAAATAATATTTTAAGATAAGCTATTTAAACCGATTTTTCATTTGAAATTTTTATAAAAAAAATTATTTGTTAACTTTTTTTAACACAAAAATAATATATTATAAAAATCTATATTTCAAAAGGTTAAAACAAACGCACCCTAAGATGAATAATTACTAATATTTTTTACAAAATATCGTGTTTAAATGATACATATGAAAATAGGAGTAGTTTGATGTTAATTTTTTTTTTTTAAAGTGTGTTATTTATTATCATTAATTTTTCTAAATGAAATAATTTCATTGACTCAAGTTCCAATAAAATTTTAATAACCTCTATTTAGATTCCACTATTTTTATTTTTATATGTAAGTGAACGACACATTATCTATGTCAAAAGCATTTTTTTTTTTATATTTCTCTCTATATTATATATTTACTTTGTGAAATAACATGTTTCAAAATATTTTATAAGTCTTTTTCTTAAAACCAAAAAATAATATAATACACCTATCAAAACTAAGTTAAAAAAATTATAAATACCAAACAACTTCAACTTCAACTTGAACTTTGAATTTTTTATTTTCAACTTTATTTTTAAAGTAGCTTTTAAATCTTAAAAAAGTAGGATTAAACACAACTTAAAACTATACTTCAAAAATTAAGAAAAAAAAAATGATTATACATCAATGTACATATTAATTTCTTCAATAAACAAATTATAAAATAAAAAATTTAATCAAGCCCGTGCAACGCACGGGTTTAATACCTAGTAATGTTAATAACATACTGTACTTCTATAAAATGTAATTCTTGACCCCATGGAACACTCCAAAAGTAAGACTTAAAAGAGTTCTTAAAAACTACTTAAAATACTTTTAATGAACTTCATTGATATTGCTCTTGCAAGCACCAAAAGTCTTTATGGTATAGTACAAAAGACACCAAATAATATAAAAATCACTTCATTGTGCCTTTTCACCGCTGGAAATAACAAAAACTCTTCAACCTTTTGTTTCACACAACGATATTTTCAACTTTACTACTATTACCAATTTACCACACACGCATGAAGATATGACAAAACAAACCTTCTCCTATTGAAAGAAAAAAAAAACATGGCCACGATTTATAGAATCTTTTATTTAAAGAAAAATGATAACAAATTAATGACGGATACCGATTAAAGAAATTATCTTAGAACTTATTCCATTCGACCTTATTTATAAGCAATAGTTACTTTTTAGATTCATTGAATAAGTGATATATTTAGCTTTATTTATAAGTTAAATACATCATATATTCAATAAAACTAAAAAATAACTTTTGCTCATAAATAAGAAATGAATAGATTAAGAAAATATAAAAATATAAAAAAAAAATTATTTTCACAAATATTAAGAAAAACAAGAAATTAATGAATGTGGCAGTTTTATGACTATAGTTATTATTTGTTAACGATTGTCATAAATTTATCATATACTATGGGTTTATAGTGACTTCGAAATTATATATATTTTTTGTTATAAAATATAAGTAAAAATTTATTTTTTTAGATTTACTGTATAATTAATATATCTAAACAGTATAATGTCCAGATACACTAATTATATAATGAACCTAAAAAATGAAGTTTTTTACTTATATTTTGTAATGAAGAGACTACAAATTTGAGAATAAATATAGAAAGAGTAAAATGATATTTATTTTAAAATTATTTTTTTATGGGTGCTAAACAGCTTAAATAGTGCTGGAATATAATCACTGTTTAATATTTTTCTTTTTTTATTGCTAAAGTGGCACTACTTTAAAATGAAGGAAGTAATTTATATGTTATGGTACCCTAGAGTTTAGTCGTGTGCCGGTATCCAATAAATCAAATTTAATGGCATGTCAAATTTTATATTAATTTATATTAAAATAAATTCAAGTTTTGATTGAATTTTGCCTATGGGTACCAATATCCAACCAAACTCCAAGGGTACCAAAGAATTTAACTTGTATTTTATATTTAAAACTGTTTCAGTTTAATTATAACCGTTTCTTTTTTTTTGGTACATTAATTATAACCGTTTCTAAAGTCGCACACTTAAACAATTGTAATTGTTAAGCATGCATCAAATCTTTTTTTAACATTTAATGTAAATTAATCTCGATGATATCATATTGTCACATATGTTCATATTCAACAAGCATGTATATCCATTTCACATAGTTAATTTTAAAGGATTTGAGAGCAATTGAGCTAGCTCATCAGTATAACTTGAAAATATATGGTTGAAAAATGATTCTATTTTGGTTGTTTCAGCTTTTTTTAACAGATCTGTTCATGTTTCTTGGAATTTAAGAAATAGATGGAACAACATTTTGATCCTTTTTAATGGCATGAATTGCATTATTTCACATATCCATAGAAAGGGCAACACAGTAGCAGATTTATTGGCTAGTCATGGCCTGCTCTAACCGACTATTTCTCTTTGGTTTGTTGCTCCTGATTTTCTTAAGGATAGTATTGCTAAGAATCATCTAGGAATACTTAATTTTCGTTTTTGTCCTACTTAATGGAGCTCTTTGCTTCCACCTTTTTGATTTAAAAACAAAGGATTTGTGTGTGTGCATTTTTCTTTTTGTCTTAGCTTACCACCTTTTCTAGAAGAAACTTTGGTAATTCATATTTTGACCTAAATATAATTTAACTTTAAACAAATTTTTTTTAGACAAGGTTATAATCAGTTCTCTTATGATCGTCCTTTAGTGAAATCTATTAACTTCTTGAAATTATTTTTTGAGTAAATTCACCACATGAATATTCTAATTACTAGTTTTGATTATAATTTTATTTATCAATATTAAGTGTTAAGCGAATTATTAAAATGTTGTTACCGAATGGCCGTAAACAAACGATACACCTCCATTAAATTCTTAGAATATTATTTTTTTTTGGTACAATTCTTAGAATATTATTTGCTATTACCATACTATTTAATATAATCAATGTAATAACATTTAAATATTGATTCATTGCCACATGAGTTCACATCATTTAAAAAGAGAATGTGTGACAAGTTTTGAATTAGGAGAAATACTTATATGGGCACAAGCCCAAATATTATTTGTTGGGCACACTCACATGAAAAAAAAAATAAATAAAGAGAAAATGATTGAAATGATATATATTGATGTGACAAATTTATTTTTGTTTTAAATATTTTAATTTATATGTGTGTGCCTAAGTATAGTGCCCAAATAGTTGTATCCATGTAAGTGTTGCTCTTGAATTAGATCTTCACTAGTTTGGTGTATAGAAAAAATAACAAAGACCTAAGTATAAACAAATCATTTTATTAATATACTCTACACATTTTTTTATCAATTGAAATTTATATCTATCAAATATATATAAAGTTCTTAACAATCTTTGACCCACTCAGCGTTGCGTATCTTACGGTGGCAATTAGATTGTCGAAAAATTAGAGATGTGTGCCTTAGATTTCTATGCTTGGAACATAGATCATTTTCAACAACTTCAACGATATATATATATATATTTTGATTCTTGTTGGAAAAAAATTGAGCAAGTTCGAAGTCATGTAAACTCGAATAATGTGAATTTCTTCAATGCTTTGAGGAATCATATGGCTAAGCTACTGGTTCAAGAAGATGTTTATTGGCGGCAAAGAGCCAAAACTCATTGGTTACAGGATAATGACCTTAATACCAAGTTTTTTCACGCGGATGCAACATCCAGAAGGAAAGTAAATCGTATCAACTCCCTGTTAGACTCTTTCGACAATGTAGTCACAAAAGAAGATGATTTGTGCGAAGTTCATCATGACTAGTTTATTGATATCTTCAATAAACAGAACAATAACATATCTCCAGTTATCAATACTATCAACCAGTTAGTTTCTTTAAAAGACAATGTCATGTTGACAGCGCCATTCACTATTGAACAATTCAGGGAGGCGCTATTCTCTACGCATCCAAACAAGTGTCCTGGTCCCGACGGATGTAATCCAGCCTTCTTTCAACAATTTTGGCATATTTGCAGTCAAGATATCTTTACAAATTGTTGTTCATTAATGGCTTGCTTTGGAAGTATTTCCATCAACTTTAAATATGATAAATATTGCTCTCATTCCTAAAGGAGAGACTAGAGTATCTATGAAAGATTGACGACATATTGCTCTATGTAATGTTATCTACAAACTGGATGCAAAAGTCTTGGCAAACAAGTTGAGGACTATTCTAAGCAAATGCATCTCTGAGAACCAGCCAGCTTTTGTCTCGGGGCGCTCTATTCTGGACAATGATATGGTCGTTATAGAGGTGGAGCATTATATGAAGTCAAAGTTGAGAGGAAAAATGAGAGATGTAGCGCTCAAACTTGATATTAGCAAATCATATGAAAGAATCAATTGGACTACTTACAGGGAGTGATGTAGAAAATGGGTTTTTGCACACAATGGATTAAGTGGATCATGATGTGTGTGTAAACAGTTGACTATTCTATCCTTGTTAATAATAATATAACGGAGCCTATCACACCCAGCAGAAGCCTCAGACAAGGCGACCATCTTTCTCTGTACTTGTTTATCATATGTGCTGAAGGATTGCCACCTCTCATGACACAGGCTGAAGCTCGAGAAGACATCAGGGTGAAAATATGTCGTAACGCCCCCATTGTATCCCACCTATTATTTGTAGATGATTGTTTCCTTTTCTTCCGAGCTATTAATGCTGAAGCCGAAGTCATGAAAAATATCCTAGTTACTTATGTGGCGGCATCCAGACAAGCAACTGATTTTCAAAAGTCCGAAATTTTCTGTTGAGCATCTGGTGGTGGTGGAAAAAAAAGAAACTTATATTTATTTAAGAGATTTTTTTTTATAAGCTAAGATCATCTAGGCATCAAGAAGTGAATAGACATCCAACTAAGTTGGTACATATAAACACTTCCATCGTATACCTATAGCTCATAATAATAATATAAATAAAAAGAGAAAATAATATATATATATATATATATATATATATATATGGAGAAAGTAGACATTATCTCCAAAAAAACTAAAATAAACATAGTACAATAAATCTATCCATACAAAGGAAAACCATAAAGAGCTCTAGCTATCGAGGTGCTAGACCCGTCCCATTTATTTAAGAGATTGATGACACCTCTTAATGTATATTTTGCATATACATATTAACCATGAGTCAAACATGTGACCAAAAAGATGTTTTCATGTCACTATATCTAATCGATGATAATGTGATAATTATAAATGTGAGTTATACTTTTCTCCTTTATAATTTGGAAGTATTTATCTATAATAAGTCAAATAAATAAATTTATATATAATATCTACAATTAATTTATAATCAACTTTTATTTTAAGGTGGGAATAGGGAGAGGCGTAGTGTCGCATGAATGTTCCATTGATGGTAGGTGCACAGGAGTCTTTTGGACATAAATTAAATCGTAACCGTAGATTTAGATCAAGTGGTCATTATTTAGTCCTCTCATCTCTCATTTTAATATCTTATCTTACTTGAAAGTTCCTATATATATACTATGAGAATGATAAAGATATATGAGAATATAAAAATGAATACCGCCGATCAGATTAAAATAAAAGGTTGAAATTAAAACACTAAAGATGTACCATATAACACTCTATCTCTATTTCTTCTTTTGCGTTTCATCTTCCTGAATCGTTCTTTATCACCTTGCCACCAGCCACATTAATATTGAAATTGATTTGGTGTTTGTCTGTTGGATTGAATTCAATTACATAAATTGGGGATGATTTTAAATTTTTGCAGATTTTGATTAGAATTTGGGAATGATTTCAACGGTGTTAACGGTTTGTAAAATCACCAATTTGAATTTCTCAAAAAGTAAAGAAATGAAAGAATGGTATATAACTATATATACTCCAATCCAACCACTTGCAATGCTATCGATGCCACTCTCATCCATCTCTGTTTATTTTTATTTGTACAAATTGGAACTGACAAAAAAAAAAAAACCAATTCATGAAATTGGATTTAATTTAACACATAATAATGCACACCCAGATGAAGAAATAATATAGCCGATTGAAATAGATAGACCATTGAAATAAACGAATCGATGCACTGACCATGCTGCAAGTCAATGAACAAATGCAAAAAAAAACCCAGAATCACGATGGCAAACACTGGCCGGAAACGACGGCGACGCAATAAGGTTTTAGGCACAAACTTTCAATTAAATTTATTCTTACTGTTCTTCGTCGCTTCTCATAGATCTCTACACTCTCAGACCAATTTTTAATTTTTACTTGTCAATTGGATTGGTATTGTAAATTGGAGTTTTGCTAGCTTTTAGGTTTTAATTTGTACTGGTGCAGTGTTGGTATTGTAAACGACGGAAAACACAATGTTTCGGCGGCGGGGATGGTAAAGCAGCGGCATCAAGAGAGATGAGAAGAAGAACGGCAGATCTGGGTGAGAAGAGGAGAGGATGACTGGATGAGTGAGAAGAAAAAATGTTGGTTGAATGTGACATGACTCACAATAACTTATTAAATCTTAGCCATACATTTTAATCTAAAGGCTAATAATTCATTCTCATATTTTCATATAAGAATGTTATTCTCATAATATACATCCTCTCTCTCTCTCTATTTTTATATAAGAATGTTATTGAATACCGTTAATCTTGACGAATCTCAATAACATATCAAATGCTTTTAGATTTTTATAAAATTTAACATGAATGATTTATATGATATAATCTTCCAATCCAACGGTTGATTTTGTAAAATTCGAATTCGTTAAAGCGTTATTGAGTGGTGTAACATTTGGTGTCAAACTAGTTGGTGTCATTTGATCCTGACCCTATATATATATATATATATATATATATATATATATGACTTGTTCTTATTAGTTGATAATTATGAAAGAGTTGTATAGAAAAAACCTTTGTTAACTTGAGTTGTTTAACTTCGACAAAAATCACACTCTTTCAAATATGAAAAATGTTAATTGATTCAAAAACTTTTTTCTTGATTTTTTTAATGAACATTGACTACCCATACAATCAATTTCTCGACACCGCATATATTCATTCAAATTCAAATAATAACTAATTTAAATTTATCCACACTCACATTTCAATGTTACATTTACATTGTTTGCATGGATAGATATAGGACAATATGTGTGAGTGAGTGTGTGTGTCATTGAAACATGTTTTTCATTTCTCACTAACCAACTTGTCTACAAACTACATTGCCAGCAAAACCCTCAAAGTTCTACATGCATGACACGTGTCACTCTCTATTCTCTTCACATTCCCTTCATAAACCACTTCATCATCATCATCACCGCACAAATCCAAAATTCTTAACATGCTTTCATCAAACACAAATATGATGAGAAAAATAACTACCCTCTTGTTCTTGTTGCTCATTGTTGGAGTAACCATAACAATGTGTGAAGATGAAGAAAAATCAGAAGGGTCATCATCATCATTATCAAGTAAATTGTTCTTGATGGAAAATTCAAAGAGTGTGGTGAAAACTGATGCAGGGGAAATGAGGTTGTTTAAAAATAATGATGATAAGTTTTTGGATAGAAGCATGCACATTGGTTTGATTAATATGGAACCAAGATCATTGTTTGTTCCTCAATATCTTGACTCCAATTTGATCATATTTGTCCGTAGAGGTATTATATTACTACTCCCTCACTTTCTTTTTAAGTGTTTTTTTTAGCATAAAGTTCTCCAATCAAAATTATTAAATTAATTTTTTATGGAAAATGTAAAGTGGACATGTTGAGAAAATTAAAGATATAATTGAGAAACTGTATCTTAAATTATCAAAGCGATTTTAAATAGGAAAAAATCCTTCTAAAATAACAATTAAAAAAACCGGCAGAAGTAACTATGACTATATTTTTCCAATTTGATATAGTGAATGAAGAGTAAATAGACATTTTAGTCTCTCAAATTTACTAAAATAGCAATTAGTTGTTATTGATGTAGCAAGAGACTATACTCAAATGAATTATTAAGTTTTTAAGTGCTTTTGATTGGTCTTTTAGTAAAGTTGTACTTTTATATAGAGCACTATATTCTTTGATTGTCTTTAACTGAAGGGACTCAATTATTATTTTGTAATTTGAGGACTAAATTGACCGATTTTAAAATGTACACTTATTTAATGAATGAAAGAAAACATTTCTATAGTGTAATCTGCAGAAAGCCATGAGATGAGGTATAAGGGGTAGCACTCATGTTTGTCTTTTCTTTGAAAGTAAATAACAAAAAAATTGCATGAACTAAAAACATGTAAAATGCCAAAGATACAACAAGCCCTCAAATTCCGTAAAAAAAGAGAGAAAGAAACAAGCCCTCAAATGTAGAGAAGTTTGAGAATAATTTAAAGACTTAATAGATTTTTAGTCCTTGTATGTTCGCAAATTTTTTGTTTTATTCCTTGTATTTTGTTTTGTTGTAAATAAGTCATTGAATGTATAATTTTTTTATTTTTTATTTTAGTCCCTAAAGTTAAAATCTTCAGGAAAATCTGAAAGGAAAATCTCCACGAAAACTGCAGATTTTTCTTTAGGGACTTATTTGCAACAAAACAAGATACAAGGACTAAAACAAAAAATTCACGAACATACAGGACCTAAAGATTTATTAAGCCTAAATTTCAAATTTGATCTAACCTATTAGATAACATATCATCATCCTATAATGTATCTTTAGATTCATTCCAACAAGAACTATTGCAAGATGTCTTACTTATATCTTTAGAAGTGTCTTACTCAAATGAAGAATTATTTAGTTTATAAGTTGCTAACTTCTAATTTTAAGATGATACGAAAAACCTTTACGATCAACTGGGTCACCTGTTATCGATCAGGTTGCTGATTGGGTCAGCTACCATTTATTTTTTTACACCAAGTTTAATAGTGTCGGGCACGAGGGGGTGTGCTTAGTCTCACCTTGGTGGTGAGGTGACCTTCCTATATCTTCATAAGTGGAGGCAATTTTCATCTTATAAGTTGGTTGAGTTAGACCTAACTTTCAATTCTTAGAAAAACTAATATGGTGTGATAGGATGACATAAGAGGAAGATATTTGATCGTTTAAGATTTTTATTAGAGACATAATAATTATGAATAATGTTTGACTCTTTTAATCAAGTAGGTGCTATGATTATCCGAAGTAAAAAAATTAATTCATATATAGTGCTTGAAATTTGAAGTCATTAGAGAAATTGAGTGCGAAATTTTGAACTTTGGATGCAGGGGTAGCAAAGTTGGGATTCATATATGGAGATGAGCTAGAGGAAAGGAGAATACAAACAGGAGACTTATATGTAATTCCAGCAGGTTCTGTATTCTATTTAGTGAATATAGGTGAAGGTCAGAGACTCCATGTCATATGTAGTATTGACCCCTCAACAAGCTTAGGTGACACTTTTCAGGTACATGCATTTATCTATTATTTCACATCTTGAACTCACTTTATCCACTTTATGTTATCTTTGTAACCAAGTTAATGTCATTCTTTAATATTTTGCAGCCTTTCTATATTGGAGGAGACAATCAACAATCAGTGCTTGCTGGATTCGAACCCGCTATTCTTGAAACTGCATTTAATGTAAGCTAATGCCTAATGTAGTAATATAATAATTATTATTAATTAAAGTTACACTAATGATCATTTTAAAACGTTCTCCGAGCGTGGATTTGAACTTTGTCTTTTGAAATTACAATGTCAAAATTTTACCGCCGAGGGAACACACAACTCATGGACTAGTAATATTTCAAAATTCAATTTACGCTGCGAATTTTGATTCAGCCACGATTGTGGTTGCAATGCAAGATACTTCTAAACCTTTATAATGTGTCGCTTTAGAACTATCATCAACTGCATTCGTAACGCATATATAGACACTGCGCGGAGAAAAGATTAACAAATTTCTTATTTTATTTGTTGATACTCACAGGAATCAAGAGCAAAGATACAGCGAATCTTCAAGAAGAAACAAGATGGTCCAATTGTGTTCATTGATGATTCTCATTCTCCTAGCCTATGGACCAAATTCCTTCAACTGAAGAAGCAAGACAAAGTACAAAAACTTAAGACATTGGTACAAAGCCAAGAAGAAGATGAAGAGGAAAAGCAAACAAGTTGGTCATGGAGGAAGCTCATGAAAAGTGTATTAGGAAAAGTGAACAAGATCATAGAAAACAAAGACAGAGCTGATTCCCCTGACTCTTACAATCTCTATGACAGAAAACCCGATTTCAGAAATGCTTATGGTTGGAGCAGTGCATTGGATGGTGGCGATTATTCTCCGCTTAAAATACCTGACATTGGTGTTTTTCATGTCAATCTCACCGCGGTATGCAACCAAACAATCTCTTGTAAAAGTTAATTCATGCAAATTAGTTTTTCCATTTTTCTCAATATTCTTATTTAAGGTTACAACATATGGATAACTTTAGTAAAATGTGCCTTTGATTTCGGTTGATATAGTGTTGTGCTGCCGAATTTGAACAAATGTGCCTTTGATTTCGGTTGATATAGTGTTGTGCTGCCGAATTTGAACAAATTGCTATTGTTCAATGATAAACTATTTGATACACTAGTACAAATTGTTCTCAATAGCGCTATAACATTTTTGTGTAGCCAAAAATAAACAATCCGTTTTTTGGATTTGGATTTGCTACAGTCACAAATGCCACATATTCACGTTGTCACGTGTGTTCAGTACATCGGTGGTCATTAGATCAATATCAGATGGTATTTGTGATTGCAACAAATCCAAGTTTTCTGCCCTATTTGACTATCAATAATCACGGTCAAACGTGGTCACGGCCATGACCAAAATCATAAAAAAAAATAATGTGGCATTTTGTATATATGTAGGGATCTATGATGGCACCACATGTGAATCCAAGGGCAACGGAATACACCATAGTATTGAGAGGCTATGGCAGAATTCAGATACTATTTCCAAACGGAACCAATGCAATGGAAACAGAAATCAAAGTAGGAGACATATTCTATATACCAAGATACTTTCCTTTCTGTCAAATAGCATCAAGAAGTGGACCTTTAGAGTTCATTGGATTCACAACATCATCAGAAAAGAGTAATCCACAGTTTCTAGCAGGTGCTGCATCACTTCTTAAGACACTTTTAGGACCTGAACTTGCAGCTTCATTTGGTGTGAGTGTAGACACTATGAGAGATGTTGTTGATGCTCAACATGATGCTGTTATAGTTTCTTCAACATGGGCTGCTCCTGGTGGTGGTGGGAAAAAAGAGGAAGATGTTTTGCATGTTCAAACAAAAGGTATTCAAAATCTTGTTAATGATGTTGTTATGGATGTTTTTTAATAGGTTGTTTAATTGTTGTGGAACAGTTGATAGAGTTATTTGGCAGTGTTTGTACCTTGTTGTTTTTTTTTTTTTTTGGTTTATATGTGCTTTATGTTATTTAATGAGTTGTGAACAAAATGTAATTTCTTTGTCCATGAAATTCTGTGATATGGCTTAATTTACCTTAAAATAATTTTAAGCTATGTTATATGAACACAGCTTATAAAAAAAAGTGCGAAAGTGTACCAAAACGTGTGCAACGGCTGTGTGCTATTCGTGTTTGTAAATCTGTGTTTGAAACTTTTTTCAATCAGTTTTAAGTTTTGTTGGTTACCTCTTGAATTTACATTAAGGCTCAAATAAATTTAAAAGCTAAACTGAATCTAGCAAATGAAATTTAGGATCATAAAATTTTCGACAACAACACCTAAAAGTTTGTTGCGTGTTCAGAGTGTGTGCGAGCATACACAACTTAAAACTATAGCAAGTGATAAGAAAAAGAGTATGACTTGCAAGAATTGGTTAAGGAAACTTCATTTAACATACAAAGTAGTTCTTTTTGCTTTATGAGTAAAAAAGTAATCAAATAGCATGTAGGGTTTTAGAAGTTAAAAAGAAAATAATTATAAAGGGTTTTGAAATAGAAGTTGGAAGTAGGGGTGAGCACGAACCTGCAACCCGACTCGAAACCGACATAACCGCTAACATATGGAAGCACTCGGTCGGGTGCGGGTCGGGTCTCGGGTCAACAATTGTGAAAAATCGGTCATGAACGGTTGTATACGGGCGGGTGCGGGTCTCTAAAATTTTTCTCTTCATAACCGAAACCGACCGAACAATTATTAAAATATAAATTAATATTTTATTTTTTTCAATTTTGAACACCTCTTAATCTCTTATACTCTTCGCTTTGTTAATTTTGTCTATCTTTGATAGAGAAGAAAAATGTTATACTTTCCAAGTTTATGCTTGTAATAGGTTGATAAAGGAGATGTGAAAGATAATATTCTAGATTTATATTAAGTTTTACTTCTCATCTACTATCTATTATTGTCGTTGGATTAACAAATTTGAAACAAAATAATTGCATCTCATCATTTTTATTGTATCATTTGTTGCAGTGTGTACGAAATATTGAACTATTTGAAGAATAATATTTTTTTGATCAATGAAATTTTAGATGTAACAACAAAGTTTCAATGTAACCCGTTAAAACCGACTCGCTATACCAGTCACCCGTACGACCCGAACCCGAACAAACCGAAGATGTAGACGGTCGGAATTGGGTCCAAATTAAGAAGCCGCGGTTTTTATCGGTTTTACGATTTTCGGCCCGAATCCGACCGATGCTCACCCCTAGTTGGAAGTGTGTTGGAATAAAGATTCATTCAACTATAACTAATATTTGTGATTGATAAGTGGTTCATGATTTCAGTGAGCGAAGATAAATCTTGTGGTGTATGTCTGAAATGTTGAAAAACAAAATGGCGGATAAGTTGTTCACACGTTTAGGTTGGCATAATTCTTCATTTTTCACTATGGTCTCAATGCTTACATTTGAGTCATTACATAAAAAGTATGCGTCTATCCTCTAATTAACTATATTAGTTTTTAATTTTTATTTATTACTAGATGTCTCATAATAATAAATTTCTTAAATTTCTGTTTAGATCTAAGTTTATATATCATTCCTAGATTTAAACATATGAAATCATAAGAACTAAAGAAGCATAAAACCACACAATCATATCACATGAATAATATTAGATTTTCATTGAATTTCATAAAGTTCTAACAAGAGTTTTAGCATAGTGAACTTAGCAATACATACAACTAGAATCATATATTGTAAAAAAAAAGTATAGCGGCTTAAACCTAAGAAGCACAACAACTAAAGGTAAATCTTTCAACCACCCAAGGTTTTTGAATGTCGCGCCTCCGGTAGTCAGAACCACAACAAGATGGCTTTGCGGAGATAAAAATGGTGGCACAGCCAAATTCAACCCTTTTTACTTCTTTTGTTCATTAAATTTAGGGTTAGAAGGCTCTTTAAATAAACAACTTCTTGGATCATAGGACATACCAAGGAATAAGTCATATTTCCCTTGTTTGGGTCAGTAATAGAATAGTACAACTTTTGCACATGAGAGAAGCTCGTTGTCAGGCCATTCAGTGAAAAAATATTTTCATTATCTTGTCAGTGCGGAGCTTTGATTTGCTCTCTCACTAATCGCAATTCTTAATTGTACAAAGTGAGGTGTTTTGATTATGGTTATCATATTCAAGCTCCGAATCCTATTCATATATGACTGTTCTGGTCTCTCTTGATTGTGTGTTGGCTTCCAAAAATTTCCATTTTTTCAATCATGTCACTTTCACTTTCAGTTTCATCAGGGCCTTGCTACGCTACATGAGCCAAATAGGCCATGTACCGTACGCGACTTTTTTTTTTTTTTGCAAGTTGTTTTTTTTTTTTTTTTTTTTTTTCAATTGTTTTTTATATAGTTATTACTTATTATATTTTTGTTCCCTACAAAATAAAGACTTTTTAAGTTTAGTCATTATTTAATTTTAATAATATTTTTAGTTCTACAAAATTATTCTGAATACATTATTTGAAGTTTAAACCCTGATAAAATAAAATTTGTTTATTAATCTTAAACTCTTAAATTTTTTAATAATTTTTTACACACATGTTTATCACTTTATAAAATGTTCTTTTACCAAAACTTATAATTTTTTAATGTGAGATGAGTTAAATATCAATTTCATGCAGACATACTAAGCCTCATACCGTATACGAGCGACATTTTTTTTTTACTTAAATTTTATGGTTTAGATTAAACGGAGTACATCATATTATAGTGCAATGTTAGTATTAAATGATTCTAAACGTCCATGAGATTTTTATACACTTGATCACTCTTATCCCACCCCCACTTAAATATAATTATAAACGTCTATGAGATTCTTAGATGACTGAATCACAATTCTCGAACTTACATGTCTCGCATATTAATATCTGCCATTTAAATATCAGTTATAACGTCTATGAGATCTTATACGACTCGATCACTCTTATCCAACTTAAATATCAATTATAAATGTCTATGAAATTCTTAGATGACTGAATCACTATTCTCAAACTTACATATCTCACACATTAATATCTACCACTTTAACGTCTATGATATTCTTATACGACTTGATCACTCTTATCCAACTTAAATATCAATTATAAACGTCTATGAGATTCTTAGAGGACTGAATCACTATTCTTGAACTTACATATCTCGCACAAATATTAAGAGTTTAAGATTAATAAACAAATTTTATTTTAACAGCGTTTAAACTAGGGGTGATCGTATCCGAACCAATCTAAAAGTAAAACCGCAAACCGAATCAATCCAAACTGAAAATCGCAAAAAACCGCATTTAGTCTAAACCGCACGGATCGTTTTTCTTCTAAACCGCACGATTTGATTTGGTTTGCGGTTTTTATTTTAGAAAACCGAAGCAAACCAAACCGCAAAAGTTAACGTAACTATATTAACTAGTAGCAATCAACTTATTATCTAATCAAACTTAGTAAGTCAAACCCAAATTGAGTCAATAAATATTAGGTTGTCAAAAACATATGATTTCATGCGATTCAAAACTATACTATTAGTATTAAAAATAAGTTCTTATGTCTATGTAATTTATGTATATGCATATTATATCATGAAAACAATAAAATAAAGGCAAAATTACACATTTGGTCCTTTATCTTATTTTTTTGTAACATTTTGGTCTTTTATCTTATCTTTTTGTAATACTTTGGTCCTTTATCTTTATTTGTAACATTTTGGTCATTTAAAAAACATGAAAATATGAAAAAATCGATGAAGATGATGAACATTTTTATCAAAATTATGATTTTTATTTAATTTTAATAAAAAAGTATCTTAACAAATAAAATTCAGAATTTTTTTAATAAAAAAATATGAAAAAAATGATTTATATGTGAATGTTATAAAAGATAAAGAACTAAAATGTTACAAATAAAAGATAAAGGACCAAAGTGTTACAAATAAAAGATAAATGATCAAAATGTTATAAAAAAATAAGATAAAGGACCAAACATGTAATTTTGTCTAAAATAAATTAAAATTTTTGATATTTATTTTGTAACATGTTAGTAATATTGTCATATTTTTTATATTGTGATAAACCGCGGAAACCGAACCAACGCTAACCGCATTGGTTCGGTTTAGTTTGAATGATTTTTTAAAAACCAACCGAAACAAACCGAACCGCATGCAATTTTATCTTGCGATTAGAATGCTTTTTATGCTCAAAACCGAACCAAATCGCGCCGCAACACCCGTAGTTTAAACTTCAAATAATGTATTCAGAATAATTTTGTCGGACTAAAAATACTATTAAAATTAAATAAGAATTAAACTTAAAAGATTTTCATTTTGTAGGGATAAAGATATAATAACTGTATAAAAAAAAATTGCAAAAAAAAAAAACTTGCAAAAAAAAAAAAACACACACACAAGTATGTCACGTACGGTACATGGCCTACATCATGTGTTGGCTTCCAAAAAACAATGTACCATATTCATCGTAGGATGTTAATTGCTTATGAGGACATTTAACTAGAGTTTTTTAAAAAAGTTCTTATGTGGTACTCAATTAGAGGTTCTCTATTAATTTTGTATTTCTTTTTGTTTAAAAAAATAGTTGTTGCATATATACAACTAAATTAGAGTTTTTCTATTGTTTTTTAATCTTTTTTTGGAGTGGTTTACGATATCAAACCTCCTAAGATAAGTAATGTCGGCAAAAAACAACTTGCTAGATTCTGTTTAAAAGATTCAGCGTATATCACTACACCGTTTTTCCTCTTCATTCATTGTTTATTCCTTGTTTTATACTTATTCTATTAACTTTTTCTTTATCTGCCTGTCTTATTGTTTGTAGTATGAATGTGGTCTCATGCACTTTGAGGGGTAATTTTGCAACTGAATTCATGGCATATTACAATGCAAAGTTTGATGCTGGTCCTATGGTTATTGTAATTAAACATGCTCAAATCAAAGAACCCCAAGGTCAATATGACTTAACTTTATCTAATGCTTGGTCTGGAAGTAAGCTCGTTCTGGATCCTAATCTTAAAGAAACCAAGGAATTCACTACAAGGTTTTTTCATATGTTTCATACATTTTACTTTTTTCATATGTTTCATACATTTTACTTAGCATTTTTTGTCTTTCAAACATGTTTTATTACTCATTTTTCCTGTTGCCATCTACAGTTTGACTAATGAGTTTATAGCTCCAACTCTTGCTGTATCATTATCATACTCTAAATTTTGCCCGACTTTTGTTTTCATCTAATCTTTTCATCTTTTAATTTGAGTCAATTTTTTATGTTTGAGTCTGTGCAGTCAAAAGTCAACTGTGTTTGATTAAAAAAAAACAAGAAAGTTTTCGTCGTTAAGAATTTTTTTGTTAGCATATTTGTTTTAAATTTTAATCTGAAAAAGTAGTAATTTTTTATTTTTGTAATGCATTTCATCAAATCTTGAGAAAATCCAAAAATATCCATTTATTTCCAAAAAAAAAAAAATCAAATTGCTTAAGTTTTTATTTTTTGTATTTTTTTTCATCCAAAAAAATCTAAATATATAAATTAGAGTTAATTTGTTGAGCCACTAATCTTAAACCTATCCTTTTTCTTTTTATTATAATTATTATTAATAATTAATATTATAATTAATTTAAAATAACAAAAAAGAAGTAAAAATAACAAAAAAGGAAGGTAACAAACAGCAACATGCTGCGCCCCCACCCTCTTCTTTCTAGTTTCTTTTCTTTTTTAAATTGTTATTATTATTATATTTAATTAAAAAAAAAAAAACAACAGTGTTGTTGCAGTAACAGCACGCCTCTTCCAATTTTTTCTTCTACTTGTCAGGCTATGGTGTAGCCTTTCTGTGATGCAGGTTTTATACTATGGTGTTTGACAGTTGCTTAATTTGAAAATCATGTAAACATATTCACATTACCTCAATTGCTATTATAAATAGAGATTGAAGCATAAGAGAAAGGGGAGGGAGAAAAAAAATACGAAACAGAGGGCTGAATAGAGAGAGAGTGAATAGAAAAATTGCAACAAACACAATCATCTTCATCTTTCCCACATAAAGATCAATAGCAAAAATGTAGAGATAAAATAAAAGCACATCATCACATCACTATCTTCTATCATCTCTACCACCTCACAAACAAAAGAAAATAAAAATCAAAGAGGGGAAGATAGAGAAACAGAACATAAATAACATGTGGAGAATAAAAAAATCAGTAGCAAATTTAGAACCTCACAACCTCTATCTCCATTCCCTTCACCTCTTGTAAATAACAATCACCACTTCCAATCACCATCAACAACCACCATATTCAAACTACATAACCAATACCATTCAATCTCTACCAATCTATTCAAAACCATCAAAACCCAACTCTTAATCTAAATAAAAAAAAATTCAAATCAAAGAAGAACAAAACAGAAGAAATAGCGAGAGAAGAGGGTGACGACGGCGGTGGAGGGCACGAGAGAGAGAGAGAGAGAGAGTTTGGGAGAGGAGGGAATGCGTGAAAAAAATAAGGTCTGTAACCTCTTCTTTCTTTCTTTTTATTTATTTATTTATTTATTTTTGTTAATGTGGGCTGTTTGTTTGTCTTTGGGTTCCTAGACCCATTTAGTTTATTTAAACCCCCTTTAATATACTTTTAACAAAATTAAAAAAAGTAAAATCAACAGAATATGTGTTTAGTTTTTCTTTAGATTAGTGTAGTGTACAAATTTATTCTCTAACTCAAATAAAATTAAATCTTCCATAAACACAAAAAACAAATAAAATCAACAAAAACAAGTAAAATATTCATTTTTATGAATTTAGTTTAATTTAATGTAGAAAAAAACTTTTCTTTAATAAAACATATATGGACTAAAAAAGAGATTGGCGAATGTACATTCGTTCATCTTTCGAACAATCGAGGCTTAGCGTGCGCTTTGTCTACCGGTTATTCGTCTTCCACACTTAAAAATATATTATTTTTTTCAAACATAAAATTTAAATAAATTCAACGCATCAAACCAAATTTTCCTTGTGCAATCAAATCAAAACAAAAACTTTTTTTTTCATAAACGAACATGTTTTGTCCATTCAAACGTGATACAAACAACGCTTAAGTCTCCCAAGCGCGAGCATACAAGCATACGTTTAACCACTAGAATGCGACCAAAACATCCTTCACTAAAATCAACCAACACACAATCATTTGCTACCCAGAACTACGTAGCTTTGATTTCTCCATCGCACCTGGAGATACGTAGGAGCAAGATTCAACATCTTGTCAAGCATAATAATAAAAAAAACTAATTTTTTCCCCTCTTGTAAATATTAAACTAATTTTTTCTGCTCTTGTAAATATTTGATAACTAATGAAAAGCATGCAAACAATTTAAATACACTTTTTAACCCTGAACTAATAAGAAGGTTCCCGTTGAGTACAACGGATGTAAGGGGTGCTAATACATTCCTCTTACATAATCGACTCCCGAATCCGAAAATGGTTGCGATGTTTTTCTTCTTTTTTAAGGTTTTATCGATATTTTCTTTTTCCTTCGGGAATAAATAAAGTTCGGTGGCGACTCTGTGTCATTTAGAGCATTCTTACGCTCGTGCGTTTTTCGCGGCGCAACAATCACAAACAATGTCTGAGGAGCTGCAGCGCGCTGAGGAGCTGCAGAGCGCTGAGGAGGAACACCGTGCTACTAAGTAGGTTTTGATGTGCACATATACTTCACCGTTTTGTAAACGAATTCTTTTTTCTTTTGCGCCATATTTGATATCAACAAATCGGAAAATTTGAGCCATATTTTGTAACCCAAAAGTATTCATTAAAATTTTGTAACCCTCCTTCCTTTCCAAAGTAGCTGGTCATTATTTTGAGTCGATTTATAATTCTCCCACTAAATATAAGAGATTTATTTTTAGTGTTCTTCATGTTGAGGTTGTTGTTGGATTGTAGGGAGAGCCTCACAATTGTAGAGATATTGTTGAGATATATAGGGAGTATTTTTTTCTTTTTGAGTTAATGTCTTACTATATTGAATATGGAAAAATTGTAGTAAAAAAAAATGAATATGGACGAGTTGAAGCTAGGGACAGATCCAAAAATTTCGATTATATTATAAATATTTATACAAAATTATTTTGAATATATAGTGGTAATATTTTGTTTGATATTGATACAAATTTTTCACAGTTGTTTAATTGTGATTAATTTTTGTTGAAAGTTCTGAGTCATCTCACTCTGAGGAAGAACATGAGGATCCCAATGAAATTGGTAAGATAATAATACTACTCTGATATTATTACTATTGTTTAAATAGTTTTTGATTTTAAATATATTTGTTTTCAGCTCTGTTAGAAGCCTTCTTAGAGGAGGACATTCCCAGGCCTTTGATAAAGCCACTTTTACCATTGCTAATCCTGCAGAAGAAGGTATACTTTTAACCCTAATTAGCTTAATATGACCCTGCTTAAATGTCTAGTTATTTTTAATGTTCTGGACTTTTCATTATTATGGTATCTAACTATATATACATAAGAAATACCATGTTTACCCGTTATTTAAATTTTGACACATCAGCTAATTTGAGGGTATACTTACTATGTTTAAACCATGCGAAGCTTGCCTAAATAGTTTAGTTCACGGATTCTAACACATTACATATGTTCATTTTATTGATTGTTTGTTATTTAACGTGTAGATCTAAACATGTCAAGGGCTTTTGATACCATTAAGGCCATCAATGATTCAAAGGAACTATGGAAACTTGGTGTCAGGCTTGAAGACATCTGGACTATTACTAATGCTGGAAAAGAACATTTGAAATTTCTGATATAGGACAAACAGGTATGTTTTCTTCTTTGTTTGTTTTATACTCTTTTTCTTCTATTTAAATCGTTATTTGTTTTGTTTATTCTCTTTTTCTGTCAAATTTGTTTTTTTTTTGCCATATAAAGCAAACTGATATTTTTTTCATTTACATGCTTTTATTTTCCATATCTTTAGGGTGACCAGATTCAGGTTCTGTTGCCAGGCTTGAAAAATAAGTTTGGGTTCTTCAGAAGTGAATAAATGAGTTGAAGAGTTGAAGCTAGGGACAAATCTAGAAATTTTGATTATATTATAAATATTTATACAAAATTATTTTGAATATATAGTGGTAATATTTTGTTTGATATGAATACAAATTTTTCACAGTTGTTTAATGGTGATTAATTTTTGTTGAAAAACCTATAAAACACATAAGATAAATTCTCTCTTTCAAATTTAATTTTTTACATATGTAGAAAGAGGTACCAAACCTCATTCTTAAAAAGTCTAAATCCCATTTTGTTGAGACTAATTTACTGTTGACACAAAAATAATTAAAAATATCATCTTTATTTACTTAGGTATAATTATTCACAAAATTAATAGAAAATGCACTTCTTTTTGTGTTCTTAGTTTTCTGTTAGTGGGAGCAACATTCCTTTGTAAGTATGCTAATTGCATATAAGTTTTATAATTCAACAAAAAGAAATAGTGTGAATAAACAAAAAGAATTAGTTAGTCATAGGTATGTACATGGTTGAAGTTAAACAATATATAAGTGAGATGATTCATAAACTAAAACCTTAAAGTTTAGTGTGAATATGTATTGTCAAAGTCACTTGTATGATTGCCCATAACCAATATGCTGATTCAAACCAATTTTTTTTGTCTAACCGTGTATTTTATATGCGCAACTCCAAAATGATCTCTCAAGCTTTGTGGAATTAAAATGGATGACAAACTCTCCACATATAAGAATTTTAAATTTAATGCTACTTACATGCCCAAATCATAAATCAAACTTAAGACTGTAATTAAACTAAAATAGATTCATATCATCTCATCTAAACACAATTGAGTGATACAATAGATCTTAATCTTTTTTGTTGTTGTTGGTATTAACCCCCTTCTTCTTGAGGAAATAGAGGCAAGTAATTTAAAATTCGTCCGCGAAATAAGTAAAAATTGACATAAAAGTGTATCCACTAAGCACCGATCGAATTCGATTTCTCCCAAAGTATTCATTCTAAAAAGAGCTTATTAATCACACTTGATGCCCATGTTTTAGTTAACATCTAAGATTAAATGTTTTAGTTAACATCTTAATCTTAGAGAATAGCAATAGTATAGCAACCAGTAATATAAGCAATAAAAGCTTGTTGGCCCATGACATTGTTATATCTGTTCTATAAATACAATAGCCGTGCATGTTGCCGCATATAATTCCAGACATAACGGCCAAATGTCCTTATGAAACCACACCGTATGTTCTCATTTCAAATGAAAGAATATTAATAAGAACAGGCAATATAAAATAATTCTTATAGTGTAATATAATTTTGTGTAAACAAAAATTTACAAACAAACTTTTTATAAAAACTTCAAATAAAAATTTGGTTTGAATAGTTATTTTTAAAATGTCATTTTAGATATTTCATCATTTTATTGAAACTTTTTCGGATATCAAAATTTAAAAAAAAATCACGTTTTTTTTAAGCTATTTCAAATAGATTTTAATAAGAATCATTTTTGAAATATAACTTTTTGTAAAAATTAAGATTTTGACTATATTTTGATCTTCAATAATATTTTTTTTTATAAGTTTGATCTTCAATAATGTACGTTTATTTTATATATTGTCAAAATTAGTGTTTGAATTTAGAAAAAACGAATATAAAAAAACTTATAATATTTTGAAAAACAATTTCATAAAATCTATTTTCAAAAATACAAAGAAAAAATCTATTTTTTTAAAGTTAAAACAAACGCATCATTTAAGTCATTAGAGAAATTGAGTGTGAAATTTTGAACTTGAATGCAGGGGTAGCAAAGTTGGGATTCATATATGGAGATGAGCTAGAGGAAAGGAGAATACAACAGGAGACTTATATGTAATTCCAGCTGGTTCTGTATTCTATTTAGTGAATATAGGTGAAGGATAGAGACAGGGCCGGTCCTGACAATTTGGAGGTCTCGAACAAAATATTAAAAATGAATCATTTAATTAAGAAAAACACAAAATCAAATATAAAATAATCATATTCTAATTAGTGGGATGGAGAAGAAAAAGATACACGAGTTTTTGATTATGTTTGAGACATGACAAATCTTTCTTTTGGTGTTCATTTTATTTTATTTTTCTAAAACATGCACCTAGCCACTTTAAATTGGGACAACAAAAATAAATTTAAAAAATATTAAGATATTTTTTTTTTATAATTCTTTTAATTCATATTTTTTAAGAGACCTACTACCACATAATTTTATTTTTGAGGCCCCTGAAAATTGGAGGCCCGGTGCACTAGGGCACCCTGCACCCCCTTAGGACCGCCCCTGGTCAAAGACTTCATGTCATATGCAGAGGAGAATGGATTGTTCGAAAAGAAAACTTGAAACTGTAAATGCAGAGGAGATTTGGTGAAGGAAGAATAGAATGCATCGTTCCTCGTTCAAAAAAAAAAAGTGTAACACCCAACCCGTTATTTAATAAAATATTGCCTTTATAAAATACTATTTGAAAATACGCAACGGAATAAAATTTAATTCACAAAAGGTTCGGTTTGAGTATTACATCATACACATAAAAGCTTACTAATAACTTAATTAGTAAAACAATTATTGTACAAAAATAAATTTCTAGAAAGGTACATCTTTAAATACACAGAAAGTAAGAGGCAAGACTCTAAATACACATTATACAAATGATCCCATCCCCGTGTCACATCAGAGCGGAGCTTCACCAACGACTCAGTCACAACATAACTTAAGAACCTGAACCCCCAAAGGTTCAGCACATACACAAAACAGAGGGTTAGATAATATAATCAGAAAAGAAACTAAGTGTAAGAGACACGCTTAACACTTAGGACATAGTATGTTCATGTCTAACAATTCAATTCATAAACATATATTACTCTCACGTCATTCATATCACACAATCATACACATACAACACATCACATTAATATCATATTCTCAATCAATTGACAAAGTATACACATCAATCATCAATTATTAATCATTTAATCACATATCTCATAATACACTTAATCACTTTATTAAGGAATATCAATCAATGTCAAGTACCAAGTATCACATTTAATCACATATTCCTAATGCAACTAATGTCAACTACTCATGTCATGTCACCCTAGACACGACTAATGCACGCGGTACCATTTCTCCGTTACCATTAGGATAAACATATATCCAATTCTCTGTTACCATTAGGATAAACATATATCCAAAACTCCGTTACCATAATATGCATGCATGAATGTACATATACCAATTATGATGATACATCTACTCAACTACTCATGAACATTAGGCTACTCGTCCTAATATTCCTTCTCATCAATTCACATCATCATATCATCATCAAGGTCATACGTACAAGTACACATATCATACATCAACAATCAAGTCATTATAACTCATTATCATTAACTCAATTCATCATCATAAAACATCATCTTAATTCATATAGAATTCAAGCATAACACATTATTAACTAACCTCTAACCATCTCATATCATTATTTAATCAACATGCTTCATTAACTAAGTCTCACACCTCATAAATCCTCACACATATCGTATACATACGTAAGGTTCACTTCATACATCAAGTAAACAATTACTAAACCAATCATGCAACTATAAGCATATTATTCACATAATCACATACTCATGGTTCAATAATAACTTAATTATCATAACATATTATCCCTCAAAGTACTCATACGTAAGCTATTATGCCATCCTATAATCAAAAGATCATAATTAAGACATGTTATAAGCATATGATTCATTTAATTCAACAACATAACTCTTCATTCTAATCAATCCATCATTCTATTGATCATATACTAATAATTCCTCATTACTAGGTTCATATTCATTCAATCATGTTACCCTATAATCAAAAGATCATAATTCTAACATGTTATAAGCATACAAACCATTATCAATTATTATTTCTTAATCACACATGAACATACATTTTAATTCATCATCTATTAATCGACATGCACATAATTAATGAAAGTCTCAAACACTGCACAATAGAATTCCTACTTCAAGTACTCTTCGATAGCTAACCGTAGAAACAAACGGCATCGAAAACGGATTAGAAATGACTTCGGAATCATCAAAACAAGCAAA
This sequence comes from Trifolium fragiferum, assembly GCA_954870985.1. Taxonomy (NCBI): domain Eukaryota; kingdom Viridiplantae; phylum Streptophyta; class Magnoliopsida; order Fabales; family Fabaceae; genus Trifolium; species Trifolium fragiferum. Next base: position 50,079,949 of record OX940790.1, read on the forward strand.
GTAGTGTTTGCTGTCCAGAGGACCTCGCCGGGCAAGCTTGGGCGAGCTACACACAGATTTTTTCCAGTTTTCGGGCGAGACCGGGCGAGCACTACGCAGAAGCAGCACTCTGTTTTTGGGTTTGGATGAAACCCACTCGAAAATCACCATCCAAAACTCAAAAAATGCAGAAAGTTACCAACTTTAAGCTTATAAAATCATGTTAAACATAGAAGTACAACTTAAAGCATCATCAAACATCATTTCATGTTCTAAAGCATAGATTTTCATGTATTAACTCATAAAACCCATTTATCATATAATCAATCAAAATCAAGGTTCAAGTAATCAACTTTATCATGGATTTCATACAACAATCATAAGTAGAAGCATATTATACATGAATCATTATCAAGCTTCGATTATAAACACCTTCCCAAAACCCTTTTCTTCCCAAAACCCAAAATGAATGAAGATAGTTTGGGTGTGGAGTCATAGACAAACTCCCTTCTTTTTGATCACCCAAAATTATATTATCTAAACCTCTTACCTTAGATTGAAGATTTACATCTCTAAGCTCTACACTTTGACTCCCTTCTACATCTTCAAGCTTGGTTCTTCTACAGTTTCTCTCTACCTCCCTTTCTCTCATATTTGTGACAAATGAAAATCACTACTCTACTCCTCATAAAAACCACTCTTTTATGTATCTCCCAACTTAGGTTAGAGTCAATTTCCTATATTACCCTTATTTTCTCTACAAATCCCATTCACAAACTCAACTTTACTCTTACCACTAGTTATTATACTATTTACTCAATTGCCACTACTTCCTCTCCAAGATACTCTATTCTCTTAGTCAATGACCAAAATGTCATTAATTCCACTACTCTTTCTATTAATAGCTAAAATCATATAACTAATATTAATTAATTCCCAAATAAGACATAACTAGCTAATAACTCTAATTAATAAAATTGGGTCGTTACAAGAAGCAAACTTGAAACTATAAAAGCAAAGAAAACTTGAAACTTTTAACACGTTTCTCTGAAAATCCAAAAATTTGATGAAAGAAGGAAGAATACAAATGTGTTGTGCATCTTGTGATTCAGAAAATGAAGGAAGAGAAAGCGATTATGAAGGTGGAAATGGAAATGAAAATGAACTTGAAGCAAGAGAAAGTACATAAAAACGATTAGCGGTATTCAATAAAAATGCATAAACCGTTAATTTTGATTGTTTTCGATAATATGTCAAACGATTTTAGATTTTTGTAAAACTTGACATGGATGATTTATATGATATAAATTTTCAATCCAACGATAGATTTCGTAAAATTTAAATTCGTTAAAGCGTTATTGAGCAGTATAATTACTCAAATGTTACACCGGTGTAATTTTATATATATATATATATATATATATATATAATTTAATTCAAAAGCTTAAATTGATCACTAAAATAAAACATGTGACAAAACCGTACACTATCATCTAATCAATAACAAATCTTTATCATTAAAATCATAATTATAGTCATTCTTTATTCGAACATACCTTTTTTTTAACAAATATTAGAACATAGCTATGGTAGCATATGACTTCTGGTTTGCAAATTCAAATCACCATGGCAGAGTTCATCCTTTAGTTTGTCCATGCCTTCTTTTAAGAAAAAAAAAAAAAAAATTAGATTTGTCATACGCCGTTTTGAATTATCTATCGCTAATAATTATTTACTTTTCTTTCATCTCTATAATGTTTTGTAATTAAATTTTACAAAAATAAAATTTATTGCTCTTATAAGGTAATAAAATTATAAAAGAAACAATGGAGCAAAAGGAAAACGTAGCTCCATAGTTTAAAGTTTAAACTTTGCCATGCTTTTTTCTTATGGATAGCTTTGCAAAGCTTTTTAATGAGCTAATAAAATAATGGAGGAAATAATTCGATAATCATTGATGATGAAGATTTTTTTTAATTAGGTGATAGAGTGTATTTCGTTTACATTAATTATTTTGGAGATAGATTTTTAACACCTTGATATCATTACTAATATCATTTTAACACCGCTGTAACATTTCACTTTTGGATGTGTTATTTTTACAACTAATTTTTTTCATCAATCATTGCTAATATTATTTTATTCTTTTTTTAGATTTTTCGCCCCTATCAATTTCGAAAGGTTAAAAGATAAAGAAAATATGTAATAAGTTTAATATGAAGAAGCACCTTTGAGTAATAAAAACTTATAAAATAATAAACTTTCATAATCATCAAAGACTTTTATTTGAAATATTTACCAAGATTAAGTGATAAAAACAACATATTGATCAGAGACCTTTAACTTTAATTCTAATTTTATAAATGGCTTATTGCTGCTTATCAAAAAATAAATAAATGGCTTATTGCAACTCCTAAGTGCTAAACATTTACTTATAAAGGGAATGATCAAATATTTATTATTTCTTACACGCAAAAGAGAAAAAAATATGGCTCAAATTTTCCGATTTGTTTATTGTTTGATAATTTTTCTCTCTCTAGATCTTATTGTAACCAATGGTGGTATGTCTATTGTTCACACCATTTTCTAGTTTTGTTGTTTATCTTAACACAATATTTTATCACTTTTTAGTAACACCGGTTATTTCTTATTTGACATTGCAGATCGCATTCCTTGCACTTTTCACCGTGATTGTCCAATTGTATTTTTTCCTCGATATATGAAGTGCATTAATTATTCTTGTGAGTTGTTCTTCCGTTAAGTATAGTAGTATGAAACTCGTTTGGCCTAATTTATTTTTGAACTTATGTAAATGGTTTATGCAATATAAATTATATTTTATGTTATTTTATAAATTTAAACTAGTGAAAATAGAATTTTTAGAAACTATTTTATTATAAACTACTTTAAAAAACTTATAATAATATATAAAAATTGCATAAGTCGTTTGCATAAACTCAAAAATAAGCTAGGTCAAACGGGCTAACTCGTAAAACGTATGGGTTGATGTTCAATGAAAAATATGAATTGTCAAAAGTTTTTTAGTTTATTTTATTGTACAAAATTATAGTATTAGGGTCTGTTTGGCAAGATAAATAAGTTAATTTATAGCTTATGTTTTATAGCTTATAAGTCAAAAGACCTGTTTGGTAACTATCATATTACTATGAGCTTATAACTTATTTTACTAGCTTATAGCTTATTTTTATAAGCTAATTCAAGTAGTTTATGAGTTTATAGTTTATAGCTTATCATTTTTTCTTTCAATTTTACCCTTATATACTTTTATCATAAATTCATTTTTATTATTTATTAAAAATATATTATTACAATTTAAAATAAAATAGGTAAATTTCGTACATTTTTATACGCTAGCCTATTCATTATTATTTTTAATGTATTGTACTTATTTTTTTGTTATTCTTATATCTCCTTTTAAAATGTTGTTATACAATAATATAAAAAAAAAAAGTTGTTTAGCACCAAAAAAAAAATAAAAAAAAATTGTTTTCCGTAATAATATTTTATGACGCGTTGTACATAACTTAATTATCATTTACCCCTTCATTTTGGTACTTTTAATTTATTTTTCATGTATATTTTTTTTGTCAAGATTTTTCATGTATTTATTACTATAAAAGATGCATGTATATAAATTGTCACAGTTTTTTTAGTACATTTGATTTATCTTTTATGTATTTGTTATAAAAACCTAAAAAATATAATGTTTACTCTTTTATATAAAGTATAATAATTGAAATGAAAATAAATTTAAATAAAATTCAAAGAATAAAATTTAATTCTATATAAAAAACTAATAATATATAAAAGATATATTAAATTAATAAATTTGAATAATTAAATTTAAAGTGTCTTGGATATTAATTAAATAATAATTTTTCATAAGAGATTTTATATGCCCTTTTTTGTCATTTTACATTTACCAGTAATTGAATCGTTAATTTTACCAAACAATTCAATTAGCTTATCAGCCATAAGTCATCAGCCAACATCTATAAACTATTAATTATCGTCCATCAGCCATAAACTAGCTTATCAGCCACTATTTTTGTCAGAACCTTGCTATATATAATTAAAGTTAAAGACTATTAGTAATGTACCAGACTAAATATCGAAGTACCACTTGCCTAGGCCCAACAACTTGGCAAATGAAGAGGAAAGAACATCAAAGGAAGTTAAATTTTTTATTTTTTTATAAATATATTTAATTATGAAATATAACATGTTATATATATAATAATTTTTTTTAAAAAATAACAAAAATAAATTATAAAATTAGTTTTTTTAATAACAAAATAAAAGAATAAATTTTGATTTTTTTATTTAATCATGAATAATGAATAATATTTTATATTTGATAGATGTTATATATTAGTGTGATATTATTTTTTATATTTTCATTTGAATAATTTCTTTATTTGGTACATGAATAATTTCCATTTTTAATATGTGCGTTGAGAATCAATCAATCATCAATCAATCAATCAATATACATACATTATAATAGGAAGCTTATGTTAGCTCCTAAGCCTCCATTTTGCCTATGTGACATATCTAAATAAATTCAACTCAATTCTTCATTTTCTATTAAAAACCTTGCCATAATTTCTAAATTAATTTAATTTAATGTGTAATGATATTATTAATGGATAAAATAATTTGTGTAATGCATTAATAGATTAAAAAAAAAACTATTCCATAAAGATTATACATTAGTACATTTTTTTTATATTTATTTTTCTTAACTTTTTACTAATTCTCAAAATAGGACTTAAAATAAAAGAAATAAATGCAAGAGAATTAGATTAGTTTTTATTTTTGTACAAACAAAATTGGTTAGTTATAAACAAATAATGTATAAAACAAATTTATATATACATATATTTCTTTCATATTCCATAACTTATACTTCTATAACTATGACTATTCATTCACTCATTGTATTAATACAAATTTTTAATAAATAAATTGGTAAGTAACATAATATATGTTCAATATCTTACCCAAAAAAAATATGAAAATAGATAAATAAGAAGTGACAAAAATTAATGGTGCTAATATATATATATATATATATATATATATATATATATATATATATACACAAGAAAATTTGATTAGTTTTTATTTTTGTAAAAAAAAATTGGTTGTTTATAAACAAATAATATATAAAATAAATTTATATATACATATATTTCTTTCATATTCCATAACTTATAGTATTTCTGTAACTTAGACTATTCATTCACTCATTGTATTAATACAAATTTTTAATTAATAAATTCGTAAGTTATGTTTTGTACAAATTGTTATTCTCCAATCCATAGTCTTTGTGTGTATAAATACATGATTTTGTACATTTTGGTTTCACTAATCATCATTTTCTCTAAATAATTTTTCAAAGAGTACTCTTCAATTTTATATGGTAGTTTTGTTTTATTTCTCGGTGTTCGCATATGTCTTATCTATTCATTATTTTGATACCCATTATCCTATTATATAGATTCTCCAAATATTTAAGGTATCATTTTTAAGTGATATAATATTTTTTGAAGTCTAATTTTTAAGCACTCTTCTTATTTTCTTATATTGATTATTAATATGAAAATAACTATGATTATTATTTTCATGTACGTGAAGAAGGAGAACAAGATAAAACAACCTTTCGTTGTATCCTTACTGCTCTTGAAGTGACAATTCATGTAAGACTATGTATTTAACTCTAATATTTGTATAAACAATATGTAAGTCATCTATAATGTTTGTAATTTGACCATTTTTTTTCTTTTTCGTGAATTATTTTATTAGTCTAATGTTTTAGCGTACTTATTTCTTATTTTCTTAGGTTGATTAATAGAAATATAACTTTCTTTTTAATGTGAATAAGTTGAAGAGGATAAAAGAGACTTCTAATTGTTACTTTTGTGTGGTGCCATGAAATTTATAATGATTGAGGGTATATTGATGTTGGAGGCTTTCTATCAAAGGAGGACAAACCAAATAATTTACAAATATAAATATGTGTCTCATTTTTAAATTCAATATTATCTACAATGTGTAGGTGATCTACTTGATTTCAAGAGAAATATCAAATCAAAATAGAGTAGAAAATAAAAGATTTTGAAGTTGACACTTATAAGTCATATATGATTCTTGTAGTTGTAATATAAGAAGTATATTGATTCAACTAGACTCATAGATTGTCCAAATATATAATTTTCATGCATTTATCATGAATATATATAAATTTTAATAGTAGACGGTATTTATATTTTTTAAAGATAATGCTAATTATAAAAGAAAAAATGACAATATATTAAAAATGACTATTTTAGTTTGTCAGTTACAAGAAATTGATCAAATTAATAAACCTCTCTTTTTTTTTTCTAAGAATAATTTGACAAAAATTTTAAAAGAAAAATACTTGACTTTATAGTGAGGTTTATAAAAAGAAAATTAAGGTTTATTTCTTTAAGAATATATTAAAAAAATTGATCAATTATATGAGTTTAAATTCTTCATAGCATGGTTTAAATCCTAAATGTTGATTTGTTTATCAAGTTGCTATAGTTAATTCAATTGTCACGATACATATGCATTCATGCAATCAAAGAAAAATAAATTAGCCTCCATATTAACAACAATAACAAACAATACAAGAAAATTTGATTAGTTTTTTTTTGTACAAAAAATATTGGTTAGTTATAAACAAAGAATATATAAAACAAATTTATATATACATATATTTCTTTCATATTCCATAACTTATATTTCTATAACTATGACTATTCATTCACTCATTGTATTAATACAAATTTTTAATTAATAAATTCGTAAGTTATGCTTTGTACAAATTGCTATTCTCCAATCCATAGTCTTTGTGTGTATAAATACATGATTTCTAAATTAATTTAATTTAATGTGTAATGATATATTAATAGATAAAAAAAAATCGTGTATTGCATTAATAGATAAAAAAAACCTACTCCATAAAGACTATACATTAGTACATTTTTTTATATTTATTTTTCTTAACTTTTTACTAATCCTCAAAATAGGACTTAAAATAAAAGAAACAAATGCAAGTAACATAATATATGTTCAATATATTACCCAAAAAAATATAATAAATGAAAATAGATAAATAAGAGAGGAATACAGTGAAGTAAATGAGAGATACATAATGATGAGAATGGAAGCAACTCGTCAAGATCATCAATTTCATCGGCAGCTTGAAAACATGTTATGGTAATCATATCATATTCTTGCCAAAAGCTCCTTCCACTACTCATGTTATAATTATGATAAGTGATAACACATACAAAATTTCTTTGTATTTTTCATTACAATTTACAAAATAAAATTTATAATCATAATGTAGTAGGTCCTAATAAAATTGTGAGCGATGTTAGATGTTATTGATTTGTCTCCTAACATAAGTTATATTGTAGCTTAAGTTATTTTTTAAAGAAAGTGTGATGATATATTTTGTTAAGAATAATCTAAGTTTTTTTTTAGAATGTCACGTCAACACAATGGAAGTCTAATAAACTATGTAAGAGAGTATGAAAAACTTTTTTAGAGAGTCACGTCAACACAATGAAGGTCTAATAATAACTTAAGCTTCCTCTCATCCATTCTTATACTTTTGTAGTGCCTTGAAATTTATAAAAAATGAGGGTATATATTTCTTTTTATTGTTGAGCACTATATAAACAATTTTATTATATTATTACTTTTTGATCAAGTGAATGTTTGAGAGGAATTCCATAAGAATAAAATTGATATCAAAGCAAGAATTGTATTTTCAATAAATACGAAATATCTTAAATTGCAATGCGTAATTTTACAAGAAAATTCAAAGGATGAAAAAGACAAAACCACCAGAGATGAATCATAAATTATAAATCAATTATGAAGATTTATTTAAATTTCACTCTTTTTTTATATCCAGCAATCAAGGTTTTTTGTTTCGTTCTCTCATTTCTATTTTGGAGTACTTTGAAACTTATTATTTAAAGTCTTAAACATAACTAAAAATGTAAAATACAAGTAATATTATTAATTGAGAGAGACAAAAAAAATACAGAGGATATAAACTTCACAAAGGAAAAAACCCAAATAAAAAAAATTAAGCAAATTAAAAAAACGTAAACCAGCTGACAACAAAATAAAAAAAAAATAAAAATAAAGAGACCTTATGATAAAACTACCAAAAAATGAAAATGATAATGATAAAACTACCATATATAAATCACATACTAACTAAAACTTAGTAGAAAAAAAAAACACAAAATATTCATTTTGTTTGATAGATATATTTTGTCTTATATATTTTAACACATTCAATCATTTAAGCAACTATAAAGAGAATTTGGTTAACAATAAAAATTGTAAAATATATTTTGTTTTATAGCTTTGACTCACTCATTAAAAAATTATCTACCTTTGGTTATGTTAAAAACTATATTAAATGTCCTTTATATATATACACATAAGCACAAATCTACTATAAATTAATACAAAATCTCATTTTTTTTTTTTAAACAAACGTCTTATTTTCAATACAAATTAATATTTTTATGTCAATATATTTTAAAATTATAATTATTATTTGTTATTTAAAAAAATTAAGTGTGTATTTTAATCGAACCCGTGCAACGCACGGGTTTATCTCTAGTTTATTTATAAGAGAATATTGCCACATGAGTGAATCTATGAGAGAATGCCACATCAGCATTTTATATTGTGAACTCATGAAAGATTACCGGGAATGGATTCTCTCCATTTGAAAATAAATTGAGGAAATAATGTTTGGATTTAGACCATTGAATCAAAAGCATGTGACAATATTTTAATTAGAAAAAATGAAAAGAAAGTTGGTGAATGGTTAAGATGTAAGAATTGAGAAAAATTGAGTGAAAAAAAATTGAGAGATCCTTTCTCAAGATTACCACGTGGTAAACATATAACTGTATAAAGATATAGATAGATAATAAATGATATAATTTTATACGTGATAATGTTTGTATTTTTATAATTTATCTCAAAATTTAATCTATATATGTTTCTTTTGCCTTTCAATTTATTGACAAGCTCAAAAACATAATATATCATACTGTAATTTTTTTTGGCCATGTATATTATACATTCTTACCTGCATTTGATTACAATATATGATTACAAATAGATTAATTACTCATTCTATATATTTCTACTGTTTTTATACTGAAACGTTCATTTTTAAAACTATTGTACATAGTTAAACTTAAATGTAACTACTGTTTTTGAAAAAAATTACGATTTTGAAAACTATATGTTTCTGAAGAAATTATCAGGTTGAGTCGCATATTAAATCGCTATTTTTAAGACGTTTTGCAATACTTTTTAAAATTGTGCAAGTCAAAATATTAATCACCGAAGAATAATTTGGCAAGTGTACCAAACTATCATTAAATAATAAATTAATTTCGTATTCAAAGGAATTGTTTCAATTTATCTAAACAATTCTATCCAATATAAGAATGTAAAAGTAGGGGGTATGATGAGCATATATTTGAATTATAAGACAATAAAATAAAATTGGTGATTTCAATGGATTCAAGAGGATTAGGTCATTTGAATCTCTTCCTTTCAAAAAAAAAATAAAAAAATAAAATCTCTTCCTTTCGACAACTTGATAAATATGGCCTGAGAGACTGAGACTACAATTTTCCTCCTAATTATATAACGATGAAATAACAAAATAGGTCAAACCAATTTCTTGACTAAAAACCCTTTTCGATGATAATAATTCTCTAATGTCTTAACTCTTAAGTGATAAATTCAAAATCATAGATAGTTTTATCGTATGTTAATTCTAAGTATCAGAGTTTAATAATTCGATATGTTTAAATTAACTATTGACCGAACAATTATCTTCGATTCTAGTTTCAAAAGTTAGAGTTAGTAGTCATTTGTTGCAATACCCCGATTTTCGAAGCCCAAAATTAGGCATTTTTTTTTTAACAACAAGGACTTTGAAATAAAACATTCACGATCGCATTTAAATTAAATCAGAGTAAACCATTTTCAAAATAACGATCGTAATGCAATGCCTCTTTTATAAATTGCTTTCATGAATAAAAGTTCAAGATTAGAACCAAACGTTATGTCTAAACAGACATAACGACATCATTTATTCCAAATAATTATCTAAATACAATTTCAATATAAATACAGCGGACAATAAATAAGAGTAAACGAGACTCTTAAACTACTACCCCTATGCTGATCTTAAAACTCTAACTGAAGATGACTGGGTGACGAAGACCCACAGAAAGCTTCAGCCTTGCCGCTTCTCCACGCGGTACAAATAAATCCCTAAAAATGCTCGTAGAGTGTCACGATCTAAAAATAACATATAACCAAAAATACGCAGCGCAAGATATACAATACATGGCAGCATATACTCATTTATCATATGAATCATACATCATAGAATTTAAGTGCACAAATCGTCTATCAATCACACACAACAATATTCGAATGCACAATTAGCATATCAATGCAGACTCTACATGATCGTGACACCAATCACTGGCTGTCACATGCATGAATTTCGGAATTTAACCTCTCCGCAGAGAGTCGTAGGTCTATCCCCTACTAAACCCCGCAGGGCAGGTGAGGTCTCCATCTGACAATCACCGACTCAATAAAATCCCGCAGGATTAGGTGGTCCCATCTGACACACCTCGTGCAGTCCCATCTGACATACACGACTATGAATGCATGAGCATAATATATTCTATTTCAACATATACAGGGTAGTCTCCATCTGACATATCCTAGGCAGTCCCATCTGACATACACCGTGCAGTCCCATCTGACATACCCCGTGCAGTCCCATCTGACATACACGTTCATATATGCTCATGCAACTAATTACATATCATACAAGCATATGTAATCACAACCACAACAACATACATAGATTCTCAATCATATGTATTCAATCACAACAACATACATATATTCTCAATCATATGTATTCAATCACAACAGCATACATATATTCTCAATCATATAAAATTCACAACAACCACTCAAGCATGTGTAGAATATAGCATGTTCTCAAACAAGTTCTCGTCACGAGAATACATCACAAAACAACCATGCTCATAATTCATATTGCATCACATCAAGCAAATACACATATTCAAGCAAACAGTTACACATGCATAAAAAGCACTCGATATTTTGAGGTATATGAAATCGTTAGAAAGTGCCCTTACCTCGGCAAGCTTCCACTAACTTTTCTCGTACAACTCTACAATTCGCGCTTCCTAAAATAAGCAGCGTACAATCAATAAAATACTCCTCACATATCCTATCGAAACGAAACTTGTTCTCAAAACTCTAGAAGGGTTTAAGGTACTTTCTAAAACTATCCCATAGTGATTTCAGGTTCTCCTCATAGTGATTAAAAATTCACGAAGTTAATGATACTATTTCGCTACATGAAATTCATTTTATTTTCAAAGCATACCAAGAACCATTATGGTTTCCAACTTCAAAGAACTCATTTTCATACAACAAAACCATTTGAAAACAAACTAAAAACTCTTCAAAAATATTTCAAAGAAATCAGAGTTTTCTTGCGTTGCAAGTTACAAGTTTTCTTTCTAACTAAAAACCCTATAACCATTCTTTTAAAAACCTATGATCACTCATCAATATCATGATCATTTTCTTATCATTGTGGACTTAGAAAATTTTGAAATTCCTCACCCATTTTTCCTCTTTTGCCTCGGCCAAAATTTTCAAAAACACCTCATCACTCAAAATTTTTCACTTCTAAAAGCATAGTAATATCCTCTAATATCCCAAAATCATTTCAATTGATCAATCAAACTACATTGAGAATCAAAACAAAATTTCCTAAAATATGTTCACCAAATTTTCTCAAGAACATCAAAATAAATTTTTCTTGTTTTTTTCAAAACAGAGTCCATAATCCAACATCCATTTTGTCACAAAGCTCAAAACTAGCATCAAAAATAAAATCACATATCAATTACTCAAGGTTATGCTCATTTCAAATTTTTCTTAAAACCCTAACTCAAAAAAATTTGTGAAAACTTAAATCAACCATGAGAATCATCACTACTAAGCTAGAACAAGCAATACTACTACTCAAGACTAATTTCTATGGTTCAAAACTAATTTTCTAGAAGTTTTGCTCAAGAACAAGGTTGTTAAAATCCTAGAATCAAAGAGATTTAAGGAACAAAATAGTAAGGAGAGGTTAGTTACCTCAAGGTGATAATGATCTTAGCAAACCAATGATCCTAACAGTCAATCCAAGTTCTTGAAGAAGGAGAATGAATTTTTTTTGAATGGATGATAGTGAGAGAGAGAGGGTCGACCGAGAGAAGAAAGGAGGGGAGTATATATCATTTTGTCCTTTGATTCAATGTGGCAAAACATATACACAACTAAAGGTCTTGATCAATATTGGCCTTAGGATCAAATAGTGTAAGGGTACTCTTGTTAAACCCTAGTCATTGGATTAAAAGTGGTAATGATTACTTTTTTGAAAATATCTAGATATTTACTTTACGCTCTCAGCTCTCGCTCGCAGGCGAGTCGTACTTCACCAACGGTCTAACTTGCAAAAAATAGAAAATCTACGAGGTGATTGTTCGTCGTAAAACACTTCCAAAAATTATCGCTAAACTCGATTCTCCGACTGAAATTTTTATCCTAAACCCCTAAAAATATTCTGAATTTAGATTCTAACTCGTGTCAATATATAAAGTCTCTAGTCAAAATTCGACGGAAAACAGAAATCGTAAAATTTTCAAACAGCGAGTATAATTTTCTACTCGTTTTTCCAAAAAGCGGAGAAAGTCGAATTTCAAAATTCTGAAAACACAGAAACGTTCTCATAGATAATTAAAGACTAAGGACCAAAAGTCTGTGCATTTCCAGCACACGAGCACAAGACAGGCTCCAACTCAGCAAAAATGTTGTTATTACGACGATACTCACAAAAACACTTAACAAAAACCCTAAAGTGTTTAGCCGTTACTTATTTCTCCCACATAAAAGGTACTGTGGAATTACGGGTCTTACATTTGTTACCTTAGATTGATTCATAAATTCGTCAATTCATAAAAAGCAATGCACATGGAGAAAACTGAATAATATTAGGAATAAAATTGCATCATAAGATCCTCAACAATTTACATGTTTTAAATTGATCGAAGGAAGATCATCTATGGACCTAACTTAAAGAAATTTAGCTATTGATAATAGAATTAGAGAAAACAAATAAGTTTGAGAATGAATACATGATTTAATGATGAAAAAGGTTATTAATTTTGTTTTCAGGATAAATCTTCATCCTTGGCCTTCTCAAAATTGTGTTTTCTGCTTTTCAATGTGTAAAAATCGACCCTTGGGTCGAAACTGGCCGCTGCCTTTCAGAAAATTCGTAAAATTTTGATTTGTGTCAACAACTCGCGCAAGCAATGGGAACGAATCACTTCTCATTATATCAGAGTTGCGTGAGGCATAGGTTGCTTTGCGCAAGGCGCGGTGAAAAAGATGTGAATTCTCCACAATTCTTCATAGTAATGGCACGAAACCTGAATAAACATTTATAATTAGCATGTCCTAAGAGAATCATTTGACCCATCCTGTAATACACACGGAACAACTAGAGCGTGGTCTGGTTAGGGTGATTTTTTTTTTATTTGAATCAAAGTTTGTCTGAGCATTGCAAACATTTCTTCAAGTTCTTGCAAACTCAACTAAAACAATCCTAAATTTACTCAATTTGACTCAATTTTACTAAAAGACACTAAAAAGACTCTAAATATATGATCTAACTAGGAGTCATCAACTATGAGCTTCCCAGGATAAAAAAAAACTCAGTTCAAGCTGATACTAATGACTATTGCACTGTAGAATTGGTCAAGAATCACATCCTCTATATGATATGATATGAATACCACTCAAATATTGCGCAGAAGCCACACTTGAAACAACATAAAAAGAAAAATTAGATGAAGTGAGAAGAGAGAGAGAGAGAGATATTTCGAATTTGATGAAATCTAGAGTTATTTGCAAGTGAGTTAGTCTCCTCTATGTATATAGGAAATCCTAAAATAATTGAAAAGGAGCAAAATTGGGGAGCCTTGAAAATGATCAGCTCACACACTAAACGATCGGAGCAAGAGCAAGCAATATTAGATCGGAATTTTAGGTGGAGCAGAACTAACTTGGGAATAATTGAAACGACCAATTATCGTATCCAATATGTATCTGATATCGATACTTGCTTATACCTTCCGATACCCGTGTTGGACAATTAATATTATTTTTATAAAAATAAATGACCATTACATGTCAGATACTTCTCCGATACACGTGTCAGAGAAGTATCAGACAATTAATGTTCTTTGATGATGAAAATGAAGGAGATGAGACTGATACAATTTGTGTTCCCTCTTAAGTAGTGAACGTTAAAGTATGGTTTTTTTATGGATAATCAACTATGTCTTTTATGGATAGTACTAAGATGTTTTTTTGGATAATACTAATCATGTCCTTTTTGAGTAGTACTTAACTTAAAATATGTAATTACTAATTGTCACTTGTTTGCTTATTTTGAGTAATTTGAATGTTAATTTATTATCATTATTGAATGTTATATATTTAATTTTAAATTTAATTTTTTAAATAACGTATCGTGGTTGTATCAGAAATTTTTTTTAAAAAATCATATCGATATCATATCGTATCGATATCGTGTCATGTATCCGGGTTTCATAGGTTATCTCCTATTTATAAAACTAGATATCCGGTGGGGCATACTTCAAATTGTCGATTCTCTGCACTTAATTAAGGGTGCTTCTGTTTTAGCTTTTAAAAAATTGATTTTTTCTTTATATTTTTTAAAATAGATTTTATATAATCGTTTTACAAAATATTATAAGTTTTTTTATATTCGTTTTTTCTAAATTCATACAATAATTTTGGCATTATATAACATAAACATTCATTATTGAAGATCAAAACATAGTCAAAATCTCAATTTTTACAAAAAGTTGTATTTAAAAAAAAAAGTGATTTTTTTGAAATTTTGATATAAAAAAAAAGTTAAAATAAAATGATAAAATGCCTAAAATGACATTTTAAGAATAACTATTCAAACCAAACTTTCATTTGAAGCTTTTATAAAAAACATTTTGTAAATTTTTTTACAGAAAATTATATTACACTATAAAAATTTAATTTCAAAAAATTTATAACAAACAGGCCCTAAGTATGCCATTTAAATTTGTGTATCAAATATATTTTAAAGTCATGCATATTTCTATAATTTATTTTCTTACACTCATAGTGCCCTCAAGAGTGTACTAGTTAATACTTTTTTTGGTAAAATATGTTTTCGGTCCTTAGTTTTACAATGAGTTTTGATTTTCGTCCCTGTATTTTAAAATCACTCTTTTTCGTCCCTGATTAATTATGTGTTTTTGTTTTAGTCCTGAATTGACGGTCAACTAACGGTTGACTAACGGATGTCCACGTGGACCTGCCACGTCAGATTTTTTTTTCAAAAAAATTGTAATTTTTTTTTTGACAAGAAAAATTGTAATTTTTTTTATAAGCTTAAGAAAAATGATTTTTTTTATTTAAATAAAAATCACTTACTAATTACATTTAAAATCTTAAAAAAAATATTTCTTTTACAATTGTTGATTAAAATAGAAACCCTAATCCTAAAAAATTTCACATAATTCTTCTCTTCCTCTCACCATCGTGAGACTCATCCACCGTCGTCCACCATCTCTCTCTCCACCGTCGTCCATCTTCCACCGTCGATTTCGGAAGCTCAGAGACGTGGTTGTGCATAGTACGTTCAATTGAAGGTCTTTCGTGGTCTTTCAAGGTGAGTTATTATATTACTTTATGGAAAACGATTTGAATAATCGTTTACGTAAACTATAGAATGTGAAAGTGGTCCTTTTTGTCCCCTTTGTTATTGCTTCTGTCAGTTTACTGATTTTTTTGAAAGAATCACTTTGGAGTAGTTGAATAATATAAGTTGTTGTGTATTGGGTTCCTTTAATGTGGGGTAGTTTTGCTTTATGTTTGTTTGTTTGTTTATGGGTTGTATTTTAAGTGTATTTTTGACAATTTTAATCTGTATTTGAACTGTTTTATACACAAACTTTCATGTGTATTTTAATGTGTATTTCAAGTGTATTTCAAGTGTATCTAATGCATTTACAGTGTTTTTTTAAAACTGTATCTATTGTTTTTTTCAAGTGTATCTAGTGTTTTTTTTAAACTGTATCTAATGTTTTTTTCAAGTGTATCTAATGTGTATTTGAACTGTAATTATAATGTATTTGAACTGTAGTTGTAATGTATTTACGGTGTTTTTTTTTTAACACAGAAACATGGGATTTAAAGTGGAATTCCATATTAAGGGTTTTTTTTATTAAAGACCCTGGATTATGTTATAAAGGAGGAGAAAAGAAGCCGGTCAGCTCATCACTAATGATCCTAATGTTAGTAGTCCTGTATGTGTGAATTCGTCCGATGTATCAAAGAATGGTAAAGAAAAAATTGTTGCTGATGGTGATCATGAAGTTGAAGAATGGAGCGAAAGTGAAAATGATAGTTATTCATTTGAAGGGGTGCAGTTTGATGACAGTGAGGAAGAAAGGGTCCAAGGTTTTGATGAAGATGTGGAAGAAGGTCAATCGGTCACAGCACCTGAAGTTTCTGTTGTTACACCTGAGGCTTCACTTGTTACACCTGATATTGCTGCAATGCATAATTTGGAAGATGGATATGTTACTGATGAGCTGGACAGTGCATCTGAGGAAGATTCTGAGAATGAAAATCTTAAGCCTAACTATGTTAAATTTAATCCTGACGTGCCAATGACTGCGAAAGACAAATTTAGTGGTGGTATGGAATTTAGTTCTTTGCAACAGTTTAAGGAAGCAGCTCTAAAACACAATGTATTGATTGGTAGAGAGATAAGGTTTCCAAAGAATGACAAGGTGAGAGCTAAAGTTGTTTGCATTAATAAAAAGTCATGTCCCTACTTTATATATGTGAGCAGAGTAGGTAAGACTACTACCTACAGGGTGAAGAATTGCACACCAAAACATACTTGTGTAAGATCTTTTACCAACAAGAATGCCAATTCTAAGTGGGTTGCAAAGGTCTTGGTTGATAAGATTAAAGATTAAAAATAATGAGAAGATGAAACTTGCTGAAGTGGTAGGTGAAATTCGGGATAGGTATTCTGTAGTAATTACAGGTAGTAGAGCATGGAAAGCTAGAGAAATTGCAAGGAAAGTTGTGGAAGGTGATGCAGCAAAACAATATTCACTTTTGTGGTCATATAGTGAAGAATTAAGGAAAAGAGGTCTTGGAAACACATGCAAGCTGGAATTAGATAGACCGGGACCAGGATTACAACCTAGATTTGGAAGATATTATTTGTGCTTTGCTGGATGTAAAAATGCAATCAAGAGTGGTTGTAGACCATTCATCGGATTAGACGGTTGCCACTTGAAGAACAACTCTTAATTGCTGTTGGGAGGGATCCAAATTACCAGTACTTGCCTCTTGCATTTGCTATTGTGGAAACTGAGTCAAAAGACACATGGAGCTGGTTCATGAAATTACTCATGGAAGATATTGGAGATCAATGGTGGTGCTTTATTTCTGATCAACAAAAAGTAAGTAACTTTCTACTTTATTTTAAAACACATATTTGTTGAAACTTGTTCATTTTCTATTTTCTTATGTCATTTTTGTTGTAGGGGTTAGTAGCTGTTTTTGAAGAACAATTACCCGGTGTAGAACATCGATTTTGCCTGAGGCATTTATATGCTAATTTCAAGAAGAAATTTGGTGGAGGAACACAAATGAGGGATATTACGATGGCTGCTGCAAAGGCTACTTATTTTGAAGCATGGGAGGCTAAGATGAATGAGATGAAAGAAGTGAATCTTGATGCTTATGAATGGTTACTAAAAATCCCTACAAAGTGTTGGTGTAAGCATGCTTTTCCTTTTTATTCAAGATGTGATGTGCTAATGAATAATTTAAGCGAGTCATTTAATGCAACTATTCTTTTGCAAAGGGATAAGCCAATTATTACAATGTTTGAGTGGATTAGAACTTATTTAATGGGTAGGTTTGCATTTCTTAGAGAGAGTGGTAGGAAATATACTGGTACAATTATGCCAAAACCATTAAAGAGACTTAATTGGGAAATTGAGAAGAGTGGAAGTTGGTGTGCAGAATTTACTGAGCTTTTAAAGTTTCAAGTATTTCATCCTTATTTCACTGAGAAGTTTATTGTAGATTTGAACAAATGTAGCTGCACTTGCAATTTTTGGGAACTCGTGGGAATACCATGTAGGCATGCAGTGGCTGCCATACGTAGGAAGGAGGATGACCCTCGGAAATATGTTCATAGGTACTATAGCATTGAGAAATATAGAGAGTGTTACTCCAAAGGCATTACACCTATAACTGGTGAAAACATGTGGCCCAAAACAGATTTTTCTGACATCCTACCACCTGCATACAAGCGGGGTCCTGGTAGGCCCAAGAAGATGAGAAGAAGACAACCTGATGAGACAACAAGTCAGAATCATTGGAATAGCAATAATACTAAAAATCAGTGTAAGACCATGTACAATGGCCAAAACATTCAACATCTACTTTTTTTCAATTTTTACACTTCACATCATCTTCTCTCTCTTCCACCTAATAATTCAACACCTCATTCAACTTTTACCCTCTTTAATAGTTTTTTCATTCAACACTCTACCCCACCACCTTCTCTACCCCACCACTTTTTATTTCATATTTTTATTTAAATTTCAATTTTTGTTTTTATGATCACATAAAATTACAATTATCGATTAAAATTATACGATACAAATGATCGATTAAAATTACAATTATCGTTTAAAATTAAATTAAACTCCCGATTACAATGATAATAAAAACACAATTTATTTAAATAATTGATACGATACAATCATCTTAACTTAATTTAAAATACAACACATAAACAACGTAATTAGTACGATACAAATAATTTAAATTTAAACATAATCAACATAAACTGTGACTTTATTATTAGGATCCATTTCACTAAAAAAAGATTACAAATTCAAATTAAACACTAATAGAAAGATAATAATAAGATTAAGTTAGTAAAAAATTTGGTTTTTTTTCTGTGTCCAAATCAAATGAACCAAGTCTCTATTTATAGAGAAAAAAAATTATGAATTTTGTTAAAAAAATTAAAAATTAATTTACAATGAAATAATTGAGTTTAAAGTAATAATTGGATAAAAATCTGAGTACCCAATCAGAAGCTGCCAAGTGTCTGAATTTATCCAAAACAATCTTCTCTCTCCGTGTGAAGCTTCCTTCACTCTCCCTCTCCGCGCGTGTAGTGCACGCGCCAGTTTCCAACCAAAAGAATTCCCCCACGTGTCACTCCGTGCAGGCTTAAACATGTGTTGAATCCTTTCATCTCCTCTCTCATCCACATCATATTCAACTCTCCTTCTCCAATGGTTTCAACACATTAAACACCCATTCAACACCCAAATTTTCAACCATTGTAAATGGTCTAATGTGTGTAAGGAATATGGTCATAATGCTAGGGGTTGTAAAATAGCAAAGGAGCAAGCTGCAAAAGCTGCAAATGATACTCAACAACAGGGGAGTCAGCCTATAGCTCAAAAGAAAAGAGTAAATATTTTCTTGTCATTTTGAAACTGTTTCTTTAATCAATATTAGTTTGTCATTATTTATGTTTGTTTATTTATTTAGGGGAGGTCTCAGGGCCAAACATCAAAGACTGATAAAACCATTAAACCACCTCATAAAAAGACAAATACAAAAACGGTGAAAGAAGTGGAAGGTGCTGAGGCTACGGTTGATGAGCCTACATCTGTTGATCCTACAGTTAAAGAGCCTACAGGTGCAGTGCCTATAGTTGATGAGCCTCCAGTTGCCGAGACAACAATTGTTGAAGATTTTGATCCTGAAAAAAATGGCAATTGAAAAGAGTTTGACACTGAAAATTGATAAGATGTTTGCTGCTTTTTAGATCTTAATTTGAGAAATGCTAATATCACACTCTTTAACACACTCATTTAACACACACCAATAATAAAAAGCCACATCATCCATTTCTTTAAATCCTTTACCGGTTGACTGGTTCTACAAGTTGCTGAACAACTTCTTTTAATTTTTTTATTTCTAAAAAACATTTAAACTTCAAAGTGTCTTCTTCCTAATTGCAAAGTTCTTGGTTTTTTCTCATCTGTTCATGGCTCCTTCTGATCTGTCCATGGTCCATTCCGATCTACCCAATCTCGTTTCTGTACCATATCGTTTCCGATTGGGTTTCCAGATCTCGTCACCATATCTCCTCCTTCCGATCTGTTGTTGTTGTTAAGGATTTTTCCAGATCTTGTTTCCTAATTCGTTTCCGATTGGGTTGGACTTTGAGGTTTTTAATATGGTATAATTTGGATTTAACATCATCTAGTCTTGTAATTGAAGAGAGTTAAATTTTATAGAAAGTAATTTTTGAATTTTGTGTCAACAACAACAGTGATGCAGAAGAAAGAAAAGAATTTGTAACTTAAGCTTCACTGTGAGATTCTAAGCTGCTAATGACAACATTGTCTTCATGTGTTTCTAAACCAAATCATTGTATTGTGTTGGAAGTGAAGAGCAGAAAAGTCAATATAGAGTGGTGGTGGTTTGGCCATATGTACAAAGTTTTGGAAGGGAAATGTAACCCAAAAAATAAAATAAAAACATCACATGTTCATTAATTTGAGGTACAGAGAAATTGAGATCTGCAAAGGATGACGGTTCATTTTCCCAGTAATGGATGACGGTTTGAACCCAACATTTTTTTTAAAAAAAATAATAATAATAATTGAAGTGTCAAGAGGTAAACAACATGTAGCCGGTTTGATGGTTTAAAAATTGAATGAGGTGGACCAATGAAAGAGAGTGTGTCAAAAAGAGTGTGGTAAATAGTGTGTCCTTAGCATTCCTCTACTAGCTTATTATCATGTAGTTTAATGTTTGGTTGTAAGACAATTGACTTATTTTGGAATGCTTTTAGTACTTATGTAAAGGGTATGCTACTGCAACCTTCTCTTTTGGAATGTTTTTAGTACTTATGTAAAAGGAATGCTAATGCAACCTTATTTTGAAATGGTATTAGTTACTACTGCAAAAAGTCTTGTAAACTCTTGACATTGACATATTTTGGATATGGAATACAAGACCTTATTTTGGAATATTGTGTTCATCTAGTGCTCTTTTTTTACTAATTAAAGGTTACACTGTTTAAATATCATTTTGTATGGTGAAACAAGTAGCACTCAAATATAATTAAAGGTTATACATTCACATTATGGTACAACAAAAACGATATATTAAGGTTATTCTCATCTTGTGCTCTAAAAATTATGTTGTACAAAAACAAACAAGTAGCACTCTTAGCCATTAAATAAAATGTTTTAGTTACTACAAAAAAAAAATTGTAATTTTTTAAAAAATAATTAATTTTTTTAAAAAATAATTTCTGACATGGCAGTAAAAAAATTGCAAAATGCTGACGTGGCAGTCCTCGTAGGATGCCATGTGTTAGAAAAATCTGACATGGCAGGTCCACATGGACATCCGTTAATCAACCGTCAGTTGACCGTCAATCCAAGACTAAAACCAAAACACATAATTAATCAGGGACGAAAAAAAGTGGTTTTAAAATACAGGGACGAAAATCAAAATTCATTGTAAAACTAGGGACTGAAAACATATTTTACCCTATTTTTTTCGTACTTTACGTTTTCTTTACACTCCCACTCCAATCATACAATTTTTGTATTAAAATTTGTCCACAATTTTTTTTTGTTTTGAGACAATTCTAAATCTGAATCATTTTCCATTCAACTTTCTTACTAAATTCAAATTTCATGTTGCATTTAATTAAATTAACAAAATGAAGCTTAATTTTCATTTTACCTCACATTAAATATTCTATTTGTCTATAATTGTTGATAGATAATCCTATTCCAATTATATATAAAAAATCAACTACAGCATGCCTCTTTAATGACTTATCTCTACAAGTATTTGATTTTCATCATTACTATTGGTTCTCTTTTGAGATTTTTCCTATCTATTACAAAAGGCTTTTTTTTTTTACCGTATCTATTACGTAAGGCTAAAAAAAAATTAAAAAAAAAATATGATTAGATCAACCCTTTTGAGGTCCCAAGCATACACCTCCTAGCCAACCCTTGGAGGTTCATTAATTCCGATTTTATAAATGGCTTCTTGTACATCCAAAGTGCTAAAATAAGTTTAATTGAAGTTAATAAGCTTGAATAAATTTACTTATAAAGGGATCAAAGTTTTATTTTTTTATATATTACAGCCAAAGGAGGAGAAATATGATTCAAATTCCCATGCTAGTTTATGTTTTCATCATCTTTCTTTCTTTATTTTTCGTTGTAATAACCAATGGCGGTATATTATTTTTTACACTATTTTGTAATTTATCATATACATAATATTTTATAACCTTTTAGTAATATTCTTTTTTCATATTTAACATCGCAGAAAAAATTCCATGTGTTGAGGACTATGATTGTCCATATTTGGCTTATCCTCTATATAACAAGTGCATAGATAATTTTTGTAAGTTGTTTTTCCTAAGCATATAATTTTATTTTAATGTCATAATGTTTGTTTATTTTTATAATTATAGTTTAAAATTTAATTTATATTTCTGGTCTATCATTTTTTATGATTCCATTTTTTATGAGAAGCTCTATTATTATTATTATTATTATTATTATTATTATTATTATTATTATTATTATTATTTTGCAAGTATTCTTACCTTTGTTTAGTCATAGGATGAACAAAAACAATAATGTCATTGCATAATTATAGCTATTTTTTTTTGTTTGTGTTAACCATCCGATTCCCATGAGAAGGGATCTAATATGCCACAAATGCATGGTTTCATCGTCGTAATAAAAAAACATCAATCTCACAATGACCTATGAATATACGAAGTCAAATATTCTAATAAACTTAATTAAGGGCATAATTTATCTAATCTAATAAGAATATTAACATAGGTAAAAACATGAACTTGAACTTTATGCATAGCTCAAGAATTACGGGGTGTGTATTATTGGGATTTCAAAATATTTTAAAAGAATTTTTTATAATAAAATAATCTTGTCGTATTCAATTAATATATTTATAGAATCTAGGTATTCAATTAAGACAATTATGATTTTTTTTTTAGGACAACAAAATCTATTGATATTGAACTGAGATTTCTCATAACTTATAAAATGTCTCTTGATATTCAAAAATCTACGAATTTAAGTGGATTCATTTATAGAGTGAATTTCGTGAGACTTTTTAGTTAAAAATACACATCTTATCTTATCTTATCTTACTTATTTCTAGTTTCACTAATTATGCATCATATTAAACCCTAATTTGCTAATCAAATTGGCGGGATAATTTTCCTTTTTAATTAATTATTAATTATTATTATGCTTGGAAATATATCATGCTTGAAAATAGCACATTAGTTTTCCCATCCTAATCCTAATACATACAAATCGCTAATTTCCTTTTTAATTATTATTATATTTATATTTATTAATTATTATTATTATTATTATTATTATTATTATTATTATTATTATTATTATTATTATTATTATTATATACATGGCCCAACCTATTTTATTGCAGAATTAATTATTATTATTATTATTATTATTATTATTATTATTATTATTATTATTAATTAATATATATCATATACTAAGGAATGCACATCAGTTCAAGCAAAGTGGATAGATTAATGGATATCCGCGGATAAAATAAATTGATATTTTAATCATCTGTATTTAATGGATACCAATGCGGGATTAAAACTATCCGCACCTGCAGATATCCATACCAGCTAAATAATTAGAAAAATTGCTTAAATATCCCTACTTGCATATAAATTATAGTATTTTTCTTATATAATTTTTTTTTTATATTTCCTTATTTGTGCTTTGGAATGTTAGTCTTAGCCACGTTTAGTGTAGAAATAACTTTGGCTCTTTTGCAGTTCTGTCGTTGAGGTGATTTTTGTTTGTAGATTGGGTATTTTCATTAAAAAAAATAGGAGCAAAATTTATGAATATTATGCGTTAATATTTCGTCTTTAAAAAAATATATTTCAATTATTAAACTTTTTTATAAAAAAATATCATCCATGAATATCTGTTAATATCTGCGGATACTTCCCGTAAAAAAAAATCTGCGGATACTTGAATATCCGTGGATTACCCGCTTAACGAATATCCACACGGATATGGAGAGGATACGAATATCATATTTTTCTGACGAAGAGGACACATATATCACACTATCAGTGTCCATGAATATCCATTGACATCCCTTATGACTAATGACACATTATCAACATATCCATTGTATAATTGAATATTTGTGCCTCGTGCGAATGCACAGGTAAAAAAGTCTAGTACTATACATTTTCAACAATCTGACTTAAACCCTCAAAAAATTTTATTCTCTTCCAAAACTTTTTCCATGCGGTCACTCGTACTATGCCTATTCCTTGTGTATCCAGCCATCGTTATGTGCCTCCATTGTTCTCTTTGTGAGATTCAATATTTATGGATGCTATTTCTCCGTTGATTGCGTTTTTGTATTGATTGGTCTGGTTGATGGATTTTTCTTACCATGTTTGTTGTCTTTTGTTGTTTGATCTCAGTGTGTATTGTTTTTCATTTTCCAAGGGATGGTGTTTTGCTCTCTGTAGTTGATCTTTGGATTTTGTTTCTACAAGGGAAGGGGTTTTGGTGTAGTTTCACGTCACTTTATCCTTCATGTTCCATTTTTATTTTTATTTCTTGATTATTTATATTTTTTTTTGGTCAAGTAGCCTAGTGGCTAAAAAATCCACCTTAAAGGTGAATAAGTGGAATGTCCCGGATTCGAACCCGGACTCCTGTACATATAGTGCGATGTCTCTACCAACTGAGTCAAACTCACGGAGACTATTTCTTGATTTTTATTAACATGAACTTGTATACAAAGTTACAATGATCAACAACAACACTTTACTTGTGAGGAGTTTCTTGTCTTCCTTTATTCTTAGTAGCTGTTCTAGTGCATTGATACTATTTTAACGACACGATATAATTCTACGATGTTCCATGAAAAAATTTAGAGTCATTTGAAATTTTAAAAATCTGTGTTACAAATTCACTAAAATTAAAATTAAAAAATCTTGGTCGTCAAAAGTATTTCTAAAAAGTCTAAAAAGCCGGTAGAATTCTAGAAGAAAACAACTCGTTATTAGTGGCCAAAAGTAGTCAAAAAATACTAAAATCCATTAATAATTTTATATTTATTGGTGCAAAAAGTAGTTAAGAAGTACCAAAATCCGCCAATAATTTTGTATTTATTGGTGGCTAACGGGCTGCCAAAATCCTTTAACAAAGTGGTCATAAGTAAATTTATTGGTGACTAAAACTATGACTAAAATTAAATTCGAGACAATTTATTATCATATAAAAAAATTAATAAATATTATTTGTGAATCTATCAGAATTATTCTTTTTAGGGTCATGCTAACTAGTGCCTCCGGGGCACTAGTTAATCATACAAAAATAGTAATTATTACATTGAAAACACCACTTTTTATATTTTATAAACATTAATCGCACAAACTCCAATATAATTTTACTATATTAGGTATCCTTAACTAGTGCCCCGGGGGCACTAGTTAGCATTTTCCTTCTTTTTAATAAGATACATATCAAAATAAGATGTGTATCAAATAATTTACTTTTTTAATTAGTGAATAATCTAATTAATAACTGAATAAAAAGTTATATAATTAATGAATTAGTTTTTTTTTTGACAAATTAATGAATTAGTTTTTGAATATATAAAATTAGGGAAAATTACTGAGGAGAAAAATGACGTAAGGTAGTAGTAAATTAGTAATACTCTAGAAGTGGCTTGTTTTTATCAAATATTTTATTGTATATACCCAAATTCTCTACTCCAAAATTACCCAATATTTTGCATTCCTTTATTCTAGATTTTTTTTTGTTTTTTTAATCATCTTCTTAATTGTTATTGTTCATTCAATTTTGCTGTCGTAGTGATTTTGCTATAGAGTTTGTATTATTCATTCCTTCAAACTTTATTTTTTTTAGGCAGATCAGCTATGTATTAACGAAGCGAACTACAGGATGTAAATTCACTCCCAATAAAAGGAAGACGAAATTAATGCCAACAAAAAGAAGGCTACAACCATTAATAACAAAACAAAATAAACTACATAAACAAAGAAATTAATAATTATAAAAATACCAATTATGGTTTGTCAAAAAAAAAAAAAAACCAATTATGTTGTTGTAAGAACTTTATGGTAGATAGTATTTTTTATTAAAACTACGTGTACTCTCTTTCTATCTCTTTGAGAAAGTGTTGCATCATGGTATTATTTCTGTGAAGTATGGGTATGAAATTTTAGAAAAAAAATAAAATTTCTCAGTAAACTAAGAGTGTAGAAAACATCTAAGCAAATTATAAACATTCTAACCATATTGGCATCTATAATAGTCAATTAGGGTTTTTCCTAACAAGAGCATCATACAACATGTTGCTTCTTCATCATCAATCAAAATAGTGGGAATACCATATAGATGCTTGATGAAGCTATAAAAAGGATTTTTGGTCCTATGCGTGAATGCTTGTTGCGTGTTGATATTCATATGATCCCCATGATATTGAGAAATAATCACGAGTCCAAAATTTGTGAAACAAATTCTCACCAAATTGATCAATTATTGGCATCCCGTCTTCATCCATGGGCCGGGGGGGACAACGAACAATGTATCATGTGCATATTGATCCAACGGCCTCACATAATAGTACATATCCAGGAAGGGCGGCAAGGAATCCATGAATGGCTCAAAGTACCTCTTTTGTTGTTTGATTTTAATCATACCTTGGGGATTAAAATCCTTCGCATTTTCATGAACAACTTGAAAGAGATGAAAGAACAAATCCTTAGTCGCCATACTCCCTTTAAATTAATAGAAGAACTGAAATGTTTTTATAAACGTTCATCCCAAAAGGTATAACTGTGAAGGGGTGATATTAAGATGATTCAAAACGGTCCCCTAAAACTTAGTGAAAGGAAGATTAACATGCGTTGATGCACGTGACCTAAGTCTATAAATTGAGTTTTTCTCTCATTCAAGGGTTACAGTTTTTTGACGGCAAGAAGAAGGCAACTTTTGAGAGAAGTCTAGAGATCAAGTGTTCCTTATTTTGTAATGAATTCTTTTACTCTATTTATTGTTATTGCTTTGATTATGAGTAACTAAACTGCTAGATTGGATCCTAGGGGATCCTAATTGCTATTGTTTTGAACTATGTATTTCATATGATATGTTAATCGAATTATGAAGTTAGTTTCAGTCAATTATTTGTTATTCTTAATGTTTTATACAAATTCATGAATTGTGTGATGATTATAATTGTTTGTTTACTAAGACATTAGAAACAAATTAATTGACCTAGGGATAATTGTTCAATTAACTTTCACTTTAGACATATTGGTTTGTTAATTGAGAATTCATAGATTAATGGGTGATGACTTCACGTCATTACTGTGTTCTAACCACATTTCAAGGCATGTTTAAGTAGTATTTTATATGTTTTTATACGAGAAAAAGAATCGTTACAAGATTTGCTTGAAGCACAAGAAAAAGAAGAAAGTTGAAGAAAATCAGCACATTTTGCATCATGATGTATACCTGGTATTTTGACCATATCTAGAGTTTCGTAACTCGTAATGATGCGGGGTTTGCGGTAAAAGAAAGCTAAGATCAAGAGCTACAACTTTCATGAAGGAAAAAATTTCATTTGCTGGTCTGTGGCGCAGCTGCGCGGCCCATGGCGCTGCCGCGCCCAGAGAGCGCTAAAACTCTCTATCTCTCTGTTTGGGGCGCAGCTACGCGGGTTATGTGGCGCAGCTGCGCGAACCCGTGACCTAGCCTATATATTTGAGTTTTCTCCTCATTCTTGGACAGTTTTTGACAGCGAGAAAAAGGCGAATTTTGAGAGCAAGTCCAGATCAAGTTTTCCTTCTCTTGTAATGAATTCTTTAACTCTATTTTGTGTTATCGCTTTGATTATGAGTAACTAAACTCTTAGATTGGATCCTAGGGGATCCTGATTATTATCGTTCTCGAACTATGTATTTCATTTGATATGTTAATTAAATTACGAAGTTAGTTTCAGTCAATTATCCTTTGTTCTTAATGCTTTACATAACTTGATCACTTGTGTGATGATTATAATTGTTTGTTTGCTAAGACATTAGAAGCAAATTAATTGACCTAGGGATAATTGCTCAATTAACTTTCACTTTAGATATATCGGTTTGTTAATTGAGAATTCAAAGATTAAAGGGCAAAAACCTCGATTGATTATAGGTCATCCTAAGACATTAGGGATTGATAATCAATTGAGAGGATTATGTACCAAGACATTGGACATAGTTATTTAATTTAATTGAATCGTGGAACTAAATTCGTAGTTTGTTAACATGCATGGAATACCGAGACGATAGTAGTTAGGTGAACCGAAAAGGTCCAATCGTTTTCTCAACTTGACTTAAAACCCTCTTTTTGTCGTTATTTCTCGAAGAAAACAATATTCCAAACAAATCCCCCCATTTAATTTAACTGCAATTTTTACTCTTGTATGATACGATTACCGTGATTGATCCACTGCAATCTCTGTGGAACGATAAACTTTAATACTTACTTTGACGCTTCGTCAAATGGCGCCGCTACCGGGGATTGTTGATTGAATCAACAAGGCAATCGGAACATACTAGGGTTAATTTTATTTTTATTTAGTATCTTTTTTATTTTTCAGTAATATCTCATAAAAATACAAAAAGATTTTATTTTTTTATTTTGATCTCTTTTATATTTATTTAGAATCTTTAGTTATTTTATTTTATTTTATCTTTATCTTTAAATTTTGTTAGATTTTATTTTTTAGTTAGTAGTATTAGTTGCTAATAAAAAAATAAATAAAAATAATAATAATTTTCTTGTGTACCACAGTTGCCACTAAGAGTATTTGTTGTTTATTTACATGCGCAGTAAATCGGACGAAGCATTTAACTACGATCCGGAGATAGAAAAGACAGCAAAGGCACTCAGAAAGCAAGCACGGTTAGAGTGCGAAGCTGCTCTTGCCGCAACTGTGACTCAAGGACTCAGTGACGGCGAAATCAATTTCTCTGACTCCAAAACTGAGAGTATGGAAGATCCACCACCTCCACCTCCAGAAAGAACATTGGGTGACTACGGGCAGAATAACGGAAGGAATGCTAATCTTGGTTTCCAGCCGGTCAACCCAGTGTCCTTTGACATAAAGAACACGGTGCTCAACGCTCTCAAGGAAAATCAGTACTCGGGGGCTGAATCACAATGCCCAAATCTTCATCTTGAGCACTTTGATGAGGCATGTGGATACACGGATCCACCTGGTGTGTCAGAGTCCGATAAGAAGCTAAGGCTCTTCAAGTTATCTTTGACAGGGAGAGCTAAGGATTGGATATACACTTTGCCTCCCAACACCATCGCAACGTGGGATGAGCTTGTCATCAAATTCAAGGACAGGTACTTTCCAATCCACAAGTTTCTAGAGAGGAGGAATGAGATCACAACATTTGAGCAAGGAGAAGCTGAATCCTTGTATGATGCATGGGAGAGATTCAAACTCTGCCTAAAAAAGTGCCCTAATCATGGGCTCGATAACCACACTCAGATGCAACACTTCACACAAGGGCTGAGGCCTCAGACTAGAATGTTGCTGGATGTATCAGCTGGTGGTTCATTGAAGAACAAGGTGGAGAGTCAAGCTAGAGAGCTGATAGAAAACATGGCGCAGAATGAGTATCGAGTTCAGAATGATAGGGGAGCCAAAAAGAAAGCAAGGATGCTAGAGCTGGATACTGGGACAGCACTCTTGGCTGGCCAAGCCCAGATGAATAAACACATGGAATCCCTCTTGAAAGTTTTTACTAACCAATCTGTTTCGCAGGTACAAGCCAATGCAGCACAAGGGGTGACATGTGATTTTTGTCACCAAAATCATGCAAATGGTGAATGTTTTCCTGCAGGTTCAGAGGAGGCACTCTATCTTGCCAACTTCAGAAAGAGCAACCCCAACAACAACCCCTACTCCAACACTTATAATCCGGGGTGGGGAGATCATCCAAACTTTGGTTGGGGTGGTAACACAAATCAATCTCAACAACAAGTGCCTCAGCATCAAAATCAACAAAGACCGTCCTCTAATCTTGAGGATACTCTTGCGCAATTCATCAAGGTTACTCAAGGGCAATTTGAAGCACAAAGCTTAGCCAATAAGAACCATGCATCTTCAATCAAGAACTTGGAGAATCAAATTGGCCAACTATCAAGGCAATTCTCTGCTGCTCAAAACAATGATCTTGGAGGTTCCCCAAAAGACAACCCAAGGAATGAAACTTGCAATGCTATCAACTTGAGAAATAGAGTAGTTCCTTCCCAGGAGGTTGTAGCGAAAAAGAAGGTAGAACCTAGTGATGAGGGAGTAAGAGGAAAAGAAGATGTTGAGATTACAGACAAAATTGAAACTGAGGGAGAAGTTGAAAACGAGTGGGAAGTAGTGGAAGTAAGTGAGAGCGATGATACGGAGCTAGTTGAAAATAAGAGGGAGAAAATAAGTGAGAAAAGTGAGCGAGATAAGGAGAGAACGGCCTTGAGGAGGGAAATTCATAATCGGAGGAGGCAAGAAAAGGAGGATCTCATGAACAAGTCGGGACCCAAAGAAGTGTCTCCCTATGCCAAGTTACCTTATCCTCCCGCACCAAAGAAAGAAAAAAACAAAGAGAAGGTGAAAAGCCAAGAGAACACTTTCCGAAAATTCATGGAGATGTTCAATAGCTTACAAGTTGACATTCCGTTTGCCGAGGTATTGGAGCAAATGCCGTTGTATGCAAAATTCATGAAGGAGTTGTTGACTAAGAAGCGGAAGCCAAAGGAAGATGAATCGGTATTCATGAATGAGGAGTGTAGTGCAATCATCCAAGCCAAGCTCCCACAAAAGAAGAAAGATCCCGGTAGTTTCACTATACCCATCTCTATTGGGAATATGCATGTTGGGAAAGCTTTTTGTGATTTGGGAGCAAGCATAAACTTGATGCCGCTTAGCTTGATGAAGCACATACCCGGTGCGATGGCCAAACCCACAAAAATGCAACTCACTCTTGCCGACCGTTCAATCACTTATCCCTATGAAATCTTGGAATATGTGTTGGTAAGATGTGCCGAGTTTGTGTTTTCGGCCGACTTTATGATTCTTGATATGGAGGAGTGTGTGGAAGTCCCAGTTCTGTTGGGAAGACCGTTCTTGGCAACGAGTAGAGCTCTCATTGATGTGGAGATAGGAGATTTAATGCTAAGGCTCAATGATGAAAATGTGAGTTTCAAAGTGTTTGAAAGCATGGAGCCATATGACAAGAAGAAGCCTCAATGTTTCCAAGTGGAGGCAAGTGAAATTATTGTCAAGGATAGCACTAACGATGAGGCGACTAAGCCTATTTTTCCGGAGATGAAACAACTTCCTCCTCAATGGAAGTATGTCTTTATAGGTGAAAATTCCAAAACTCCGATCATCATTAGTAGCTCTCTCACTCCCTTGAAAGAAGAGGAATTGGTGAAAGACTTTAAGAAAGACCAAGATGCCACAGGTTTCAACTTGGAAGGTACTATTCCAATAATTTACTCGCATAAAGTGAAGAAGGAAGAAGAGCCCATTTCGAGTGATGTGCAGTTGGTGTCCCTTACTCCAACCTTGGAGGAGTTAGTTAAGAAAGAGGTCTTGAAGCTTGTCGAGTCCGGGATGGTGAATGCGACTCCCACTCTCCAAAAGGTATCAGGTAATGGGGAGAGACCCAAGAAAGTTCATCCCAAAGCAAGAAAGAAGACTAAAAACAAAGGGAAGAACAAGTGGAAGGAGTTGATGAGTGATCCGGTTCTTGAAAAATCATTGAAAGTCGATCATAATGTGACTCCTATGAGGGAGGAGAAAAAGAGGAATCGGATTGAATCACATTTGAAGTACCCCCCATAAGTGGGTTGTTGGTCGTCAAGCATCAGGACGTTAAACAAGCGCATGATCTTAATGGTCATGGACCGTCAAGCTATTGACGTTAAAAGAGCGCTTCTTGGGAGGCAACCCAATGTTTTCATTTAGTTATTTCTAGTTTTAATAGGCCTTGTCTTGTGTTTGCAGGTTAAGCAAAGAAGTGAAGTCGATGCACGGGACGTGTGGTAATGCTTGATTCCTTGAACTTGAATTTAATTTTGTCTTATATGAATGTTTGGGTCTGTTTGAAAACTAGTGCACTATTGAAATTTGTTTGTTCTGAAATATGTGAAGTCTTTTGAGTTAACATCTAGGATACATGAATATGTGATTTTCTTGTTGAGTACCTTGTATGCTTGAATGCTATTAGAAAAGCTGAGGAAATTTTTCAAACATTGACCACTCGATAATCCGGCCAAGCCGTGAGGATTCGAGCCTAAACACTTAAAAATTTTCTTGTTATGAGAGATTCCACAGCTTAGCTAATTCTCTAGAACTTGCTTATGTTCTCTTGATTGATTGATTGCTATGATTTACACACCGAGGCAAGTTGTTTTTACCTTGAGCCTTTTGAAGCCACCCATTTTAAATGTTATATCCTTCGTTAACCCCTTTGAGCCGAAAGAAAAATGTTATTGTTTGCTGAACAAAAAATAAAAATTCACAAAATGAAACAAAAAAAAGATGATTTTCTTGGAGTTCAGACACGTAACTAATATTTGAGCACATTGCTCATTATAAGTTTGGGGTTGCTTTTGGAATTAGCAACTGAATAAGTTTGGGGTGGGGTACTAGAGAACTAAAAAAGAAAAAATATAAAAACGCTTATCAAATACGAAAAGAAAAGAAAAAAAAAAAATAGGTATCTCTTAAACCTCTCAAAAAGTGTGAATTGAAAGAAAGAGCAAAGCGTTGAAAAAAATAATAATAAGTTCTCTAGTATAAATTGCTAAAGTATAGGGGGGAAAAGAAAACAATTCATTGTTTAACAAAAAAAAAAAAAAAAAGGGTGATCTTAGAAACTCCAAGTTTTTCTGCTTACCATCCAAAAACATCCAACCTTAACCTTAGCCCCATTATAACCCAAAAGTCCTCTAAAGGTGTGAAATTGTATGTGTGTCGATTAACATTAGAATTTTTGCAAGCTTATGGTTGAATAGTTATGACTGTGTCGATTGAAAGAAATTTTGACCTTATCAAACAGGAGAGAGTGTGAGGGAGTGAGGTGATTAAAGTTTGGTCAATTTTTGTGAAAAGTTCTCTGTTTTTCTATAGCAATTTTGTGTGCAAGAATATTCATGATAGGAATCATCATAGGAGTGTCGATTATGATGTTTGACTTGACTAACTTTGCTGATTGGAATTAAAGTGTTGAGATAGTGCCAAGTTTTCCGATTGATACAGGTATTCCTTGAGGACAAGGAAAAGTTCAAGTTTGGGGTTGTGATGACTTCACGTCATTAATGTGTTCTAACCACATTTCAAGGCATGTTTAAGTAGTATTTTATATGTTTTTTATATGAGAAAAAGAATCGTTACAAGATTTGCTTGAAGCACAAGAAAACGAAGAAAGTTGAAGAAAATCAGCACAATTTGCATCATAACGTATACCCGGTATTTTGACCATATCTAGAGTTTCGTAACTCGGAATGATGCGTGGTTTGCGGCAAAAGAAAGCTAAGATCAAGAGCTACAACTTTCATGAAGGAAAAATTTTCATTTGCTGGTCTGTGGCGCAGCTGCGCGGCCCATGGCGCAGCCGCGCCCAGAGAGCGCTAAAACTCTCTATCTCTCTATTTGGGGCGCAGCTGCGCGGGTTATGTGGCGCAGCTGCGCGAGCCCGTGACCTAGCCTATTTATTTGAGTTTTCTCCTCATTCTTGGACAGTTTTTGACAGCGAGAAAAAGGCGAATTTTGAGAGCAAGTCCAGATCAAGTTTTCCTTCTCTTGTAATGAATTCTTTAACTCTATTTTGTGTTATCGCTTTGATTATGAGTAACTAAACTCTTAGATTGGATCCTATTGGATCCTGATTATTATCGTTCTCGAACTATGTATTTCATTTGATATGTTAATTAAATTACGAAGTTAGTTTCAGTCAATTATCGTTTGTTCTTAATGCTTTACATAACTTGATCACTTGTGTGATGATTATAATTGTTTGTTTGCTAAGACATTAGAAGCAAATTAATTGACCTAGGGATAATTGTTCAATTAACTTTCACTTTAGACATATCGGTTTGTTAATTGAGAATTCAAAGATTAAAGGGCAAAAACCTCGATTGATTATAGGTCATCCTAAGACATTAGGGATTGATAATCAATTGAGATGATTATGTACCAAGACATTGGACATAGTTATTTAATTTAATCGAATCGTGGAACTAAATTCGTAGTTTGTTAACATGCATGGAATACCGAGACGATAGTAGTTAGGTGAACCGAAAAGGTCCAATCATTTTCTCAACTTGACTTAAAACCCTCTTTTTGTCGTTATTTCTCGAAGAAAACAATATTCCAAACAAATCCCCCCATTTAATTTAACTGTAATTTTTACTCTTGTATGATACGATTACCGTGATTGATCCACTACAATCTCTGTGGAACGATAAACTTTAATACTTACTTTGACGCTTCGTCAATGGGCAAAAACCTCAATTGGTTATAGGTCATCCTAAGACATTAGGGATTGATAATCAGTTGAGAGGATTATGTACCAAGACATTGGACATAGTTATTTAATTTAATCAAATCGTGAAACTAAGTTCGTAATTTTTTAGCATGCATGGAATTTCAAGATTATAGTAGTTAGGTGAACCGAAAAGGTCCAATCGTTTTCTCTATTTGACTTAAAACCCTAGTTATTTGCCGTTATTTCTCAAAGAAATCAAAATGCCAAACTATTCCCCCTTATTTATTTAATTGCAATTTTTACTCTCGTATGATCCCGATTACCGTCATTGAGTCACTACAATCTCTGTGGAACGATAATCTTTATACTTACTTTGACACTTCGTCAAATGGCGCCGCTGCCGGGGATTGTTGATTGAGTCAACAAGGCAATTTGAATCATACATAGTGTTATTTTATTTTTAGTTGGTATTTTTATTTTTCAGTCATATATTATAGAGAAAAAAAAATCCAAAAGAAATTATTTTTTTTTTATTTTGATTCTGTTAGAGACTATTTAGGATCTTTAGTTATTTTTTTTCTTTTTAGTAGATTTTGTTTATTTAAAATATTGATTTTGTTAAATTTTATTAGATTCTATTTTTAGTTTTATTTTATTTTTTTAGTAGTAGTTGCTATATAAATAAATAAATAAAAAAGTTCTAAATTCTTCAGTCTTGTGTAGTGCAGTTGCTTCTAAAGGTATTTTTTGTTTGTGTGCATGCAACCAGTTTGATTCGGAGATATAAAAAAAACAGCTAAAGCAAAGAAAACGTCTGGAATGTTCGAACTAGATATTGAAACTGCGCTCTTAGCCCAATATAAACTGATGAATAAAAAGATGGAATCTCTCCTCAAACATTTCACAAACTCTTATACTCCTCAAATGCAGGTTAAAGCCGCCCAAGGGGTGACATGTGATTTTTGTGGTCAAGGGCATGCTAATGGTGAATGTTTTCCTAAAGGTTCCGAGGAAGCAAACTACTTGGCTAATTTCAAGAAGACCGACCCCAACCACAATTACAACCCTTTCTCCAACACCTATAATCCAGGTTGGAGAGATCATCCAAATTTCGGTTGGGGAGAAAATCAAAATCAATTTCAACAACAAGCTTCTTCACAAAATACTCAACAAAGAACGCCTCCTTACCTAGAAGATGCACTCACTAATTTGTCAAGGTAACCCAGGAAAACTTTGAAGCAATAAAGATTAGTCAAGACCAGATGAAAGTCAACCAAGACGTTGCCAACAAGAATCGTGAAGCTTCAATCAAGAACTTAGAAACTCAAATTGGACAACTGTCAAGGAAATTCGCGGCTACTCAAAACAAAGGTTTTGAAGGTTTCACGAAAAACAACCCAAAGAATGAAACTTGCAACACTATCAATTTGAAAAGTAGAATAGTTCCTTCATCGGAGGTTGTGATGAAGAAAAATAAGAGAGCGCATAATGATGAGGGAGTGAAAGAAAAGAGAGATGTTGAGAGAGAACATAAAAATGAGAGTGAGGGAGAAGTCGAAAAAGAGTGGAAAGTAGTGGAAGTGAGTGAGAATGACTCTGAGGAGCTAGTTAAAAACAAGATGGAGAAAAAAAGTGAGAGGGATAAGGAGAGAGCGGTTTTGAGGAAGGAAATTGAAAATCAGAGGAGGCAAGCTAAGAAGGACCTCATGAACAATTCCGGTCCTAAGGAATTGCCTCCATATGCCAAGTTACCTTATCCTCGTGCATCCAAGAAACAAAAAAGCCAAGAGACCACTTTCATTTTGCCGAAGTATTGGAGAAAATGCCTTTGTATGCTAAATTCATGAAGGAATTGTTGACTAAGAAGCAGAAGCCTAAGGAGGATGAATCAGTGTTAATGAATGAGGATTGTAGTGCCATTATCCAAGCCAAGCTCCCAAAAAAGAAGAAAGATCCCGATAGTTTCATTATACCCATCTCTATTGGGAATATGCATGTAGGGAAAGCTTTTTGTGATTTGGGAGCAAGCATAAATTTAATGCTGAAAGTGTGAAAACACAAGAAGGGGGGTTGAATTGTGTTTTGGGTAGTTTTAAAAACTTCTTCTAAGTTTTGCAACTTATCAGAATTAGCAGCGGAATAGCTTAGAACACAAACAACTTCTGACTATGGTGAAAGTAAAAACAGAGCAGAGAAAGAAAAGATGAACACACAAGATTTATACTGGTTCCTCTCACAAACCGAGAGTAGTACAGTCCCCTTGCACTTCCAAGGGATTTCACAATAATCACACAAGATTAAAATTGCTCAAGCCAACTGCAAAAGACTTCATTTGCTCAAGTAACACAATACAAGAGACTTCCAATGCTCAAACTCACAAGCAAGAGACTTCTAACACAAATAAATAAATACAAAGTTTGAACAACTGATAAACAATATCAGAGTTCTTAGAACAAATAATACAACTTTGAAAACAAGACTTATCTTAGAATTCTTGAAAAGAAAACTAAGATTCAACAACTGACTAGTCAAAAGTTGAAAACTGTTTGTCTTGAATTTTGATATGATCTCAAGTTGTATCTAAGCTAAAAATTGCTTTTAGAAATTCAGCAGTATAACAGCAAAACCTTCATCTGAAATTTCTATAGCAGGCTCTGACTTTTCATGGTCAGGCACTTTGTCATCAAACCTTACATGGATAGATTCTTCAACTGATTGAGTTTCAGAATTATACACTCTGTATGACTTGGAGTGCTCAGAATATCCAATAAAGATACCCTTACTAGCTTTAGAGTCAAATTTCTTAAGATGGACTTTAGTATTCAGAATGTAACATGTACAACCAAATTGGTGAAAATAAGAGATATTGGGTTTCCTTCCTCTAAAAAGTTCATATGTTGTTTTATTCAGAATAGGTCTAATATAGATTCTGTTCTGAATATAACAAGCAGTGCTTACTGCTTCTGCCCAGAAAAATTTTGCCAAAGAATTTTCATGCATCATGGTTCTAGCCATCTCTTGTAAAGATCTGTTCTTTCTTTCTACAACTCCATTTTGCTGTGGAGTTCTAGGAGAAAATAACTCATGGAAAATTCCATGTTCTTCACAAAAGTTTTCAAAAGGTTCATTTTCAAATTCTCCACCATGATCACTTCTAACTTTTAAAATCTTTAAATCTTTTTCATTTTGAATTTGGGCACAGAAGACACTAAACTCTTCATATGTATCACTTTTAGATCTCAGAAATCTTACCCAAGTCCATCTACTATAATCATCAACAATGACTAGTCCATACTTCTTTCCATTGAGTGAAGCAGTGCTAACTGGTCCAAACAAATCAATGTGCAGAAGTTCTAAAGGTCTAGAAGTAGAAACAATGTTCTTAAGTTTAAATGAGCTTTTGACAAACTTCCCTTTTTGACAAGAGTCGCAAAGAGAATCTGAGTGATAAGTCAATTTAGGAAGGCCTCTCACAAGATTGTCTTTGCTAAGCTTGGAAATTAATCTCCAGTTAGCATGACCTAATCTTTTATGCCAAACCCATTTCTCATCACTTAGAGTCAATAAACAAAGCACATTCTGATCTTCCAGATCAGATAAATTAACTTTATAAACATTGCCCCTTTCTACAACCTTTAAATAAAATGGATTTATCATAATTGTTAATTACAGTACATGAATTCTTATTAAACACAACATCATAATTACTGTCACATAATTGACTTATGCTAAGTAGATTATGTTGTAGTCCATCAACCAACCAGACATCAGAAATAGTAAGAGAAGAATTACCTACTTTACCTATATCAATGATTTTGCCTTTTTGGTTCCCACCAAATCCTACAGTTCCTCCCTCTCTCAGATTCAGGGTGTGGAACAAGTGCTTGTCTCCTGTCATGTGTCGTGAACATCCACTGTCCAGATACCAAGAGCTTTGCCTTTTTCTTGGGATGCATACCTGCAGTAAACATTATCTCAGACTTTGGTACACATATTCTGATGGGTCCTCTAAAGTTAGTTCTATTATCCATCTTCTGTTTCTTATAACTTCCAGAGGATCTAAGGTGAGGTGAGCCTTGAAAAACAGGTTTAGGCTTAACATTTCCTTTGGACCTTGATCCAGAATGTGTCAGCAAACCAGTTTTCAAGTTTGTACAGCTTGATCCCATGCCCCGAATACTCTTAGGCTTGAAGATCTTCTGTAATCCTTTACTAGACTTGGATACTGAAGCAATGGGAGCAGAGGTTTTCAAAAACTCCACGCTTACTTGAGCATCTGACACTTTTGGATTTTCTATACCATTACTAGAAACAAAGTTAGAATAAAGATCAGAAGGTGTTTTGCTTATGCACACAGACTGATTTGAGTTTCCTTTGACAGTACTTCCCAAACCCTGTCCAGTGTATTTGCCAGCACCATAAATCATAGAGGCTAATTTATGCTTGTCAATATTGTGATGAACAAACTCTTGAAGAGCAATCTCATGCTTATCATAGGGTTTGTTACATGTTCTGCAACCATTTTCAAGAACTTGAATAGTCTTTAAGGACTTCTTATAGTCTTCTTGAATATGATTAACTTTATCATTGAGCATGTCAAACTTTTGTTTAAAAAGTTCTAGCTCATTTGATTTTCCATGTATTTCATCACAGTATCTTTCAAAGCCTTAGAGAGTTGAGTATCAGATAGTTTAGAAATAACCTGCTCAATGTCTTCTGAGTCTGACTCAACATCACTTTCAACATCTGACTCTGCTGTGGCCATGAGTGCCAAATTAGCTTCTGCATCTTCAGCTTCATCATCAGACAGCTTGTCAAGATCTTCCCATGTAGCTAGAAGACTCTTCTTAGCTTTGTTCTTGAAAGTGCTCTTTCTTCCTTTTCCTTTGGTGCTCAATTCAGGACAATCAGCAATGAAGTGTCCAGGCTTGTTGCAATTAAAGCAATTCTTAGAATCATCCTTCTTATCTTTGTTTCCAGAACTTCTATAACCAGAACCTTTAGATCCAGAACCTCTATCAGAATATCTTGGCTTTCTTTTTGTCCACTTCTGGAACTTCCTGGTCAGAAGTGCAAATACATCATCATCTGATCCTTCTTCTTAATCATCTGCAAAAGATTCTTCTGTCTCAGATTCAACAACCTTAGCCTTCAGAGCCTTAGAAGGTCCAGAAGTAGCTGGCAGAGCCAAAGACTTCATTCTCTTCTGAGGTTCATCAGAGGCTAGCTCAATCTCATGACTCATGAGTGAACTGATTAAACCTTCCAGACTTAGGGTGTCTAAATCCTTTGCTTCCTGAATAGCAGTGACCTTAGGTCTCCACTTAAAAGGTAAGCTTCTGAGAATCTTCTTCACATGATCAGAAGTAGTATAACTTTTCTTCAGAACTTGAAGACCAGCAACCAGAACTTTGAATCTAGAGAACTTAGATTCAATGTTCTCATCTTCTTTCATTCTAAAAAGTTCATACTGTTGGATCAAAAGTGTTGTTTTTGCCTTTTGTACCTGTTTGTTTCCATCATAAGATGAACACAAAGAATCATAGATACTCTTGGCAGTAGATTTATCTGTGATCTTAAGGTACTCTTCATGAGATATGCAGCTAATCAAGATATCCTTGACCTTGTGGTACTTCTTGTATGCTTTCTTGTCCTTATCAGTGAAAGCTTGTTTTGCATCATAATCTAATCTTCCTCTTTCATCCAAACCTTGAAATGTTACTCCTCTTTCAACTAAGTCCCAAAGTTCATCATCAATACCAACTAGATGACTGTAGATTATATCTTTCCACCAGGAGAAGGTAGAACCGTCACCATTGAACTTAGGAGCTTTGATGGTGTTGTTTTTATCATCAACATCATAGTTGAAGGGAATAGCAGTTCCTTCAGGTTTTTTGCTGTGTTCACCGGATCCAGACATAGTGTTTTGACACAACAAACAACTGTCTCACTGCAAAGTGATATAACAGAACCAAGGCTCTAGATACCAATTGAAGGTGTGAAAACACAAGAAGGGGGGTTGAATTGTGTTTTGGGTAGTTTTAAAAACTTCTTCTAAGTTTTGAAACTTATCAGAATTAGCAGCGGAATAGCTTGGAACACAAACAACTTCTGGCTATGGTGAAAGTAAAAACATAGTAGAGAAAGAAAAGATGAACACACAAGATTTATATTAGTTCCTCTCACAAACCGAGAGTAGTCCAGTCCCCTTGCACTTCCAATGGATTTCACTATAATCACACAAGATTACAATTGCTCAAGCCAACTGCAAGAGACTTCCTTTGCTCAAGTAACACAATACAAGAGACTTCCAATGCTCAAGCTCACAAGCAATAGACTTCTAACACAAATAAATAAATACAAAGTTTAAACTACTGA
The DNA here is from genome assembly GCA_954870985.1 of Trifolium fragiferum. Classification (NCBI taxonomy): domain Eukaryota; kingdom Viridiplantae; phylum Streptophyta; class Magnoliopsida; order Fabales; family Fabaceae; genus Trifolium; species Trifolium fragiferum. Next base: position 50,121,317 of record OX940790.1, read on the forward strand.
TAAACAATATCAGAGTTCTTAGAACAAAATAATACAACTTTGAAAACAAGACTTATCTTAGAATTCTTGAAAAGAAAACTAAGGTTCAACAACTGACTAGTCAGAAGTTGAAAACTGTTTGTCTTGAATTTTGATATGATCTCAAGTTGTATCTAAGCTAAAAATTGCTCTTAGAAATTCAACAGTATAACAGCGCTTTTGTTCTTCGTAAGTGTGTTGTTGTTGTCTTCAAATTCTTCCTCCTTTTATAGATGATGTTGGAGCGTCTTGAATTTGAGCGGACAAAGATGAAAACAGCTACGTAGTACTGTACTAATATTTTCATTTGAAATGTGCTTATTCAAATCAAGTAAAGATTAAAATCTGAGCCTTGATTTCGAATATTCGCCCATATCAGGAAAATAAAGATAGTACAACAGTACAAACGTCATTATCATGAGGATAACGGTCTTGTAAAAGATTTCTTCCGCCTCTTCAGATTTTGTCATATAGATGATAGTCGTTATAGAGAATAAAACTTTCTTCTGGCAAATCTTACTGTTTCATCGTCATCAGAATCTTGAGATATGAGTTCTGCTTCTGATGAGTACAACTTATGGTTGACTTTGACTTGGCAACGTCTGGTGACCACAACTTCTGATGTCATTCTCCAGAACTTGCTTTTTCCCAACTTCTGGGAGCGCTTTGAAACGTAGCAACCAGAACTTCAATTTCTAATGAATATAAAATTTTAACTTATATACCTGCACAACTAGAGTGAATTATCAGTACTCCCTATTGTATATTAATACTATTGTTATCATCAAAACTACTTGGGTTATATTAGAACCAACTTTGTTCCAACAAATGCCGCTTAGCATAATGAAGCGCCTACCCTGTGCGGTAGCCAAGCCCACAAAAATGCAACTCACTCTTGCCGACCGATCAATCATTTTCCCCTATGGAATCTTGGAAGATGTATTGGTAAGATGTACCGAGTTTTTTTTTCGGCCGACTTTGTGATTCTTGATATGGAGGAGTGTGTGGAAGTTCCGGTTCTATTGGGAAGACCTTTCTTGGCAACGGGTAGAGCTCTAATTGATGTGGAGATGGGCGACTTAATGTTGAGGCTCAATGATGAGAGTGTGGGTTTCAAAGTCTTTGAAAGCATGGAGCCGTATGACAAGAAGAAGCCTCAATGTTTCCAAGTGGAGGCAAGTGAAATTTTTGTAAATGATAGCACTAACGATGAGGCGACTAAGCCTATTTTTCCTGAGTTGAAGCAACTTCCCCCTCAATGGAAGTATGTGTTTATAGGTGAGAATTCCAAAAATCCGGTTATCATTAGTAGCTCTTTCACTCCCTTGGAAGAAGAGAAATTGTTGAAAGACTTTAAGCAAGACCAAGATGCTACCGGTTTCAACTTGGAAGGTACTATTCCGATTATTTACTCGCATAAAGTGAAAAAGGAAGAAGAGCCCACTCAGGGTAATGTGCCATTGGAGCTTCATACTCCAACTTTTGAGACATTAGTAAAGAAAGGGGTAACAAAGCTTGTTGAGGCCGGAATGGTGAATTCGGTTCCAATTCTCCTAAAGGTAGAAGGTAATGGGGAGAGACCCAAGAAAGTTCGTCCCAAAGCAAGAAAGAAGACTAGAATCAAAGGGACGAACAAGTGGGAGGAGTCAATGAGTTCTCCGGTTCTTGAAAAATCATTGATGGTTGATCATAATGTGACTCCTATGAAGAATGAGCAAAAGAGGAACCGTATTGAATCACGTTTGAAGTATCCCAATAATTGGGTTGTTGGTCGTCAAGCATCGGGACGTTAAACAAGCGCAAGATCTCTCTGGTCATGGACCGTCAAGCTATTGACGTTAAAAGAGCGCTTCTTGGGAGGCAACCCAATGTTTTTATTTATTTCTAGTTTTTGATATGCCATGTTTTGTGTTTGTAGGTTAAACAAAGGAGTAAAGTCGAGTCACTGGATGATTGGTAATGCTTGATTCCTTGAACTTGAATTTAATTTTGTCTTTTATGAATGCTTGGGTCTGTTTGAAAATTAGTGCACTATTTAGATTTGTTTGTTCTGAAATATGCGAAGTATGTTGAGTTAGCATCTAAGATCCATGAATATGTGATTTTCTTGATGATTACCTTGCATGCTTGAATGCTATTAGAAAAGCTGAGGAAATTTCTCAAACATTGATCACTCGATTATCCGGCCAAGCCGTGAGACTTCGAGTCTAAACATTGATTTTTTTTTCTTCTTGTTATGAGAGATTTAACAACTTGGCTAATTCTCTAGAACTTGCTTATGTTCTCTTGATTGATCGATTGCTATGATTTACACACTGAGGCAAGTTGTTTTTACCTTGAGCCTTTTGAAGCCATCCATGTTAAATGTATATCCTTCGTTAACCCCTTTGAGCCGAAAGAAAATATGTTATTGTTTGCTGAACCAAAATTTTCACAAAAAGAGAGAGAAAAAAAAAATGATTTTCTTGGAGTTCAGACACATAACTGATATTTGAGCACATTGCTCATTATAAATTTGGGGTTGCTTTTGAAATTAGCAACTGAATAAGTTTGGGGTGGGGTACTAGAGAATTACAAAGAAAAAAAGAAAGAAAAACAAAGATGTTTATCAAACGAGAAAAAAGAAGTATATCATAAACCTCTAAAAAAAACAAGCGTTTTGAACAAAAAAAATACATAAAAAGTTCTCTAGTATAAATTGTTAAAGTATAGGGTGAAAAAGAAAAAAAAAATTGAACCAACTGTTAGAAAAAATGTGATCTTAGAAACTCCAAGTTTTTCTGCTTACCATCCAAAAATATGCACCCTTAACCTTAGCCTCGTTATAACCCTTAGGTCCTCTAAAGGTGTGAAATTGTATGTGTGTCGATTGACATTAGAATGTTTGCAAGTCTATGGTTGAATAGCTATGACTGTGTTGATTGAGTGATATTTAACCTTACCAAACAGGAGAGAGTGTGAGGGAGTGATATGATTATAGTTTGTTCAATTCTGGTGAAAAGTTCTCTATTTTTCCATAGCATTTATGTGTGCAAGAATAGTCATGATAGGAATGATCATAGGAGTGTTGATTATGATGTTTTGACTTGACTGACTTTGCGCAACACTTTTTTAAGCAACATGTGAAAATCGTCCCCTAAAAATTGTATAGGCGACGTTTTGTGATTGTCACCAGTTATAATTTTACAACGTCCCAAAAACGTCCCCTAAAACATAATAAGGACGTTTTTTGATTGTAACTACAAACCTGGCTTGGCAATAGCTAGCAAATGTCCCCTTAGCTATCTCTGGGGACAATTTTCAAACGTTGTATATTTTGAACAAAAGACTTCATATAAATTGTTGCTATTAAAATTAACTAATATAATTTTTTTTTTGGTAAACAACTCTATTATAATTTAATAATAATCATAATTATATTTTGTTATTATAATACCAATATTTGGTAAATGACATGGAGTAAATAATTTAATAACTTCACTCCAAATTAAAATGAACTAAATATTCCAATATTTGGCAAGATACCCTCCAAATTTTTCAAAAAAAAAAAACTTCACTCCAAATATTATAAATATATATATATATATATATATATATATATATATTACAATAGAACTAATAATGTGTATAATATCTACCCAAATAAATAAATAAACATTACGCTTACTTCATAAAAAATTAAATGAACTTTCTATCAAATATAAATAAATAAATTTCTTATAAAAAATAAATAAAAATAATACTCATATCTTCCAGACATTTCTCGCTTCAAACTTGCGAATCTTACCTTCAACCCAAATTGCAATCGTACATGCCTCAAAAGCAAATGCTTCTGGAATCGCTGATAGATCCGCCAAAATCACCCATCCCTAATCGATTTCAGTTTCCCTTTTCACCTTAAATCGCTGCTCTTCAAACCCAAATATATTTCAGTTCTCAAACCTAAATCGTTTCACGCCTCAAACGGATCATCTTCAACCTCAGATCTTCGATTTCTCTCTTCAAACCTTAGATTTCAAATCGCCACTCTTCACACAGCTCAAATCTCTAATCTATTTCAATTTCCCAATCTCACGGTATGGTTAACTTATCCCTAGTTTAGATTTTGATTTTGTTTATTATTGTTTTTGCGTTGTTTATGATCCAAACATGAGAATTTGTAGTGTTGTGTCTGATTTTGATGATTTTGTTTTGCATTGTTTCCGATTTTGAATGGTGTGGTGTTTTCCTTTTGAATGATATATACAAATCTTTAGCTGCTGTGAATGGATGAGATTGGTGTGAAAGAATGGATGTGATTCAGCTTCCAATCGCGGCAGCAAAATGAGACCACGACAAACCCTAATTTGGCGCTTCATTCTTCAACCGTGATCATGTTCTACTCTCAACTCTAGATTTCTTTTCTAGTTGATGTGTAATTATAGATTAGGTGACTGCATTTGTTCTGATATTTTTCTATTAACAGTTCTGTTTTTATTGACTGATATACAATATGTGCAAGACTTTGATGATAATTACAGCTGCCCAGGTTGAGAAGAGTGAAGGCTAGTATCGTGTTTCGATGATAAATACAGCTGCCCAGGTTGGTATCTTTTAAAAGCGAGCTTTTTGGTGCTGTGTTACAGGGCCAAGCTATAATACATGCCATACGTCAAGAGCTTAGAGTTCTTGAATGGAGTGACGCCAACATTTTAAATTACTTCACTTGGCCAGGGGTAAGCTGCAGCTATCACTCAATGGTGGGGAACCTTGATCTTGATCACAGAAAACAGAGGTAATTTGACTAATATGTCTGAGTTAAAAGCTTTAAAGTTGCATGACCTTTCAAATAATAACCTTGGTGGATTGATTCCTCTTACTTTTGGAACTTTGATGAACATGAGAGTCATTTAACACTACTCAATCTAGCACATAAGGACTAAGTTAAGAAAAGAAAATGGTGTCATACTAGTGCTTCTGGAATCTAGTGACAATGACTCTCTCATGCTCATAAGGTTGAAGTTAGAACCTTTCACCACCAAACTGGTGCAGCAGGTAATCAAAATTACTGTCCTACCTAGTTTTTCTTAGAGAGCTGCATGATTGCTTTTCATGTCGTGTTAATATTCATCTCTTGAAACTTATTAATTTTGTATATTTGATATTTGAATTTCTGATGCAAGGTAGTAGGTGCACAATTGTCTTGCAGACATATATTATGTACTATAATATTGCAAAGATGGTTTAGTTCTCATCACCATTGGGGATTCGAGTTCCAATCCACACATATATCAACAAGTGACTGATGAAATGAAGATGACATAGAGTTTGATCAAGAGGACGACATATGTGACGAAGAGGATGATGAAGATGATGAGTTCGACAAACTTACATGAGTTGGATGTTGTTTTTTTAGGCGCACTAAGCATTTAACTTGAGGAAATTATCTATTATGTCATTTTGCTAGACTTCTAAGTATTAAACTTGAAGAAACTATGTATTTTGCTAGACTTGTACGTCTAAGTAGTATTAATAACTTATTCTGGTATTAAGTAATGTTAGAATATGTGTATTTAATATATCAAAAAAAAAAAAAAAGAATATGTGTATTTAAGTTAATGTATGAAGATTTTAACGACACTTTCGTAGTAAATGCAATTCTTATTTTGAATCTCTATATACATTAATTAACCAAGTTTAGTAATTACTATTTCAATTTTAGGGAATGGCAACATTTGTAAATTGTTGCCTATACATTTTCCCACTTAATAGTTTTAGGGGACGATTTGTAATCGTTGCAAGATATGGCAACATGTGAAAAACGTTGCCTAAGGTACCCATTAAAAACGTCCCCTTTCCTGCAGTTTAGGCGACGCTTCAAACAATCGTGCCTAGAAAGTGACAAAAAACGTCCCCTTATACTATAGGCAACGCTCGTATACTCAACACTTGAAAAACGTCCCCTATTCTTTTAGGCAACATTTTTCTCGGTTCTGGCAACATTTTTCACATGTTGTTAGAGACCAAAAATGTTGTAGTATAATTTGGAATTAAACTGTTGAAATAGTGCCAGGTTTTCCGATTGATACAGGTATTCCTTGAGGACAAGGAGATTCTTTAGGCCTATTATGAAACGGCCCAATAAATGATCCAAAGCGTTTTTGAAATATAAACTTGGCGGGAAAGTTAAATGTGGGCGTCTACAGAAGATAAATGTCGCCCTTCATATCTGACAAGTCGCTGACATATTTACCAAATTCTTGCATCCAGGTCCTTTCCATACACTTCAGTCCAAGCTTGGTACATTTGACATGTACTCTAGCTTGAGGGGGCATGTTGATTGTGAAGAAATAAAGAGATAAGGCAGTTACTTGTTCAACAAGTAACTGCAAGTTAGTTTTGTTAGTTTCATCACAGTTAGTTAGTTATAACTGTCACTTAGAGTTGGTTATCATTGTGTAACTGCATGTTTGTTGGTTACACCTATTATCTTCTTAACACTAGCTCTTACACATTGTATATAAACAAAAACTACACTCATTGATTCATTGAGTTTGTGAAATAGATTTTTCTTCTCTTTCAAGCTATTAGATATCTTCTTCTTCTCCATTTTATTTCGCTCAGTTTCTTCTAGCTTGTTTCACAGTCACGATAATGGTAGAATACACTACATTTTACATTTAATTCATTCACTTTAAGGTTATTTATACTTTCGGCATTTTAATTTAATACTTTTTTTTGTACTTTACATTTTTCAGCACATTTTCTTTACACTCCACTCCAATCGTACAATTTTTGTATTAAATTTGTTTCCACAATTTTTTTCTTTGGAGACAATTCCAAATTTATATCATTTTCCATTCAACTTTCTTACTAAATTCAAATTTCATGTTGCATTTAATTAAAATGAACAAAATTATGAAGCTTAATTTTCATTTTACCTCACATTAAATATTTTATTTGTTTATAATTGTTGATAGATAATCCTATTCCAATTATATATAAAAAATCAACTGCAACATACCTTTTTAATGACTTATTTCTACAAGTATTTGTTTTCATCATTACTATTGGTTCTCTTTTGAGATTTTTCCTATTTATTACAAAAGGCTTTTTTTTTACGGTATCTATTGCGTAAGACTAAAAAAAAATTAAAAAATTTGATTAGGTCAACCCTTTGAGGTCCCAAGCATACACCTCCTAGCCAACCCTTGGGAGTTCATTAATTCCCATTTTATAAATGGCTTCTTGTACATCCTAAGTGCTAAAATAAATTTAATTGAAGTTAATAAGCTTAAAAAAATTTACTTATAAAGGGATCAAGGTTTTATTTTTTTATTACAACCAAAGGAGGAGAAATATGGCTCAAATTCTCATGCTAGTTTATGCTTTCATCATCTTTATTTCTCTATTTTTTATTGTAATAACCAATGGCGGTATATCATTTTTCACACTATTTTGTAATTTATCATATACATAATATTTTATCACCTTTTAGTAATATTCTTTTTTCATATTTAACATCGCAGAAAAAATTCCATGTGTTGAAGACTATGATTGTCCATATTTGGCTTACCCTCTATATAACAAGTGCATAGATGATTTTTGTAAGTTGTTTTTCCTAAGCATATAATTTTATTTTAATGTCATAATGTTTATTTTTATAATTTAGCTTAAAATTTAATTTATATTTATGGTCGCGTTCTCGTCGCCGTGGAATGTTTTAGGTGGGCTATGTCGACGGAGTTTGCTCAGGATGCCGTTTTGGATCTGTGTTCATTTAGGTTCTCAAGATGTAAATTCACCCCAACAAAAGGAAGATGAAATGGCAACAAAAAGGAGGCTACAACCATTAATAACAAATAACAAAATAAACAACATAAACAAAAAAATCAATAATTATAAAAATACTAACTTTGTTGTTGTAAGAACTTTATGGTAGATAATATTTTTTATTAAAACTACATGCTCTCTCTCTCTCTCTCTCTCTCTCTCTCTCTCTCTCTCTCTCTCTCTCTCTCTCTCTCTCTCTCTCTCTCTCTCTCTCTCTCTCTCTCTCTCTCTCTCTCTCTCTCTCTCTCTCTCTCTCTCTCTCTCTCTCTCTCTCTCTCTCTCTCTTGAAGTATGGGTATGAAGTTTTATAAAAAAAATAAATAAAATTTCTCGATAAACTAAGAGTGTAGAAAACATCTAAGCAAATTATAGACATTCTAACCATGTTGGCAACTATAATAGTCAATTAGGGTTTTTCCTAACAAGAGCATCATACAACATGTTGCTTCTTCATCATCAATAAAAATCAGAGTGGGAATACCATATAGATGCTTGATGAAGCTATAAAAAGGGTTTTTGGTCCTATGCGTAGAGGTGGGAATAGGCTAGGCCGAGCTAGGCTTTGCTAAGCCTAAGCCTGGCCTGTCAAAAAAATCAAAGGTCTGAGTCTGGCCTGTGGCCTATCATAGCCTTATCTTTTAGACCTGAGTCTGACCCTTTGAAAGGCAAATGTGGCCTGTTAGCCTTTTTAAAAGCCTATTTCACATGAACATATTTAAATAAATAATTATATTTTCTTAAAAAAAATACTCATGAACTAATAAACAAACGTCCTTTTGATATTTAATATGATATTTTAGAAAATTTAACTATATATATCATCATATTTCAATTTTAGTTTATAATAATATATTTATATATGTAAAAAACTAATGTAGATTTAATAAAAGGCTATGCGTGAATGCTTGTTGTGTGTTGATATTCATATGATCCCCAAGATATTCAGAAATAATCACGAGTCCAAAATTTGTGAAACAAATTCTCACCAAATTGATCAATTATTGGCATCCCGTTTTCATCCACGGGCCGGGGGGACAGCGAGCAATGTATCATGTGCATATTGATCCAACGGCCTCACGTAATAGTACATATCCAGGAAGGGCGGCAAGGAATCCATGAATGGGTCAAAGTACCTCTTTTGTTGTTTGATTTTAATCATACCTTGGGGATTAAAATCCTTCGCATTTTCATGAACAACTTGAAAGAGATGAAAGAACAAATCCTTAGTCGCCATACTCCCTTTAAATTAATAGAAGAACTGAAATGTTTTTATAAGCGTTCATCCCAAAAGGTATAATTGTGAAGGGGCAATATTAAGATGATTCAAAACGGCCACCTAAAACTTAGTGAAAGGAAGATTAACATGCGTTGATGCAAAGACGATTTCATACATTAGGAAGGCGCATATATGAAAACGGCTACAGATTCTCACCAAATCTCTAGTAGGACACACTCCCAAGTCTTCTGGGGTGCTGGTGATAGAAATTTACATGGTCTTTTTTGTATGTAGTTAAGTATATTTTATGTAATTTTTAGTAGTTTTTAAGCCAAAGAATGCAAAAGACCTAAGAAAATAAAGTTACTTGAGGAAGAAGCAAGAGTTGAGGAAATTACACAAAATAGGAGAAAAACTGAAGAAAATCAGCTCAAGGCACATCATGCTTAGGCATGATTCATGCTACAATGAGATATAAATATTACTGAAGAAAATCTACACAAAACAATTAATTTGAAGAAAATCTACAGCTACATCGTGCAACGATGGGACACATAGTCCCGCGATGGTGAATTATGAAGCATCGTCCCACGATGCACTATATCGCACCACGATGGCGCGCAAATCCAAGCCCGAAAGAAGCCTATAAATTAATAGAGTTTTTCTCCATCATATTTAAACATAAAAAATTATGAGAACTACAAAATAAAAGAACTTGGAGGAGCAACAAAGGAGAGCAAATAGCTCTCAAGGGAAGGCAATCTCCCACCATTGGAGGTAGCTTTCTTCACAAGGCAACGAGGTTATTCTTATGTATAATTTTCTAAACTCTTTTGTTATGATTATTACATTTATGAGTAGCTAAATTTTTTTGGTTAGGTCGAGTAGATGAACTCACCTAGAATGATTTGAAACATGTAATTGGTTTGAAAAAGATTATATTACTTGCAATTATATTTACTATATTTAATTATAGTTCCTATTTTACATTACAATTTATAAGTAGACATATTTATAAATTTCTCTTAGGAATATGTGTCGTCCTAACCGAGTCGTATATCTGGAACTAGGTAATTAGTCTAGCCAGCACTGGGGAGATAATATTAATTAACCCAAGGCTAAAGTCTATTAGGATTAATGTTCACTAAATTAATGCTTGCATGATTTCCAACTGGTGTTAGTGGTCGGTGTCTTTAATTGCATGGGGTGATTTTAGTTTGCGAAAGCACATTTCACTATTTTGTTAATCCGCCGTGATGGTAAAAATAATTGCATGGGAATATAACACCATATTACCAAATAGGAATAGGAGAGGGATTCGAAAGCGCCTAACCAACTTTATCTATCTTTATTTATCTTATCTTTTATTTTACCTCATCTTATTCAAACCTAAAAGCGAATCCAAATTTACTTTTCTGTTTAATTCCTAAGTAAAACTAATTACTTGGGCACAATCCATGTGGAGACAAATCTTTTTAAACATTATTACTCGACGACAAATCTAGTACAATTAGGGGTCGGTCAATCGCCAACCTTCATAAAAGCCCCATCTAAACCCTTTAGTGTGGAGTAAATAAGCTCTGTCTACATAATGTAAGGCAAACTCATCAGAAGAAGAATGTGAATTTGCATTTTATCTGCCATTTCGCCCTAACTTGAAGAGAAGATGGAGAGAAAGAGGAAATACAAATTGGGAAAGGTTAAAAGTTTCATACAACAAAAGTCTCGCCTTTCAGTTACAAAATCAACAAAGTTGATTATACAATCCGAAATCAACTTTAATTCAAAACATATCATCCGAAATTGATTGAAGTTATACACTTCTATTGTTGAGAGTGAGGTTTTTGAAACTTCTATCCCATACATTTGATGCATCAAATGTTGGGTCACCATGAGGGGGCAGGCATGGGGATCATCCACATTTGGTTTAAGAACAACGTCACGAGTGAGTTGGACACCACACTTTAACCCAAAATCGTAAGGTGTTAGGTTTATGGGTCTGCTTACTTATAAAGTGTTCAACCTCCATTGTTCTAAGCAATGTGGGACTTTTTACTCACACTTGCCACAACAATCTCCTCCTCAAGTGTTGATTCATCCAATCACGCTCCCCCTCAAGCAGAAGCTTTCTTCATCCATACACTTGTACTTGTACCGCTGTTGTTGTGCTCAACGGGACCCGCCGTCTGACCACCATTGTTAGGAAGACTTTCGATAAAAGGAGCTGGTCGAACCCTTCGTCGAACCATCAACTATGTTACCACTGTTGGATCACCATGAGGGGGCAACCAGGAGGACCATCCACATTGAGTTTAAGAACAATGATACAAGTGAGTTGGACACTAGACCTTAACCCAAAACCTTAAGGTGTTAGGTTTATGGATCTTCTCACTTATAAAATGTTCAACCTCCGTTGTTCTAAGCAATGTGAGACTTTTTAGCCACACTTGCCACAACATCAAATGCCATGAAGCAAACATCAAAAGAGATAAATGAGTAACATGGAAAATTGTAGTAGTGGGAAGACCAACTACTTAAGTTCTGATACGCAGTAGCCAACCTCCTGACATGAGGGATAGACACAATTCTTGGTGGAATATGAAAGTAGCTGAAGTTAGCACCTTGTTCCAGAGAGGTTCTAAAGCTGAAAATCTCAAGCTTTAAATTCTGAAATAAACACATCTTCAGATCATAAATTCTGAAAACACTTATTTTTGGATCATAAATTCCAAAAACACTTATATTCGGATTGTAAATTCCAAAAACGTTTAAAATAACTTCCTAACTCTCACAAGCATTTTGCTTCTTTGGCTTAGTAATTGGTTTATGCATCTTCATTGTCTTAATTTTATTCACAATCAAAATCTATAGTAATATAGTTCCTGCATATGTGAAATACTTGTGTAGGCACAAACACAAATCTATAGTGTTTATGCACACACACATTCATGTAAATAAATAAAATAAAAAAGATGACATGATGTGACTAAATTCTTTTTTATTTTTTAATTATTTTTTTTCAATTTATATGAATGTGTCTAAACATTTTTTATTTGGGTTTGTGCCCAAGTAAAAATACCTCTCCTGCATATATAGCTCCTGAAGAAGGAATATTTTGGAAAGGTATATTGTAACTGTGTTTATAGATCTTGATTATTTTTAGTATGTTATTGAGACTCAGATGGAAAGGTATATTCTAAAATAGTATTGACATTGAATTATGACTCAGGTTGCAGTGTTGTTGTGAAAAGAAATTTTTTTAAAAAAATTACACTTTGGAACGTAAGTTCCGATTAGGTTTTTTTTACATTTTATCCAATTACTCGGTCTTTCTCTATATTTAAGTTAGCTTTGGAACATACGTTCCAAAATTATATAAGTTCGGATTTTATATTTCAAATTTATTCTTCTTAAGGGCATTTTGGTCAGAATGGAGGGCCTAAAGAGCAATAGAGTGTGCCTAAAGAGCAAAAATCAAAAGTCTCACATATGAGATGACCTGAATATGACTATATAAATAAAAGACAATTCTTACTTTACAAGTCAGTTTTTTAGGGTCGAGTTGGGCCCAATATCCAATTTTAAAAATATGTTGAGTTTTACACTAAAAAACTTGACACATGGTTATATTTTTATGGTGTGTAGGCTGTATATGTAGGAAACAAAAATATATTCAATAAATTATATTTGTTAGGTCATTTAAAACAATATCTTCTTGGGCTGTTAGACAAGGTATCCAATCCATATTTTAGAATTTATGTTGCTTAAACAGGCTAGGTTTATGATCTTATTTGACAGAGGTTTAGTGGGCTCAGATTATAATTAATCCGTTAAATTTCAGTTTATAAACAAATGTATATATATCACCTCTTCGATGCAATATTTATAAAAATATTTTTCTCTTCATTCATTAGTGTTATCTCTCTTTTGAGATTTGTCTCCTATCTATTATGAAAGGCTAACATATATTTTTATATAAATAATAAAATTCAATAAATAAAATAATGAACTTTGATGATCATCATGACTTTTATGTGAAACTTTTACCAAGATTAAGTGATCAACTGAGATTTCTAAAGGGATATACACAACATATTGATTAAAGACATTTAATATGAATTCCAATTTTATAAATAACTTCTTACAACTTCTAAGTGCTAGTAACTATTTAATTAAAGTTAACCAAACATGAAATTTTTACATATAAAACGAGAACAAAAGTTCTATTTATTACAAAAGAGGGAATAAAATGGCTCAAATTCTCGTATTTATTTATAGTTTGATAATCTTTATTTCTCTATTTCTTGTTGTAACCGGTAGAAGTAAGTTCCTTTACACATTTTTAAATTAAAATTTATCTTATATACAATAGAAATTTAACATTTAGTAACAATCTCTTTTTAAAATTTGACATTGCAGCTCGCACTCCCTGCAAGACCGACGATGATTGTCTAGAGGTATACTTACCTCCAATTTTGAAGTGTATTGATAAACTTTGTGTGCTCAACCTATGGAAGTAATTTACTTAGTTTTAAAATAAACCAAATGTGTTTTTTTTTTTACGGAAATAAACCACATGTGTTATCTCCGAGTGTAAAATTAATTTTATTTGCATGCCATAATGTTCATACAATTATAGTTTACTTCAAAATTTAATTTATGTTTCTTCGTCCTTTCAATTTTTAAGACAAGGTCAAAAGTGTATTGTTATATTTTGCAAGTATTTTTACCTTAATTTGCTCATAGAATATATCGCAAACAAATGTCATTGCATAATTATAATAAGCTGTTATTTTGCTCTTAAATATAATATTCTTTTGAGAAATCTTTTTTATCCCTTCGAAAGGGGAAAGTAGGATTTAATAGTCGATAAAGCACGCATGAAACAGCACAGGAAAAATGGATTTTTAGCTGTAGAACTTGTTTGGTGCGAGTCAAGCTTCGCCTAGGGTGAGTTTGGCAGATTGCCAGACTCTAAAAATCCAATCAAATTCGCCTAAGGCGAAAATACTTCGCCTAGATGAATTTGGCTTTTTACATATGCCATTGTTCTCAATTATCCCAGGTCATCAAACATGATTTAAGGCCTAAATCCATATCTAACATGCTTTAGAAAATAAATTCTTATTCTTTGATCTTATGGTTGCCAAGACTACTTAAAAAGAAACCCACCTAAATTGAAGTGTCTACCAAGCTCCAATCTACAACTTCAAGTTCAATCTCCAAAGCTCCAAGTTGTCCTTCAATCCAGGTCGTAAAACAACATCAATAGTACTTAAAGCCCATGAACAACACATGCAAGGCCACTTGAGTATTGGTGTTTAAAAATCAGAAATGGTTTGTGTTGCAAGAGAAGTAATGGCATGAGCTGAGAGAGGAATGAGAGTGAAAATGGAACTCTTGCCTTGTTTAGAGTAGTGCTAGGATGCTACTGGATGGATAGTTAAAGTAGTTGATGAGGTGTATACTATGTTTAAACTAATAGGTGAATGTTTTTTTATATTTTATTCCTCAGTTCAACTTCAAAGTTTGTTTAAATAGAGATGATAGAATTAATCTCGATCTCTTTAAATTAAGGAGAAAAAATTTAAAAACTGAAATAAACAATAGAAATATCTAAAATTGTCTAGAAATAATAAAATAGAAAATTAATAACCTCTTTGAAACAATTTTGGTTTTTAGTTTTTAAAATGTGTTTGTTTTATTTATATAAGGAAAATGCTAAGTATAGCGACAAAGTTAATAGTGAAATCTTCATGAATGACGTGTCAGCATCGCGTTGAATCATTTTTTCCCAAAGGAGCAATTGAACCCACCGCAAAGCATGTACAACTCTGTTAATAGCGAAAGTTTGATATTGTCCCACGGCCGGCTAATAGCTTTTTCTCCATGTGTGTCTGTCGTTGCCGACTAATAGTTTTGTTCCTCCCATCTCTGTGTGTCTATCGCCGGTCCTTTACTTCATAATCATTGTTCTTTGTCGCTGTTCTTTTGTTGTTGTCTTTCCTTGCTTTTGTTTGTCGTGCAAATTGAGTAATTTTCTATTGCAAATTGAATTGATTTGTGATTGTCTATATATTTTTAATCAGGTCGATGGTTAGAAAGAGATGTAAGTGGGGTTATAAGCACTAAAGATAGTGCTTTAAGTTCCAGAAATCATCATAGGCAAGATCAAGCGGTTTAGCAACGTTTTTTCTGCTGTGTATGTTGTTGATTTTGTTGTTTTGCTACTTGATTGCATTGTCATCCATTCAAGTTTGTGCTTATAATTATTTGTATGTAGTGATGAAGTTTTTGCTACTTCATTAGTATTTGTGTGTAGTGATGAAGTTTTATAAGGAGTTTGATGAAGAAATAGAGTCAATGGTGAGTTAAAGGTTAGAGAGGAACAACGTGAAAAAGTCGGCACAACAACCGTTTTATTTATAATAATTTTTAATATCGTAAAAGTTGCAATTTGATCAATGTTGTTTTCGGTTTTAAAATAAAAAATGAATTTTCAAAATTGTTACTAAAAGTAATTATTGGCTGAATCGCGGACTAGGTCGCTTTGTTGAAAGTGCCTTAAAATCTCGGTAACAAAGAAGTCAGAAAATTCCTGGAAATCTGTCTGCGGCGCCGTGCGCCAGGAGCTGTCTGGAAAGTGGTTTCAGCTCTGTCTGTGGCGCCGTGCGCGGTCGAGGTGGCGCCGTGCGCGGGCGCGTAAAGTCTTGGAGATTTGTTTGGAAAATATATTTTCTTGGAGGATATTCTGACTTGGTTTTTTTTTGTTTTAAAATAGATTGTGTTTGTTTTTAAATAGGATATATTTAAAAACAATATGAGATTTGGTTTTATTTTAGAAGATTATCTTTTAAAATAAGTAGGCATATATTTTTCTATAAATAGGGATTGTCTTATTCATAGAAAAATTGAGAGAGAGTTGGTTGCTTGTTACGCTTGCCCCACACATCAGTTTCTTATTGGTGTGAGTTATGTCGACTACCCAAAACGTGCAAGGTAGACTATCAACCGTGAAGTCCCTAGGATAAAATAGCTGATTTCAACTGAAAATACCGAAGCACCACTGCACTACGATGATCGGTCAGAAAATACACCCTCTATGGTTCGATGAACCACTCGTATATTGATATGCAAATATCAATTATGTATGGCAAACAACCACTCGATATTGAAATAACTATAATATTTGCGAAGAATAAAAAAGAGAGAAGAAAAGAAACAGAAACGATTTTAGAGTGCAGAAATCAGGAACATTCACAAATGAACCGAAATATTATATTTATAGTGCAAGCAAAACCTGAAGCAGAGAAATTCGTGGGAGTGGAGGCGTGGATCAGTTGGAGCGCTATCGAATTTATTCAACGAGAACGTGTCCCAAAAAATAGGAACACATGCGCTTGACCGATCTGAAGGAAGTGTAACGGATAGACGCTGACTCAGCGAACCGATCCGTTTCGGACTTGGTCAGTTGCACAATAAACATGTGCTCAATAAGGAAAAAAACGGAAGGATATACTCATAAGCATTTAATGAAAATTAATTATTTTCATTCAATAAAAAATTAATTTATCACCAAGCCCAAGCCCGGCCCAATCCGAGCCGGCCGGACGGACGGTGGCGGCGCGCGCGTGATTTTAACATTGTGTATGAGCTCCTCTGTCGCACAAAACTGGGTACCCCTTGGGGCCCAAACCATAAGGTCACTTTCCTACTTATAAACACTATCACTTTAAGTGATCTATCCAATGTGGGACTTAAGAACTTTTTCAAATTCACACCACATATTGGTCCATACTTGTGTTTATTTCCTACCAAGTTCCCTCCATAATCTCATCATCTTCACATCATGTTCCAACAATCCCCCACTTGAATTTAAAAAAGTTGTTTCGGAAATAACGTTAAACGTTTCTATAAGATTGTGCGTAAGCAAAGGTGACGCTTGTCTTGAACCTTTACATAGCGAGTAAGAGCCCGATTTAACAAGAGTGACACTTGTCTTGAACTCTACCTCAGATTTTCCTCAAACCCGCACACAACCTTTCTTAGGGTGTATTATAGGCCCGTGCATTTATGGCCCTGCACGACTATCCCAGTTTCTTGAATGCTCTAGGAGTTCGCCCCATAACTCCATAGGAACCGGCCTTAGTTCCACATTCATATAGGTGAGTCTATCTGGAGTACTCCTGAAGCTTGGTACTCCACTCATAACAGAGTATAGATCTCATTAAGAGTTTCTATTATCTCAACCTTTCATTTCTGGTTCAGGATTCATGCTTCTTAACTTGCATGATCATTTCATATCACTCACGACTTGTTGTTTACCCATTGGAACCTAATTCTTGGGATCTCCAGTCTTTTAGGTTGGGTTACCATCATGAGCAACTCATAGGCATTAGTCCCATCTTTATAGATGTATTTTGGACTTTCTCTCTAGCTAGTCCTTTCGTCAAAGGATCCGCTAAATTTTCATCAGTGCGTACATGATCCACTCTTACAACACCTTTAGTGATTAGCTCTCTCACTGTGTTGTGCTTTCTTCTAATTTGACGTCTTTTACCGTTATAAAAACGGTTCTCAATTTTAGCGATAGCTGCAGTACTATCGCAGTGGATCAAGACAGCAGGCATAGGTTTTTCCCACAAGGGAATCTCAGATAGCAAACATCTCAACTAGCTTGCTTCTTCACTAGCAGTTGCTAGTGCTATCATTTCAGACTCCATAGTGGAATGAGCCAAAATGGTCTGTTTCTTTGACTTCCATGAAACAGCTCCACCGGCTATACTAAATATAAAGCCTCTAGTTGCTTTGGAATCATCCGACAAGGTGCTCCAGTTAGCATCACTGTATCCTTCAAGTACAGTAGGAAATCTCTGATAGTGTAATCCAAGATTCATGGTCCTTTTCAGGTATCTCATGACTCTCTCAATAGCATGCCAATGTTCATTACTAGGTCTGCTTGTGAACCTGCATAGAAGTCCCACGACATAGGTGATGTCGGGTCTAGTACAATCAGTGGCATACCTAAGACTACCAATGATGCTCGCATATTCAATTTGTCTACCAGTGTTCTTAAAGAGTTTTACACTAGGATCGTATGGTGTGCAGGCCGGTTTACAATCAAAGTAATCGTATTTCTTTAGGATCTTTTCCACATAATGTGATTGATCTAGGGATATTCCCTTCTCAGACCTAGTGATCTTGATTCCAAGGATCACACTTGCTTCTCCGAGGTCTTTCATATCAAAGTTATTACCTAATAGTGATTTCACATCTTTTATGGCAGAAGGGTTTGATCCAAATATGAGTAAGTCGTCTACATAGAGACATATGATGGTGCAAATGCCTTTTTCAGATTTATAATAAATGCATTTGTCACTATCATTCACTTTGTACCCATTCGATATCATTAAGTTATCAAACTTTTCATGCCATTGCTTTGGAACTTGCTTTAGACCATACAGAGACTTATCTAACTTACAGACCTTATGTTCTTGTCCATGGATTACAAACCCTTCAGGTTGTTCCATATAGATTTCTTCTTCTAAATCATCGTTTAAAAAAACAGTTTTAACATCCATTTGGTGAACTGTTAAGTTAAAAATAGCTGCAATAGAAATAAGTACCCTTATGGATGTTATCCGAGTAACGGGAGAAAAAGTGTCGAAGAAATCTATATTTTCTCTTTGTCTAAAATCTTTGGCCACAAGGCGAGCCTTGTATTTATCAATAGTACCATCCGGTTTTAGTTTCTTTTTCAAAATCCATTTACAACCAATAGGTTTACAACCAGGAGGTAAATCCACCAAGTGTCAGGTCCTGTTAGATTCTAGAGAATCCATCTCATCATTAATAGCTTCTTGCCACAAATCTGCATCCAGAGATGACAAGGCTTCTTGAAGATTTGTTGGATCTTCTTCTAAAGTATATGCCACATAATCCGGACCATAGTCTTTAGCTACTCTTACTCTTTTGCTTCTTCGAAGTTCAGGGTCTACTTCGTCGTTGCTCTCAGAGTCTCTTATCATAGGAATGTGACTCGATGTGGTGCCCCCACTATTTCTCAATTTAAAAGGAAATTTATCTTCATAGAAATCAGCATCATTTGATTCTATGATCACTTTAGCATTTAGGTCATAAAACTTATATGCCTTACTGTTTGCCGCATACCCAATGAATACGCATTCATAGGCTCTACTAGCGAGTTTAACCCGCTTCGGATCAGGTTTCCTGACATAGGCAAGACATCCCCAAGTTCTCAAATAAGACAAGTTTGGTTGTCTTTTCTTTAATATCTCATAAGGAGAGATCATTTTCTTAGACTTGGGAATTCTATTCAATACAAAGCAAACAATCAAAATAATTTCCCCCCGTGGGAAGCAGCACCAGAATTTAACATAATAGCAACAACGAGTTCTGTAAGAGTTCTATTCTTTCTTTCTGCTTTACCATTCATTTCAGGGGAATATGGTGCAGTCGTTTCATGTATCACTACAAGAAAATACCAATTTACTGGCTGCCATTTGGCAGCCACAAAGTGGAAAAAACGGCCAAAAAGTTAAAAATCTGGCACATTTACCGGCGGCCATAATTGGCCGCAAAAAAGAGCGCCGCTAACACTTACCAGCGGCCAAAGCCGTCGCAAAATAAAGACATAGACTGGCAGATATTTACTGGCTGCTTAGAAGCCGCCGCAAAGTTGTATTATTTTTTTAAAAAAAAAATTAATCACAAAACCAGTAATTTGCCTGCATTTTCATAGATCTTCATGAGAAGTTCAAAATTATGCTCATTGTCTGGTTCCAATTCAAAAAGTTTGTTTGCAGAAATCTCCCCTATAGTTACATTTCTATGCAAAAAGCATGCATATAATAAAGCTCCCCACAAAGTTGGACCGGCAGCCTCAGAACCCATTCCGCCAACTATGATGCCGTAAGCCTTTTCAATCAGTCCTGCTCTACCGTATAGGTTAACCATACAACCATAATGCTCCATAATTGGTTTTATTTTATACTTTTCATACATCAATCTGAAAGGGGAAACCATCAATTCAAAAAGATAATAATACCTTAGAAATTCAAATCAGAAACAATTTTTTCTTCAAATGTGACGTGAAAAGGGGAAGAAGAGGATTGAGAAAGAAAAAATATTGAAGTTAAATTGAAAGGGTCATGAATGAATTTGGGAGGATTTGGATTTGAGAGAAAGAGAGGTGTGAAGGATACAGAAGAATAATGAATAATGAAAAAGAATAATGATGATAACTGAGAAGTCACGTGTATTCATTCAATTTTTTTTTTCTTTCTTGGCGTGTATATTCATTCAATTTATTTGTGGCGGCCTTGGCCGCCGGTAAATCTCCCGCTTAAATTTTGTGGCGGCTTTGGCTGCCGGTAAATGTTGTTTCATTCCAAAAATAATATTTTTAAATATTTTGGCTGTTTTTTACACTTTGTGGCGGCCAGAGCGGCCAGTAAATTAATACTAAATCCGCCAATAAATTGATGTTTTCTTGTAGTGTATAATTCCATGTTGTTTATAAAAGTCATTAAATAAACTAGAATTATATTTTGTTCCCCTATCACTACGAAACCGCTTTATTTTCGTATTAAATTGATTTTCAATTTCATTTACAAACATTTTAAACATATCAAAAGCATCACTTTTATTCTTCATTACATATACGAATGTATAGTCAGAACATTCATCAATAAAAGTGATAAAATAATGTTTGTTGTTTCTAGTCAAGGTTCCATCTAATTCACATATATCAGAATGTATTAAATCCATAGGTTCAGTTTCCTTAGTTACTAATTTATGTGAGCTTTTCGTTATTTTAGCTTGACTACAAAATTCACATTTTTCTACATCATTAACATTTAATTTCGGTATTAAGCCTAAGTGACTTAAATTAGAAATACTACGCATATTAACATGACAAAGTCTAGAATGCCAAATATTAAAATCACACAAAGAGTAAACAGAAGTAGAAATTTTATTCAAATTCAAATCAACATTAAGTTTAAACATGCCATCAGTGGCGTACCATTTCCCAATAAAAATTCCATTTTTAGTAATGGTGTACAAGTCTGCCCCAATAGTCTGACTAAACCCAGCCTTATTTAAAAGAAAACCAGATACAAGATTCTTCTTCATCTCGGGAACATGCATGACTTCCTTTAAGATCAGAGTCGTCCCAGAGGTGAATTTTAGTTTGACATCTCCAATTCCAGCAACCTCAGAAGTGTGAGCATTTCCCATCTGCACCTTCTTATTTTCAGCATTCGTGTATGTTTTAAACATAGCACGATCAAAACAGACATGGCGAGTGGCGCCGGTGTCTATCCACCAACCATCAGAAACACTGATCATATTAATTTCGGTGATCATAGCAGTATATGGCTGATCATCAGTCATATTCACCTTAGCAGTCAAGTGAGCAGGTTTTGGCCTCGACTTGTTTCTACACTTTCGAGACATATGACCCAGTGTCTAGCAATTATAACACAGAAAATCCTCAAAGTCATTTCTAGGAGGTGGTGGAGGTTGCTGCTTAGCATTAGGGGCCTTTGAAGGGTTCCCATTCTTAGCTCGGTTGTGTGCAGTTCTGTTCTGATTTTTAAAAGGCTTGCCCGTAGGCTTCAGAACTACACCGGGTTTCTTTTTGTTGTTGGAGACAACTAGAATTTTCTCTTCTTCTTTCATATCTTGTCAACGAGATTCTTCTTCTATTCGAAGACGGGAAATCAGACTTTCAATAGAAAATTCTTTAGTTTTGTGTCGCAAAATATTTTTAAAATCTTTCCAAGCAGGGGGCAGCTTGTCAATTATAACAGCAATCTGAAACTGTTCATCAAGAGGCATACCTTCAGTAATAATTTCATGAGCAATCTTCTGTATCTCGTGAGATTGTGCCTCCACAGATTTTTTATCAACCATCTGATACTTCAAGTACCTACTCACAGCATATTTCTTCACACCGGCTTCCTTGGTATCGTACTTCTTTCTCAAAGCCTCCCACACCTCTTTTGCACTTTTGTATGAACTATAATAGTCATACAAATCATCACATAGACCATTAATGATATATAGCCTTTACATAGGTAATCATTTTCAATCCATAGTTTTCTTTCCTTTTTAAGTTGAAGCTCTTTCGCCTTAGTCTGTTCTGCTGAATCCGCAGAATCAGCAACACTTTTATCAGCCACAGATTTCTCACTGTTAACAGTAGCAGTTTGATCCTTTGTTCCTGAACCAGAGGCAATAGGAACACCAGGCATCTCCTGATTCAGAACATTGACAACCTTTTGCAAAGTTAAGAAAAAATACATTTTTTGTTGCCAACGTTTGAAGTGGAGTCCTTCAAACTTAAACGGTTTCTCAGTAGCGCCTACAGCAGAATTACCAATAACTTCTTCAGTAGCCATGATAGTTTTCAGAAACGTCTTTAAAATGTTGTTTTCGGTTTTAAAATAAAAAAACGAATTTTCGAAATTGCTACTGAAAGTAATTATTGGCTAAGTCGCGGACTAGGTCGCTTTCTTTAAGACGTTTCGCGGCACTACCCAAAACGTGCAAGGTAGACTATCAACCGCGAAGTCCCCAGGATAAAGCAACTGATTTCAACTGAAAATACCGAAGCACCACTGCACTGCGATGATCGGTTAGAAAATACACCCTTTATGGTTCGATAAACCACTCGTATATTGATATGCAAATATCAATTCTGTATGGCAAACAACCACTCGATATTGAAACAACGATAATATTTGCGAAGAATAAAAAAGAGAGAAGAAAAGAAATAGAAACGATTTCAGAGTGCAGAAATCAGGAACATTCACAAATGAACCGAAATATTATATTTATGCGCGTTATCGATCTGAAGGAAGTGTAACGGATAGACGCTGACTCAGCGAACCGATCCGTTTCGGACTTGGTCAGTTGCACAATAAACATGTGCTCAATAAGGAAAAAATGGAAGGATATACTCATAAACATTTAATGAAAATTAATTATTTCCATTCAATAAAAAATTAATTTATCACCAAGCCCGAGCCAGCCGGACGGCGGCGGCGCACACGTGATATTCAACATTGTGTATGAGCTCCTCCGTCGCACAAAAATGGGTACCCCTTGGGGCCCAAACCATAATGTCACTTTCCTACTTATAAACACTATCACTTTAAGTGATCTATCCAATGTGGGACTTGAGAACTTTTTTCAAATTCACACCACACATTGGTCCATACTTGTGTTTATTTCCTACCAAGTTCCCTACATAATCTCATCATCTTCACATCATGTTCCAACAATCAATTCGTGAAAATTCGCAAATAAAGCTTTCGTAGGATATAGCACCGTTTTTATATAAGTATTTTAGAAAATTGTTTTTAATTAAGAAGAGAAAAGCAAAACTTCTTAAACTTGTTTTACTTTTTTAGTTTTAAAAACTGATGAACAAAAAATAATTTTTTAAAACACTTTTGTAAAATTAAATTACCAATCAAATTTTTTAGTTTTTAATTTTTAAAAACTAAAAAACTGTTTTTGAGAAGGGAATCAAACAAAGCCTACTATTAATATTTTTCAATGAGCCTTTTCAAAAAAAGATATTTTTCAATGATGATGATCATCAACATTTTTATGCGAGATTTTGACTAAAGATATACAAGTGACCAATTGAGTGAACTAAAGGGGTACACGCAACATATTGATTAAAGATATTTAATATTAATTCTAATTTTAAAATGGCCTTTTGCAACTCCTAAAGTTTTAAAAAATGATTAATTGATGTAAAACAAAGATTGAAATTTGTACTTATAAAGCGATAAGAAAATCTATTTATTATTACATGTAAAGGAGAAAAATATGGCTCAAATTCTCATGTTTGTTTATACTTTGATCATCTTTTTTTCCCTATTTATTATTGGAACCGGTAGAAGTATGTTATTTTCACATAATTTGCAATTTTCTATTTTATCTTATACATAATAATCGTGGAAAATTACTTTTTAGTAACAATTTTTTTTTTTATTTGACATATGCAGCTCGCATTCCTTGTGAATCTGATGATGATTGTCCAGAGCATTTTTTACCTCCAGTTATGACATGTATTGATCGTTATTGTGTGTATGAAAATGATATCTGAATGTAACCATTATAATTTTATTTGTATATAAGGTTTTTACTTTTACAATTTAATTTTAAGACTTAATTTTTATTTCTTTGCTATTTCAATTGTAAACAAGCTCAAAAGTGTGCGAGAAATAAGAGGGTTAAATCATAATTCTTGAATTGGCCATTACAGTGATATTTATTTGTCATGACAACAGCGTAATATATTTCCACCACCTCTTGCATTTATCGTCTTCTCTCACCAGTTATGTTTCCATTAAACTTCACGCTTCCAATTCTTATTCTTCGCCTAGGCTATAATGTCGTATCAGCTCTAATTTTTTATAAAAAGAAGAATCACGTTTTAAATAAAACAACGAAAGACTGTGTCAGAAAAAATCAAACAACTAAAGACAAGTTGGATAATACTAATAGATTTTAGTGTTAAATATATTTTTAGTCTCTATAAAATTATCAAATTTCGATTTTAGTCCCTATAAAAAGTGACATGTTGTAATCCCTATAAAATTATTAAGTATACGGTTTTAGTCTTGTTACTTTTCAAAATTTGAAAAATTATTCAATTATCATTAAATTTTTAATTTCTGAATAATTTTTTTTCAACATGTTTAGATTAATATAAAGAGTTTCTTTACAAAACTTTAGAATTTTTTAAAATGAGAAAAGTTAATAGTAGATTTTTGAAATTTTAAAAGATAAAGACAAAAGTGACGAGAATCTCGACTTAGAAATCAAATTTTGAATTCCTGGTTTTTCGAGAGACTTTTTATAATGTTCTAAGGGTTCGTTTGGATTAGCTTATTTTTGAGCTTATGCAAACAGTTTATGCAATTTTTATGTATTATTATAAGTTTGTCAAGGTAGTTTATGATAAAAAAAACTTATAAAAATACAATTTTCACTAATTTAAACTTATAAAATAGCATAAAACATAATTTATATTGCATAAGCTGTTTGCATAGCCTCAAAAATAAACTAATCCAAACTAACCCTAAATATATCTGCGAAAAAATCATTCAAAACTACGCATTGACCAAAACATGCCACTTTTTTAATTTTTATAGGGACCAAAAATAAAATTTGATAATTTTATAGGAAAAAAATATATTTAAACCTAAATCTTATATATTGTTCATCTTGTAACCATAGTAAATTAGTGCAATTGTCATATTGAATCTGGAGGCATATATTAGAAATATGAAGATTTAAAAAAGATGGTTAATTATCCACCGTAAGAAAAAGGGGGTGGGGGTAGTTGAATCCTTTGTGATGGTGGAATCTTATATTACTTATTACTGATTTCTAATTTTTAATTTGTGATAAATAGTTGTTTCAGTGGTGATTGGCACTAAATTTGGTAGAGGGGGTCACAGTTCGATCTCTTACAATTGCAATCGGTGGTGAAACCACTTGATGCCAAAATTGATCCCCGAACCAAATTCAACTGGTGGTGAAAATTAAAAAGAAAAAATCCTAATTAGCTTACTTTATGGGCTGAAATTCAATAATGAAAATGTCATTAATACCCTTTAAAAAATTTGCCAACAAAAAAGCAAACATTAAGTAAAAACAATATTTTAAGAGATTTAATTATTCTTAAATAATGAAGTATAGAAAATAAAATAGCAAGAATTAAGTAAAGTATTATATATCCTCTTAGTAAAGGAATATGTAAAAAGGGTCTTGGGTTCGATTTCCGGCTGATGTGTATGGAGAAATATTTGTTGGGAGAAGTCAACTTCTTAAATGGATCTTAATTATCTTGAGGAGATTAATCTCCGCAGTTGCTCGTGGAAAATACCTTTGGTTTAACAAAAAAAAAAAACTTTCAAGATTTTCAAGAAATTTTATTGAATTGTTGTTTTACCAAGCCTAAAAAATAGCAAGAATTACGAGAGAAATTATCTCTCCTCTTAATGCAAGCACCGTAAAAAATAACTTTTAAGATTTTCAAGAGATTTTATTTTCTTAAAAAATAGCAAGCAATTTTTATTAGGATAACTAGCCATTGACCAATTTGACCCCTGCAAAATAAGTGACATATTATTTACCACCCTACCTATTTTTATTTTTCTTTCAAATTCAATCTTGCAATGTCGAAATTTCCTCATTTACCCCCTCATCGGCCAAAGTAAGCCTTTGACTACACATAATTGATTACGTGGCAAGCCTACATGGTATTTTTTTTTTTTCTCAACATGTAATTTATCATAAAAAGTTATTTGTATAAAACAAATAAATAAAAATCAAGAAAATTTGTTCTTCATATTCTTCATCAACAACAATTGTACCAAAGTCCAAAATTGTGAAATTAACACCAATTTCTTGTGTTCATTCTCACAAACAACTCGAAAGTAAAAAATTAAATTCTGAAACCTAGAAACCCAGATCAAATAAGGGAAGAACAACAACTAATAAGTCAACAACTAAAAAGAAAATGCAAATTGCAAATAAATAGAAGGATTATTAATTAAACTTATCATACGGTCCGGTTTCTTTAAAAGCATGCATCCAATTACGTGTACAATAGAGCTTGCACATTGTTAGGTAGAAAGCAACTCCTATACCTATTTAAAATACAACCTCTGATGCTAAATGATAATTCATAAGCTATAGATGTGATTGAAATGCATAAAATGTCACAAGCCATTATTGCTTGCAAGTTGAGGACAAAGAGGCTCCAATAAAAGCTAGGGTTCACTTCTTTCAACAAGGAATAATAGGGAAAAAAGAGATTATGGCATAAGAAATCTCAATTGTACCCTTAAAAATGAGAGGAAATTTTGAATTTTCCATTGAGAAGAACCATTCAAAAACTAATTTTGTTTTAATTTCTTATTGGGCCAGCCCAAAAACCCAGTGGGTTTGCCCAGGTCGACCCATATAAAATATAGGCCTGGTGGACCGATTCAAAAAAATAAAAACTTTTTTCTTCCTTTTTTTTTAAAAGAGATGTACTTTTCGCGCCATCTAGTTTTCCTCCTTGACCCCCTGAAATGACCATAGTACCCCCCTACCATCTAGATCAAAGCAAACATTTTTCGCACTCTAAGTAGCGAAAGTCAATATTTTATATTTAAATTGAACATAGGCACCCCTTGAATGAAAAAGAATCATGAAAAAAAGAGTTTGCATTCTAGAAAGCGAACTCTTTTTTTATGATTTTTTCATTCATGGGGGGTGCAGACATCCAGTTTGAGTATAAAAGATTGACACTCGTTACTTAGAGTGCAAACTGAAATATAGTTCGCTACTTAGAGAGCGAACGGAAACACAATTCGCTATTTAGAGTGCGAACTTCGTTTACACTTTAGACTTTAACTAGTGAACCTTATAAAAAGTGGCCAATATCTTATATCATATTTTAATTTGCCACTGGAGCAATTGTGACATTATCGACCAATCATACATACCGTAAATATAGCTATACTAAATTGTTATTTTATTTGATATGATCAAGTTTACATTTGTACCTACAATAGACATATAACAAAACTACAAGAGTTGGTAAGTTTGACAGAAAATAGGAACCTAAAAACTAGTTGATCTTTGATTGAGTAATAATAGTACTGTTTGCTACATAAAACACCTCAATATTTCATGGTTTTGGACCGTAGTTTATGAAATCAACATATTTTACACCATTTTGTAACGTATGATACGAAATCAATAGATTGTACATCATTTTGTAATGTATGATACGAAATGACCTAAAACAGTGTATATTGATTGAATTTTGCCTTGTTTGACATGGTTTCGTATTTTACGTTACAAAATAGGATTATTTCATTTCATAGGATACAAAACCCTTCATAAGAACATTTTGATCATCAAAAAGAAAATGAAAATAATATAACAAGACCTAAAATGCAAGATTCGTGCATTGATGCTATGCTTCGATGTCCGAGGCTTTTAGCCCCAAAACCACTTCCAAAGCATATTATCATTGTTTTTTTCCATTAAAAATAAATAAATATAGAAATAAGAACATACTTCCTTCGATTTTAAATATAAGCAAAAAATAATTTTCTAAAAACATTGAATAAAATATGTATCTGAACCATTTTATTGTCTAAATACATGTTTTATTCAATATATTTAAAAAAATTATTTTTTGCTTATATTCAAAACCAGAAAAAATATTTATTGCGATGTCTAATACTCTTAATTTTTTTATATTGATCCATATAGTACAACTTGTCATTTTAGCACTTGACAAAATCACTGCATAATAACTTGACTTTATCCACCCTTTTGCCGTAAATGCTGAGTGGATAAGACAAAAGATACGTCACACAAATGCTGATGAAAAGAAAATACATTACCATCTCTTCTTCATCCTTTATTTGTTTATATACTACCATTCTTTTTCCATTTACCTAAAAAAACAAAACAAACCAAAATGCAGAACATGTTAAATCTTCGTGTTACTCATGGTGTTCCTCTCTGTCTCTCAGGAATCACCAACCCTCTAGCTCTTTCCAAAGAGTAATTTAATTAATTATATTAAACACCCTTTTGATCTATGATCTTATTACTACTAGCTTATTTTATTTAATTAATTAACAATTATTATACATCTATCTTCTATAATTTTGATTATGTGTGAATTTGGTGGTGTAGGATGGCAGATCATGACCGTAGAAGAAAAGCTATGAGAAAGCAAAGATCAGTGCATGCAAATAAAGAAAAGGGTACTCAAAGAAACAATGATAGTTTTGTGGTTGAGATCAAAGGTGGTGGTGGTGTTGATGATCAGGAAGATCTAGATGAAATCTTGCATCAATTGTCTTGTACTTATCTCACAGGTTTATCAGCAAAAGCTGCTTAATTAGAATAATCACTTTCATTTTCTGGTTGCTGTTGTAGTTTTTTTACTGTTATTTTTATTATTATGTTTTTTTTGTAACATGTAAAAACATCTCTTAAATTATCACCTTAATTTCCTTTGTTCTTTGATCCATTTTCTGAATGTTACACTCTTATTGATCACCCAATTATATACTAGTAATGTTACACTCTTATTGTGAACACTTCTAAACCAAAGGATTTTTCTAGTTTATATCAAAAAAGAGGATTTTTCTAGCTTATTTTATTTTATCATTTTAAATGGATCCCTTTGTTTATTTTATAATTATTAATTCATTTTAGTTTATATTCATAGTAGAGTTTTAATTAGAGAAAAAATATTTATATGGTCATAAACACTTGGTCATTTTTTAGTTGAAGTCTATATATATATATATATATATATATATATATATATATATATATATATATATATATATATATATTATTTAAATATTTTAAAAGTATATATTATATAACTTTTTTTATTTTTTATCAAATATATGTATAATAGTAATTAAAATTGTTAAGTATTGCCTTGAAAACGCGAAGTAGAAGTTTTTGTTGAGTTCGCGGGATGCGAACAGAACAACAGAAGTTTATGGTGAGTTCGCGGGATGCGAAATTTAATGAGCCTATTTATAAGGAATGCGTTTTTCAGATGCAAAAGGAGGTTTTTAGGGTTTCTGGAGCCAACATAAAGACTAAGATTAATAGAGAAACATCTTGGGAAGACTCTAGGGTTGGGGAAACATTCTATCACATTGGGAAACACTTTGATTGAATCTTTTGGTCACAGGGAAAGATTCGGGACTAGGGTAGAATTAGGAAAACACTAATTCTTGTAACTCTATTGGAGAATATTATTATAATCAAGGTTTCTATTGACAAGTGGAACGGAGAGGGCTGCCCTTCCCCCAGAGTAGGTTCATTAACACCGAACTGGGTCAATAAATTCTATTGTGTCCTTTATTTTTCGCCGTTTATTTGTTCGTAATTATAGTGTTTGGTTCTCACTGTTTTAGTTGTTTTATTTATTTGCTCCACACATCAAAGTTTATTGATGTGAGTTAATCGAATTCACAATAAAAAATAATAACATAGGTGTACACAGTAGTCAGTATATACAATAATTTCTCGTTATACAGTATATAGCACTAGGAATATGTGTGAAGAGCAATGATAACTAGACACAAACCAACAAACATGGTAGCAACTCCGCAATTGGTGTTTGATGTTGGATTTGGATGTTTGAAAATCATACTTCTTGTGTCAAAAAAAAAAATAGTAAAAATTATAATTAAATTAAACCCTAACAGTATATTTATACACAAAAATAACTTGAAAATCCTAACATATATTTATGCAAAAAAATGAACTTGAACTATTCTTTAGGCATCTAAAGTTTATTACATGATGACTAGTATACTTATGAGATCATAATTTTTAATTTCTACTAGGAGAACATTAATCAATCATAATTTTAATTTCTACTTGAAAACATTCAATCTACTAATCTAGTACGTACGTTGATATATTGATTTGCATCAAATTAAAGAGCAAACTATCATATGTATATTATCCACGGTGACTACTCCTCTACCCTTTCATAATTTGAGGGTATATGCCCTTCAACCAATGAGAACAAGCCACATAAGTAGATTTGTATGTGGTCCCCATAACTAATTATAACAAACTTATGATGACCACATACAAATGGTTTGTTCTCATTGGTTGAAGGGCATATACCCTCAAATTATGAAATGGCAAATTAGAATTTCCCATTATCCACTAACTAATTTACAATTGATTACGGGTTGTTAGCCTAATATTTCTCATCTAAGAGAATTTGTTTGAATGTTTTGTGTCTATCTCAATTCTAAAAGAATCTTAGCAATGTATATTAGATTTGAATCTACATCTATAATAAATTATATTATTGTATGTACAAGTTAGAGATCGAATCCAAAGACTTCGTTAAATATGAAATGTTGTGATCACTTAAATGAAAAATTGCTACAATTAATAGTCTTCCACACTTTCCGCCAAAGGTTGGAGCAATAGTATTAAATGATGAAGAGTGTAAATTATATGAAGAAAAAAAAATTAAGAGGAAAATTATATGAAATGTTGTGATCACTTAGACGAAAAATTGCAACAATTGGTAATCTTCCATACTTTCCACCAAAAGTTGAGCAATAATAGTATAGAATTTCCAAGGCTTGTCTTATATGGATTCTAACATTTATGTTAAGGAGATCTCTCTGAATGAGATTTTAAAATAAAAAATTATAATATTTTTAGAGCTTGCATTAGAAATATTTATGATACTTTGTAGGTCTTTTTCATCTTGGGCATTAATCCTCTTTTATAAAAAAAATAAATAATAACGGTATAAGATTTAAAATATTGCAATTAACCCCCCACTTATACAGTACAAGCATACTCCACTCACGTGGAGGTTGGTGGTCCAATACATTGAGTATATTGTTAATAAAGCTAGATTTTGGGATTATTATTAGTTCATGATTGTAAGGATCTTACAAAGGGGTTGGCTGTAGCAATTGTAATCATGATCTACATTAATTAAAGTTTCTATTGTAAAAAAGCTCATGAGTTTGTGGTCTAGCTAAACTAATTGGATCATAAAGTGACTTGGTTGAGGGATGTCCATCCTTCTGTTTATGTTTTCTAGCTGTAATGTTCCTCGTGTTTTAATTTGAATGAAGAAGTTGAATTTATAAAAAAAAGTGCAGCAAATATTTGAAGTTGTCATATGAATATAAAACATTTGATTAATTTATTTAATAGTATGTTGGGAAGAGATAATGTGTAACCATCGGAGCCTAGTTGCAAAGACTCCATTGGAGCAGTTGCCCTTTTGTCGAAAATGTGAAGACAATGTTCTCTTAGTCAAAACTATTGGAGCGATTATTACCTAGTTTGCAATGGACTTAAATTGTCTTTTGTAGAAAATAAATTACAAGTTCAAATGTGTTGATCAAGCTTCTCAAACGGCCATCTTCAACGAACCTTTTTTTTTTTGGTGTTACAACGAACCTATTTTATTTGCCAATAAATAAAGCATCACGGTTGAAAAGTATAATCAAGACTTACAAGACTTTGAAGCGCTGATACTCTGTCAAAATCAAAGCAATCTAAAACACTTAGAACTCTATCAAACTTGTATCTTATAATTTAAGGGTTCGTTAAGTCTTGAACCAACGTTGTATTTTGTAAACACCTCTGATAATATATCATGTGTTCATCTCAGATTTTCTTAGATTTATTTTAAATTAGTGGAAGTCCTAATGTCTGGGCTAGGAAGTATTAAGTCGGTGAACTTAAACAAGGAAGTCCTAAGCTAGTGTGCTTGGGCAAGGAAGTCTCAGACTAGTGTATTTGAGTATTTGTAATCTAGAGAGATTATAGTCAAATCTCTCGGAAGTGCAAGGGAATTAGACTACTCTTGATTGTGAGAGGAACCAATTTAAAAAAATTGTTATCTTTTCTCTCGTGTGTTTATTTATTCGCAGCAAAGAACTCTATTTTCTAAACATAAGAATTTTGAAAATGCCAACACAATTCAACGCTCTCCCCTCTCTTGTGTTTTTTCTCACCTTCATTGTGTACTTTTTTACGATGGATGCGGCCTCTTATAGGTCTTGCCCCTAAACATGTGTCAGGTGTCTGATGTACAATAATAGTTAAACACTTATATATTGTCAATGATCATAAAATATAAGATATGAATCACTAGATTAGAGATAGACTATAATGTTTGTGTGTACAAGACTCTTGGTTTAAATTTCAACATTGTCATTTCTTCTACATAATTTTAGTTCTAGTCATTTTAAGTTAACTTCAAACCGATAAAAAAATAGAAAACCTAAGAATTGAAGTTATTACATATAGAATTTATTCACAAACTCAACCACTATGTCATTTCAATTTTTGCAGTAAATTTAATCATTTATCAGAATATGTCACTTGTTTATGTTATTCCCAAATTACAATGATGATATTTTTACAAGCAATCATCGTTTGATTGTGTTTGTGTGAGTGCATTTGTTCCCTTTTAATTTTGATAGATGTCAAAAATATAATAGGAATAACACGGAATGGTTTAAGTATTATAGTACATTCTTAAACAGAAATCAAGATGAACCTGTGCATCTTGTAACAACTTTTGCAAAAAATCAGCTTATATCATTCCATTTATCACTACCCTATATATTAAACTCTAAAATCCCTACAATCATCACTAGCCAATTGAGTGTGAAAAATTTGTATGTGAGATAAGGTCCAAGTTTAGGATTAGGAAAATCTCTATTGTGGGTGAATTGTGATTGGAGATTCTCGAGAAAAACCATAGGGTTTCCTCTCCAATTGTGATTTGGTGGAGTTTCAATGCACAGCATTTCATTACCATTAGTTCAGCCAAAGCTCAAGGATTGAAGATAAGGTTCTTGCAATCAGGAAGCAAGTGGAGGACAGAATAATGATCTTGGGATTTGATCTTCAAGGTTTAAGATAAAAGGTTCAAGAGAATTGAAGATTGTTCATCACCAACAATGGTTGAAAAATGTGTTCTTAGCTATTGTGTGGTTTTGTAATTCTTAACTCTAAACATTGTTTTTTTGCAAATCATTTTGTTAAAAAGTTAATTATGAATGTCAAGTTAGTCTATATATATTAACATCAGTTTTTATACTATTAGTCAAAACTCAAAACACTACTTAAATGATCTATATGATAATTTGTAGCTTCATACTGGTAGGTTTTTTTTATCTCTTTTCTTAAGTATTAAGCTAACAGTGTCTTACAATAAGATTTAAATATATGACTTTAAAACTAGTTTCATGTTTAAGTAAAACGTGCTAACTTGCACACTAGAAATGATTTCTAAGTATAACCATAGGTGTGGAAAATAAAAATTAAACCATGCAAACAACTAATAGAAACGTCTATATATACTATAATTTGTTACTAATTTTCATTAAACTTGTACAAACACCACATTTTTATTTCACAAGGTATCATTTGTATGCAACTACATAAATTAATATCTTTGAAGATCTAAAACACATTTAAGAATTATCTTTCCTAAATGGTAAGAATTTTCAAACGCACGAGACAATGATTGAGCTCGTGACCATGTGATTAAGGCACGAGACAATGTAGCGTACAAACACCACATACAGACACAAACAAGCAACAACTAACTTGGAGTATAATGTCTTGAGAGTAATGTTTCAGACTTACCCTTCTGAATGACCGCAATCTTCATTGAACTTTCACCAGCTGTACATTGCTAACATCATCATTCATTGCAAGAAGGGAAGGGTTAGACTTTTTCCTGATGTGGCATAGAACTCAAATAAAGAACCATCCTGCAGTTTCCATTGAAAGCTCATTACAAGATAATTCTCCATCCCGGGTATAATCACAAACTTAGACATGTGCACCGAATACAGCATTGACGCTGACATGTCAACATTGATAATAATTTCATAAAGGAAAAAAAATGATGTAACCACATATGTCGGTGTCGTGTCAGAATTGGACACCAACACACGTTAGACACCAAACACATCTTGATGGTGAAATATACCCTGGCCAAGAAAGATGCAACGTTCAAGCATTATGGGAAGAATTTCTATCAAAGTTGATAACCAATCTAATTTGACCACGGCGGAGAATGCAATCCGGAGATATCTTATACAAACCCTGTCTAACCATTGTTCTGGAATTACACTACCACCAAAAGCATATTGCAAAGTCAATTGTCTATATTGATCAAGAAGCAGTAACTTCTGCAACAATTTAGTAGGATCCATTTTCAAGCCATAACAAATCTGATCATCCAGGTTCATTACAGTGAGCTCACACAACTATGTTCGGGTTTAGAAGAGAGAGTATCTTTGAAGTTGAAAGAATGGATCCATACTCAATTCAAGGTTTCAACCTTGAAGTCAACTACATTTCTCAGAAGGGCCCTTTCTTTGGATTCTAAGATCTGACAAATTCTGCACCTATGAGGACTTTGTGCCAAACAGATCCAAGAGTTTACCAAGATTTTCCATGAGGAATTAAAGCTGGACCTGAAACATACACAGATAAAACAATTGTAATTTATCAGAGACACTACACATCTCATTGGTTGATTTGTGCTTATCTACTGACACATCTCAAACTGTTTTCATTTAAGCTATAAGTTATTTTCATAAGCTATCCTAGAGACTTTATGTTAATAAGCTGAAAACAACTTATAGATATGTTATAAGTTGTTTTCATAAGTTCTCTAACAGTCTCACAAGTCACTGCAAGAAATGTGATTTTTGGCAACAACTTAAAAAGTTGTTCACTGGCAAAACAACCAAAGGTAATTTTGCCAGCGACTTGTAACAAAAAACGTTGTTGCCAAAAATCATATTTCTTATAGTGAGTGCTTATGTCAGTAGATAAGCTCAAATCAACCAATAACAGGCCCCGCAGTAATATTACGAAACTTGACACATAACATGAAGAACTATATCAAAAACTAATTATACTGATAAAAGTTTGATAATTAGAGCACCTGAATCAATTCTGTTTTCTGAATTCCCATAATCATCTTCAAGCACGTACAGAAGCTTCTTGTAAGTATGCCCATCTACAAGGTCCTTTTCTTGCAACTCCTGCAAAAACTTCATGGCCTCTTCAACTCTTCCTCGTCTACATATCTCATCCAATACAGTCCTATATGTAATAAATTCAACTGATCTTTGCTTTTCAGTCATCTCCCATAGAAAATTTACTGCCTCCTCAACTTCTCCGACGAGTGCCAAAGAACTGACAAGCGAATTATAAGTTTTACTATTCGGGACAAAACCTTTGGTCTTCATTTCATGATACAGTTCTTTGGCATTCTCTGTTCTACCTTTAGCACACAACCCATGAATCAAATAATCATAAGTTAAAGAATTGGGTTGGCAATCATAAACCACACCCATCTGATGAAATATCCTCAACGCATCGTTAACATGAAGAGAAAGCACATAACCTTTTATCATAGAATTTAACGAAAAAACATCAGGTTCGATCCCATCATTAACCATTTGCCTAAATAGACATCTCATATTTTCCACATACACAAGGTTTATGTCAGTATTGTATCCTCTACTCAAAAGTGCGCCAAAAAGAATATTATACGTTCTAATCGAAGGCCTAAAACTAAAATTCGGATTTCTACTACTCTTCATATGCTTAAACACAACAACAGCTCTAGTCAACCGCCGTGCCTCAGTGAAATAATATATGATCATATTAAACAACGCCTCAGAACCAATAGACGGAACCGCAAGCAATTGGTTCACACAACTATCTGATCATACAGTGAGCTCACACAACTATGTTCGGGTTTAGAAGAGAGAGTATCTTTGAAGTTGAAAGAATGGATCCATACTCAATTCAAGGTTTCAACCTTGAAGTCAACTACATTTCTCAGAAGGGCCCTTTCTTTGGATTCTAAGATCTGACAAATTCTGCACCTATGAGGACTTTGTGCCAAACAGATCCAAGAGTTTACCAAGATTTTCCATGAGGAATTAAAGCTGGACCTGAAACATACACAGATAAAACAATTGTAATTTATCAGAGACACTACACATCTCATTGGTTGATTTGTGCTTATCTACTGACACATCTCAAACTGTTTTCATTTAAGCTATAAGTTATTTTCATAAGCTATCCTAGAGACTTTATGTTAATAAGCTGAAAACAACTTATAGATATGTTATAAGTTGTTTTCATAAGTTCTCTAACAGTCTCACAAGTCACTGCAAGAAATGTGATTTTTGGCAACAACTTAAAAAGTTGTTCACTGGCAAAACAACCAAAGGTAATTTTGCCAGCGACTTGTAACAAAAAACGTTGTTGCCAAAAATCATATTTCTTATAGTGAGTGCTTATGTCAGTAGATAAGCTCAAATCAACCAATAACAGGCCCCGCAGTAATATTACGAAACTTGACACATAACATGAAGAACTATATCAAAAACTAATTATACTGATAAAAGTTTGATAATTAGAGCACCTGAATCAATTCTGTTTTCTGAATTCCCATAATCATCTTCAAGCACGTACAGAAGCTTCTTGTAAGTATGCCCATCTACAAGGTCCTTTTCTTGCAACTCCTGCAAAAACTTCATGGCCTCTTCAACTCTTCCTCGTCTACATATCTCATCCAATACAGTCCTATATGTAATAAATTCAACTGATCTTTGCTTTTCAGTCATCTCCCATAGAAAATTTACTGCCTCCTCAACTTCTCCGACGAGTGCCAAAGAACTGACAAGCGAATTATAAGTTTTACTATTCGGGACAAAACCTTTGGTCTTCATTTCATGATACAGTTCTTTGGCATTCTCTGTTCTACCTTTAGCACACAACCCATGAATCAAATAATCATAAGTTAAAGAATTGGGTTGGCAATCATAAACCACACCCATCTGATGAAATATCCTCAACGCATCGTTAACATGAAGAGAAAGCACATAACCTTTTATCATAGAATTTAACGAAAAAACATCAGGTTCGATCCCATCATTAACCATTTGCCTAAATAGACATCTCATATTTTCCACATACACAAGGTTTATGTCAGTATTGTATCCTCTACTCAAAAGTGCGCCAAAAAGAATATTATACGTTCTAATCGAAGGCCTAAAACTAAAATTCGGATTTCTACTACTCTTCATATGCTTAAACACAACAACAGCTCTAGTCAACCGCCGTGCCTCAGTGAAATAATATATGATCATATTAAACAACGCCTCAGAACCAATAGACGGAACCGCAAGCAATTGGTTCACAATATCATCCATTTCTTGGTACATTTTCGCATCACCAAGCTTCTTTACGGTAACATGAAAAGTCAACACATTGTGTCGAAACCTAGGCTGGTGAGACGCCCAATGAAAAAGTTCTAAACAAACTAACGGGTCGCGTTGATTAGCAATAACATTGGATAATTCTTCGGGAGTAAACCTCGGGAGAAGTTGAGACTGTGCAAATTGAAACTTTGCTTGGTCAAGAATAGGTTTGTTAGCTTTCAAAAAGCGATTTCGAGCTCTTCTTCTGTAAGACCTTGAAGGAGCTTTAGTCGAATAATAATGAGAATGAGAATTTAAGCTGATAAGTGGAATGAAAACAGAAAATTGAGAATTTTCCCGAAATAGCTTAGGAAATTCCTTCTGAAAACAGTTTTGGCTACAATGTTTCAAGCAAATTCTACCAAAAGATAACATTTTTGTGTAGTGAACAATGAAAATGGTTCTTCTTGTTCCTGAGTCACAACCTATGTAAAAATAACCTAAATTAAATCGAAATTTAAGGTAGAAAAAACAATAAGAAGTGACAAGGGTACATTAACATTGAAAATTGAAGTTCCTACAGCTACCTCATAAAAGGATCACTCGCTCGATCAGAACAAGATACCAGATTTGAGGGAATCTGCAGCAATTGGAAGAACCCGTGTAGAAACAGAAACAAGTATTCGGTGCTCAACAAGTGACGGGCGAGAACGACGGCGACGTTGAATGTGGTTGCACGGCGAGGTTATGGGAGAAGCAACATCACGCACACTGAACGTAGTGATCCCAGACCGCTTCACACAAGAAGGAAAACCCAGGAGGAGAGTAATATGCAGGGTAGACTGTGATATGTGATAATGGAGTATTTTGTTATTACTAATTACTACCCCCCTCCAGCCTTTTTATAAGCAAAATTTACTTTTTAGGTTCATTGAAAAAGTAATGTATCTAGTCTTAAATATAGACTAGATGCATTACTTCTCCAATGAACCTAAAAAACAACTTTTGCTCATAAAAAAGGCCTGAGGGAGTAATAATTATGCTAATTTAAAACAAAAAAAAATAAAAATAAATAAACAATAGGCTAATTGTTATGAATAATTACATTAGTGCCTTATAGTGCTTTAGTGGATGTCCATTTGATCTTCCACTTCCTTATAACTCTCATTAGTAAGTGGAACCTTTAATATCTTTGATCATTCATTTGCTTACTTCTATCCTATAAATATGACTCTTATTGTATTGTACAAACACACATGTGAAGAGATTAATACAAAGTTTTTATCTTCTCCATCTCTATACTCTAACAATCTTAGTTTATTTCTAACACTAAATTTATTTTATCAAGAAAAAATATAATATTTTATTTTCAATTTAATTTAATAAAAAATTATGTGTATGTGTTAAAGTCTATTTCGGTCATTTACATGCTCTAAAGCAATTTCAATTCTACAAACTCAATTCTATCAAAATCAATTCTAGTCACCGTCAAATCAAACACATGCTTAAGCGTTTACAACCCCTTCACCATGATTTTCTATTTTTCAACGTGTTTGGGTCTTTTTCTAAAATCGATTCAATCTTTCAAAAGCAATTCTAGAAGAAGGTAGGATTTGGAGCTTTTGTTGTTTACAAAAATAAAAATCTCATTGGATTTTTTAATTAATGGGTTGGGCTTAAGTTTTTTTTCATTGATATTATTTTCTCAGTGTGTTGTTTTTTACGATTGACTAAAATTTATTAATTTGTTTTGATAGAAATTTATTAATTTATCGTAAATATAATTAAAACCAACAATTTTGATTTAAAATATCCAAACAATATAATTTGGTAAGAATCACTTTTACGTAAATGTATTCAAACATAAATTAATTCTATTAAACTCACTTTTATCAAAATCAATTATGTCAAACTCAATTCTATCAAACTCAATTATCTTCGTCGCAGAACCAAACACATTTTAAAATAGTTTTTTGGCTCTTAACTTTTCAAATGAGGTGTCCCCTCAAAAAGCGATTCATGTTGAAGCCGATAATTGTAGCTGATAATTGGTTAGGTTTGTTTGGTTGTTCTTGGTTGATTTCGAACTCTCAAATCACGTGGTTTGATTATGGTTTTTCAAAGGCGTTGTTGGTAACGAGAATGAGGATTCCCCAATTTTTTTTCATGGTATTTTTTTAAGAATTAAATATCTTTTTAATCCTTATAGTTTACGATATAGTTAAGAATTTCTATTATATGCTATGAAGTATGTGTAATCCGTTTTAGTGAGAGTATCGGTATCGGAATATGTATTGGGTACCGGTACGCGTATTGTGCTTTTTTTTATAAAGTAGTCTAGTGACTAGAAATTTCACTCTTAAGGTGGATAAGCAGGATGATCGGAGTTCAAATTTCAGCCCCCTGTATATATAATGGAATGTCTATCAATTGAGGTAAGCTCACACAGTACTCTTTGGCTACGCACCAATGGCGTATCTTTTTTTTTTACAATGGGTACACGCGTGGTACACGAATCCAAAAATATGCAAAAAAAAATCATTGAAAAATGAATAGGCTCAATCTAAAGAGAGTTGAGGGTTTAGTTTTTATTCATACAAATCTTCATTTGCTCTCGAGAAATAGTAATATTTATAATGAAGAAGTAACAAAAATGTATGATATCGATAGAGATAAATGAAATCTATATATATTCAAGCTCTATATTAGCCTTTTTGTTTAGCACTTCATGATTCTATTTGTGATTTGTCTGATATGATTTGCTATAGACTAATAAAAACTTATACATTTTAAAATAAATTAATTCAAAAAATTGTTCAATTGTATTTTTTTGCAAAATTTGGTCTTAAAAACTGGTTTTTAAAAGAGAAATATCTAGTTATTAATCCAGTTATAAAAATAACCGATTTAAAATTGGATTTTAAAAAATAACCACTTTTAAACTGGTTTTGTAATACTAATCAGTTATGTATCTGTATCCAAATTTATAACTAATTATATAACCGATTTATAAAAAAAATATGATTATGATTATGTATTTAAATTCATTTAAGTAATTTTGGTCTAAATATGATTTGATTTGTCAAAAAATTGACTATGCACACCCCACCTAAACCCATTAGCCTTTGTTTTGGGGAAGAAAAGCACAATAGCTAATGACCATTGTCAATGAGTCCAAACACTATTATACTTAATAAATAGATCAACAAAACGAGATTATCATAAGCAAAATTAAACATTATAAAATTTGCTTATGGTAATTTCATTTTAAGCATTGTTTTGGAAAGAGCTTGACACATATGTAAACTTTTATTTTGATAAGTTCGTATTTATATATTGTTAAGATAGGATTAAGATTTTTGTCAAAAAAAAAAAGATAGGATTAAGATTTAGATAAGATTAAAACAAGATTACTATAAAATTATATAAAAATATAGTCAATGATTTAGTAAACAAAAAAAAGTGTAGTCAAAGATATTTTTATTTAATTTTTTATTCCTTTTGTAAATACAAAGCATTAATTACAACACAATAATTCACATATAAATGCAGCAATGACCGATAATTTTATAGTGCACTCATTAAACATATAAACTTTCTTGTAAGGAACATATTATATCAAAAAGATGAAGACTTCAAGAAATTCTTCTCTAACAATAGCATTCTTGTTGGCATTATTTTTAATCATTGCATCAGGTCTAAAACCAATTTTTTATTTGAGTTTTTTTTAATTTGTTTATTTCACTTTGTATGTCACATATAAACTCGTTCGTGTTTTTTATACCATGTTGTTCTTATTTTTATGCATCATTTGTGTGTATAGATATGCATATGGGATCACAAGCCATGAAAGTGACTGGGGTGTTGAAACCAGATTGCTATTCAGATGCTGACTGTAAAAAACGTTGTTCACCACTTTATGGAGCATGTGTTGGAGGCGAATGCAATTGTATACACCTTACACCAACCTCTACTAGTACTAGTAAAATCCCCTCGGTTAGAGACTGAGAAATGAATTATTGTGATATGTTCATAATGTTTGGATGTGAAAAATAAATAAAATAATTAGAAAGGGTCATTGTATTTTATATTCAAATTCAAATCTTAT
This sequence comes from Trifolium fragiferum, assembly GCA_954870985.1. Taxonomy (NCBI): domain Eukaryota; kingdom Viridiplantae; phylum Streptophyta; class Magnoliopsida; order Fabales; family Fabaceae; genus Trifolium; species Trifolium fragiferum. The sequence goes on from OX940790.1 coordinate 50,163,309, forward strand.
ATAAAACAAGATGAAGTAATTGAATTATCTTAATTTGAACTAGAACAGTCAATTTTATTTTTCAAAATATCCACACACAAAAAAAAAAAAAGACAATTTGGTACAACAAAATATCCAAATCTAATGGTTGAATGAGTAATCATAAATTTTAGAGGATTAAGAATTCTAAGCAATTCAAAATAGCTCAATTGAATTACTTTTATTTTTAAATGTGTGCGTTTGAGTAGAGTATAATAGAAAATTTCATTGTTAATATTTTTGGGCCAATTTTATTATTTTGAAAGTTGTGGTCAAATTTAAAAATTGAAAAATAGGTATCAATTTTAATAAATTTAAAGGAGTCATTTGAAAATCTGTAGGTGTCAATTTGCAATTTTTTAAAAAGTGTCTATTTGAAAATTTTAAAACATAAGAAAGGAAGACATTTCAATTTTCTATTTTTTTTATGTCATATAATTTGTTGGAATGAACAACTTGAAAGTATACAAGAATGAAGCTTTTGAGGTATGAGTAAGGGATGACAATTTACTGGGTACCCACAAAAAATATTCATAATGGATAGGGTAAAAATTCGCATTTTGGGTATGAGCATGAGTATGGATAATTACCCACAAAATTAAGCGGGTATGGGTGCAGGTACGGGTACCTTAGTACCCACCCATATAGTATATATTTATTTATTTATAAGTATATTATTATATAATAATATAGATAATTACTTTTAAAAAATACAACATTATTATATTATTACACATTTTGAATAAAATAAATGTTTATTTATAACATAATGTAAATATGTCAATAGATAAATGAACTTTAGGATAATTTTACTAATACTTTTGTTTATAATTTTCATGAATCAACATTAAAATATTTGAATATTTTAAATTCTATTAAAATGATATGATAATTTATAATTGATCAATTTATTTTTAATAAAAATGCGGGTAACGGGTATGAGTACTTATAAATTGTCACCCACGTGGATATGAAAATGGATACAGGTATTTTTTCAAACTGTGGATATGGGATGAGGACTATAGTACGCTGCTCATACCTACTCATTACCATCCCTAGTATGAGATCAAAATAGTACTTGTGTTTTGGTATAATTTATGGATTTTTTTTTCTCCATTGTTTGCTCTTTGCTTTCACTTTTTTTTTTTTTTTTCCGTTGGTTAAGTAGCAAATGCATGAAAACGTAAAATTTGAGAAAACATAGTTTGTTATGTAAAGTGCTAATTCAATTCACATTAGTAATGTTGTTATTTACTTTTGCATAAATCCCAACTCTCTTCTTTTTCTTCTTCTTCTTCTTCTTATTTTTTCCCTTTTTAAACAAAAAAAAAATGTGAATACACAATTACTTTTTCATATTTTATTTTTAAAAATTATATATATATATATATGACGACCAACTTCTTCACATATAAGATTATTTTTCATTTGATTAACACAAACATTATTATTATTATTACTAGACTACTGCTCGTGCGATGCACGGATTATGTAGAATATTATATGTATAATTTAATTTTTTATAGTAAAAAAATGGAAATAAAATATTTAGAAAAATATAGATAAATTGGAACTGAAATTATGCAGTACATGTAGAACAACAATGAATAATTAAAATCATAAAAATAATGATAAAATTACATAAAAAACATATAAAGTGGCCTTTATAATAATTCATCATTAAATAACTACCGAACATTATGGAACACGTCATCTTTGTAAACCACATTTTTAGTTGTATTTGAATCTTCACATTCGTCGTCGGTATTATTACCTTTAACTCTTATCTTGGTGTAACCCTTGATAATGCAACATATAATTCTCAAGCTTCAACCCGTAACTGTTGACAAAACATCTAGATAAAAAGATAAATTTGTGAAAATATAAGGTGAAATAAAATCAATAAAATTATGGTCAATCAATGATTTAAAAAGATAAATTTGTTTAAAAACTGAAAAATTGAGTAAGAATAAAACAGAAGTTGTTTCACACTCTCTATCTTATGGCTGAGTTCAATAAATTGAATAAAACATTCTATTTAACTTCAAAACTATCTAATATTCTATATTGGTTTCAACAACCATGCTTAATGTCTGCAATCAAAGAATTCATGTATCAACGAATATTTATGGACTAAAATATACTAAGATTAAACTGATAAATAAGAACAAAACACAACAAATTATATTAGATACATTCAAACATTTTTCCTCTCAAATAAGAAGAAACGTGTTAACTTTTATATTTCTCAAGAAAAAAATATCCAAAATTTTTATAAATCTTAAATTTTGACAATGAAATTAAATTGAAAATATGAAAGCTACAATAGAAAAAACATGAAATAATAACCAAATTGATACATAACAGAAAAGAAAAAAAAAACAGAATTCAAACACCTAAAAATATTCATAGAGTGCATACCTTTATATAACCCCAAAGCAAAACTTGCATCCAATAGAAAATATATGAAACTTAAGAAAAATAAAACCAAATTTTTTTCTTAAATGGAAGAATTAAAATTAATATGAAACACTACAAACAACAACAAAAAAGAAGAAGATGGAATCCATACCTAGTGAAATAAAAATTAAATTAAAAAAGAATAGAGAATTAATATAGAACACTACAAACTATAATCAGAATTTAAACACCTAAAATATTTATAGCAATCTATACCTTTATAGAACCCCGAAGTCAAATCTGCATCAAATAAAAAAAATTTAAATATGTGAGAAAAGTGAAAAAAGATGCATAATTTAGGCTATAATTAATATGAAAGATACATTCTTTGGAATGTGAAAGATAACTTTTGGGAGAAAGCAATAAGAGGGTTTCTATTTATAGTAAAAGACGCATAATTTAAGACTATAAATAAAATAGATTTCACAGAGTATATCCAATTATCAAATGAAAGCATATAATTAGGGATTAGTAGGTAACAAAATTAGGGATTAGTAGATAACAAAATTAGACATTGGTGTAAAATTATTTTATATACACATCCAATCATATATTGACACATCGTGTATTGTGTTTGTAAACATATGACGTGTCATATTCATTAATTGATGTGGCAACATAGTATTCAAGTTTTTATCGTAGCCGTTGATATAATATTTTTTTCACGTATCAAAATATAGACCATTCATGTTAGGGTTAAGATTTAGGGTGCCTCTAGTTACTCTCGTTTTATTATACTAGACGCCGACCCGTGCTATCGCACGGGTTCCATGAGCTATCATATATAATATTAAATATATTATAATAATTTTTAAAAATATTAAAAAAAATGAATTTAAAATATAGTGATGTATCCTCTCCTTTTTCATCGGTTATCAATATTTATGTCTTTCCTAAAAGTTACTCTTGACATTGCAACATATAATTACCCATGAGAGAAAATTGATTGTGGAAGATATATTCAAATCTTTTTCCTCTCAAATTAAAAGAAACGTGGTAGCTTTTGATATAGAACACAACAAAAAAAAAATAATTCAAACACCTAAAAATTAAATATCTATAGGAATGCATACCTTTATAGAATTTCAAAGCAAAACCGCTGCAATCATCAAATTCTTGGACAAAATATAATAAGATTAAAGTAATAAATAAGACTAAAACACAACGAATTGTAGTATATACATTCAATTTTTTTTTCCTCTCAAATCAGAAGAAACGTGTTAGGTTTTATATTCCTTAAGGAAAAAGATATCAAAAAACTTATAAATCTAAATTTTGATCTTGAAATTATATTGAAAATATGAAGCAACAATAGAACAAACATAAAATAACAACCAAATTGATATAAAACACAACAAACAAACAAAAAAACCATAATTCAAACAACTAAAAATATCCAAAGAATACATACCTTTATAGAACCCGAAAGCAAAACCGCTGCAATTAAACAACAAAGTTGATATGGAACGCAAAAAACAACAAAAAAATAATCAGAATTCAAACACACATTTATAGAATCCGAAAGCAAAACCGCTGCAATCAAACAACAAAATTGATATGGAACACAACAAAAAAATAATCAGAAATCAAACACCTAAAAATATTCATAGTAATGCATACCTTTATAGAATTCGAAAGTAAAACCGCTGCAATCAATGAATTCATGAACAAAATATATTAAGATTAAACTGACAAATAAAAATAAAACACAACAAATTATATTTCTTAAAGGAAAAATTAAAAGAAACATGTTAGCTTTTATATTCCTTAAGGGCCCGTTTGATGCACAGGATAGTGAGACAGGATATGATAAAATTATCCTATCCTACTTCAATCCATTGTTTGGTGCACTAATAGGAAATGATAAATTAAACCTAGTCCTATCATATCCTATTGCTCATTTGTTATTTTAATCCTTAATTTTTGGTGGGTTAGCAACAGGGTAGTGAGGCACCTTCTTCGATTCTCGCTGCCAGCAACTTTATACATTTATATGTGGAATTTGTCTTTTATGCTATACACATTATTTTCGTAACATTTTAAAACCTTTTTTTAATATTCTTGTAAGTTATTTTACAGTCATTTTAAAACCTTTTGCTATACACATTATCGATATAAGTTATTTTACACTCTTTCCTGTAAGTTATTCCTGTAATTTTTTTTTGTTGATATTTTTTTTTTCAAACTTCAATCTCTCTGTATGTTATTTTGCACTCTTTTTTTTTTTTGGAAAAAGTCTTTTTTCTAGTTTGATTTTTGTTCGAAATTGTCTAATACTTTCATTACATATTTTATTTAATGCTAATTAAAAAAATTAAAACTATTTTATTATAAAAAAATGCATTTATTTTACAAGAATAATTTTTGTATTTAAATATAACATGTGTCTTATTATCATGTTAATATAAAATACATTTATTTCTTCATGATAAATTAATGTTATCATGTGTCTTATCATATGTGCACCAAACACTGAAACACATGACATGATATGTGTTTACCCTGTTACTATCATATCCTATCATTATCCAATTTTTTATCATATCCTACTCCTATCATATCATGTGCATCAAACGGACCCTAAAGGAAAAAGATATCCAAAAAATTATAGTAGAAAAATTATATACAATTGCACTCAAAGTTTAAAGTTTAACCCATAATGGTGGAGAAGAAAAAGTTCAAAGTCGAGTTTCTATTTGTGGTAAAAGATGCTTAATTTAAGGCTATAATTAATGGTTTTGTATTGTGAATAGAATAGACTCCAACGTCCAATCATATATTGACACATCATGTATTGTTGTTATATCCAATCATATATTGACACATATTATGTTTTTAAACACATGACATGTCATATTCATTAATTGACGTGACAACATATAATTGGATTAAAATTAATTGACGTGTCAACATATAACTGGATTAAAATTAGGGTTAGGATTAAGTGTACCTTTAGTTACTTTCGTTTTATTATATTAAATATTAAAGATTAAAGATTAGGCTTAAATATATTTTTGGTCCCTGCAATTATACATTATTTTGAAAAGAGCTCCTGTATATATATATATATATATATATATATATATATATATATATATATATATATATATATATATATAGTCCCTTGCAATATCTTAAAATTTTTAAAATAGCCCCTAACCTGAATTGTTTGATGACATGTCACCTGAATTATGACGTGGCAGACGCTGAGTATGATTTAGAGCTGATATGGTCAATTTTTAAAACACGTGGATTATCCGGATTATGAACTATTTTAAAAGTTTTGAGATATTGCAGGGACTAAAATTAAATTTTATTTTTTTTACAGAGCTTTTTTCAAAATAATGCATAATTACAGTTACCAAAATGATATTTAAAAATTGATCACGTCAGCTCTAAATCCTGCTCAGTGTCAGCCACGTCATAATCCAAGTGACATCTCATCAAGAAATCAATGTCACAGACTATTTTAAAAGTTTTGCGATATTGCAGGGACTAAAATCGTTTTTTTTTTTCATGTGCTATTTTGAAAACAAAACATAATTACAGGGACCAAAAATATATTTAAGTTTTATTATTATTAAGCTTAAATGCATTTTATTTAAAATGAAAAATATGTTTCAAAATTAAAAAACTATTTATAAAATAAAAAGTACTTGTTTCAAAAAAATGTATTTTGCTCAAAAAAAAAAGTATTAAAATATTTTTAGTAAAAGGTTTGATAAAATTGTTTAAAAATAATAGTTTATAAAATTTTAAAAGTAATTTAAAAAAATAGTTCATAAAAAAATCATTGATCTCTAATTTACATATATTAGACTAAAAAAATAGTAAAGTAGTACTAGTCAAAATAAAATACAAAATAGTCTTGAACAAATAAATAAAAAATAGTAAAATGTCTGTTTTTATTTTATTAGTAATTAATTTTTTTTTATTTTTTTTAGAAAACGTGTTTTTGCTGCACCTGGGTGAGGCTGAGCACACCGAAACCCAACCCGGACGTGTTGCCGTAAACTTAACCGTAATGAATAATCGTGGATAGGTCCGAACTTTGTAAGTGGAGCGAGATTGGTTCTGAGTTTTTTTGGGTCTCTTTGGTCAAAAACAACAACAACCATAACACACGCAATCCACCCACCCCCTTCAATAACTCTTTCTCTGCCGTGATTCCAAACCCTAATCATCGCCACCACCGTCTCTTCTCCTCCCTTCTCTATCTATGGTATTACTATCTCTCAATTCGATTCATTTTACTTTGATCTCTTAATTTTCTGTTACTTAATTCGATTAATTTTCATTTTGATTTGATCAGAACGGTGCCACCACCATGCGTTTAGCTTTGCTCTAGATTTTTCTTGATTCAGTTTCTGCTCAATTATTAGGTTTGAGAATATGGATTTGGTAGCTGGTGTTAAGGTATATGATTTGATTTTGTGCTTATGTTTATTTATTTATGCTTCAATTTCATCATCATGTAATATTTTTGCTTTTTGCTTTTATGATTATGAATTCGTTGGTTTTGGTTGATTTTGCATGTGGCGTTGTAATTTAAGTTTACTCAATGTTGATTTATAAAATGAGTACTATGCGATGTTTAGAGGTTAATTAGCACTTAAATTCTTTGTTTTTGAAGTTGAATTTAGATATAAAGCGGAGTTTTTTTTTTTTTTTTTTTTTTGGTGTGGTGAAATTTGGAAAACTATGTAGATTTTTTATTGGTTTGGCAAGTGTGATTTAGTTTTAGTTAACGCGGAAGCATTGTATTAAGGTGGTTCAGTGTGTGTGTTTATCTTTTGATTGTTTTAAATAAATCACTGTTTTTACATTAATTATAGTTGGATGATTTTTAAGTTTGTTTTATTATGATGTTAGTAAAGAATCGAAATGAAATATAAATTAATAGTTAGTGTGTATTTGCACATGAATTTTAGTTGCATTACTTCTGCAAACTGTTGCTTATGGGACTTCTTGCTCTTAATCTTGTGAATGTTAGTTTTTATGTTAGCGTTGGGTTTTTATGCACTGATATATTAATAATTGTGTATGATATTGTGCGCCTGATATCTCTTATAGGAAAAATTGACATATTTCCGTATAAAAGAGCTCAAAGATGTGCTGACTCACTTAGGACTTTCAAAGCAGGGAAAGAAGCAGGTGAGACAATTAAACTACTACCAAATCTGCCATTGTTGTTTGTTTGCCCTTTTCTACAAAACTTGAATGCTAGTAACTTCAGTTTGAAGTTCATGTGTTATTTCCTTTCTAATCCTGAAATTAATATGCTGTCCTGGAGTTTTAATATGATGTCTTGGAGTTTTTGGATGATATGGTAATGCCAGTGCTTTGTCTTCTGTAGGACCTCGTCGATAGGATATTGTCCATTATCTCAGATGAACAAGGTAAACTTATTATGCCCAGATTCAACCTCCGTGGTCTAATTCTATCTTTATGCTGTTCTACTTTGGGTTGTGATAATAATAACTATGCATTGGAAGTTTCATCGATAAATGCATATGGAAATGTAGATGTTATGGAACATTTACTAAATTGGCTATATTTGCAATGTTTTATACGTCTCTTCCAATATCCCTTTGAAATTAGCAATTATAGTTATAGTTATTGTGGTAATTGTCTTCGGTTCAATTTTGATGGAATCTTAGGCTAAGGCCCTTGTGCATCTAGTTAGTTTTGTGATTTTATCATGTGGGATCGGTTTCCTTGTGTTCCTTCATCCTTTGTCCTGTAAACTAAGAAATCTGTTGCTTTTGTCCCAGTATCCAAAATGTGGGCTAAGAAGAATGCTGTTGGGAAAGAACAGGTGGCAAAATTAGTGGATGACACATATAGGTCAGTTTTACCACCTAGCTGCAATTGGTGGTGACATTTTCTTGCTTCAAGTATTAACAGAAATGATGTGGTACTTTGCTATCAGATCCGGTTTGGGTTGATTATACTGCTTTTGGCGTTGTTATTTTTTAATGGAGTTTTTGTATTTTGCTTTTACCCAGGAAAATGCAGATATCAGGGGCCACTGATCTAGCATCAAAGGGTCAGGCTGTGTCAGATAGTAGTAATGTGAAGGTTAAAGCTGAAGTTGAGGAGTCCTTTCAAATTCAATCAGCTACAAAGATTCGCTGTCTCTGTGGAAGTACATTGGAAACAGAGGATTTGATCAAGGTGAAACATTCAATATGTTTCTTTGTTCTCTAGGGTTCATAAAATTCTCTACAACTGTACATGCATTTATTTCTTTATTGATAATTAATGAAAGAGAGAAAGTAAGAAGACTTGAGAAGCATATGCATAAATCATGTGTTTCAACTACACATGAGGTTTCATTATATAGGCTAAGCAACCAAATCAATATACAATCTACACATTAATTACAATAGAATATGCTAGAACATAAGAGAATATGATATTCCTATATTCACAGAAACACTGTTTAATTTAAATATCAACAATAGTCATCTAACTTCATGTACATTTTTTTTGTGATCACACAATTTTCCTTAAAACAATAACTTTGGGACTTCAATTTTTCTCATCTTATTGCAGTGTGATGATGCAAAATGTCAAGTGTGGCAACACATAAGTTGCGTTATTATTCCGGAGAAACCTATGGAAGGCATTCCACCAGTTCCTGATAAATTTTATTGTGAACTATGTCGACTCAGTCGTGCAGACCCGTATGTCATGTTCCCTTTTTATTTTAGCTAATAGCTATATTATGCAGTGAGTGATAATGGTTTGTTTGGATATTTTTTTTTTCTTCATGGATTAGTGCTAATTTTTTAATTTTGAATAAGGATTTTACTGAAACCATTTTAGTGAGATTGTGAGTGTAGTATTCTCAGTTGGTGTAGTGAACCGGTCTTTGTCGTTGTGACTTGTGACATGATACCAAATACAAAGTTGCATTGTTATAATTTTATTATTGATACGATGCTATTGTTTCCCTTATGTGACCCATTAATAGTCGTAGAGTTGGTGAATATGTTTATGCTTATTCTTCTACAATAACACTTATAATCTTAATCTGCTAATTATGTCTACAGATACTGATTTTGGTAAATTTCTGGCTCATGAAGTTGGTTTTGAATTATATATTATTACCTTTTTTTTGTTTAAAAATTCAATTATTTTGTTCTGTTGTATTCGTAGGGCCTATTTGGTTTGCAGCTTTCAATTTTCATTTCTTATTTTCATGTTTTATTACAAAAATTGCACTTTTTTCACCTCTATTTCTTGTTTTCAACTGTGTCTGGGAAACAATAAAAACAATTTCCTGTGATTATTTTATCAAGGTTCTCTGTCCCTTATATTATTTAGCATTCTTTACTTTGATGTCACTAATTTTGTATTTTCTTCTGTTCTCTTTTTCTCTCTTATAGGTTTTGGGTTTCAGTATCTCATCCTTTGTTACCTGTAAAGTTGACCACAACCAGTATTCCAACTGATGGGTGAGTACATCCTGTGGATTTATTGAAAATCAGACATAGTTGGTGCAATTGTGTTCACTTGTTTTGTAGTAAAATAAATGTCTTGTTTACTATATAGTTTGATTCTGGCTTGAGTATTAGATTTTGGGGGTTGGGGGATTGCTAATAATCACTGAGCATGAGTGCAAGTTCCTAACTATGCTTGATTGTAAACTTTTGATTACTTTTGTTAGGTGTTGTGCAAAAAGGTATTTAATGCTATTTTCAGAGACTGTAATGGTATTTCCATTTTCAGAGACTTATGTTTTGTTGATTGAAATTCTATGGTGATTCAATTTGCTTTTTTGAGGTGGAATTACCTCTGGACAGTATACTTTCAACAAGTGAATTTTTTTCTCCTTTCTTTCAGATTTCCATGCTATCTTAAATATTTAATCAATGGGACTAGGCTAGTAAACTTCGTTGTCTTTCCAAGACAAACAAATGACCCTATGTGAACAATTGTCTGTGTCTATTATTACTGCCTAGTTTTGAATGCAGTTTTCTGCTTGGTTGGCCTAAGCCATATTCCTGTTTAAATTGTTCAGTACCAATCCAGTGCAGTGTGCGGAGAGAACATTTCAACTTACAAGAGCAGACAGGGACATGGTATCAAAGCAAGAATTTGATGTTGAGGTTGGTTTGGATTTTCATGCTGGTAGGTAATTCATATCTTTCTTGTTTTGCTTGCTTATTTTGAAAAATGATGTGTAGGCTTGGTGTATGCTTCTGAACGATAAGGTTCCATTCAGGATGCAATGGCCACAGTATACAGACCTAGCAATCAATGGTATGTTAATATTTGTCAATATCTCCTTTGCTGATTTTCTGTATCATGTTGTAGTTTTAGTTTTAACTTTCTTTGCATTTGATTTGATGCAATAAAAGACCAAATATTTTCTTGTGATTGTGTTGGAATTTTTCTCATTAATAACTTTGACTATATAGGTCTTCCTGTTCGAACAACTAACAGACCCGGTTCACAATTGCTTGGGGCTAATGGCCGTGATGATGGTCCAATTGTGAGTGGTCATTTATTATGAAGTGTATATAAACATTCTTAAGTACAGATCCATTCACTATTTAAGTTTTTTTTATTATATTTTATTTAACTTATTCTATTTTTCCTTTGTCAGATCACGCCGCATACAAAAGATGGAATTAATAAGATTTCATTAACAGTATGCGATCCTCGCATTTTTTGTTTAGGTGTTCGCATTGTTAGAAGGCGCAGTTTGCAACAGGTAGATATTATTCTAAGCTTGATTTCTGAGAAAGCTATTATGAATGACTTTTGATTCCTTTAATCAAGCCTTGTGGTACTGAACACCAAGTTTGATGTTAAGTATTTCCCTGTACAATGTCAGCCCCAAAGCTCCTGATATTGATCCATGTTGGCGGTTTCTTTGAATTTAAAATAAATTTTAAAAACTTACAATGCTTTTGTGGATGTGGTTATTCTCTTGTCAATTTTGAAAAACATCTGACCGTCGAAAAGCACAAATGTGTATGGACCGCGAGTGTTGCTTCTACTCCAAAATTAAAATACCTGGTTTTTGTTTTGTTGTGGTTGTATTTTGGTCACCATTTGGGTTTAAGGAGTCCTTATAAAGCTCTGGACAATTCTAGCCTCTTAAACTAGATTTTGGGGTTGAGTTAGGCCTAAAGCCCAATGTCTAAGTTTGAATCGGAATCTATCCTAGATCTATTGGGTTAGTTATTTCACCTGCCTTTTTCCAAGTTCTCAATGTCTAGCCTTGGATGTGAGGTGGTGTATTAAGATACCACATTGACTAAAGATATGGCTGAAGTTGTCCTCATAAGGTTTGGTCGATCCTTGTCTCCCCTAAGATTTTGGGTTTGAGATGGGCCTAAAATCCAAATTTAAGACATAACACTTAAACTTATGTTTTTTTCACATAATAGCTGTTGTAAATATTTTTAAATACAACTGCTTCCTTTGCATGACTGTCACACATTTGTCATTAAATAGTTGAGTGTCTGTTATCTAGATCCTAAACCTAATTCCGAAGGAGCCTGACGGTGAGCCTTTTGAAGATGCTCTTGCACGCGTCTGTCGTTGTGTTGGGGGTGGAAATGCAGCTGACAATGCTGACAGTGACAGTGATTTGGAAGTGGTATCAGATACTTTCAGCATTAACCTTCGTTGTCCGGTAAGGCTTCTGTGTCTAGGATCAAGTTTGTAATACATGGAATCCTACTAATAAGTCTTCTATTACCATTTGTAGATGAGTGGTTCAAGAATGAAGATTGCTGGAAGATTCAAACCTTGCATTCACATGGGTTGTTTTGATCTTGAAGTTTTCGTGGAAATGAATCAACGGTCAAGAAAGGTAAGACTGTAACGAAAGACACATGATTTGTCTGATTCCCTCCATTGTGATTTTTGTCTGATGAAGAATTGAATTGTTTCTGCAGTGGCAATGTCCTATTTGTCTCAAAAACTATGCATTGGAGAATATCATCATTGACCCTTATTTCAATCGCATCACTTCTAGGGTAATTTCTTAATAAACAATTTCTATGTTCAGAATTCTTAAATTTGAAAAGTTGTATTAATTATTAAAAAACTATGTTTATGAAGAATTGAATTGTTTCTTAATACACGGACCCTTATTTCTGTCTTAAATTTGAAGAATACGAGATGTCATTTGTTTGGTTTTTTGGTACAGATGATTCATTGCGGTGAAGATGTTACAGAGGTTGAGGTGAAGCCTGATGGCTCTTGGCGTGTTAAGGCAAAAAGTGAAAATGAACGTTTCGATTTAGGGATTCTTGGACAATGGCACTCTCCTGATGGATCCCTCTGTGCTTCTACTGATGGAGATATCAAAAGAGTAGAAACACTGAAGCAAGTAAAACAGGAAGGTTTTTCAGACGGACCTGCTGGTTTAAAACTTGGCATTAGGAAGAATCGCAATGGAATTTGGGAAGTCAGTAAGCCCGAGGACACAAACACCTCTTCTGGTCATAGATTAAAAGAGGTTTTTGGAAACCCTGAACATGTTGTTATTCCAATGAGCAGCAGTGGCACCGGAAGTGGTCGGGATGGTGATGATCCCAGTGTCAACCAGGGTGGTGGTGGGCATGTTGATTATTCTACTACCAATGGAATTGAGATGGATTCTCTGTCCCTCAATAATGTTGATTTAGCTCGGGGATATACTGCACTTAACACATCTACTCAGGTGGGTGGTGCAGAAGTAATTGTTCTTAGCGACTCTGATGAAGAAAATGATATATTGGTGTCTCCTGCTATTGCAAATAACAGCAACCAAAATGATGCTGCAGATGGTTACTCCATGCCACCGCCTGTAATGGGTGACCCATTTGCTGAAGATCCGAATCTTGGTGGAAATCCATGCTTGGGGCTTTTTCATAATGATGATTTTGGGATGTCGTCCTTGTGGTCGCTGTCTTCTGCAACTCAGGCTGCTCCAGGATTCCAACTGTTTGACTCTGATCCAGATGTATCTGATGCATTGGTCCATTTGCAGCATGGCCCTAGTAATGGTACCTCACCATTAAATGGTTATGCATTGGCTCCCGAAACTACTTTGGGATCTAGTAGTCTCTTACAAGATTCCTCTGCCGGTCGGTCAGATGCTGACTTAAACGGTGGTTTGGTTGACAACCCATTGGCATTTAATGGAGATGATCCCTCACTTAAGATATTTCTCCCAACAAGACCAGCTGAGTCATCTATGCAGAATGAATTGAGAGATCAAGGAAATCTATCCAACGGTGTCTGCACTGAAGATTGGTTTTCCCTTTCTCTTGGAGGTGGTGCTGGCGGCAGTAACGGCGATGCTTCCACTCAAAATGGAGTGGATTCTAGACATCAAGTCCCAGCCAGAGACAATGGCACAAATAATTTGGCTGATACTGGTTTGTTGCACTTTGACCCTTCTAATTCATAAATCTTATTTACCTATCGGCTTGCATTTTTAGTCCCTTTATTATCACTTGTGTGAGTTTGGTCCTTCAATTGGAAGTGGATCCTTGGTTGAAATGTTTTCTACCGCAGCATCTGCCGCAATGTCTTAGCCGTTCAATCATTTTAGATGAACTGTTTTGAAAGAAAACATCAGTCTCTTCACATGTTTATTATAATATCCCATATTAAAATTGTCTAGAATATCAAATGGAATCAAATGGGACATACATAATTATATCCGGATGCATTAAAAAGTTACAACACAATTTTGTCCGTTACAACAGAGTTTCAGAATACATACAAACAAGCACATCATCATCCTAACATAAAGACATAGTCGAATACATTAGGTCCATGAAAGAAATACAAAGGTAGAATAAATGGCAACTAAGAAGATAAACTAATAGTAAATTTCTTTGGCATCCTACTCCATTGCTCTCTTTCCTCTTTGTACCTGCTTATCTGAAATTAAACATGTGAGGTGAGACAGTCACTTCTTCTCAGTGAGTTCCTACTATCTATCGTGGCCAAAGGGTCCTGGGATATAAATCCCTCTCAGCTGATCACTAATATTCCCTCCGGCCTTATTTATAAGCAAAAGTTGCTTTTTAGGTTCATTGGAAAAGTAATGTATCTAGTCTTAAATATAGACAGATACATTACTTCTCCAATGAACTTAAAAAGCAACTTTTGCTTATAAATAAGGCCGGAGGGAGTATATTTTCAACAAATATATTTATAATCATAATGTGGAACACAAGTAATTAATCTTGTCTATTTTATCTCCTAGGACACTTTGAGGTGAGCTGGTCTCGGAGGCCTGGCTAATCTGATTGATGTAAGTGTATATCGAACCCAGATCCTTGCTCACATTCATAAAATAACACCCTAATCGGAATACCTCATCCCCTAGGTTAGTTATTTTCCATAGTGGAATACCTCATCCACTATACTATGATCAACTGTCTAAACTCAAGGTTCACAAACAAATATCATAGTCAGACTCATCAAATGAATCATACGATAAGGGGAAGCCCTATTCATTTCCAAACTATTTCAGTATCAACACATAGCATCCATTCTAGGGTATTATGATTTTATCAGGATGTTTTGGAGCTTATTCATGAGAACCGTAGCCTAATTGAAGGTTTAGAAGCCGTTTTCATGCATTGATAAGACTAATCCCATGTCCAAAATGCCTTAAAAACAAGTTTCAGATTGTATATTATTATGCACCGCGTCATTTGTCCCTTGTATCGGTTCAAAGTTCACTTCCCAGACTCTTGCACTGGTTCATTTATTAATGCACTGGTACAAAAAGAAATTTTCTAAAGTCAGAAGCAAACTTGCATTGGCTCAAGAAATTTTGCACCAGTTCAAAACATGACAGTTTTAGAAAGGACAGTTCCAGGGCTATCTTGCACCGGTTCATATTTACATGCACCAGTGCAAAAACCCAGCTTTTCAAACAATTTGCATCCAGAGACCTTTTGCACCGGTTCATGATCTGCTTTGCAGAATAATGCAGAAAAACGCGATTTTGACTAAGTTCTCACCAATTTCAGCTTAATCCCTCATGAATAAACATCAAAACATCACATGGAGGGATTACAATCAATACATTGGATAGTGGGGAAAGGTTTTCATCCAATAGTTCATTCTAACCCTTAATCTAATTCTTTTTCAAATTATAAACCAAATACCCATTTTCATGAACAAATTATCCCACATGCATTCAAACCCCAAAATCATAAGTTCAGATAATTTTATTTAATCTAGGTCATACCTATGGGAACTCACCTTTGAATTTTGGAGGTGAATAACCAAGAGTCTTTGTGAATTGTGAGTTGAATCCTCCCAAATTTTCAACTTCTTCCAATTTAATTGCCCCCTTCTACATGCAATTCCAGCCCTCAACACACATTCAGAACCTTTTAATCACTAAAAATCCACATGCAAGCTTCAGTTTGACATTAGAAGGAACTTAGGGCTTGGCCAAAAAGAAGTTACGAGGTGTTGAGAAAGAAGAGTGAAAATATCAGTTCCATCTTACCTCTTTATGACAAGTGTGATGAAAATGGGGTTGCGTGCAAATTCTTGATTCAATTGATGGAAAAAGGTTGGGAGGAGTTTCAGTTTGTGGGTTGAGTTTGAAGGAAAGGAGTGAGTGAAGTGAAGAGAGAGCAGAACAAGAGAGAGTAAGGGAAATAGTTTATGAACTACTGATTTTGTTGTACTCCTTAACATATACGAGTATGGGTCCCCTCTTTGTAGTTTTTCTACTTAAACCAAGGTAGTGCATTCTAAGATTCTCACATAACATTCCCACTTTATGGCTTACTTGTCATTCTAATTATTATTATTATTATTATTATTATTATTATTATTCACAATAATTAGATGGGGATGTTACATTTATGGTCCCAGCCATTTTTTTAACAGTGGGATTAGTTACCTTTTTCCTGCGTCTGGGTGTTTCTGCACTCAACCAGTTATTCAATTTTGCAGATCAAAACTACCATTCCCATCAGCCCTCTGATTAATCTTAACACAATCTTTTATTATTCTCTATTATTTTTCCCAACTTTTCATTACTTATTTGGTACTTGTTTCTCTTGTCCTGTTCTTATTTGAGTTGTGGAATTAATCTGTCTCAAATGTGAGATAAAACTGTGCACATTACATTCCCAATGGATACAACCTTTCACAAGTTCCTCTCATAGTAGGATTCATATAGCACCAAGTTGCAGTTCATTTTTCATTTGATTTGATGGGATTCCAAATTTGGATTTGAAAATTGATCCAATTCCAATAACTGTTTCTGGTTTAGGTCATTTTGTTTTGGAGTTTTAGTATTCAGGCATTTTCAAGAGGATAGGGTTCTTAGCTTCTTTGTATTTTGGTACAATTCTTGAGCTTCAAATAAAATTTATTTTAAAGACTGCAAGGAAAATACTGGGTCCTTTTTTTTTCTTTTTCCATTAAGCACTGCCATGCATAGAAACCTCAGTTTGTTGTGAATTTTTTAAAAGTATTCTGTGTGGCTGTGTTAGTCTTCCATGTCATATGAATCTTAGTTTGAGGAAGAGTTGTTTCACTCTACTATTAACAAAGTAAGCCAAATGCCAGTATTTTGTTTGCTTAGTTAGAAAGTATAAATGGCTATTTTAATTTCATGAACATTATGTGGATGATGCTAACTTCCTTTATAGAAAGTCAACGTTGTTAGCTTTTCCTTTATATGTACATGTACATCTGTATCTTGCAACTTCTTACCTTCTGCATTATTTATGGTTACCTTTTTTGTTCTCGATCAGATAATTATTTACATTTTGATTTCTGAGTTTGGCATTATTTCTTGATTAATTAATCATTCTCCTTTCTTGTGCAGCTTCTTTGCTTCTTGGTATCAATGATGTTAGATCTGACAAAGCAGCTAAACAAAGGCCAGGTAGCCCTTTCACATTTCCTCGCCAAAAACGTTCTGTCCGGCCCCGCTTGTACCTTTCTATTGATTCGGATTCAGAATAAAGGTGCCAGAACTTGTGTCTCAAGTACTTTAGGGACTCTTAGCACAAGATATTGTATTTAGAATTTGGAGGCATTTTTGGTCCTCGTAAAGTGGCAGTTATGTGTTGAGGCATCTCTGATGGAACAGCTATAAATTGGCCCTAACGCCGCACCTGCCCCTTTGGCAATGATATTGGCTGGACAGATTCTCAATTCTCTATGTTTGATATTGAAGTTGACGGGTTGTGGTCGAGCTATCATTCTTTCAATTTTCAATTATCTATTGAGGGTATATTGCTGGTTTACTGTATAGTTCGTCATTCAATCTGGTAGTTTAAACTTTCTAATTTGGTGGGGGGAAGTTTCCCATTAGGAATATTTTATCTGCATTTTTGGCTTGGCGCCTGAGAGCAAATAACCTGTAAATGTTTAGTCTTCGAATTCAATAGTGAATTCAAAAAGTTTTTCTTGTTCATGGGCATAACTTTTTCTGACTTGTGCCCATTTTTACATCTGGATTTAAATATTTATTTGTACATGATTTTAGTCACAAAAAATGCGTCTAGAATTGTACTTTTCGTTGAGGATTAATACTTTTTGTTTGTCTATTTTATTTTAGCTGATCTTGGCATTGTTCTTTCTTGACGTATATAATTTTCAATGTTCTGTCTGGTTGATAAAGGAATGGCGATAGAAAGCAGATGTGTAACTTAAAAATTATAATAAATATATTAACATGTTTCTTGAGATTTGCTCTTTTTTTTTTTCCTTCATAATAACATTTCTGACCATTTTGCCCGAGAACCAGATACTCAAATTCGTTCTTCACAAAAAAAATTAGTCAAAACGTGATTAGACAAAAGATTTGTTGAAAGTGCTTGGTATATAAATAGTGTCTCTGATACAATGAAGTTATTACGTCCAACATAAATAGTTTTGGAATGACATTGCCTAAAAATTAAGCTCGACTCCACCATAATAAGCCAAGAGTACTTCGGTCAAATAAAAAAAATCTCTCAAGTTAAGGCCATAAATGACTATTGGTTTAATCTCTCAAGTTAGGGCCATAAATGACTATTGGTTTAGCTCGAAATTCGGTTTGAATTCGACACTATTTTTAGCTCGAGCTTGGTTCATTTAAAGTTCACAAACAATTCGATTCTTTAGGTTCAGTTCGTTTTCAGCTCGAAACATAAGTTGAGTTGTATGCAAAAATTTTCTCTAGCTCTAACTCAATTCCATTTGAGTTCACAGATAATTTGGTTTGACTCATTAACTCAAATCACATAACTTAAAGTTACAATTTTTTTTATCTATAAATAAATTAGAATTTATACAAATTTTTGTTTGACTCGAAGAGAGGAGGAGGGGGAGAGTATGAAGCTTAGTGTTAATGCTTTGGATTGAAATAAAGTGGTTTCATTAAAAATATCGGCGTTTGCTTGGCGCTTTTTGGCGAATCAAACTCCTACGAAAGATAATCTTTTTAAAAGGAGTATTTTGAATTTTGATGCTTAACTTTGTATCTTTGGTTGCGGTAATGTTGAATCTTTATCTCATCTTTTTCTTTGTATGTTACAGTGTTAGCCACATGAGGTGTGGTATGGTGTTCTGAAATGGTTAGGTGTTCAATGTCCTTGTCATAATAATGTGATTGTTCATGCTTAACAATTTAATGGTTTACAAGTTCGATTTTTTGAAAATTAAGAACTGTTTTCAAACTTGTCAAAAAAGAAAGAAAGAAATGTTTTCGAACTATTTGGTTAGCGACAATATGAATGAGTTGGAAGGCTCGTAATGATTTTATATCAAGCAATAAAGCTTTTGATGTAGACATAGTAGTTTTTCAAATTCAAATTCATGTTTGGTGGTGGCAGAAGAAGAAAGTTAAAGGTTTTGATTGCGCTTACGGCATATTTGTGTGCGCAAGATATGTAATTTTGTTGTTTTTGGTTATTTTAGCCTTTTACTCTTTTATGTAATCTGACTTTGTTAGCATCTAGATTATGTACACCTTTTGCTAATTTAGAGTACTGGTTTTCATAGTCAGTCATTTGGTTGCTTAAAAACAAAACATGAAACATAACTCATAATAAGCTCATAGGAGAAAAATAATTAGGTTTAACTGTTTGTAATTTTTGTACAAGAATGACCTCTATCCTAACCAATTTCACACCTCAGCATCCATGGTAGCAGAAAACATCACATGTCAATAAAAGAAACAGAGTCAACAAATCTGATTAACAAGGACTAAAGTGACTAACTGAATAAACATTGAAGGGTTTATTTGTGGTTTCCTTAATAGTCAAGGACCAATATGATAACGCCCAACATTGATTGTTACCTGTTACAAAATCTTTTGTAAGAGAAAATTATGAGGGTGTCAGTGAGCTATTTGAATTTGGTTTTTAGTACAAATTGGGTCATGAGCTATCTGAATTTGATATTTTACAAAGTGCAAGAACCCAGATTATCATGCCGGACATTGTGACGGCCTCTGGAACATTACATGTTAGCTTAAACTGACACAACACGATTCTATCAACTTTCAATTGTTGAATTTGCCTCCAGCAAGTTCTTTGCTGAAATGCCTGACTCATCACCGCATTAGTTGAAGCCGTCACGCAGAATATTGGTGAAATGATCATAGTTTGATGTCTGTACATCGCTCAATCTTCAGGTTCTGTCTCCATAACTGGTAAAATGCTTAAAGCTGAAGCACCTAGATGCATACCTCTAACAATACCTCCATACCCAACTTTAATCTTATGGCACAAAATCAAGATGGAATCCCAAAGTGCTGTTCTTCCCTGAAATGAATCTAAGCCGTTAGCAAACCAAGAAAATGAATCTCATGAGCACATTATCTAGATATTGCGAAAGAAAGATATTAAAGGTTTAATAAAAGTAGTATCGTAAAGAAAATAGGTTGTTGGTTCATAAGAACACGAGGCTACACAGGTTTTACCCACCTGAAGTGAAAGCTGCAGCTTCTTATCCCAGTACAGGGCAAAGATTGGGGGACCCTGCTTTCCAACTACTAATACACATGATCCCGGGTGCAGCACAGAAGGGACTGAAGACACTACAGCAATGTATTTCTCCGGAAAACTTTCCTTTGGAGGAAGGACTCCCAAGAATAAGGGGTTTTTGCTAGACTGAGCTCCAGCATAAGACATAGAATCTACATGTAGCATCCACTTTGGATGTTCTAGGAAAGCACAGAACAGATACAAGAGCAAGTGAGAATCGGATGGTAGCTCAAGTGTCCACTTCTTATTCTTTTTATCATAAACTTCCCCACTACCGAGATACTCATAATTCTTCAAGCAAGTTCCTTCTGCAAGCTCTGAAAATTTAGACAAGTTAAATGCAAGCAATAAAATCAATATCAGATAAATGAAGTCCCGCTGCAGAAAATCTGATGGAAGGTCACAAATAAAAAGAACAAAGTTCTGTTTACCTCGGATCCTTTGCACGGTGTAATCAGCTCGTACACTGCTTTGAGGTAGCAAACCTTTGACCCACTCCCCTTTAACCAAGGCTTGAAGTCTTTGGTGTTCAGTGATAGCATCGACACAGTCCTGCATGATAGGAACCAAAGGACCCTGCTGTGGGGATTGTTGCATATTAGGTACAAATGATTTAGCTGTATGCAAACATGAACCAGCAGGAGAATATCAGAAACCAGACGCTATCAGCAAATATAACCAAACTGGGAAACATAGAAATATCACAGTTAATTGATATATGAATAAACATACATTTGGAAGCCTCTATGGCCTGCACAAGAGTAGAATGCAACTGATGAAGCAATCCATCTTCATTGAGGGTAACTGATGGTTGCCATTCTTGAGTCTTGTCAATTGATGGCAGTGTAGAGGGGGTTCCAGTAGACAGTATATCATTGCCCACTTGATTGACTGTAATTGAAATACCAAGTTTGGCAGCTGCGTTCATAACCTATGAATATGAAAATCTTATCAGTTGGTGCTCAAACATATTCGATGGTTTGTGTATCTAACGTGAGCTATTTAGGTGAAGTGAACAACTACTGAAAATCATTGGTGGACCTCTATAAATACCATAGAACTTCAACCATAATTACAGAGAACACATGCCTCAGCAAAACTTTGTGAGCTGAAGATTCAACAGAAGTAAAACATACTTTTTAGGGTATTATTAACTACTGCCATTAACAATCATAATAACCAAATAATAATATATTTCATACTCATTTTTCTTGGTATTTGCACACCATACCTTAAATATTTATCCTAGTTAAGCAAATAAGATTGATTCTCGTAATATTTTTGGATGAACACATCCAAATATAAAACTCATTTTCTAAAAAATAATTTAATCTAAAAACAATTCCTTCAAAAGCAATTATATTTCAGTTATCTACACACACAAATAAGTGGGATGTCAATATTTTTCTCGGTTTGTTTGACACTCCTTTCTGCTGGGAGAAGCAATACAGATGGAAGAATCTTAGATATACTATGCAAGCAACATTACTTTGAACATAAAACAAGAAATGATGAAGATGTAAATGAACCTGAACATGACTTGTCTCAATCTTATGAAGCAAAGGATTTAGCAAAACTGAAGAGAACCATTGTCTGAGTCCATCACGCCACTGCTCAATTTGAGGATATACGCCCAAATGATCAAAAGCATCAATTGCTTCTTCCATGGACATCGGTGAAGGAAGGTCACCACTTTCTCCCTTCTTAGGGGGAGTGTTAAACTTTTGGGAGCCAGGAGACATCCTCACAGGCCTCAATGGCGTATGTCTTTTTACTCCAGAGTTACCAGCTGATCCTGTAACTGTATTAGGGCTCGGACTCGCTATACCAAAACCAGGAACTGAAGGCGGTGGAGTAGACAGCTTCCCTGCAGATCCGGTCATTCTTTCATCCACTTCAGCTAAAAACTGTTCCAGCTCTTCCTTTGATGTTATCTTATTAGCAGAAGATGCTCTCCTACTAGACCACGGGCTTGAGACTACCGAATCCATACCCGCCGCACCCTGCACAGGTGAAACTACTCCAGGAGAAAGATAAAAAGTTGCTGCTGAACCAGGCGACCTCGAGAGGGTGCCAACAGGACGACCAGAAGCACCCCTATTAGAATTTGAACCATCAACATCACCACGACGACTAGGGCTTGAAATTGTCGGATGAAGTGGAACAAGCAAATCAGAAGAACCCGGCTGCGGTTTAGACTTCGGCGGCTTTTTCAATGACTCAGGCTGTACCAAATCAACCTTCGGCTTAACTCCTAAAAGCTCTAACTGATGTTTAGTAAGACACACTTGATTCTTATTACCTTTATTAGAATTCGGCACAACCATAGTTTTACGCGAAAACAAAACTTTGAACAATGCCAACATAGTTCCAATGAAGACAAAACCCAACAAAATTTGCAGTGTCTTAACAAGCCAATCTGAAGTTCAATAAATCAACAACAAAATATAAATCACACCCAAATTTTCAAAAATCAAAAAATAAGATTAAAGTTTAGAACTTTACAAGCTGTAAAAGGGGAAACAAAATTGAGTTTGAAGATATCATTGAATCCATTTTCCCTACAATAACAAAATCAATGTGAAAGTTAGTCATAACATGATTAAATTAACTGAATAGTGTTGAATATGAGTAATGAATGATGGAAAAAAGTTTTACCTGAAGATGATGGCGAGAAAGGCGAATGCGGAAGCGGAGAAGAAGGAAAAGATTGAAATGAGAGTGTAATTGGAAGGTTGAAGACTGTTGGAGGTGAGAACTGCGGATAAATTAGGGTTTTGATAAACGGAGAATTTGGATTTGGATTGTGGAGGAGAAGAAGAAGCCATTGTTGTTGGCTAGGGTTTATGAATTGAGGTTTATAGTTAAAAATTCGAAGCTGAAACCATGTTACCCAGTTCTGTTCTGTACACTATACTGTACTGTAGTGTTTAGTTCGATTCCCTCTTCTAAAATTAAAAGGATGTACACATAAGAGTAAAATAAGTTTTACGATTACATGTCAATTTAGGGTGCGTTTGTATTAGTTTTAAAAAAAATGATTTTTTTTTTTTGTATTTTTAAAAATAGATTTTATAAAATTATTTTTTAAAATATTATAAGTTTTTTTATATTTATTTTTTTAAAATTTAAACATTAATTTTAATATTATATAACATAAACGTACATTATTGAAGATCAAAACATAGTTAAAATATCAATTTTTATAAAAAGTTGTACTTCAAAAATTATTTTTGTGAAAATCTATTTGAAATAGCTTCAAAAAAAGTTTTTTTTTTAAAAATTTTGATATCAAAAAAAAGTTTCAATAAAATGATGAAATGCCTAAAATGATATTTTAAGAATAACTATTCAAACCAAATTTTCATTTGAAGCTTTTACAAAAAGTTTCTTTGTAAATTTTTTTAACGTAAAATTATATTACACTATAAGAATTTATTTTCAAAAAATCTATAACAAACGGGCCCTTAATCCGTTATCACTTTTTCATCAACTTATTTTCTAAACTATAAAAAGTAATTAAAACATCCCTAAATTATATTTAGGATTAAATATATTTTTAGTCGTTACATTTTAACTTATAGTTAAAAATAATCCCTATAATATTTTTATAGTGAAAAAAAACCTCACAATTTTTTCCGTCATCACAATTAGTCCCTGCCGTTAGTTTGACTAACGAAATGCTGACATGGCATAGTTGACTCATTATTTTAATGAGATGACCAATCATATGAGGACATGTGTAATATATATTTTTATTTACAAATGATTAATAATTTTAATAATTCACATAAGAAATAAAAATAAATAATGAGAAAATAAAGAGAGAATGTAGGTAACAAAATGTTAAAAAAAAAATAACTCGGTCAATCTTTTCAGCATTGAACAAATCTAAGTTTTTGTAAGCCAACAAAAAGAAGCAAGAGCCGCCAAAGACGGAGCCACCACCGCCGCCACCATCCGTTATGTTGTTTTCAGAATCGCCGCATTCGCGAATCTCCGGCGAGTGGCGACAAAAAAAATCCAATTTCCATTTGCATTCTTAGATCTGTGTTTCTAGCTTTTGTGTTCTCAGATCCCAACTTCCTCAAGAACAATACTCTTAATTATATTTTTGTGGATTCACGTTCTCAAATCCATCCCTCTCTGGAGAACAATACTCTTAAATATGTTGTTTGTGTTTGATATTGATTTCATATGTTTCTGAAAAATCATCGTAAAAATAATCTTTTTTCTTTATTTCTTTCTTCAGTTATGTTCATGATATTGATTTTAATTATCTTCTTCAATATTGATTTTTTTCCTTTTGCTTTCTAGCTGGTTTTCTGTTGGGTGTTGTTATGTGACATTTGTTTTTTGCTTTTCTGATGTTGCACTTGGTTTTTTGTTTGTTTGGGTCTTGTTTTTGATCCTTTTGTAATTGGAGGCTGTGTATTTCTTTTATCTCCTTCAAGTACTTTTTGTGCTTGAAGGCTTATTAATAAATCTTTTTGGCTTCTTTAAAAAAAAAGTAGAGGTACATGTAAAAGAAGAAGGTGTGTTAATGAAAAACTTAGATCTAGTTTTTTTTTTCTTTTTCAGATTGAAGATGGAGATTGATTAATTTTTTTTGGGTGAAGATTAAAGATGGAATGAACAAGGAAATGATGAACATTGATTAACGTTTTTCTAGATTCACTTTTTTTTTTGCGGAAATTTTTAGTAATTCATTTTTAATTTAAGTTTTTATTTTCATTTTAATTCTATATATTTGGCAGACACATGTCACATTATTATTGGGCAACTTATTAAAAAAAAGGGGACCACACCATGCCATATCAGCATTCCGATAGTCAAACTAAGGGCCCGTTTGGCCTGGCTTTTTTAAATCTTAGAAGCTATTTGAAAGCTAAAAATGAAAATAAGAGCTTTTAGGAAAAAGTTAAAGCTGTTTGGTAATTGTGATTTTTTTTAGCTTCAAAGTTATTTTTAAGTTAAAAGTTGTTTGGTAAAATATTAGACTCTGAAATCTATTAGACTCTGAAATGCACCAAAAATCAAAAATAATCTCTCAAAATTTTATGATAAACAATAATTCGTTTAAATAAGCTTACAATATCAATCCTAATTAAATTAGATTAATAACAAACTAAAAAAAAGATAATACAGTAACAAACTATTGATTAATACCAAACTTAAAAAAAAATGATAACAAATTAAATTAAACTAAATTTACTAAAGATAATAACAATTTTTTTTTTTTAAAAAAAAAGCATCTAATAATACTGCAATTAAAACAAACTTGAAAACAATAATAACAATTGATAATACTAAAATAAAAAAATAAAAAATAAAACTACTTTTTTTTATGGATTATAATAAAACTAATTTATTTCTTTAAAACAATTTGATATTTTGGTCAAACGATAAAACTCAATTTATACAAGATGCAGAATGTTTCCCATGTATAACATTGATGTGGATATATTGGGCACCTTTCACGTGCTGGTGCACTAGGCTAGGCATGTCACTTAAAAAAATTTAATGTGTAGTAGTAGTACACATATGTCACAATGTAGATAAATAGAGAAAAGAAAAGGTACACAGTGATGACAAATGAGACAATTGAATGATAAAGTGAAAAATAAATATAACGCGTGTACAGTAAAAGTTAAAAGGAAAATTTTATAAAATAATATAAATAGTCTTTAACAAGTATCGAATAGTGTATTGTTTCTAAAAGCTCCGAAAAGTTTTTCTAAAGTAGGTTTTTAACCTCTTCTTTTATAAGCTCTTCTTATTCAATTTTACACTATAAAAAAGCCACTTTTTATGACTAGGAGATTTATTAAAAATATGTTTGGCCCAACTTCTCATTTAAAGAGAATAAAAAGCTAAAAAAAGCTAGGCCAAATGGGCCCTAAGGCAGGGACTAATTGTGATGATGGAAAAAATTGCGAGGTTTGTTTTCACCATAAAAAAATTATAGGGACTATTTTTTACTATAAGATAAAATGTAGGGACTAAAAACATATTTAACTCTTATATTTATATCCATCAATTTAGTCTCTCAGTTAACTTTATCGTTAAGAGACCGTTAGTGGTCTTAAACTATTAAAATACTTCAATTTAACTCATAAACTATCTTGAAAAACAACAAAATAGTCCCTAAACTATCATAAAATACTATAAAATCATCTTTTAAAGCTGATACAATTATCTCTAAGACGAAGAATATCAATCTTTTGTATTAGTTGTCCAAAAGTTCTACTTGAGAGTGACTTTTATGAAAATGACTTTATGAGAATGAGAGTAAACAGTCAATTTAGTCCTTAAACTATCACTCTCTCACCAACTTAGTCCCTAAACTATTAAAAGTAACTAAAATGTCCATGAACTATTTTTCATCCATCAATTTAGTCCAAAATTAACTTTTCTATTAACTATTCAACAAAACCCTAAAATATTATTACCCTTCCCTCTTCCACATGTTTCGACAGAAACTTACAAATCTTCACCGCCAACCACTGTGCTCGCCGCTAAAAACATCTTATTTTCTTCTCACTTTTATAAATTTGTAAGGGTTTGTGATTTTGTTTTATCCCTTTGAAATTTATGCTATGGAATTTGTAAGGGTATGTGATTTTGTTGTTGCCTTTTTGGCTTATACTTGTGAAATAATTTGTAAGGGTTCGACGAAATGCAAGAAAATCCAATTCCTTTGTGTTTTTACTTTAAAATTAGATTGAAAGATAAAATAATACCACTACTGTGGCCTTCCTCTCTGTTATGACCTCACCGCGCCTACTCTATTCCACTGATTATAGAAACCAAGATCATCATCCAGTGATTTTGTTTCTATTTTAGGTTTGTGATTTTAATGGGATATTAGTAGTTTTTGTTGGGGGTGCTAATTTGTGTTTCTATTTTGAAAAAATGAAAAAGAGAAAGTGATATTTATTTGATCTTTTACTTCATCAGCTTTAAAGGATGATTTTGTAGTATTTTATGATAGTTTAGGGATTATTTTGTTGTTTTTAAGATAGTTTAGGGACTAAGTTGAAGTATTTTAATAGTTTAGGGACCACTAACGGTGCCTCTTAACGGTAAAGTTAATTGAGAGACTAAATTGAAAGATGTGAATATAGTTTAGGGATGTTTTAGTTGCTTTTAATAGTTTAGAGACTAAGTTGGTGAAAGAGTGATAGTTCAGAGACTAAGTTGACTGTTTACTCTAGGTTTACTGATACTTCCAATAAAAATCCAATAATTTGCCACATCATCGCACTCTTATAAGGTTATTTTGAAACTATTTATACAATATGAAAAAAATGATGATTTCTTGTTCGATGTCAGTATTAAACTATTATGATACATTGACGATGTATGTTCATTAAACTCAATTAAATATTAATTTAACTTAAAGCAAAATATCTTGTTCAAGGGTGTTCACGGGTATAAGTGACATGTTGAATATAGTGATCTAATCTAACTAGTAACTTGTATTTTATTTGAATCCGTTTAAGTTCTCAGTGTGGAACAATGATTGCTTAGTTTGTTAAGTTGTTGCAATCCATTAATTTAAATGCGACTTCCTAACCGTGTGTAAGGTGAAAGAACGACAATCGCAATATTCTGACATTGATATAGACTCACTTCTTAATTAGTTGTTATCAGACTAGTCCGCTTGAACAATTCTTTACACTTTGAAGACTACGAAAAGCATGCTCAAGTTGAAACCAGCTTATTCAAATTCGAATTCGAAGTGATTTGGGTAACGAGTTTATGATTCTAAACCTATGAACCCACAAACTCAATGACTTTTTAAAATTGTACATTTTTTATTTTGGATAATATAGTTTAAGATTTTTATTTATCAAAATATTAAATTTTGATATTATATTTGAATTATTTTATGAGATTTAAAGGGTTTAATTCTATCTTGTAAAGAAAAGGGTTTAATTTTATTTTATTTTTGGTAAAAAAGGTTTTAAATCTTAAATAGTAAAATCTAGCTTATTGAAAATTTGATGAAATAAAATGTTATTAAATTATGTATATTTTTTTATAAATGTTTATAAAGTCAATATATAACGAACTATTGATCCAATTAGACTCAATCAATTTGGTTTGAATTGAATTATCGGTTTAATTGATTTTTTTATCGGCTTACTGCTTACACTCCAAGTAACGGTTGTAAGAATTATGATAGAAACAAAGTTGAGGTAAGGAGCATTTTAATTTTATTTTATAAAAGGAACATTATTGTAAAATATAATTTTTTAAAGAGATCATAAATTTTTTGTTGGTAAATAAATTCATTATTTTTTATTTAAAAAATACAAAATCCCACGTAATTTTAACATAAAAAACTTAAATCATCTTTTTTTTAAAAAATTTACATCTACCATTCTATAAAATTATTAGCTTTCCTCCAAGATTTTTTACACTCAAACAAGCAAAATAAGAGTTAATTAATTTCAAGTTTCAACATTATCCCCTCCAAATTAAACAACTATAACTATAATTTTGAACAGGTTTCGTGAACAAGATAACTATCCTACAACTGTCTGATTCATCTCTTTTGATTTGAAGATGGCTCTCCATCTCCATCCTTATCTAAACTGCCAAAACACACTTCACCAAACCAACTTTCTGTACTTTATAATAATTCATTCCTTCATTTTTTTATTTAATATTTACTATTTTATTATCCTCTATAATTCAACAACAACTAAGCTAAAGTAAACCAATAAAAAACACAGTTTCATTATTGCTGCTAAAGATGCTTAGAAGAAGAATCACCACAACACGCTCCATTTTTTCAACAATTTTCAGAATAAATTCTTCTAACACTCACTATGCTGCTTCCTATTCCACTTCCTTCCTCTTTGATGACACCCAGATACAGGTTTTACTCAAATCTTGGTCAAAATCATTGACCCCATTTTTTTTATTCATAAAAATTTCAATTTTTTTCATCTGGGTTTTTTAATTTGATCAAAATTATTGACACCCTTTTTCTGTTTTTATCAAAATTTCAGCTTTTTCATGAAAATGATTGACCCCATTTTTCTGTATCATAAAAATTTGAAATTTTTTCATCTGGGTTTTTAACTTGGTCAAAAATGATTGATCCCATTTTTCTGTATTTATGAAAATTTGAACTTTTTTCATTTGGGTTTACTTCAATTCTCTATTACTTAAATGTTTAATTTCATGTCATGCTTTTAATGGTTTCAAGTTTCTACTGCAGTTTAAAGAGAGTGTTGCTCAATTTGCAGCTGAAAATATTGCCCCTCATGCTTCCAAAATTGACCACACAAATTATTTCCCAAAGGTATGTTTCTTGATCTATTTTGTTTTTCGTAAGACCCATAATTTTGCCACAATGACTAACAACAAAATTCTAAGCTTATAGTGCAATTTTTATTTTTTTTAAATAATGAAAATAACTTATAATATCATTTATTTTTGAAAACTGGATAGATAATTTTCTCATGGATTTTTCAAAATGTGAATCGCTAAAGTGAAGGAATCACCTACTAACTCCTTTCCTAAATAAGTAGAACTAATGAAAATTGAAGTGGTGCTGGTTGCATGCATAACTAGGAAATGGTAGTTAGTTTGGAGTATATTGATCATTCATGGGTCAGTAAATGAGTGATAATATAGTTCATGGCTTTAAATTGCTGTTGCGGTCACGAATGCGGTATCGGATGCGGTTGCTGCGATTGCGGTCGTCGCGGCGTGAAATTATTTTGAAATTTCACAAACTATATAGAATGATACCACTATGCCAGTACACTATTTGAGGTTACTGGGGAAAGGCGAGAAAGTAAAAGTCCATCAAAATAAGTCCATTTACTTCGTAACCTTTACTTCCACATTGCATAGTCTTAGTTTATTCTATAAGCACTTATTCGAATGTGCTTAAAATACACAATTAAGAGATTGTTAAAAGTTACAGTTTTCATTAGATTTGACGCAAATTAGAATTTGAGTTTCATAAATTTTATTTTTTGGTGAGAAAAATTGAACGAACATGGTCAAAATCGTCTGATGCGGTTACGATGCGGCCATACACGTGAATTAAAATCACACTGCAATTGCGGTGTGACGCGGTTGCAGAGCTTACCGCATCAGCAATACTTTGGCCGCAATTGTGGATGCGGACTGCAATTTCAAACCTATTAGAGTTCATGAGCACTGTTAGAGTATCTCCAATGGGGGTATCTAACTGAGTTAATGATCTGTTCTTTATTTTTTCTTCTTATTGGAGGGACTATGATGTGGCAAGGTGGGTAGCAAAGAAATGGTTCAAGTACCTTGTTTAAGCTATTGTATCATCATAACGTTGGCTTATTTAAGTGGGCCGGTTTAAATAATTTTGTACAAAAATATGAGTTGCTTAAGAGTTGCATAAATATGACATGGTATTGTAGAGACCACTTGTTAGTGGTGTATGAAACTCAAAGTGAGTTCCGTACCAAATGATCATTTTAGATGCTCAAACTACATTTTTTTGCCTCTTTAGTGGAACAAACCAACCCTATCACATTCATGAAGTTTACGAGAATAACCAAGAAAACATTGGTAGATGGCAATTTAATGTATAATGTGTCTCGACTCTAGACCAATAATTTGGGATTATGTTTAACTTGTTTAGTACTCCATGAACTTGTTTAGTAATATAGTATTGTTCTTCAAATAATAATACTCCAAAACAAATTATTTACAAATTATAAAAAAATATCCGGGTCTCACATTTTTCAATCATCTCCATGAACAATATATAGTTCATAGTGTAATTGAACATGCTGATTGTGTTTTGATCTAATTTTAGGAGGTTAACTTGTGGAAAAGTATGGGAGAATTTAATCTCCATGGGATTACTGCACCAGGTAATCTCTTTTTGTTCTACTCTTCTGACCACCCAAGTTGGTCTTGAAATTGTAGACCGTATCAACCTAGTCTTCCCGTATTATCAATATTCTAAAATAGTCCCAAAAATCACAAATTGATAATCAAGTTCGTCCCTCTGCTTGGATATGTGACATTGTTCACGCAGTTTCAAATTCTTCTTGGGTATGACCAACGTAATGTTATTATTATCTTTGTAAATACTAACAGAGGGACAAACCTGACTAACATTTTGTAATTTCTAGAATCATTTTGGAATATTGATAATGTGGACAACTGGCTTGATAGAGTTCTATAATTTCAAAAACCAAATTGTATGGTTACTCTAATTTCCTTGGTTTGCCGCATTGTTTTCTGATACGTCAAATGATTTCATTTTTAGATTTTTAAGCTTTTGGTTTTATCTGCTATTGTCATCTTCATCTGGCTATTTTATTTCTCTGTATACTCTTATGAGATAGTGAAGATAATAAACTACAATGAATCAATTCTTTCTGAAACACAGTGCTTTCAATGATAACACAAAAATGGCTTCTAGTGTAGATACTGCTTTATTTTGCAGGCTTATAGTAGAATAGGACCTCAATTTCTTTGAAATTGTTCTTCTTTAGGTCTAGGCTACTTGACATCTTAGCAATATGTCTACTTATTTGCAGAGGAGTATGGAGGGCTTGGTCTAGGCTACTTGTATCATTGTATAGCAATGGAAGAGATTAGCCGTGCTTCAGGATCTGTTGGTCTTTCTTATGGTGCTCATTCTAACCTATGTATCAACCAGCTGGTAATTGAAGGAACTTAAGTCTCTTTCATTGTTTGTATGCTTGACGATTTTCAAACGAGTTTTCAGGATTGCTACTTTTTGTTTTGTTTAGGTGAGGAATGGAAGCCATGCTCAGAAACAGAAATACTTGCCAAAGGTTCTAATCTCTAGTTCTGCCTAGTCCAATCTTATTTAATTATAATTTTTCAATGCAATATTTTCTCCTTCGCCCTATTGCCATTATGTGTAGTGATGATTGACTTATCAGCCAAAAATGCTCATAACTAATAGCTTTTGGGTGTAACTCAACTGGTTTGACCTAAGGGCAGGGTTCAAACCTTGGCGAAGGAGAAAATACTAACATAACTAGCCGTAGCTTTCCAACCATTTCTTGTCATCATTAATAGCCTTTCTCAGTTTTTCCATGTCCATTTGTCTGTCTATCCATTGATAGTTATGGCTGACTTGTTTTTGCTCTTCAATTTTGAAGCTTATCTCTGGGGATCATGTGGGAGCTTTGGCAATGAGTGAGCCCAATTGTAAGATTTGTGAAATTGAATAGTAGTATGATAGTATCTTAAATATTTAGATATATTCTGTTTTAAAAAAAATATTTAGATATATTCCAAGGACTTTGCCGATTGAACTTGTCATTTCTGCAGCTGGATCTGATGTTGTCAGCATGAAATGCAAGGCCGATCGTGTAGACGGGGGATATGTACTCAACGGGAACAAGATGTGGTGTACTAATGGGCCAGTTGCTCAAACATTAGTATGTTTCTTTAATTTTTTTTTTGCTGTGTTCTTGTTTGATTTTATTTTAGAATGTTAAAAGAGAAATGTTGCCTCAATTTGTAATTTCGACGGACTTTTTGCGGAACGACATATCATTGTCGTGATGATCTATGGGCTGATTGCAAAATGACAGAAATAGTTCAATATGTCATAAGGATTTATTTTTTTCAGCATGCATAAAAGTGCATGAAAAAAAATGCTAAGCATGTTTATCACACTACTGGTTCCAAGTAAACATTATGTTTAGATAATCAATGCGAACCGCATATTACATATATTATATATAGTATAAAGCCGGCTGTAATAGTCTAGACATATTGCATATAACGAGAATGCATAGCACACATTTAATTGTGTTGAATTGAATCAGGTTGTATATGCAAAAACAGACATAACAGCAGGGTCAAAAGGAATCACTGCATTCATCATCGAGAAGGGAATGCCTGGGTAATTGTACTGAACCTTGACAAAAAGTTATCTGATATTGAGCATCAAGTAGCGAAACCTTTTAGCATCAAGTAGTTCAAATTTGATTCCTTAGTATATAGCGGGCAAATATCCTTCTCTGAAAGTGAAGGAGGAGAAAAAAGAGTCATGATTACCGATAAATAACATAAAATTTATATCGGAGAATTAAAAAAAAATCCTCACATGGTGAGGCATTGCTTATATGATAAATCATTTTATTACAATGAAAATAAAATTAGAAGTGAAAGATGAAAATCTGACAGTCATTGATTTTGTCTACAGATTCAGTACTGCCCAGAAATTGGATAAACTAGGGATGCGAGGAAGTGATACGTATGTACACATGTTCCATGTGAAATTCTCTATATTTAATCCATTTCAAACCACTTGTTTTTACTGATACGATGTAATTTTTGTGAGCAGATGTGAGCTTGTCTTTGAGAATTGCTTTGTTCCAGAAGAAAATGTTCTTGGGAAAGAAGGGAAAGGTCCTGCAATTTCTTTTGTAGTTTTAATTATAGGATTAATTTTTATTAAAAGAAAATGATTTTTGATCTGGATACAATCTTTAGGAATTTCTCATATTAACAACCAATAATATTGAAAACCACTTCTCCCAAAATAAGTATTTATTTTTTCTCAAAAGTGAATCCAAACAGTCTCATTGTCCGGAGAAATTATCAAATGAACTGAGTCATTAGTTTTTCTGTTGATTTTTACAACGTATACTCTCTGATACAAAACCACTTTTGTTTGATTTTTTTCAGGAGTATATGTCATGATGTCAGGGCTGGATCTGGAAAGACTTGTTTTAGCATCTGGTCCCGTTGGTATTATGCAGTCATGTCTTGACGTTGTGCTTCCTTATGTTCGGCAAAGAGAGCAATTTGGTCGTCCTATTGGAGAGTTTCAGTTTATACAGGTTCTTTTCATTGGCTACATTATTTATTTTTTTCGTTTATCATGCCCTCTGTATTGTATGTGAATCTTAGCTCACTATCGATTGATGCCTTTGTTATAGGGGAAAGTTGCTGACATGTATACTTCTTTACAATCCTCAAGGTAGAAGGTTCTACTGTCATGGTGCTAGTTTGTCCTGCTAAATAAGTTTGCACGACGGTCTATAACATTCTTTATTTCAGGTCTTATGTGTATTCTGTAGCTCGGGACTGTGACAATGGGAAAGTTGACCCGAAGGTGCCTCCTCATATCTGCATCTTGTTAATATCGTGTTGAAATGTTATTGTTTCTAAAATGTGTCATAAACTTTAGCTAAGATCATGGTGGCTCATTGTAATTCTAGTAGCTCTTCAATGCAAACCTCTATTACTTTTCTGTTTACATCAAACGATATATTGTAAAACATACTCTTTGCTACTAATTTCAGGATTGTGCTGGAGTTATCCTTTGCGCAGCTGAAAGAGCAACTCAGGTCGCTTTGCAGGCGATACAATGTTTAGGTGGGAATGGCTATGTCAACGAGTATCCAACCGGTCGTCTCCTTAGAGATGCTAAACTCTACGAGATCGGCGCAGGAACAAGTGAGATCAGAAGAATGATTATTGGACGTGATCTCTTCAAGGAGCAATGACATGCTAGTCCCTTTGGATTTTGACTGGAACTGAGCACCTTGGAGATGATTCCATTGTAAAAGTAATTTTCATTTATCAAATGAGAATTGTGGTCACTAGCATTGATCAATAATGCAAGAAATAAAAGCTTCCATGTCATCTTTTTATGTGATTTTTTGCTGTGAAAAATCTTTGAAGCAATTCATTCCTCTTGGAAAATGATGATGGAAGAAAATGTTTAGGCCTCATATTCAATATTTTGGTTTCAAAAGTAATAGAATAATGTAAACTAAGTAATTAGGCTCAATTGGTTAACGAGCTCCTCCTAGGACGAATAGTTCAGGAGAACCAGAGTTCGAACTCTGAATTACCAGAACTCTCTTATCCCATAATCAGAAGGTAAATACTAAAATAAAAGCAATGAAATAATGTAACCACAGTATAGATACTTTTATTTTTCAAAACAAACCTTTTTGAATAATATAAAAGAAAATATAGCATTTTCAAAGATAACAATTATCCATGTAAGTTTGGTGAAAACTTCTGCTATATACTTTTAAATCAAAGTGCAATTACCACGTTCTCACAAAACAATATTTTGAAGAGAAAATGGCACATACACCGCCAGTGTAAAATATTTTTACACTTTCATCAAACAACCATATATTCCATCAAACCATTCCACTACACCCCTATTTTTACACTGACGTAGTATGTCCATTAAACTCTATTTTGAATGTTCTTCTACAGTCAACTTTTCTAACCTGTAAACCATATTGCACCCAAAACACATTCATTACAATATCAGTAATATTACACCATAATCAAGAGGTAATAATGGCTTATATTACATTTTGCAAACAGCCAAGACTAGCCCTTATTTAGTAAAGTTACTTGTGTCAATCTTTCCAACACTGACCATGCAACTTTTACTGGGCTAACAATCTTAAAGGGTAGTAATCAAAACATGCAGCATTAAAGTAAATATAGAATCATAGATGATTAATTTGTACAGAAGCAAGGCCAACACAAAACTCTAGACAACCCTGAAACTTTAGACTCTAACTACTTTTGGAGAATAATCTGGCTGACCAACTGAGGAAGACTTAGAAGGTTCCATAATCACTGGTGCTTGATCCAAACAGCTATGAGTATCATCATTTGTCATCCCAAATGTCATCTTCTCCACTTCTTCTTTAGTATATATATGTATCTTGGACACCACATCACAAAATTCACTGCAACCAAAGCAATAAAACAACTGATATCAATTATCAATCAAGTCCTTCTGTCCTATCAGTGTACAAGTTGAAACAGTTTATGTTCATTACTGTTTGAGCAAGCAACATAATTAAGCGCTTATAGTATAAGCACTTATCATATAAGGTTTTAATGTATAAGCTATATCTACAACAAAAGATAAAATAAAGTCAAACTGAGCTATCCTGGAGAGTTTGTGGAAGTAAGATGAAAACAAATTATGGAAATGCCATAATTTGTTTTCTTAAGCTCTCCAAAATAGTCTCACAAGTGATTATGACAGTAGATAAGTTCAAATAAGTCGATTCATGAAGAAGTAGAATACTTACTGCCATGGATCATCCCCCACAACCATTATGTCATTCTCACTGTCAGTGTAGAGGATCCTCCATCCCTTATTAGAATCTCTAAGAAGGCCTTCCATTCCAAATAGTTTCTCTAGTTCACTTAGAAGATCGATGTAGCCGCTCAACCTTGACAAATCAATGGCTCTTCCGACTAAGCTTCCTTGCTTGTGAACCTTCATTTAGTGTATATTATATAGGTTTATAAAACATCAAATATTAAAAATGAAGCAGCATATCATAATATCTTTTTGTTGTTATCATCCCTCACCTTTGTGCAACTCCTTTTTGCAGTGTTCTGGCTACTAGTTTCGCCAGACAAAGGAAACCCGAATAATTTGCACGAATTTACCTTTCCCTTCACATTGTTATCATTTGCAATATTTATATTAGTAGCCCCTAATGAAGCAGCACCAATTATCTTGTCCTGTAGCTTATGCTCATTTGGGAGATTAAATTCAGATCTTCCAACTTCTTTTCTAATGTTCTCTGCCAATGTTGTCGGTGTGTTAAACACAACATTATCGCTTAGGAAAGTCGTGTGTTTTGAGCTAAACATGTTAACTTGATTATCTTTGTGAATATCTCCAAAAGGAAAATAAGCAGATTGAAAACTTGGTTTGGTTCCCCAAGCACCAATATTGAAATCAACTTTTCCCGTAATCGATTTCAGTTTACATATTTCTTGACCTTGCAAGACCCTCGGAAAATTGTTACTTTCCTTAAAGCCTGCATAACTGAAAGGATTAACACTCATAAACTCAGAAGATGTAACTACTTTTCCTATTCCAGTTGATGCAAGGTTTTGATGATGACTCAAAGAGCTCAACTCAAAACCTGGCTGGTTTGTTTTTTTGTCACATCCATAGTATAGTGACATAAAACCTGCATTTTCTTGACCTTGCAAGACCTTTGGTGATCTTATAGATTCCTCAAACCCCATCATTCCACTGCTTCCTGCTGCCATAAATGAAACAAAGAACGAATATTACTACGATTGAGCTGCGTTTAGAAATTTTGCGGTTTTAGACAGTATTTTAATAACATTAGGTAATCAGTGGTTAGGGGAGGCATACCATTAGGATTGATACCAGTGATGAGGTGATTGGGCGAGGTAACCTGCAGACCGGTCCGCGGTTTCTTCAGTCTTGGAGAAGACTGAATGCTTAAGGGAGGCAGAGGAGACGAAGGATCAATCTCCCACGGAGATACTCGGTCTTGATGATTATTAGTCTCAATATCTTCATCCCATCTAACCTGTTGGATGTCATAACAAAAATATTATAACCGTTAAATCATTAAAAATATTTGACTTCATACAATGATAGTTGTGATTAGTTGACAGTATAAAATGTTTTACACAGTTTTACACCGGCAGTGCATCAAAATTATTCGCAACGTATATAAATGGTCAAAATATACTGCATAGTAACTAAGCAAAATTTCAAATGTACCATTAAGCACCTCCATTTGGATTTAGGCCATCTATAAGGATCCAAGTCATTCATTCCAATCAACATACCACTACTACTTCTGCAAGATAGGAAGATAATATTCTGTCAAGAAACTTTTTTTGAATGAAGAAATCGCGTAAAGATTTAAATAATTATATCATACATTACCTTCTTTCTGGCGATTCATCCATTTCAACTCTCATTTTGAATCTTGTCCCTATGGTCACTGGATTCTTGACGCTTTTAACATATTTTTGATAGGGAACAACAAATTCTGCATGACTTGCTCTATATCATGGGAAAACCGGTGATTTTATCAATTTATATTGCCGCAAAAAAATCATAATTTAAGGATAAATAATTGCAGTGTGCAGTTAGTATTAGTACCTTGGACTATAGAAAACATGAAACATGCTTTTGGTGGATATAGCATTTGCCACAGAAGAAAGGAAATTGGGATAACAGTTTTGGTTTCCAACAATTGATTCAGGAAGACCATTTCTTGGTCTAATAGCTCTTCTGATTCCTAATCTCAGTTCTCCAGTTTCACTCCTACAAAGACATTAATAAGAAATAATGATGGATTTAATTCATATACATTGTCAGTGTAAACATTTTTACAACGTCGGCCAATCATAATCATCAGATTATTAGAAATGTCCGACTTTAAATCGAAACTACGTGTAAAGTCACAGATATGCTTGGTTGTGATTTGGTTATGGTGTAAAACTTTTTATACCTTAGAAAGAGTACTGCATCACCAAAAACAAGATTCTTTTGGTTCACAAAAATGCTCCATCCGGTAGTGAGTAGATGCCGCCTTGGCTGACCTGACAAATTATCACATTATTTTGTGTACCAAATTAATCAACTTATGAGAACCACAACTTTTTCTTTTCTAATTGCATTACCTCTATAAATATGTCGAAATTTCCACTCCACACCATGCAGATCTTTGGCAATTAGCTCTTGAGAGGGTCTCTGCAGCTTATAATCCTATAGTAAAAATAGAAGGAGCAATTCACAAATTAAAACAAAAATATTCATTAAGTGCTTATAGCATAAATGACTATCATAAAAGTGCTTATGTATAGCAAACGGTAAAATAAAGTCGAATTGTTTCCATATAAGCTATCATGGAGAGCTAAAGGAAATAAGCTAAAAACAACGTATAGACATGTCATAAGATGTTTCGATAAACTCTCAAATGGTTTCACAAATGTTTGTAAGTAGATAAACTCAAATGAAGAATCAAACTTCAGCATCTCGTGGAAAAGTAGACTAATCTAACTTGAAAAAGATCATCATTAAAAGATTTCATACCAAAGGTGGAAAACAGTCTTCAGCAGCTCTACGAGGCACAGAGAATCCACCATGAGTGCTGGTATCCGAGACAGTTAGTGTCTTGCAGAACATGTGAGGGGTTGATTTTGTCGGTGACCCTCCATCTCCATCTCCCTCTTCATCAACTTCTATTTCCTCAACTTCTTTTCCCTCCATATGCATCTCTGCAAACTGAAAAGTGAAACAATCCATGTATTCAAATGAGGCAATGACAAACACGACACTGACACGTCAACATCAGTAATAATTTGAGAAAATGAAATAATGAAACGTAACTACATCTATCAGTGTAGTGTCGTGTTGGTTTCCAACACTAAAACATATCCGAAAGACCTTCAATCTACTTTCTTGATGCTACATGAAATTGGAGAAACGCCAATACTTTTTTCGTAACAAGAAACATTAGTACAATTAGTATTATTCGAGGTTGCTTGCTCCTTAACTTTCCCAACTCAACATTTTGGGCGAAAAACGAATAAGACATGATACATGTTGATTGAGTCATTCTTTCATCAATAGTAAATAAATAAACTTGCTTGAAAACACACACCAAACATAAATAATTTAACTAAAAACCAACCTCAGCCTGAGGAAGCAAAGTAACTTGTGTATAAACTTCATCATTCTCCTTGTTGGCCTATAAAAAGAAACAATAATTTTTTAGGTAAATTAAGAGCATTAAGACGACATAAGAGATTAAGACATCAAAGTGACTAGTAGACCTCTAAGGACATCTAGTAGCACCAAAAAAAAAAAAAAAAAAAACAAGAATTTAAGCAAAACCAAAAGAGTAATATAGAGCAAGTTAAATGAATTCAGTAAACACATTTTCAGATCATCTCTCATTCAACACGAGACTCTCGAAACAACTGGTTAATATAAAAAGTAGAAGTGAGTGTACTCACAAGTAGCTGAATATTGACAACCCTGCAAAAGATCTGAGGCTGAATATCATAAGTTGGTATCTCCAATTGTTTAAAAGGAGAAAAAGAAGCAAATTGTTCTAAGTGGCCTTGTGGAAAATAAACCACAACATTTCCTTTCTTAGGAAGTGAAGTAAGAGGGCCAGCACAAGCATGCCAAAGTTCAAGATAAGAAGAAGAAACAATTGGTGAAGTTGAACAATTTGAAGGGGACAAACAATAACCTTTTTCACATTCCTTAATACACAATGCATTCTTATCAATTTCAGTCACTTCATGGTTCAGATCAATTTCCATGAACACTGTTTTTGTTTTCTTAAGAGTCTCAAAAATGGAATTCAGAACACCCCAATTGAATAAAAATTCAATCTTTATTTAAAGATAGAAAAGTGGGTGATTTTAAAAAGTGAAACTAAGAAAGTGGAAGATAAGATATAGTATCATGAAAATGAGGTAATTTTAATCATGAAAAGAAATTCATGTTCCAAACAAGGATTAAAGATGAGAAAGAGAAGAAAAAAGGGCAGAAAGAAAGATAATTTATTTATTTATTTATCAAATAATAACAAGAAATTCAAAGTATGATTCCATTATAACCATTTTGAAGGTACATAGAAGAGGGAGCAGAAGACAGAGACAATTGTATAGG
This sequence comes from Trifolium fragiferum, assembly GCA_954870985.1. NCBI lineage: Eukaryota > Viridiplantae > Streptophyta > Magnoliopsida > Fabales > Fabaceae > Trifolium > Trifolium fragiferum. The sequence continues at coordinate 50,204,238 of OX940790.1, forward strand.
AAGCACAGAAACAAAAGGCAAGTAAAGCCAATGTGGTAGTGACTTTTGGACTTAAACTGTTAGAATCGTAGAGATAGAGTGGGAAAGAGTGTATGTATGTGTGTTGGGTGGAGGGGACAGAGGTAAGACAGTACAGAACCAACCCTTCCCTACATTCACTCTCCTTTGTTTTTTTTGTTGATGAGATATAAAGCAACGATACGGACATCAGACACGACACATTCAATAATTTGTGAATGTAAAATATTTGTGTCGGTGTCTTCTCCGGTGGCGGAGCCAGGGGTGGCCCGGGTTTTGTTTTTCTCCTTTTTAATGGTATTGTTTATTTGATAAGTGAATTTCTATATAAAAATAGTGTTAAAATATGAAATTTTGTTTGCAATTTTTTTAACAAGCAAAAATGAATTTATTTATAAAAATAACACGTTCTGATCATCACAAAGTGTGCCAAGCAGGACAAACAAAAGTGTACAAGAGTCAATACATTCAACCACATGTTAGCTGATGTCCAAACAGACAAGAGGGATCGACCAACACAAATTAGAATTGAAACCTATATTCACATTATTTGTTCTTGCCATGCCACCAAAATGCAGCAGAGCCAAAGTAGCTACAGGAAAGAGCGGCGAGCTCGGGTGCCCCCTGCAGAATGAACAAAGTGGTCCTAGAGCTGATACGAATTAACCGATGACATACCAACCCAACCGCGAATCAAGAGCCACAATGAAGCAAAAACAGGACACGGAAGAAACAAATGGGGCGCTGTTTCCACTCCCCCACATCCGGTCACACAAAGCTGGGAACCGGGGGCGATAATATGACGCCACATCAAATTATCTCTGACCGATAACCCGTTGCGAAGTAACCGTCAAGCCAACACCGACACCTTTAAAGGAACCTGTTTGTGCCAGATCAAATCAGTGGTTACCGCCACCACTGGGTCATCCATACGCGTAAGCAAATTATACGCGCCTTGAACACTATAGCCACCACCTGGATTGTGTCTCCATAGCCACTGGTCGGCCACATAAGACTGCAAAACAAGGCCAGAGAGCAAATTTTCACACTCCCCTAACTGCTCTTCCTCCCATGCCTTCAAAGGACGCCTCCACACCCACGCCCCACCTCCATCTCCCCACCTTAAGTCCCGCATCTCCGCCACCGTACACGTCATGTGGAGGGACAAGTCAAATAGTCGCTGAAACCCCATGCCAAGCGGGACTCCCCCCACCCACAAATTCGACCGAAATAACGTCTCCATCCCATTACCCACCCGCCTCATGACACCCTCCTCAAACCACCCCCTCTCCGCCACCTCATCCACCCCATCCCGAATCCGCACAATTTCCCTCCACCAAGGAGAACCTCTCTGACCGCCTACCGCCACCTTCCTCCCCGTACTGAGCCACCAATACCCGACACCACAATCCCGTTTTGTCAACTAGCATTCTCCAACACCACTTCCCTAACAAACCCGTATTAAACTCTCTTAGTTTCCTAACCCTTAACCTGCCAGACTCCGCGCTCAAGCAAACATCCCCTCCCAAGAAAAAATTAAATAATAAAGAATCAATGGAAAAGATTATAGTTGACAGAGGCCTAAATAGAATTTTGTGTTGAATTGTCTTTTAAGTCCATAAAAGTATTTTAGTAAAAAATACTAAATTTTGGTTTAAATTTTATGTTAAATACATTTTAGAATACAAAATTATTTATTAAAATATTAATTGATAATAATATCAATTGATCTAATAAGCGTCGAGAAAATATTAAATTTTTTTGAAACATTGTTAATTTTAATTTGAAAATAGTAAAATATATGTGGTTTTTTAAACTAATTTATTTTTAATTTTAAAACCCTAAGACTATTGCGTTGATAGTCTTACCCTTAGAGTTTTTTTTTTTGGTTACAATCTTACCCTTAGAGTTGAGACAACCATGACATCAGATTTTTTTTTTTGTCAGGTAATTTAGACAAAAAAAATTGATACTTATTACTCAAAGTATACGTTTAATTTATTCACAATTAATTTTATATCTATTACTACTTAATTTTTTTTATGCAATATAATTTTTATATTTAATTTTATATTATAATTTTTTGGTCCACTTGAATTTTTTTCTTGATCCATCACTGTCTCATTCGTTCTGAATTGTAGGTACTATATAATTTTTTTTTTTTTTTGACAGAAGGTACTATATAACTTAGTGTCAAATTAAATAATAAAAATATAATTTTATTATTTTAAAAAACAGTACTGATAAAATTAAATTTAGTGTCACTTTAATTGAAGATAATTTTTGCATTTCTTTGGTAATATTTTCTTTGATCACTGTGGTTGTGGGGTGAGCAATAATGGTCCTTCCCCTAGACAACATAAGTTGATGTATACAGCTAAATAAACAAGCAATAAGTGAGTGACAAGTTATTCTTTGTCTGTTTATTTATTTATTTTTTCCCTATTATTAGAATTTGCAAATCATTTCATAAATATTACATTTTCAAAGGAAACATAATCTGTAGAATCAATCCATAAATGTATGTTGGTGAATTTTAAGGCATGAATAATGGAGATGCCAAGAAGTAAATCACTTGTGCTTTATATTCTACATTTTTTCCTTTACAATTTTAAACACAAAACCGTGTATGTTTTTCTTTTTCTCCAATATTCTACATTATATATAGTGCATATCTATATTATATACCTATATACTTATATAAAGAGAATATATCTTTTTGGTGTAGTATTTCTTTTTTATTCTTCATAAACTATATATTGATCAATTCACTCAAAAGCTACCCTCCAAGCCTTGATCAATTCCTAATTGGAAAATGCGTCAAGATTTATGATCCGTTTGACCTAGCTTATTTGAGCTTATACAAACAGTTTATGATAAAATAGTTTATAAAAATTCAATTTTCACTAGTTTGAACTTATAAAATAGCATAAAATCTAATTTATATTTCATAAGCTATTTGCATAAACTCAAAAATAAGCTAGGGCAAACGAGCCCTTAGTACTTAACAGTGCATCAAATAAGATCATCTCTAGTGAAGGGAACTTATGAGAAACAAATTAAAAATAAAATTGAAAATTTGTATATATTGTAATGAATATTATGTTTTAGAAAAAAGTTATATATGTGACTTGAAAAAATTTATATAGTGAAGTCAATTGTAGCATATGTTTGGGGTGAGTTTGCAAAAACTAGGATATATAGTTTGTAAATCGACACACATTCACGTTTAAAGCAACATCAAACAAAAATATAAGTAATTAATTTTATCTCTATATTAAGAATTGATTATAATCTGAAAATAAAATTAATAGATTTTGATACCAAATATTGTCGGACTAGGGGTTGGAGATTTTACAGTAGGACGAGCAACCCTCAAAGCTGCTTCAAGCAAAATGGTCAAACATGAGAAAACGTGCTCTGACAATCAACACGTTTTTATACCATTTGCTTTTGACACTTTTGACTTTCTAGCACCAGATGCAGTAGATCTTCTTAAAAGAATTCAAAGGGTCATGCATAGTAATGTGGTGTCGCCTAGGTCTAGGAATGTAGTTTTTCAAAGATTAGGTTTTGCTATACAGAAAGGTTTGGCGGCGCAGCTTGTTTGCCCGTTTACCTTTTATTCAAGTGTAATTATCTTTTATATATATATATATATAATATCCATTAATATTTAGGAAAAAAAATTTGTAAAGTGATTCTCCAACATTTTTTATTTATTTTTGGTTTAACAAACAATATATAGTTCTTTGATTAATATTTTCGTTAAACATGATGTACCAATTAAGTATTTTTGCTTGGCCATGTTTACAACTTGCAAACACCAGAGCATATATATATATATATATATATATATATATATATATATATATATATATATATATATATAGAGTCAGGATCCGTTGACACCAATTAGTTTGACACCAAATGTTACACCTCTCAATAACGTTTTAATCGATATAAATTTTATAAAATCCACCGTTGGATTGAAAGTTTATATCATATAGATCATTTGTGTAAACTGTCAGACAAATTCAAAATCATTTGATATGTTATTGAGATGCATAAAAATTAACGGCATTTAAAAAAACGTCCAAACCGTTAATTTTGATGTATCTCAATAACATATCAAATGATTTTAGATTTGTCTGACAATTCACACAAATGATCTATATGATATAAACTTTCAATCCAACGGTGGATTTTATAAAATTTATATCGGTTAAAACGTTATTGAGAGGTGTAACATTTGGTGTCAAATTAATTGGTGTCAACGGATCCTGACTATATATATATATATGCTCTATAAATATATCAAAACATATATAGTTTTACATTGAACAGTATTTTAGCGATATTTTTTGAAGAAACAATTTTAGCTGTAATTTATTAGGGGGAAATTATTTTTTCTCAATGCAGAAGCAGAACAAGATCCTATCTCAATTTTTTATTTCATTTCTTTTCTTTTCATTGCACTACTGACTACTCACACACTACAATGTTTATCCTGCCATAAACAAGTTAGTAATAGTTTTCTGTTGATACGATATGATTTGGAGGCATGTCATATGAATACCCGACAACCAGAGCAACATCTACAGTTGATCGTTTAATATGTGAGACAAGTTGTAAAATGCATCGTGGTATTGGTTTTTTTGGCAATTCATGCAGTATCGGCTATTTGGAGGTTCTGTTTGAATGTTTAAAATAAACTTTTAATAATTCTTTATTTAAATTGTAAATAACATAAAATTAGTCATTTTTTAACTAACAAAAAATATTTATATTGTATTGTGTGGACCGACTATTCAATTAAGGTAAATTCTAACATGGACTACCTTAATTAAAGCAGCAATATTATTCTAGATAATTTCATTATGTGTAGCCATTACTAATGGAACAAGATGAGTTAGCAAATAATAAGTTTTGCCAACCGAATATCTTGTATTAGGATCGGGATACCACTTTCAAATCTACCTTAGACGCTTTTATCACAATCCCTCTTGATCAATTTACATCCTCAAACTCCACTTTTTTAAAAGAAATAACTTAAATTCTCTAAACCTTCAAATTCTAATCCTTCAAATTCTAACCATTCAACGTCCCTATCAAGACAAACTTTATTTCATTTTATCCGATTTATCTCTCTCACAATCTCACTCTCCTCTTCCTCCTTTACAAGAAAGATTTAAAGAGAGATTCAACATAAATAATTATAAAGTTAAGAAAATTTTATATTTTTTTCTTTCTTTTATAATTTCTATTGCATATTTAATATTACAAGAGATACAGTATATTTTTCACCAAACAAAAATATTTCCAGATTGAAAAGATTCCCTGACAAGGCCCTCACCACTCAGCAGTGTACCCATTAGCAGCACATCTCAAATACTTATGACTTGTCACTATTCATTTCTTTGAACAGGTTATCATGTTTCTCAAATGCTTCTTTTATATTTATTTTTTTTATTTTTTTTCCTCACACAAGTGCTTCTCTAGATGCTGGCAAGCTGCAGCAACATCAACTCTTGATGAGTTTTGGACATTATTTACGTGTATATTTTATTATCACTTTGGATTTGCTGAAAATACAGTGAATCGTTGTAATTTTGTACGGAGCATTGCTATTTAATAAGAATTTTTTATTCAAGAAAGAGAAAAATCCACAAAAATTGGGAATTTGATCAATCAATGATTAGATAACCATACATGGGAGAGAGTGTGATTATATTTTGATCAATCAAATATTAACACATGTAATTCTTCTCTTTCTTGCATACCAAAATTCTTACTCAATAACATTTTTCTTTTGCGAAAGCTACAAAATGCAGCATTTGCGGCGGGTCATATTAAACACAAACTATATGTATTAATTTAGTGACATATAGTAATTTTGAAATGAAAGAAGTATTAATTTAATGACAATTACTCAAAATAATATAGTCCCGCCACTTTCAATATACGAACATGGCTTGTTTTAATTAAGGTATTTCATATTCTCAATTCGCTCATTTACATTATTATACACAGACTAACTTTGATATCGAAATATCTTTTATATGTACATATCATCCTTAAATAACCACCACCGCATAAGACATCACCACCATCGCTCGAGATATTCTTTATCATCATCGACCACCGTTGATTGTGAGATCGATTTGTGTTCTAGCCAGATACCAAAAATTTATCTGAATTAATTATTCTTGCACATCCGTTAAAATGGAGGAAAAAAAATAATTCGATATGGACATGTACATCACCTAATTAAAGGCTAAAGTCATGCAAGTTATTATTACACACACAAATAAAAGAAAAAATCATGCAAGTTTCATTAAAAGTTGGTTTAGTCCACATCAAAAGTAGGGATAGCTAGAATGAATGAAATTTAGGGTGGGCTTGCTTTTGCTTGGTCTGCAAATACGAATGTGTAAAATAAAAAGACCACTTGTGATTTGCTTTAGATATGTTTTGTAACCGACGGATGTGTTGCTTAAAGTAAATTTGATGTTAATTAATATATTAATAAATAGGTAACATATGAATTAAATGCAAACGGACAATAAACTGTGCAGCCAGAGGCGGAGCCAGGGGTGGCTGAGCCGGGCCACGGCCCATCCCGGAAAAATGAAAATTACTTGAATACCCCTATATCTACATAAAATTTAAAATATATGGTACATATATTAATGAATGCAACAAACTATCTAAACAACTTGCGTGATCCAGTGGCGGATGTGGTACACTTACGTTGCACAATGGTGCAGGTTCGATTCCTGCAGTCTGCATTCTTCTAATTTTTTGTTTTTTATAACAATCAATTTCATTATGTTCGGTGAATGCATATATATTGGTTTTTTTTTGACAGAAAATGCATATATATTGTTGCAACTTGCATATGTGAATTCTTTATTTTTTTCTTAAAAGAAATCAAATTCAATTTTTCATATATATATTTACGAGTATATATTTATTATTATCTTTTATATTAACTTTTGTGTGAATAAAGCACAATATTTTTATCAATTATAACTAATGATTCTCTTTTTATTAGTTTTATTTATTTTGGATTGTATTATTGTCTTTTTAGTATATATGTAATATAATAAAAAATATATCATTTTTATGATTAATTTTGTGTAAGTAATAGTTTAAAGTTAATATTTTTTTAAGAAATTAAATTAGTCCATCAAAATTGGCATCGGTGAGTTCAAAGCTAATATTTGATTATTTTGAATCACTTGGTACACATAAATATTATCTTAAGATACAAAGTTCAATTTTTTAATGACCAACTTTTTTTTGCGTAAACAAACTTATAGTATTTCAACTCGAGTGATCAACTTTATACTTATTACAACTTCAATTATTATATATTAAATATAATTTTTTATTTAATTTATATATTATATTTTTCTTTCGCGGCCCACCCATTATTTTTTTCCTGGCTCCGCCACTGTGTGCAGCCAAACCTTTTTGAATAACAAAACCAATTCGTATAAAAATAACATTATTAGCTCTTGGAGATACAAAATTGCTATTCATAACCTTTTGAACTCGTTGAAAAAACCTCACAGCATTTGGTGCTAGAAAGCCAAAAGTGTAAAAAACAAATGGTATGAAAGTAAATCAAATATATTTATCCAAAAACAATTAGATAGCGCGGATCCCTTATAGTCAATGTCTTAAATTCGATTTTTGACTTGGACATGCAGCGGTGTTAAAATTTTAGAAAAGTTTGTCACCATTTTCATTACATAAGAGTCGGAGAATTAATCTCTGCAATTGCACGCAGAAAATATTGAACTTACGAAAAAAAAGTAAATCATGTATATTTTACATTTTAAAAAGAAAAGAAAGCTAATTTTTTTAAACAACCAAATTAATTAGTAGTTAATTATTAAATTGAGATTTAAATTCAAATCCTCTAATTTCTTTAACTTTTAACTTAAACCAGTTGTGTTATATAATCAACTCTCCCACCGAAGCTGTATTGTTAAATCAAATTATATATGAGAACGTAACTAAGATTGTTGGCAAGACCGGATGAGTCGGAAACGACAATAGACTTTAATATAATATCTTTGTCCAAATTATACGATATTAAAGGATCTATGATACAAATACAAAATTTAAAAGATGTACCTATGCATTTGATCATACATATATTAAGAAAAATTTACACAAAAATAATAATTCATAAAAGTAGAAAATTCAACCAATTAGAAATTGGCTAATTATACATGCAAAAAAGAGTTATTATAATTTGGAAAATACTAAATAGTGTTTCCGAAACACTAGTTAAGGATATCAAATATAGTATAATAATCTTAAAAATTGTACTGTCAACTTGTTTAAAATATAAATATTGTTATTTTCAATACAAAATTTACCGTTTTAATGGGACACTAGTTAACATGACCCTAATTTATAAGCGTACAAATTATCACACTTACAGTATTAGTCACTTTGTTTTGTTGTAGTGGGTCAATCTTTAGAAGAGAGATTAATGTATTGCTGCAAAGTCAAACTTCCACTTTTATTTAATCATCATCATTAGTGTCAATAATAAAGCGGTAGTATGAATAATGTACTAAGTTTAAGGAATCTAATGTCTTACCATGCATGTGAGTCGTGACTTTGTTAAGCACTTTTTCTCGAGTGCTGAAAATTACATTATTTTATTTTTTTTATTGAAAAACACTTTATCATTATTTAAATAAATTCAGCTTGCACATTCTTAACCATATATATTTCTAACTCATCTTAACTTCCAATTTTATTAGTTCTTGAGTTGATGTATTTTTCATTAGCAAAGACCATTAGTGTTATTTTGAAAGTTTCCATTATGTATATAAATTTAGGGTCATGCTTAACAAGTGCAGATACCAAAAATAGAAATAAAACATAAAATTAATGTTTATAAAGACAATTTTTTACACTTACAATATATTGAATGCACGGATTTCAAGGTATAATTTTCTTATTTATGTGTTTAACTAGTGCACTGGGTGCACTATTTAACATTTTCCATAAATTTATAGTGTTTTTTTTGCATGATTTGTTAGTTAAACTATATGATTTCTTTAAGAGTTTATTTAGTGGGAAATTAAGTCGATGCGACATTGTATGCAATCAACAACTAAAAATTAAACTCTTTGATTACAATAAAAATATTTAAATTTTAAAACAATTTTTTTTTTGTTTTTTTTTTTTCACCACCAGTTTTAATGTGGTTCGGGGATCGGGGATTGGTTCTATCATCAATAAAAACACCAGTTTTATTTATTTATTTATTTTTGTTTAATATAATTTTGAGTTAACATTCAAACTGTCTAATTATGATAAAACATACAACCTAAATTTACTTACATCATGACTATACCATTTTTCAAATTCAGGTCTATATTTTGTGTCCATGACCAAGAAAATATAACAATAATATTTTGAAGAGCCACATACATTCAACAAACATCCATAATTACAAAGTTGATTCATGATTTGTTCACTTTTTCATTTTTCACGAAAATTAAGGATGTTTTTCTTCTTTTACTACTCTTGGGAGTGCACGTGGGCAGTAAAACTCCTTTATATTTTTCCTCCCACTTCTCCCGTAGTTTTTTTTGAACTCTTTTTCAGGTTAGAAACAAAAAAAAGCTTGTAACATTATGGTAAAGACAATGACATATGAATAATGACTTTATTAAAGTCATATATAGTACAAAGTGTCTGCCTATAATAACTATAATATAACTGTTCAATTCTGAACAAAGAGGCTGAGAGATAGCCAGATACCGTTTTAAATTTGTCTCTATGTTCATTTGTTTTTAAAAGGTCATTTGCTATTATGTCAAGTGCTAATGTTACGGTGGACCACCTTCACAAGTTAAGGGCTAATATTACGGTGGACCATCTTCACAAGTGGTCCACCGTGTCAAGTGATCTACCGAATACGAATTTTACAAAATTTATTGGTAGATTGAAAGTTTATATCATATAGAACATCCATAAATTTTTTTAGAAAAATTGAAAATCATTTGATATTTTATTGGGAATTATCAAGATTTACAGTATTTAATAAACCGTTAATCTTGATGGGTCTCAATAACATATCAAATGATTTTCAATTTTTTTAAAATTTTCTATAGATAATCTATATGATATAAACTTTAAATCCAACGGTGGATTTTGTAAAATTCGTATTCATTATATGGTTTTTTATAAATGGTCCACCATGGACCACTTGATGTTAGAATTTTCCTTATGTCAAGTGTCTGCCTATAATTATCCTCTTTATCTTTGCCATTTAATAATATTTTGGGAGTATATATAAATCTAATAATAATATGATATTTAGTGGGTTCAATTATTGAAAATATACTCTCATTAAATAGAACCAAAAGCATAAATTTTAAATAAAAAAGTCTTTTATTCAAAACTAAAAAGAGAAAATAGAGACAAAAAATGGAAAGGATCCCAACTCGTCTAGGCAATGTTTAGTAAATTATAGATGGTAATGTAATCTAAAAATATTTTGAAATTCTTAAAAAAAGACTTTTTTTTTTTAATTTTAAATTTATGCTTTTGGTTCTATTTTGTTTCTTTAATCATTGTCTCGAAGTCACAGTTTAACATCACCTATTACTTTATTAGGTTTTTTTTTTTTTTGGACTAAAAATAGCGATATTCAATCATTCCAATAAACAGTAGAGTGCATCAGCTGCAAATACAAATTCAACATTATTAAAAATAAAAAGGATGAATATGCGAACAAACTCACGACATTTAAATTAATAGCATACTGTTGGATATTGCCTTGAAAAATCAGAAACAGGAAGAACAGAAAACTGGTTGTTGCAGTTGATTGCGCTGGGCACAAATCAATTGGTGCCAGGCGCCGGGAGCCTTCTGGAAAGTGAGTTTGACTCTGTCTCTTGCGCCGAGCGGGTCAGTTGGCGTCGGGCGCGAGTACGCGTATATAAGTGGACTGTTTGCATTTTCTGAGCATAGTAAGAGGTTTTTAGGGTTTCTATAAGGCCAACACAAAGACTAGGGTTAATAAAGAACATCCTATTGATTGAATCTCTTGGTCACATGAAGAGATTCGGGACTAGGTTAGAATTAGGAAAACTCTAATTCTTGTAACTCTTGTGGAGAATCTCATTGTAATCAAGGTTTCTATTGAAAGTGGAACGGAGAAGTGCTCTCTCTCCCCCAGAGTAGGTTCATTAACATCGAACTGGGTCAACCAATTCTATTGTGTCTTTTACCGCTTTCATTGTTTATTCTTGTTTGTGATTATATTGCTTGATTTTCGCTGTTTTGGTTGCTTGATTCTATTTGCTCCACGCATCATAAGTTTATTGGTGTGATAATCGAATTCATAACACATACAATATGGCAAAACCCCTACATGATACAATTAAAGTCACTGGAATGTCAATGCTTTCAGATAGCACCATTATGCTCAAATCATTGATTGAATCTGCAAATGATTGAAGCTGATATTTCAATATGAACTAAATGAACACCGCAACAAGATGAGAAATCAAACAACGCCATACAAAGATGACGAACGATACAATGCCGCACTCGGACGACGAAATAACAAGTATAAAAGAAAGCAACTAAAAGACTCAATCTAAGTGAAAAATCAATTATTTAGATTAAAAGCAAGAAAAGAAAAAAATAATACAGATGGGTGATTTTATGCCAAAAATGACCTAAAAACCACCCCGTCACTAGTAGAGAAAGAAGAAAAATCAAAGAAGAAACATCAAATTTAAAACATCGTATGTAATATATTTATTTATTTATTCTGTCTCTATCTTAATCTCGTTTTATACATAAAAATCAAAGAATATCATATTTAACATCTATTTTTTTATGTGATAATCAAATTATAATTTCTCTTGTGTCTATTTAATAATTAAGACTCCATCTATTCTTAATTATAAATAAAAATTAACTTTTCAAATTTATTGAATAACTAATGTATTTAATCCAAATATATTTATTATTCGATGAATTTAAAAAGTAAATTTTACTTATAAATATATGGCAAAGTGATTATCCAAGAAGTCGACGATAAAAATAAAAGTGATGTTGGATGAAAGGACACTGAGTGAGTAATTAGTAGTCATGATCATGAGTGTAAAAAATGAGCTAGCTAGCAAGCACACCACACCACACCACAATCGAGACTCCTTCCTTCTGGTCACTTTCCTTCATCCTTGGCCTTTCTTGCTAGGCAGACAGACACAATACATATTTCCTTTATCTTTCTTTTTCTTTCAACTTTAATCAATACGTACTTTGCTGAGTTTATTTTGTCTTTGCTTAGTGTGGTACTAATTATGTGCAGCTTTTCTCTATTTACTTTAGTCTTATTAATCGCCCGCATTCATCGTACCCCTAATCATACGTCTGTCTTTTTTGTTTTTGTTTGTGACTATCATACGTCTTTGTCACCATAATTACCACATTGTTGCATTCGTATATTGATTCCAATTAGTTTAATTTTATTTACATGTAAAATAAGTTAAATCATTTTTTTTGAGGTAAATAAGTTAGATCATGAAAAACATGAGTGGGAAAATATACACTACTAACAAATGAACCTTTTATAATTGCCATTAAAAAAACATGGGCCTCAATAATAATAATTAATGATTTCCAAAACATTCTTTTATGGATATATTGCAATGATATTCACAAACATTTACACAAATTAAAATAGTAAAAGTAGACTAAAATACATCAGCATAGCCTTAATCGATAGTATTAGTAATTGATGACTTGTCATTTATACATGATTCCTAAGCATTTTCAAAGCAAATAGGCTTTTGTAAATAAATACTAAATGTTTGATAATTCTCTCTAGCATATATATATATATATATATATATACACCTCTTAACATCAATAGGGTTTGTAAATGAATACTAAATGTTTGATAATTCTCTCTATCAAAATTATCAGAATCATATTTTGGATATGCATAAGTAAATTGTTTATGCATGGTGCATAAACAATGAAATTGCTTCGTGCACCCCTAAAATTTCTCGCGCACCTCCAAATTTCTCATGCACCCCCAAAATTTCTCATGCACCCTCCAATTTTTTTTGTCCCCCTACATTTCTATCCAAAAACCATTTTGCTGATGAAATGGTTTCAGAGGGTTCTACTTCAAAACCATTTTGCTGGTGGAATGGTTTCAGAGACTTCTACTTCAAAACCATTAAATACAACCCTATAATTATGCAATTAACATATATTTTTTTTCCTCCCCCATCTCAGATTTCTAGCCAAAACCATCTTATGCACTTAATGGTTTTTGAGTGCATATCTCTGAAACCATTGCCACAGCAAAATGGTTTATTCTAGAAATGTGGGGGGACAAAAAAAAAAAAAAAAAATCGGGGGCACAAGTCATTTGGGGGTGCGCGAAATTTTTTGGAGGTGTGCAAGAAATTTGGGGGGTGCGTGAGAAATTTGGGAATCAAAATGTAAACCCGTAGAGTTTAGGGTTTAGGGTTTATATATATATATATAACTAAGAATTTTATTTTTAATCTAAAAATTTAAGTGTTATGAATGTTAGTTAAAGAAAATATAAAAAAATTAATATATTATTAATTTTAAATTAATTTTAAATATTAGATAATTCACACTTAATTAAGAATGACAATTTGACTCATACTCATGAGTGGATAACCATAAAAAAAACACTCACAACAGATAGAGTAAGAATTTGTATTTTGGATACGGGTATAGGTATGCGTGCGGGTACGTTAGTACCCCCTCCGCTCCATACCCACATAGTATATATTTATTTATTTATTTTAATTCCATAAATGGGCTTCGTTTGACCCGGCCCACTGAAGGAAATAACCCGGATCCCTGAAAACGGGTCTTCACTGACCCGCGATTGCAAGGATGATGACGAAATCCTAGAGCGCTGTCGCGATATCTATGGATGCGATAAGGTTTCCAGAATCGACCGAAATCGTAGGATTACACGATTTAACGATTAACCTATGCGATTATACACGATTCTGCAAATTTGCGATTCTGAGCATGAGCGTAATCGCCATGGCTGTTTTTAATCGTAAAATCGTACGATTATACGCTTTTAATCGGGATTTTGACTACCATGATCGAGACCACCACAAAACTACGCCGCCGATCTCCACCGAGATGGTGTGGAGTGCATCCGCCACTCAACACATTGGTGCATCCACCTCTGTTTTCTATTTATTTAAGAATTTTTTCACTTTAATCTTTTATGTGCAGTAAACGTATTGAAGTAACCCGACAATTTAAACCTGTGTCTGGCCAATTTACTATTCGATGAAGTCGTATTTTAAGGCTATGACCGACGATCAAAAGAACCATTACAAAAATATTTTTAAGAAAAATATATGCAATAAAATTTTAGATCCTAAAGCTAATAGGTGCTCCGTGTTGACCGTTGATGATGACGATTTACGGAAGCTATAAAAGCTACAAAAACAAGAGTACACTAAGCATTAGCAAACATTTATGATAAAAAATAATGATCATAAAATTTTCCTCCAATCTTGTTTTGAAGTAGTAAAATCAAGAAGTAGTAAGATTAATGATCAAGAAACATTAATAAAGATCAAGATTATTGACCTTTGACTAGCTTTATTGTGAAAACATTTGGTGTTTCAGTCACCATCTCTAAGCCAAACAACCCGCTCCTCTGCCTCTCATTGTTTCTTGATTTTTTAATAATTTGCCATGTTCTGTCTCGAGAGCTTTAAACTTACATTGATCATCCATAGATTTGACCACAAACTTTGGTCTTTCATTCTCTTGCATTAATACAGAACAACTCTTTTTTAATTTTTTTTCTAAGTTGTGATCTTCAAAGACATCACCAATGGTTTGAAGGCTCTCAATTTTCTTGATACATGGCAAATTCGAATGGCCCCAGGTTCTTCCAATTAGCTCTCACATTGACTTTCTTTAGTCCAACTCTCTTCAAACAGAAATAGTTTTCTCCTTCTTCTAGTCAGGCCCGGCCCTCTAGGAGGTGCAGGGTGAGCGACCGCACTAAGTCTCAAAATTTTGGAGGCCTCAACTCAAAATTTTGAGGTCCTATAATGATAGTTATATATTGTTAGTTTTTATAAAATATTAGATGTATTCGATAGATTAAATTTAAGATCTTATAATAATGGTTAAATATTACAATATTCATAAAATATCATATGTTTGGTGAAAAAAATAATCCCAAATAGTCAGGACCAGCCCTGCTTCTAGTATTTCTCGGAATTGGATTTTCTAAACATACGAGAACAACAACATGGTCCGACCCAAATCTAGGTAAGTGACAAACCTTTATTAAAAAAAACAAGCAAAAATTAACTTTTTAGATTCATTAAAAATATAATTATTTGGTCTATAATATAGACAAAATACATTACTTTTTTAATAAATTTCAAAATTTAATTTTTGTTTATGTATGAGACCAGAGGGAGTAAATAAGGGAATCAAAATTCGAGTTTTTAAACAGAAGGACCAATTTTATTTTTTAAAATTATTGAAACCAAAAATGATTTTTTTTTAAAATTTATTATCCTCTGCTAAAATTGTGTCTTTTAAAATTGAATCCAAAAATATTGGGTACAAAATAATTATGACTAAGACTTGCCATATATCAAGTATAATTCATCATTTTTTTTGTTTTCTCTGTTTATAAGCCTTTTCTCTGTACAGCTGCCACCCCTTTCTCACACAATCCAAACTCTGTGCTGCCTTAATGTAACTACACAGAGTGGTGGTGCGACGAGAGTCTTCTCCGCACCACCGTCACACCCTTTGGGGCGTTGTAAGCCTAATTATGTTGTTTTGGTTCTCTCAGTGACGGGTCTTGCGATTTGGGTTTGTTTGCCTTGAAAAAGTCGTTTATGCTTGCTATGTTATTATAGAGGATTGTGTGGGTACGTGAATCAGTCCGTGTTGGCAATTGATTCACTTGCCGAGTATCAAGATCATGAGGCTCACACAATATAATATTTTTGCTATTTGATTTTGCACCCATACGCGGGTTCACTAGATAGTTGGTTAGCATGCTTGTAATGCCTATTTCGAATGTATACTACTTTTTGTTGAGGTTTGTCTGAGTCAGAATTATGTCTCTTAAAATTTTGTATTCTTTTTTATTTTAATTTATTTCTAGACCGCATGTTGTAGTTGGTTAGCATGCTTGTTATGCCTATTTCGAATGTATATGACTTTTTGTTGGGGTTTGTCTGAGTTAGATTTGTCTCTCAAAATTTTATATTTTTTATTCATTTTAATTTATGAATCTTGCTAATATGTGGTCTATTGATACATGTTAAGAAACTCAAAAGTAAAAAATTGACATTAAAATAATTTTTTTTTTACTTTTATAAAATTGAATTCATAAATTTTTAAGCAGATACTTCTATCTACTCCCTCCAGTCTCATATATAAGAAAAATTTTACTTTTTTGATTCATTGTAAAATGGATGAATCTAGACTATAATATTGTCTAAATACATTCATTTTATAATGAATCTAAAAAGTCAAATGTTTCTTATATATAAGACCGGAGAAAGTATATTAAATTTCTTAATTAACATGTGTCAAGGACACATGTTAACTTTTTCCTTAATCTATTTAGAGTGTGTATAAAGTTTTACTTTTTGCACATCATTTACCTAAAAAAGAAATTATAAAAAAAACATTGTGTTGAAGTCGTATACTTGACTGATACGTATCCTTTTCATATTAATGTGCATGCAATATGACCTTTCGTTTCGATATATAATTGGCTGGCTAAATATTTAATTAGTCAAATATCAAGGATTATATCATATCATTGAATACCATGAAAAGGTTTGCCCTATGGTTTGCTTAGTTCCAAAACAAAACAAAGGTAGTGGGTCCATGAGAGGAGACAAAGGGTATCCCATGATCAGTGACCTACGATTGGGGCATCACAGCTACAACACAGGTGCTTTATCAAAGTTGAGATTGGACAAAACATCATGTGGGAAATAAAGGAGGTGCTATGGTCATTGTCTTTTTGGATATTAATACTAGTTTCAGGAAGCATAATTATGGATGAAATTGATTCTCATGGTTTGAGACATTATATAAGATTTGTGTCAAGATAAGATCTTTCATTATCACTAAATCGTGTTAATTAAGGATACTTAATGAAACCAGCCTTAATTGGCCCATGCGGTTAATTTTTTGAGTTTAAAGATTAAGAGGGTGTATTGCATTTTATTTTTGGTTGCAACTGCAGAGACTAATCTCCCTCGAGGTAATTGAGATCTACTTAATGGGTCAACCTCTCCAACAAATGCTTCTGGCCATACGCACCAGCCGATAATCGAACTCAGGACCAAATGGTTAAGAGAGATCCAAATATTTACCACTTGTGTCACACTATGTTGGTAACCAAAGATATCTTTAACGCGCAACTGTGGAGACTAATCTCTTCAAGATAATTGAGATTCATTTAAGGGGTTAATCTCCTCTAACAAATGTTTTTTCATAGGTATTGACTGATGATCGAACCCAAAACCAAATATCTACTACTTGTGCCACACTATATGTTTTTTTTTTTTTTTTTTTTTTTGAGGAAGCACACTATATATGTTGGTGGTGGGTATATTTGAATGTACATTTTTTTTAGCAAAATTGGAAGTGTTAATTCATAAACAAATTCAAAAACATTATTAATTAATAATAAAAAAGAAAATAGTGAAGGAAAAACTAAACCCACAAAACAAAATTAACAAAAGCAAAAATTAGGTAAAGAAAATCTATCCCAAATGAAAGCTCTCTGGAACAATGTGACAAGTTGATCCCACCATACTAAGCCATCAAGAAAGAAACTTGCATTGGCTAATCTATTCACACAAGTATTTCTCTCCTTATAAATATGAGAAACTCTGAATCAAAAAGTTCTAATCAAATTTAAACAATTTTTCAAATTGATATTTCAAAGTCTCCAAGGAACCAAGTTGATGCTGGTAAAAGCTTGGACAGTTAAAAGAGAATCAAATTAATTCGAGCTACAAATTTTCTCCATCCTCTAGCATGTGCCAATTCAATAAAAAAAATTGCAGCATATATATCTTGGATGGAATTAAGGGAAGTTGAAACCAATATGAAAAGAAAAACAAACCTAAAAAGGTACTAAGGCGATCACATAAATACGCGACTAGAAGAGACACTGAGTGACCACCCATGTTTTGCATTTGACCCAAAAAGGGGGAGACACGATTTCATTTAACTTAATCTATACTAATAAATAAAGGGAATAGTTTGTTTTTGGTGTAGCCTTTTTTTTTTAAAATACCACAATACCCTTGGTAGTTTTTTTTTTCTCCTTCCTTTCACACTCTTTTTTAACTTCTAAAACTAACCACACAATAGTAGTTACTGTTCATTTCTTTTATCATATTAGTTTCATCCTCTCCATATTTCTTTCAACTTCATTCGGTTTCTAACAAAAAGAACAAAAAGCTAATACATACCAATGAAATGCATAGTGTTAGTGGTGGGATTTAAGTGCATAAAATCTATTTGAGAACAAATACTCCATACAACTCCTATATTCATTATCCTTCCTTTTCTTTAACATCTTCTACTTGACAGGTTCTACTTTTTTTAGGAGTTTTAGTTTTCCCTCTTCAATAATAATTCATGGTAGTTTTCTTTCCATCATTTTTTTTCTTATGGTGATCGATGGTTTAAAGGAGGAAAAACGAAAATAATAGGAAGAAACATATACTCAATTATATAATTAACAATTATTAAACAAAACAAAAATAGGGATAAACCATTCACAGTTTTTTAATTCATTTGGTTGTGAGATAATCTTTTGCAAAATAACTAGATATATATCGGGAGACGTTGGATTACAATGTTGGATCCATATACTTAATTCTAATCCAAATCACTAAAATAAATATCTTCAACAAATAATCATAATTTTTATGATGAGTATTGAGAAAATAGAAAACGAAGATCACACAAACGGGCGCGGAACGCGACCGTTTGGCCACTAGTTTATACAATAGTTTTGAAAAGTCATCTTACTAAACACATTTTCTTTCTTTGTTTTCTTAAAAACTGTTTTTAAAATCTAATTTATAAAACACGTTTTTAAAAAAAAATCTAAAGTAATATTATTTCAAACAGGCCCTTTGATTTTACGATTTCATGACAAGATTCGAAGAGGATGAGTAAGTCATTTTATATAACAGGCTCCTTTCTCTTAGGTGGTTGCAGGCGACTAGTGTCATCTTAGTTTCTAACTACCATAGCTGGTGGTCTTGTCCTTTACTTTGTTTGGGCCTTGTATGATCTGTTTGTGATTATGTTTCTGTATCTTTTTGTGACTTGTTGTAAACTTTACTAGTCTACCTTGGCACATCTTGTGCTAGGGAGATTGCTTCTTTATATTATATCTCATTTTGCCTTGTTAAAAAAAAAAAAATAGTTGAAGACTTTTCATTGAGAGAGAAAGAAGAGTCATTTAAGGATTAAACGAGGAATATGATCTATATTATATATCAGGTTCATCAGTTATTCAATGAATTTTAAAAATAAATTTTTACTTATAATTAAAAATAGAGAGAATAAATATTGCATCATGTAAAAAATTGTGACTATTGAACCAATTATTATGCTACTAAATGATTGATTAAGGTCCTGTTTGGATTAACTTATTTTTGAGCTTATGGAAACAACTTATGCAATTTTTATGTATTATTATATGTTTGTCAAGGTAGTTTATGATAAAATATCTTATAAAAATACAATTTTCACTAGTTTGAATTTATAAAATAGCATAAAACTTAATTTATATTGCATAAGTCGTTTGCATAAGCTCAAAAATAAACTAATCCAAACATGACTTAAATGAAATGAAACACAATGACACTTAATGATCAAGAGATAAAAAACAAATTTGTATATAATACAAAACTATCTTCGGCACATATTAATCTCATTACTCATTAGTCTTATTTTTTCCACCATATGCATCCATGATTCATGTAGTTTAGTCCTAATTATTTCCACTTGTGTTGCTTTCACCCTTCAAAATTCCATACCTAGCAGCAACTTTTTTCCATTCCTTCTGCTCCGACAAGTGCCCATGCCTTGACAAATACCTTTTAAGTTCAATCCGAAGGTTCCTAGTTGGCTACAAATAAATATCACATACCAAATTATTAGCACTTATATTTTGTAATCACATATACAAAACAAGTCACAACCAACTAGCCAAATATATAGGTGTTCACAGAATCACATGTGTTCATCAAATAGTCAATTGATGATAAATTTAGAAGCATGGCTACTTTAAAAATGGTGAAGTTACGAGATACGTTATTGGTATTGGTACATTTACGAAGGGTGTTGGTTTGAGACATTGAAATGTGCTTCTTTAAAAAGTCTCAGGTTCCATTCTTTTCAGTATTAATTTTGGCGGATTATCCATACATATTTTGCTCTAACTTTTATCTGGGGTCCTATAAATAAACGATGTTATTGAATCCCTTAAATTAATCAGTCCTTGGACCGAATACTAAGTTTTAAAAAACAAAGTATATCATTACTTTTTTTAATGTTTAATTTTAATGATTAGGTCAACTGGGCCTAAATTTATGGAGGAATCTAGTATAATTATCTTGAATCCAAAAAATCCAAGTTTGCAAATTTCCATAAATTCAAACGCAAACAAACTTTATGATAAGAAAATAACAAACCTCAGCCTGAGATTTGAAAGCAAGCTTGAAGAAGCCATAAGCAACAAAGTGTTTCCCAACAGACTCAGCCAATTTGATTTGTCCAATCCAATAAGATGAAGTCTCAAGCCTATCAAAACGACATTTGCTACAATTTACAGCACTGTAAAACGGCGTCGCTTGCACATTACTGTTTCCTCTAACATGAGAAGTTGTTACCGGAGTTTTCGGCTCTGCAGAATCATTTTCATTCAATGTTGTTTTTTCTGCAAATTGTTGTGGGAATATGTCACTTTGTTTGGTATTCATGGGATTGAGATTTTGTGGTAATTCTTTTTTGGTAGATTGTGTTGCTTGAATAGGTTGTTTGGATTGTTTCCGTGGAATGATAGTTTTTGGTTTGATAGTAATATTGTCTGAAACGGGCTTTTTTAGAATATTCACGTTTGTGTTCCAAGTGGTGCCAAAAGCTCTTTTTTGTCTGAAATCAAAGTAGAAAATGGAAATTGAAAAATCAAATAACAAGTTAACGGAAATCATGATTTTAAATAGACTTCGGATTGTCTACGGACACAATCCTCCACATTTACGCATTTTGTATCAGTGGCTGTTGCATCAAAATCAAACTATTTAAATTTCAATCCAAGGATCACTTAAAATTGAAACTATCTGATTTTGATTCAACCGTGTCAACAATGTGAATGCAGGGTTATTGGCGAAAAGCATTCCAAATTCTTTTCATATTTTTTTTGTTACCATTACTATTGATATTGCGGAGAATCACTATGAAACTATTCTTTAAAATACAACTTTATTTTCGGTCAGAATACAATTTGAACAACATAAAACTATTATGTGGTGGTCTAGATCGCAATCACGGACCTTTATTTAAAACCATTATAAAAATGATGAATTATAAAAATGGTTAGTCACCTGAATTGAGATTGTGGTTCACCACCGCCGGTGCCTATTCTGGGTGCTTGGTTGCGCTTTTGTTTCATTTTTGGTTTGGACTTGTTGGTTCTTTCTATTACCATATAATAATTGAATTAAATTGTTAGTAATGAAAATGGAACATTAATTTTATAGTAGAAAAACAATAATAGGACAAAGAAGAAAAAAAAATGAATCGATATTACCTGGAAGTAGCGTAGGAAGAGAATCCATGAAAAATATAGGAATTTTATGATTCTTGTGACATTGTAGGAAGAGTGGACAAATTTTTTATTTTTTTTTGACAAAACAATAGTGGACAATAATGAATAGTGGAAGTTGTAACCGTTACACTGTGGAACCTACTTGCGGGAACAGGCTCTCTACTTTTTGGTTTTCTAAATTTTAATTTTTGGTTGTTAATAATTATTATTATTTTTTTTAATTTTGGTCATCAATTTTTTGTTGTTATATTAGGGAGGAAAAATAAGAAGATTTTTCTTTCCACATTTCACGTCTCTTTTTCATCCTCCAGGTTTCCGTTTATACCTCTGGAAAAAAACTTCGGTAAGCACAAACCGAAGTTATAAACGGTTGAAAACACATGTTTTTCTATATCAAAAAACTTCGGTAAATAAAAACCGAAATTTTGGGTGCAAAATTAGGAGTAATCTTCAAAAAATAGAGAACAACTATTGGGCCTCGGTTTCTGGCCCATGGGAACAAACCATGTTAGTCAAATTCATAAAGAAAGAAGAATGAATTTTATTTTTTCTATCCCAACATTTATTTCTTTAACCCCAATTTTTTTTTAAATATTCTCATTTTATCCTTATCCTACTATTACTATTTTTTTTTAATATTTTTTACTTTGTCATTTTGTCACTTTTCCGGTAACATTATACACCCTCTCGATAAAAGTGTTTTGGTAAGATTTTTTTTTTCGATTTGTTGCAATTTGCCATAATGTACCGAAACACTTTTGTCAAACTGTTCCGGTATGTTGCGCATTGCCAGAATGTACCGAAACACTTTTGTCAAACTGTTCCGGTACGTTGCGATTGTGCTATTGGAACACTTTTGAAAAACTGTTCCGATATGTTGCGATTTGCTACCAGAACACTTTTGAAAACTGTTCTGGTATGTTGTGTACCCATGATGTACCAGAACACTCATTTGTAATTAAATTTTTGTTAACTTTATTATTTTATTTTTTAAAACAGATATGGTTCAATCCGGCGATACAGGTCAAATGTCGGTAGATACTACATATGTTTTTACAACGAATGAAAAATTTTATACATGAGAAGCTGTTGTCACATGGGCTCGATATGTTGGAAATGCCAACAAAGTCAGTATTATTATTACTAGGTTAGATAAAAAGAACAAAATAAGAGGAAGAAATGACAAATTGATTTTGGACTGTGATACAAGTGGAAAATATGACTCTTCGGAAAATTCGACGACAACTGCATAAAAAAGTGTAACTGTCTATTCAAAATTAGAGCCACACCTCCAACAAATGGTCCAGGATGGAAAGTTCAGGTTAAATGTGGAGTTCACAACCACAGACTACCCGACCAATATACAGGTCATCCTCGTAAGACGCGTTTAACCGCAGATGAAAAGAAACGTGTTGATAATTTGACAAAGCGTCATGTAGCATCAAGGCGCATCATTTTAGATTTGAAAGAACAAATCCAGAGTCTGTTGTTGATGCCAAACAAATATATAGGAAAAAAAATCATGTTTCAAAAAGAGGAAAGAGGTCTTAGAACAGAGATGGACACTTGTTGCAGTGGTTAGATGATGCAAAATATATCAGCTGGAATAGAAGAAGAGATGGTGGGTCCGATGTTTTGAGTGATATTTTTTAGGCACATCCATATTCAATCAAGTTGTTGAACTTGTTTCCCATTATTTTGGTTATGTACTGCACATACAAAACTAATAAATACAGACAATCACAGCTTGAAATTATTGGTATAACGTCAACTGACTTGACATTTGCTGTTGGATTTGTTTACTTGGAATTTGAGAAGACGAACAATTATCGTTGAACATTAGAGAAATCGAAGGGATTTTTATTAAGCAAGATATATTTTCACAAGTAATTTTGTCCGACGGGGAGTTTGATTTGATGAATGCAATTGATAAAAAATATGAGTATGAGATGCATCATCCATTTAGGTAAGGATATGCGAAAGTTGATGAATAATTTGTGGAAAAATGTTGTATCCGGTCCAGATGAGATAGAGTCCAGCAGCGGTTGAATGCGCTTGAGCAAAACATGTGTTAATTTAAGAAAGTTTGTTGACTATGTCAATAAGCAATGGTTGACCCCTCACAAGGAAAAATCTATGAACCAGTCGAGTGATGCATTTAGGAAACACAACGGCTAATAGATATGATTATATATATTTCAAAATTATAATTATTTTATTATTATTTTTTTTTTTCCGTTTAATTGACTTTTGTGTGCAATTTAATATTTAGAGTTTAGTCTGCACATTGAAAACTGAAGCAGATGTTGGAACACAACAAAAGTGACTTATGCAAGTTGGCAATATTAAGGCGTCATTTCAAAAAAAAAGTTTCTATTATACAGAGCACCTACACAATAGTCCATTTTTTTCTTCAGAATTTAAGAAATTTTGTCTCGAGGGCCGCACTATGAAACTAATTTCTGACGATTTTGAGAGAGTTGACATTGTTGGAATCGACAAGAACATTTGTGGTTTTACACTTAGGTCAACACGGTGGGCGCCAATTGTTGTGAATCCGAAGAAAACTACACCAATAAAACCTTTAGTGTGTGGAGTAAACGAATAAAGCAACCAAACAATGGAATGAGCAATTAATCACACAAAAACCTAAAACAAAGAAAAACAATAAAGAACATAAATAAATTTGTTTACCCAGCTCAGTTAAAACAACATACTCAGGGGAAGAAAGCAGTTCTCCGTTCCAGTATCAAACTCGTTCCTTCTTGATTACAATGAAATTCACACAAAGAGTTACAATAATTAGAGTTTTTTTCTCTCATAATTCTACCTTTTTCCCAAATCTCTTCTCATTACCAAGAGATTTCAATGATAATGATTACAAGATGAAAGAAATGACTTTCCAATCCTAAATTAAACTCAAGAGAAACCTTCTTAAACCTTATCCTCAATGTTTTAGAAGAACCCTTGAAAACCTCTATTTTCTTTCACTTGACTGCTGCACAAAACAGGAACAACAACTTATAGGTTTGCGCCTGCGCCCAACCAAAGTATGTTTGCGTCTAGTGCGACTTGCATTGCAGACCAAACCAGCCAAACCAACTGCTCACTGTGCCTAGTGACACTCACCCCATGCCTAGCTCATGGGACATACATGAACACAATTTTCTAAATCAAGTTTTCAAGGCAATATCAACATAAAATTGATATAATTAATATATATATATATATATATATATATATATATATATAGGGGAACTTTCAAGTGAGAGGAGTTTTAAAATGAGAGGGTAAGAGGATAAAATAATGACCACTAGATTAAATCGGAGGGCTATGATTTGATTTATCATTTAGTGAGGCACGTGACTACTCTCTCTTCACTGATTAACCAAACAAAACACATTCCTCTTTCTTCGTTGACCTGACGTTATC
The DNA here is from genome assembly GCA_954870985.1 of Trifolium fragiferum. Lineage (NCBI taxonomy): Eukaryota > Viridiplantae > Streptophyta > Magnoliopsida > Fabales > Fabaceae > Trifolium > Trifolium fragiferum. The sequence continues at coordinate 50,229,616 of OX940790.1, forward strand.
TCTACCTTATGGTTCCTAGATTCATTCTTGCTCTCTCTACATTCAACTAAAATCCCTCTCATATCATTTGAATTCTTTCACCAACATATTATCCCTCTCGTAAGTCTGGCTTAAATTCTTTTTATTTATCATTTCGATAGATTTAATATTACTATTCAAGATCTGATTATTAGTAAAATAACCTAAAATTCAACTTGATGTTTGCAGATAAAAATAAAATACAAATCGAGGCACTCAAGATAGAAATTGGTGTCGCGTTTTTGCGATTTTCCGCGTCTAAGTTTATCTGCTGCAGCTTCTTCTTCATCTTTCTTGTATTTTGTCTCTACTATCGAAATTTGCACTTCATCTTCTCGTTGTTGTTTTGGCTGTTTCTCAAAATTAATCGAAAGTTCTTAACAATGATTTTTTTTTTTTGGGCAAAAATTATTGATTGTATAAAGTTGTGACCTTTATAGAAGACTAACCATGTGAGAATTGTCAGATTGACATTTGGATTCTTGTATGTTGCTCACCACTTCGTATGATTTATACACAGCATCAAGGGTATTCTTGATTTGGGAATTTTATGGTTTTCTCCTCAAATTGTTGAGAAGATAAGGTCAAATATGTTTCAGAAAATATTATGAATTGTAACATGACTTAGAAGGAATGAATAGAAAATGATTTATTAGAGTTAGTATTCTATTACACATACCCCATATATATAGGAATGATAGCTAAGGTAAGTAAAAAGGGATAGTAAAGCTAGTAACTTCTAGTCTAAGTAACATCTAAGCTAGTATCCTCTTGTTCATTACATGCATAGTTCATTATCCCCCCACAAGTTGGAGCCCGATAGATGTTCAACAAGCCCAACTTGGATAGAAGAAGATTGAAAGGCTGAGGAAGAAGTGCTTTGGTGAAGAAGTCAGCGAGCTGGTGTTTTGAAGGGACGGGGAGGAGCTTCATAACGCCGGCATGTAACTTTTCTCGAACGATGTGGCAGTCAATCTCCAAATGCTTAGTGCGTTCGTGAAAGACGGGGTTAGCAGCAATATGGATGGCACTACGATTGTCACAATAGAGCACAGGAGATTTGGTGCAAGTGAGCTGCAAATCTTTGAACAAGTAAAGTAACCATTGAAGCTCACAAGTAGCTGCAGCTAAGGCACGGTATTCCGCTTCAGAGGAAGAACGAGATACAGTGAGTTGTTTCTTGGTACGCCATGAAATTAAGGATTTACCAATGAAGAAGCATTGGCCAGAAATAGAGCGACGCGTATCCTTGCAGCCAGCCCAGTCAGCATCGGAGAAACCAATAAGATGAAGAGAGGAGTTTCTAGGAAAGAAAATGCCACGACCTGGGCTCGATTTGAGGTAATGGAGCACGCGTGTAGCTGCAGTGAAATGAGTAGTAGTAGGCGCGGATAAGAATTGGCTTAGTTGTTGTGTAATGAAGGTAATATCAGGACGAGTAGCATTTAAGTACAACAAGCGTCCCACAAGGCGTCTATAGGAAGAAATATCGGTATAAGGAGGACTATCATCATTGTAAAGCTTAACTGAAGGATCTGAAGGGGTAGACGTAGGCTTAGCTCCAAGCAAGCCAGAGTCAGTGAGTAGGTCAAGGCAGTATTTACGTTGGCAAAGGGAAATACTTGCCTGAGAATGAGCCACCTCAAGGCCAAGGAAGTATTTTAACTGGCCCAAATCCTTAATACGAAAGCTTTGATGGAGAGCAGACTTAATAGCTTGGATTTCAAGCATTGAAGTGCCAGCAATAATAACATCATCAACATAAACCAAAAGGACAATGAAGGAAGTAGAAGATTTCCTAGTGAAAAGGGAATGATCTGAAGATGCTTGAACAAACTGAAGCTTGAGTAAGAAGGTAGTAAGCTTCTCATTCCATTGACGGCTTGCCTGTTTAAGGCCATATAGAGATTTCACGAGTTTGCAAACCTGATTAGGATGAGAAGTGTGAAAGCCTTGAGGGAGTGTCATGTACACATCTTCCTTCAGATCACCATGAAGAAATGCATTGTTAACGTCCAATTGGTGAATTTCCCATTGATGAATGGAAGCTAAAGCAATAACTGTCATGACAGTAGTTATCTTAGCAACAGGTGAGTAAGTGTCAAAATAGTCTAACCCTTCTATCTGATTATAGCCTTTAGCTACTAGGCGCGCCTTGTACCGTTCTATAGACCCATCAACATGTCTTTTAATTTTGTATACCCATCTACAACCAATAGGTTTCACAGTAGGAGGAAGATCCACAAGTTGCCAAGTCCCAGTATTTTCAAGAGCCAATAATTCATCATTCATAGCTTCGACCCAACATTTGAATTTGCTTGCCTCAGCATAGGATTTAGGCTCAGTTTCAGTGGACAAAGAACATGCATAGTGACAATGAGAAGAAGAGAAGTTAGTATAGGAAACATAATTAGAAATGGGATATAAAATACCCTTAGAAATGGAATTACAAACATAATCTTTCAAATAAGCAGGAGTGTGAGAAATTCTACTTGAAAGTCTAGGGCTAGGTGTAGTGGTAATGGTAGTGGAGGAAGGATCAGATGACACAATGGGATAACTTGTAGATGAAGGCACAGGGGGAGGTATAGTTGGAGAAGGGTTAGGGCAAGGAGGAATAGGAATAGGGTCAATGGAAGGAGAGGTAGAAAAGTAATTCCAAGAAGTAATGGGTGAAGAGGAAGAGATAGGGTAAGGGAGAATGTGTTCATGAAACACAACATGTCTAGAGATGAAAATTTCACGTGTGTGAAGGTCAAGTAAAGTGTAACCTTTGTATCCATTAGTATAGCCTAAGAAAAGAGATTTGCGTGCTTTGGGATCTAATTTGGTCCTGTGAACAGACAATGTAGATGCATAGCAAAGGGAGCCAAAAACTTTAAAGGAAGCTATGTCAGGAATTTTATCAAACAGTTTATGGTAAGGTGAGATGTTGTTCAAAACAGGTGTAGTGACACGATTAATGATGAAGGTAGCATGAAGCATTGCATAAGACCAATAAGACTTGGGAAGTTTGGATTGGTAAAGTAAGGCTCTTCCCACATTGAGAATGTGTTGATGCTTGCGTTCAACACGACCGTTTTGTTGGGGTGTTTCAACACAAGACATTTGGTGAAGAATTCCTTTGGAAGCATAAAAGGTAGGAATTAAAAACTCTGGGCCATTATCGGTTCTTATGAATTTAGGAGTAGTGTTAAACTGAGTCTCAATCATGATGATAAACTGTTGTAACTTGCTAGACACTTCAGCTTTGGTTTTTAAGAGTAGAATCCACACAAAACGGGTAAAATCATCTACTATTGTTAGAAAATATTTGTGACCATGTATAGAAGGTGTAGCTAAGGGACCCCAAATATCACAGTGTAATAATTCAAACTTAGAGCTAGCAATAGAGGAACTTAGCATAAAAGATAATTTCTTTTGCTTTGAAAAATGGCACACATCACAAACAGCTTCTTTATTATCAAGAGAAATAGAAGGGTACATAGGTATCATAGATGTGATACATTTATTTGATACATGGCCTAGTCTAAAATGCCAAATGGCAGACATAGGTATAGTTTGATGATTAACATCTACATTATTTGCTGAAACAGACATAGAATTCAAGCTAGCTTGGGATGCAAGGAATGACTGAGAAACTTTGAGGTGATATAAACCATCCACAAGATCACCCAAACCAATCATCCTCTTGGATTTCACATCCTGTAGAGTACAAATATTCTCAGTAAACATGATAGAACAAGCAAGGGATTGACATAGTTTAGAAATAGAGATAAGATTAAGTGTAAAGGTGGGTGAATATAATACATTTGTAATGGATAATGTGGGGGAAAAGGTAACATTACCAGCATGATGTACTAAAACCGAATTACCATTAGGAAGTTTAACATTGATAGGTTTAATTCTATAAAACGAAGTAAACCATTGTAAGGAAGAGCAAATGTGGTCAGATGCACCAGAGTCTAGTAGCCATGTAGAGGTTTTGACATGAATAGAACCAATTAAAGAGGAAACAATACCTGAAGAAGGCTCAGTTGGTGAAAGATCATGAGCCAAAGAGAGTTGATTGACAGTAGAAGAAGGAGTAGAGGAGGAAGCTGGAGCAGGAAAATTCACTTGTTGAAGCAAAGCCATGAGTTGATGAAATTGGTCCTGAGTAATACTGTTATTGACAGTTGAGGAAGCACCATTTTCAAGTTGATCATTGGAAGCTTCAACATCTTCAGTGTTAGAAGCATTAACAGATCCTCCATTTCTGTTTTGATTAGGGTGGCCATGCTTCTCATAACAGAATTCCACAACATGATTATTACGATGACAAAAGGTGCATATTTGGAATTCGATTTACCACCAGCAGAAGGTGCAGCTTTACCACGATATGAAGATCTTTGTGCAGCAGTAAGCAAAGATGTGGATTCAGCAGGAATAGGAGAAGAAGGTAAAGATTGTTCTTCCTGAATCACCAAGGAATATACCTTATTCAAGGAAGGTAATGGATCCATGAGAAGGACCTGTGTTTTCACAACAGAGAATTGGTCACCAAGACCAGTCAAGAACTGAATCACTTGATCTTCAAGCCTATAAGTCCGAACAATTTGTAGAGCAGGACAACGACAAGGATGAATACACAAACAATTGGGAATTGGACGGTGAGAGTACAACTCTTCCCATAACGCCTTCATCTCTGTGAAGTAATCTAAAACGGTTTTGGTACCTTGTTTCAAAGTGTTGATAGAATTGCGAAGAGTAGCGATACGAATACGATCAGCTTTGGAAAATCGTTCATGAAGATCAAGCCAAGCTTCGATAGCATTGTCATGAAATGCAATAGTAGAGGCGATGGATTCAGAAACCGAGTTCAAGATCCAAGAAAACACCAAGTAGTTGCACCGCTCCCATTGATTACGATTCAAATCAGTTGCAGCGGGAATTGCGAGGGAACCATCAATGAAAGGAAGCTTATTCTTAGCACCGAGCGCGCGCTTCATCGAACGACTCCATGCAAGGTAGTTCGAACCATTGAGCTTTGGAACGACGGCAATGGAGTGAGGACCTTCACTAGGGTGAATATAGAGAACAGAGTCAGTATCTTGTGTAGGAACAACGGGTGCAACACGAGGAGGCATGCTTGATCAAAGACGAAGGATCAAGAAACGAGACGAGAAATGCTGAGATGCAAGAAGAAGCAGAGAAAATGCAGAGATGAATGAAGACGAAACGCAAGGTAGAAGATGAAGACGGTTACAAGGTGTAACCAACTCTAACAGAAAATAGAAGCTTCAAGAAACTTCCATGGATCGAAAAACTGATACCATAACATGACTTAGAAGGAATGAATAGAAAATGATTTATTAGAGTTAGTATTCTATTACACATACCCCATATATATAGGAATGATAGCTAAGGTAAGTAAAAAGGGATAGTAAAGCTAGTAACTTCTAGTCTAAGTAACATCTAAGCTAGTATCCTCTTGTTCATTACATGCATAGTTCATTAAATTGATTGGATATCGATTTGATTTGGGAACGTGCATAACTCAGAAGTGAAATTTTAGTGAAGGGGTTGAAGGCTTGAAGCAGAATTCAGAAGTGAAATTTGAAGAGATTTTTGTTCTTTTTGTAAAAAGTGTACGCAAGAGAGAAAGAGATTGTTTGTAAAAGAAGTACCGAAATGATTAGCTGTGGTTATAAAAATTAAGATGTATCCTAAAGATTGATCCAAGGGTTGAGATTTAACCCTCTCACCCTCTCATTTTAAAACCCCTCTCACTTGAAAGTTCCCCTATATATATATATATGAAGTTTAATAAAATAAAAGTGAAATAATGAACTTTGATGAATCATTAAGTGTCTTATGCGAAATATATGCAAAGTTTAGGTGATCAATTGAGTGAATTAAAAGACATTGATTTGAGACATTTCACATTAATTTCAATTTTATAAATTGCTTCTTGCAATTTTCGAAGTGCTACAATTTATTTAATTGAAGTTAAAAAGCATAAATTTTTTATTTATAAATAAGAAAAGATTATATTTACTCTAAGCCCAGTCGAGAAAATATGACTAAAATTCTTATGTTTCTTTATGCTTTGATCATATTTCTTTCTCCATTTACACTATATATTTTTAAATTATCTAACTTATTTTAAACACGATATTATATCAACTTTGAGTAACATTTTTTTTTTCTTTCTTATTTCTTAATGCAGCTGAATTTCCTTGCGAGTCTGATGATGATTGTCCAAAAATGGCTAGTCCTATAATTTCGAAGTGTGTTGATGGTTTTTGTGAGATCTGGATGAATGATGTTTAAAAATAACAATATTATTTTTGAGCATATGATTTTATTTTTATGTTGTAATACTTGTATTTTTATAATTTACTTCAGCATTTTATTTATATTTCTCTAGCCTTTTGTATTTTATGACAAGCTCAAAAGTGAATTATTTCATTATGTGAAGTATTCATATATTGATTTTCTCAAAGAATATGTGTCACAAAATAATGTAACCAAATAATTATAACAGATTATTTTAATAAATATATGCAATATATCATTATGTTGATTATTTATTTACTCAACATCGAAGTTTATTATGTCCATATTTTATTATTAAAAAAGAAGAAAGTATGTCCGTATTTTAAAAATTGATAAATAGTTGTTTATCCTCTGCAAAGTTAGCGAGATTTGATATACCTCCTATCTTTTTCTTTTTTTTTTTTGAAATTCACCTTTACAATGTCGAGTTTTTTTAGTTTTCTCCTTGAATGGTCAACTTAGAATTTGACTGTGCATAGGATGACATGACACGTACATATAGAATTTACTTTATTTTATATTTTTTTTGGATGACGTGACACGTGACAATAAAAAATAAAAAAAATAAATAATTCCACATGTACGTAGCAAAAATACACAGTCAAAGTTCAGGTTGGCCACTCAAGGGACAAAATAAAAAATATTGACCTTGGAAGGGTGAATTAGAAAGAAAAAAAATTAGTCAGAAAATAAATCAAATATCGCTAACTTTACAGGAGGTAAACAACTATTTTAAAAAATATTGAAAAGAGATATAAGTTTTTGCCAATAGACATATACTTTCCAAAAAAATTATATTATTTACATCTTTAAATCCTAGTAGATGATGTTATTTGAACAATTATCATATAGATGCTTTAAGATTCTCTAGATTTTTTATTTATTGTGGCAAATGTAAGGTGAGAAGTCTTACATTGTTTAGAAAAGTGAAGATTTTGTTACAGATTAAAAACAATATTGATTTTGATATAAAATAATTTAGAGATTAGTTTTTAGAGATTTTATAGAAACATAGAATTAATATAGGTGTGTCTGGTAAGTCCAATAAGCTAGCTTATAGCTTATTGAACTAGCTTATAAAATTGTTTGATGAAAAAAAATAGATCTGTTTGGTAAAAAAACTTTACTCATTAGCTTATAGTTTTTTTTTGAGATGCTATTTTAGGTAGCGTTTTAGCTTATAGCTTGTAACTTTTTACTGTTTTTTCCATTTTTAACCCTATCACCCTCACGCCCTCTCAACCCTAGCGCCGCCGCCAGTTTCAATCCCCATCAGCACCATCGCGTCGCTCTTCCATTGCTCACCTCCTCTGTTCACAACCTAGCTTTCGCCGCTGAGAATCAGGTCGTCGTCACCATGTAGCCACGACGGTTGGTGGTGCGATCAACCATCTCACGGTTACGACACCACCTTACCCTTACATGTTGATTACTGTTTGGTCATTTTTCGTTTGGGTTGGCTCTGTCAAGGCCGCCATCATGAACAGTGGTGGTGGTTTATGTGTTGTTGCAGGATCGTACTTTCTCCGCTTCAGATTGCGTTTATATGTTGTTGCATGATTCCTTAATCTGCTTTATATTGCGTTTTTTCCTTCGTTAGGAAGATGCTGGTTCATGGCTTCTAACAGGAGGATTAGAATTGAGTTCAATGAATTTACAATTTGGTCGATTTCTCACATACGTGGGTACTGTTGACAAGAACATTGTTGGGTTGTGGAATACACAATACAAACTACAACATATGCATAATGACATATCAACATGGGTTGTTGGAGGAATTAATTTTGTTGGAAGCTTCCACGAGCGAGATTCATCAAGACTTAGCCGACCAATATGCTCGAAAGGGTTTTGTGCGTAGATAATCCGTGTTGACGGAAGCAATTATTCGTCGTACCAATGGGTTGTTGGTTCTGGTGTTTCTTGTACTATGGGTGCTCAACCTGGATGATTGACCATCCCTCGATCTGGCTTTTATTTGGGTCTAAGTTGCATCAAACATAAAGTGACGATTCATCAAGAAGATTGATACAGAGGTCTCATATTGCCTTTGTTTCTTTCTCAATATTCATATAATTCCTTGCTTTCAGATTGTTTAGCTTGAAAAAGCCATCATCGCTTGCTGCAGGGAGTATTGGGTACGTGGACCGTTTCCGTGTTGACGGTCGTTTCATTCGACTAGAATTTTTAGGACTTCTATTTTGTCTTTTAGGATGAACGAGAAGTTAGTATGTTCATGTTTCACTGTCCTAGCTTTTGTGTGGACTTACCGGGTTAGGTCTTTGTCCCGTCATTTTTTGTATGTATATATATATATATATATATATTTTTTCCTTTTTTTTAATATAATAAAGAGATATAGGCAAATGATGGGGGCGAAGCCTGCTTTGTCGCCTGATGTCTAGAAACTCTTCGTCTTATAAATGTATTTTAACGTTTGATTTGATTTAATTTTATTATTATTTTTAAGTAAAAAATTATTCACTAAAGAGAAAAACTACCCACTAAACATACATGTCCTATGTCATTTTATATTTATAAACCACTGTAAAAGTTAATTTTACCAAACACTTTAATTTCAATCAGTAAGCTTTTCAGTTATAAGCTACCTTTTCAGCTATTATTTAGCTTATCAGCTATAAACTAACTTATAACTTAATTTTACCGAACACTTAAATTTCAATCAGTTAATTTTTCATTTATCAGCTTATAATTTAATAAAAATCATTTTATTTTATAAAAATAATCATTTTAAAAATATTGTACCTGTTTGTTATAGATTTTAAAAATAATCATAATCTAAAAAAAAAAAAAACAAAAAATGAGAAGCTACTGAGAATAGATTATCAAAAATAGAATTTTTTTAGAGGAGAGAAATAACATATGTTGTTCTTTTGTAATTAAAAAAACAATCACTTTTAGATGTTGTATGCAAACAAGTTAAAGATTATTTTATTAAAAGAAATGAACTTTATTTGCAAGGTGCACCTTGCTAATTTAGACCCACATGTTTTTAAGTGGGTCTAAATTAACAAACGCATATATATATATATATATAATGAAGTTTAATAAAAGAAAAATAAAGAATGAATTTTGATGATCATAAATTTTTTTATGTGAAATCTATACAAAGGTTAAGTGATCAATTGAGTGTGCTAGAGGGGTACATAAGACATTGACTTGAGACATTTCACATTAATTCCAATTTTATAAATTGCTTCTTGCAATTCCGAAGTGCTAAAATATATTTAATTGAAGTTATTAAACCAACACCAAATAAGTCAAAAAAAATAAAATTAATTGAATTTAAAAAGCATGAAAATTTTATTTATAAATAAAAAAATATTATATTTGTTCCATGCACAATAGAGAAAATATGACTAAAATTCTTATGTTTGTTTATACTTTGATCATCTTTCTTTCTCTATTTCTCGTTGAAACCAGTAAAAGTATGTCGTTTTTCTCACTATTTTCAAATTTTCTAACTTATTTTATACACCATATTATATCAAAGTTGAGTACATTATTCTTTTTTTTTTCTTATTAATTCTTAATGCAGCTCCCGTTCGTTGCGAGTTTGACGATGATTGTCCAGAAACGCTTAGTCCTATATTTATGAAGTGTGCTGATGGTTTTTGTGAGGTCTGGATCAAATAAGTTTAAAAATAACTATGTTATTTCTGAGCATATGATTTTATTTTTATGTTATAATAATTGTACTTTTATAATTTACTTCAGAATTTTATTTATATTTCTCTGGCCTTTTGGATTTTATGAGAAGCTCAAAAGTGAATTACGTATTTCATTATACAAAGTATTCATACATTGATTTTCTCATAGAATATGTCTCACAAAACAATGTCAGTAAATAATTATAACAAACTATTTTAATAAATAAATGCAATATATCATTATGTCGATTAATTATTTATTTTGCATCTAAGTTTATATTATGTACGTATTTTAAAACATATTGAAATTTGAAAGGAGATAAACTTAAACTTTATCCCTAAAGTTTTTGCAAATATTTGATTATATACTCATCATATTTTTAACTGCAAATTTTATTTAAAAACTCAACCCAAAGCATAAGTCATGCCTAAGTGAGAAGCAACAAGCACAATATAGGAATCACAACAAACAGAAAACTCTAGACACACCAGCCTAGAGAAGCACCAAAACAACCCCCAAGCAATCACCTATACGAGCAACACTTACATAGACACAAGTATTTGGGCACAACACTTAGACACTCACACACACAAGTCAAAATATTTAAATGAAAAATAAAATTGTTACATCAATACAGATCACTTCAATCCTTTTATCTTTATTTTTTTTTGTTTCATGTGAGTGTGCCTAATAATTAATATTTGGGCTTGTGCCCATGTAAGTATTTCTCCACCTATACACACCATTACATGCATTACAACAAAAGAAAGAAGAAAAATACCATGAGATTAACATACAACACAATACATAAAGGACAAAGGCCAACCAACACCAAACACATCTACCATCCCACAAAATAGCAGGGGAGCCAAGAGACAGAGGAGCTCGAGCACGAGTTGGCCAGGCCAGAAACAAATCGCGAAGCCACAACTGCAAAACCTTGGAATATCTTCACCAAAAACAGTAGAGATCACCTTTTAAAGCAATTTCAGGATCCCAAGACCATTCATAAAAGAGACATGCTGAAGTTTTCAACTGTTCAATGCTCCATCTCCAAGACTATTTCGAAAGGGTCCTTGCAGACATTCTTGAAAATTTGGTTGTTATTTGCATTCCAAATAATCCAAAGTGTCGTATGCAGAGACGGAACTAGGAAAAATCATTGAGGGTGGCGAAAATATAAGACATTATTAACAATATCAATAATAACCAACTTCTACTATTAATAATTATTTAAAATTTAGTTTAATGACAAACAAAAACATATCCTACAAAAGAAAATATATACATAAAGAAATATAACCGTCAAGATTAAGATATTTTTTATTTGATAAAAACTCTTTAATAATTTCTTCAAAGGTGAATATCTTTGCAATATCCTTTTTAACACAAATAGCTAGTCATGGTAGTAGCAAGAAAATTATTTTCCATTTCTATTGTAATTTTCACAAACTTTATGACCGAGAAAGCACGCTTTATAGAAGTAGTGAAATCGAGATATTCAACACTATTAGATGAATTACTCTATCAATCAAATGGTAAATTGTAGATTTTTTTGTAGATGAAATGTTCTACATAACTGAAACAAATATCTTGAAATTCATAATCCTCAATTAAATTAGCAAGTTAGTTCATATGTAATATATTAGTGGAATTCAAGTAATTCAGATAAATTATGATTTTGGTCCTTAGAAGTGTAATTTGTTGTTATATTAGTCACTAAGTGTATCAAAATTAAGATTGTAAATACATTCGGAGTATCTCTTTTTTATAGTAATTTTATAGACTAAGAGTTCGTTTGAATTGACTTATTTTTGAGTTTATAAAATACAAGTTATGTAAATAAATAAGTTTTTAGGTATTATTATAAGCTTTTTAAGGTAGTTTATAAAAAATGGCTTATTAAAATACAATTTTTATTAGTGAGAACTTATATATTAACATAAAACTTTAATTATTTGCATAAACTATTTTTCATAAATTAAAAAATAAGTCAATCCAAATGGAGCCTAATTTGATAAAAAAATTAGGACAAAATTGACTAACTAAAAATAAATTTGATGATCAAAATAACTAATAAAAGAGATCACGTATTTGCAATTTTGATACATTTAAGAACCAACAAAATACAAAATTAAAATTGTAGTTTACCCAAATAAAATATTAGTATTATTATATATTATTTATCTGGGTATATGATGCAAGTATATTAATTACTACATAGAGTCATATATATATATATATATATATATATATATATATATATATATATATGTGGGGTGGCGAACCATATACGTGTATAGGGGTACTATACTCCTACCAGTAACAAGGGTGGCGGTCGCCCCTTTTTGCTAGTATGTAGTTCCGTCCCTGGTCGTATGCCACACCAATATAATCTCATTTCTCGTCTTTTTGTTTTTTGTCTCCACACACTAACACTCAAAAAGAGATTTTTTTTTTTGCGGCATTACAATAATTACTCCCAACCACTTATAAATCTCATACCAAATCACGTGAGCAACCTTACAATGTTGAAACAAATGAGAAGAAAAGACTCACAAATTCATTACACCAAACACAACATCCAACATCCTGTTGACTTAGAACTCTCCTACTAAGGAGGTTATCCTTGGTAGGTAAACAATCATGTAAAAGTTACAACGATCGAGAACCCAATTAATTTAGAAGGAGCCGGACTACTCCAAATATTAGCAAGTAAAGATCTTCACCTCCAATGGAGATAAAGTGACATGCTTGCCTAAATTGACGGTAAGAGACTCATATGCGGACTTAACAAAAAAGAACCTAATGGACTCTAACTTTCAACTCCAACAATCATCCACAATTGATAGCTGTCACATTCTCCAGAGAAGCCAAAGGTTGGGTGACATAATCCTCCTCCCATTGAAAAAACCTTCTTCCCCACCCCAAATTCCACACCTCCACCCTCACTAGTGTCACACAAGCGAGAATCACCTAACCACGTGTCGCTTCCCTATCTTTCGCTCAATGACTTCTTCCAACCAAACTTTACTATCCACACAAACATCAAATTCATTAATGTTCTTCCATCAATAGGAGGAAAAACTCATCGTTTTCTTTTGTTGGAAACAAGAGTGCTCGTTGTTCTGTTTGGAGCGGGTTTGAGGAAAAAATTCATTCAATTCAAAAACAAATTGATTTACAGTTCGGTTCTGTTGTATGACAAATAAAAAAAAATTAAATCTGATCTGATTCAATTTTATACTATTTAATTTGTGGGAAACAAACAAGTTGACCAACTACAATGAGGTAGTTGAATGCAGTTTCAACACCCCAAATATCATGCAATGGTGTAGTTGAATATGAGTTGGAGGAGAGAGATGTTGAAACATTTCAACTAGTTGAATTCTGCACCGAGAGGGACACATGTTGCGTCCGGATTGCCTGCGCCAGGCGCGTGTATTACACTGCCCAACAGGGAGCGTGAGACGCTTACAAACGCGGAGAGAGAAGGATAACAAAATTAATTATCACATGGCAGCACGCGATTGGTCAGCTGGATTTTTTATCTCATTTTATCTTTAAACTCAATTATTTCCTTTCAAATTAATTTTTTATTTTTTTATTTTTATACCAAAATTCATGATTTTTTTTTCTCTATAAATAGAGACTTGGTTCATTTGATTTGGACACAGAAAAAAAAAATCACATTTTTCACTCTCTAATCTTATCATTATCTTTCTATTAGTCTTTATTTTTAAGTTTTAGTCTTTGTTTAGTGAAAATGGATCTCAATAATCATTTCAACACCCAAAATTCTTTTAATATCCCAAACAATTATCATAATCCCAACTATTATCAAAATCCAAATCAATTTTCAAACCAACATCCTCCAAACTTTCATCCATATTATGGATCTATGATGGGAAATCCATCTCAAACACCGTTTAATGGTTATATGCCGATGGTTAATGAAAATTTTCCGAGTGGTGGTGCACCTGAATTTCCCGGATTTTCAACACAAATGACTATTGGTGGAATGACAAATGCTAATGAAGACACTCCAAATTCAGAGGATTCAACTCCAAAAGGTCATCAAGAATTGCAAGCAGATCTAGTGAAACACATGTGGACAAAGTTTGGAATGGGACGTGGTTGAAGAAGATTTGTATGGTTTTATTGCTTGTGTGTATTATTGCATGTTAAATTATTTGTATCGTTTTAACTACTTGTGTGTCGTATTTTAATTTCAAGTTAAGATGATTGTATCGTATCAATTATTTAAATAAATTTTGTTTTTATTATAATTGCAATCGGGAGTATAATTTAATTTTTATCGATAATTTTTATTATGATTTTAATCGATGATTTGTATCGTATAATTTAAATTTAAATTTTAATCGATAATTGTAATTTTAATCGATGATTGGTATTGTATAATTTTAATTTAATTTTAATCGATAATTGTATTTTTATGTAATCATACAAATAAAATTATAAATTTAAATAAGAATATAAAATAAAGAGTGGTGGGGTAGGGTGTTGAATAAAAACCATTGGAGAGGGTAAAAGTTGAATGAGTAGCTGGAAGAAAAAGAAAATGATGTGGAGGGTGTTGAAATTACAAACCATTGTACATGGTCTTAGTAGATTTACTAAGCTATCAACACAAAATTATATAAATATTTTCTTGATCAAACTGACATATATATATATATATATACAGAGGATGTATATTATGAGAATGATATTTGTATATGAGAATGATAAGAATAAATAGTAACCATCGGATAAAAATGAAGGGTTGAGATTAAAATAAGTTAAGTGAACCATGTGACACTCAATCCTCATATCCACACATGCATCTCTCTTCTCCGAATTTCTTCTTCCTATGATTCTGCACAACTCTCTCGCCGACCAGCACTTCTTCGTTCCTCTCCATGTCTTCTTTCTTCCGTTTCCAGTTATGCCTTCCTCCCATTTCTTCACCCATAACTTCTTTTCGAAATTAGGGATTTTGTTTTTGGGATTAAGGATTTTGTTTTTAGGGTTTTAGTTATTTCCCTTTTTCAATTTCGATTTTGATTTCAATTCCAATCTTCTAATTTCTTCTGATATCAATCTTTTTGGGGGTTTAGGACTTGTTTATGGGATTTACAGATTCTATCTCAATCTTTAAAGGAAACCCAAAAATTGGACCTTTTTTTATTCCTTTTGAGTTATTCAATAAAGTAAAGGCAACACAAACCATTGAATAAATATGTCAAATGAGATCATAGATCCATGAGTTGCAAGCAATCAAGTTGCTTCTATTACAGTCTCTATTGGTAAATATTGAAAGAAAGCTTCTACTCTTTGTTAGTATTAAAATCTATAACCAATTTAAGGAATTAGCCAAAAGAAAACAACTATATGCGGATCAATTTTCACATGTTGAATGTGGAACAACAATAGCAAGAAAAAGCAGTGGAATGGCGAACGCAAGAAGAAGAAAGGTCATAACCTGAAAGTGCAAGTGGGATTGGAATTTTGTGTCACATGACTCAATTAAGTTACTTTAATCTCAACCCTTCATTTTAATCTATTGACTATCATTTATTCTCATCATTCTCATATATAAGTATCATTCTCATATGATATGTTCTATATATATATATATATATATATATATACGGGAAAGTCTAATATGGACCACTTGAATAAGTGGTCCATGGTGGACTAATGTTATAACGAATACGAATTTTACAAAATCCACCGTTGGATTGAAAGTTTATATCATATAGATCATCCATAAAAAAAATTAGAAAAATTGGAAATCATTTGATATGTTATTGAGACTCGTTAAAATTTACGCTATTTAATAAACCGTTAATTTTTATGGGCCTCAATAACATATTAAATGATTTTTAATTTTTCTACATTTTTTTATGGATGATCTATATGATATAAATTTTCAATCCAACGGTGAATTTTGTAAAATTCGTATTCGTTATAATAATATTAACAACTTGTCCACGGTGGACCACTTGAGGAGGTGGTCCACCGTAGCATTCGCATATATATATATATATATATATATATATATATAAAAGAAACTTTTTGTGTTGATAGCTTAGTAAATCTCAGCCTCTCTGATACCTCTATTACTTGGTGGAATTCTTCTCCATCACAAATATTGGTAGATTTGCCGTACTATTTTCTCTTTAACAGTTAAAAAAAGAAAAAGAAGATTAAATATTTATATTTGAGCTTTTGATTTTGATCAAGAAAATGGACTCATAAATTTGAAGCATAAATCATATGATTTTGTTTCTAAAAAAAAAAAAATCATAATTTTGTATACCAGTTTACATTAATTAAATATAAATATTGACTCCTAATTTTTCTGATCTAACCATTTGTTTTATTAATTAATCCCTTTTCATTTCAAGTTACCATTTCTAAATCTCTCTTCTTTTTTCTTTCTCCAACGCAATCCCATACAATGGCGAGAAGCGCCTCTCAATCATCCCAATCCGCATCATCCGCCGCCACAACACGACCAGGTGTAATGGCACCCCGCGGTTCCGCTGCCGCTACAGCCGGAATGCGCCGTCGCCGTCTCGGAGGTGGAAACACAACCAGCTCAAGCTCTGCTGGAGGAGGATCCAGCGGCGGAAACAACATGCTCCGATTCTACACCGACGATGCACCTGGATTGAAGATTTCACCAACGGTTGTTCTCGTAATGAGTCTCTGCTTCATTGGATTCGTCACCGCTCTCCATGTTTTTGGTAAACTCTACCGTTATCGATCTTCTGCTGGTGCTGGCGCTTGATTCTATCTCGATTTTGAATCTGATCTAACGATTTTTTGATCTAAATGCTTAATATTCTGAAACATGCGTTTTATAAGGTTAATTTATCTATTTATTTATTTGTAAATTTTGTTTTGCTTAATTAGGATTTATGTTTTTTCTATCTCTGAATTGATTGGATCTTTTTGATGTTAATGGAAGTCAATTTTTGGCAATTAATTGTTTATTTATATTTATCTTGATTCATTCAGTTGTTTAAATTTCCTTTTCTAAGAGAGATTATGTTAACCGTTTTTTCTGTTATTAATGTAACTTGATTGCATTTGTTTTGCTGTTGATTCTACTCCAATGTATATCTGAATTTGAATCGGCTCCGAACACCTTGAAAACAAACACCGAAATAATCGAACTCTGAATTATTAGAGCATTCTTTTCTTGAAAGCAGAGAGTTAATACTAAAGAAAACGACATAGATGTGTGTGTTGGGAAGGGATTACCTCACACATGATTTGAAAAATGTGGTTGTGCATATATTTTAAGGATTTGAAGGTGCTACTTGAAATGAGTGTCATGGGGTGCATTGGTTGTATTTGGAAATAAAGAGTTGAGCATTTTGCATTGGGAAGAATTGAATACGGAATTGGGAAGTTTGCTAGAAACTAGTAAGGTTTAATTTATTGTATTCGTTATATCGAAGAAAAGCAAAGCATAGTAGCAAACACATTAAGAAAATAAAGGACTTTGATCAAATGTTGACATCGTGGACGGTTGAACAACAGAGGATGCAATGTTGGAAGAATTAAGAATGGTCAAGGTGACAAACTATTTTGAGAGAAGGATAAGTTAATGCTAAGAGGAAAGACGAATGAAGATTAAGGTCAGAGAACAATTTGGGGATACGATGAAGGATGTTGTGTCCCAAGTGTGGTGGAGTACTAAAGAAAAAATATAATTAAGGACTTCCTTCGGAGTGTATCATTTTGGATTGTGCTCGGTGTATTGGTGTCGTACTTACTGTTTTTTATGATACTCAACATATGTTGTGTGCTAAGTCGGCGTATAGGAGACTATTTAATGTGTTTTGGGCGATTGTGCCTCATCGACAAGATCAAAGTAGAAGGAAACTGAGGAAGTGTTTAGTAAACCTTGGAGGAATTGTTGGACCCTATACCTCGGATGACCATGAGAAGAAGTGGCAAGGAGCGATATTGCAGTTAGGTCAAGTTGGTATATGCCACTGCCCACTGTCATGATTGTCGACTATTATTAACATTGTTGAATTGATCACCCTCAATCTCTTGTTGATAGTAGACGGGATTGTGTACGTACAATCTAACGGTTTAATCTTGCTAGCTTTGGTAGTGTGTAAAGTTGTTTAGCGTGTTGAATATAAACTTTACTTTGGTGGACATGCAGTAAACATACAAGTTAGAGATATCAATTTGAAGAAAAGTGCCTTTATTTCTATTTTATTGTAAATTACTTTGACATAAAATTAAATCAGATTTAAATAAGATCTCACACAAATAGGTTACCTATTTTATTTCTCTCATGTATTCATATAATATTGTCAAGTTTTTATCCTTAGTTGTGTGAATTATGAATAGTAAGTAAATTGGTCCTTATTTATGTTTTTAAAAATACAAGTGATATATTTAAAATTGTACTTATTGGAGCTCTAGATAGAAAATGCTCAAGTTTTCACTATCTTTAAAAGGTATTGCAACCATTTACACAACTAAAGTAACATATTGGTTTTTTTTTATATTCCAAGACCAAAAAATTATTAACTGATTATTCTAAATATATAGAAAGGTTATGTGTATGACTAGCATATTGGTTATTTTAAATTCTACCTATAAGTTGTGTCTTTTCATTGTTTGCAGTGGTTTGAAGTTCTTTTATGGAGTTTGAGTCATCAGGTAGTATCATATGAAGACACATATTAAATTTGTTTTGATGTTATGAACTTATAATAATAATTGTGTTTTGTATAATCTATACTTAAATTTTTCAAATTTGAATAGAAAAGGACTTATTTAAATTATCTTGTTTTATATTTGCAGCAATTCGAACATAAAACTTCTCAAGATAAACAAAAGCTAGTGGTAGAACATGTTGAAGACTTGTTTCATGAATATAATTATGGACAAAAAGAATAAAAATTGTTTCTAATTTGTTTTTGGACTACTTACTTATACATTATTTCGACAAAGAATAAACTCCATTGAAAGGAAGATGATGTAGTGCTGATTTGGATTTTTTGTCGAAACTTGTTTTTCTTTCTTGTCCCCCTTTTGATGCGAAATACATGGATTTAATGTGACTAAAATTTCTTGCGATTTAATCAACATGGAAGACAAAATGTTCATTTTATGCGCACAACACAAATAAATGAATTAATTTGAACCATAGGTTACCAATATTCCTTTTTATGAAAATAGTCAACTAATAATCATATAGTATATTTTGTTTGGTGTAATATATTTGTTCATTCATTAAATTTAGGAATTTTTATTCTTTCAACTGGATTTA
Organism: Trifolium fragiferum; assembly: GCA_954870985.1. Lineage (NCBI taxonomy): Eukaryota > Viridiplantae > Streptophyta > Magnoliopsida > Fabales > Fabaceae > Trifolium > Trifolium fragiferum. The sequence goes on from OX940790.1 coordinate 50,248,937, forward strand.
GTAGACCACAGTTTGATCCCCGCAATTTTCATCAGGAGGGTATTGAAACCACTTTATGTCAGAACTGACCCCCAAATCAGATTAGATGGTCAAGTGGATCGGATACTAGTGGTAAAAAAGAATAGTAATAAAATTATTAAATGCAATATTAACGTTTGTATTTTGTTAGTTGATTGTCGTGGTTGATATACAACGTAGAAATGGAAAGCACCACTTAAATTTACACATTCAACTGCAAAATTTAGAGTTTAAATTTTTTTTAAAAAAATTGTTTAATTTAACAATATTGGCATTGCATTTTGAGTTTGACCTTATGGTTATGGTGTAATCTATTTAATCATATATACCTTTGTTTATTAAAGTAGCTTAATTATAATTAGGTAAGAATACTTGTATATAATAAAATATTTTTAAGCTTGTCATAAAAATTGAAAGGCTTGAGAAACATGCATCAAATTATTTAAAGTAAATTATAGAAGTACAAACATTATGAAATACAAAAACAAAATTATATGCTTCCCGTTAACATGATTATATTTTGTTACACAAACGAGAAATCGCAATAATTTTGAACGCACTTCAAAACTAGAGGTAAATTATTTGGAGGCACCGGACAATCAATGTCAGCAGTGCAAGGAATGCTAGCTGCATTGTTAAATAAGAAGAAAAAAAATGTCAGTAAATGGTGATATAATAAAGTAGAAATTTGAAAATGGTGTAAAAAGATGACATACTTTTAATGGTTAGAACAAAAGGTAGAGAAAGAAATATGATAAAAGCATATAGAAACATCATAATTTGAGTCATATTTTTCCTTATTTGCATGCATTAACTATAATCTTTTTTTATCGCTTTATAGGTAAACATTTCATGGTTGTTAACTTAAATTATGTAGTTTTTAACACTTAGAAATATCAAGAAGCCATTTATAAATATATGTTATTTGTATCCTAGGTACCAAAAGAAATTTCTTTGTATCCTTTTAGCTCCTCAATTGATTACTTTTGTTTTTGACTAATCATGGTTAAGATCTCACATATTAATATTCATGATCATCAAAGTTTATTTCTTTTGTATTAAACAACACATCAAAAAGATTATATCATATACATTTATTTATAAATTTAAAGTACTATAGGATTTTTTTTTTGCAAAATTTTATATCAAAGTTTTATTTATTTCTTTTTGTGTCACCACAAAATTTCTACCACCGTTAGCAATAACCACATATTTAAAAGAATAAAGACTTTTACCACTTAAAACAATTCATTAATGATAATTTATATCAATTTTTTTACTGGAATAAAACTTATAGAAATTAATTACAATAATGTTACTAATACATGAGAAAGTAGGGGGACCAACAGAGGCCACAGTCCCCCCCTAAATTTTTATAATTTTTTTATACTAGTATATTATTATATTATTAATTTAATTTCTTTTTTTATTATTGATTTAATTTTACTTTTGTTTCCCCTATATTATTAAATACACGAAGATAGTCCCTCTTTTTTAATTCAACTTTTTAGGCATTATTTATAAATTTGCTGTATATTTGATTTCAACGGATGTTTTTCTACAAAAAATGGTATTCTTCTTGTACAAAAAAAATGATTTAACGTTTAAATATTGAATTTAATGACAAAATATCTTTTCAAACCTAATTAAAATTCAATTATTTTTACACAAAATGTCTCAATTTTTATGACAAAACGTATAAACTGAGACTAAAATTACAATAAATGTGAAAATAAAGGGCCCAAAAGTTCAACTTAAATAAAATAGTTCATAAATTACAAATTCACAATATTAACTTTGGATTTATCATATAATTTTTAGTATATGTTATGCTTTCAAAATTTAATTTTTTCTTTATTAGACTCTAATTTTAAACTCAATCCCCCCTAAATTCAATTCTAGTCGCTGTCCCTGTTGGCAATATCAAAGTTAATATATATCAAATTTGAAAGTTGAATTAGTTGAGCAAATGTTGTGTAATTTTATCCAAGAAAAGAAAGAGAATTATATTAATTATGTAATATTGTCTTTATTTATATAAATGAAAAATTTTGGACTTGAAAATGACGATTACGTTAGATTGAGAGATACAGAATGAGAAGATAAAATGAGGCCACTAGGGTTTCATTGTACAATGACTTATAAGTACAAGAGTTATCCTTACAATATATAGTAAGCATAAAAAACTAAAGTCTAACTACCAAATCAAAGGAAGAGAACTATGCTCTGATATCATGTTAAATTCATAGATACAATGAGAAGATAAAAGGAGGTCACCCAGGTTTCATTAGAATACAATAACTTATAAATATAAGAGTTACCCTTACAATATATAATAAGCAAAAAACTAAAGCCAAAATACCAAATACTCCCTCCGTCCCTATATATAAGCCCCCAAGAGAAATTTCACGCTTATTAAGAAAAATTGATAGTGTAATTAATGTATACTTTTTGAGTATTACAATTACTAAATTGTCCTTGGTGAAATGATGTATTTATAGTTGACTTTACGTATTTCAATGGAAAGTGGAGTTATGTTTGGAAAATTAATAATAAATGTGTCTAGGGAATTGAAAATGAGCTTATATTTAAGGACAAATAAAATCTTTGGGGTGCTTATAATAAGGTACGGATGAAATATATTTAAAGGTCCGTTACATTATTATAAACCTTATCTAACAGATATATATTTATAATGTTTCAAATCAATTTAGCTATAAAATTATATAAGGATGTCACATTTTAACACAACTATCACAACATCTTTAAAATGGAATCTTTATATTCAAGTAAGTTTATTTTAGTTAATAGATAGTTTTGCATTAGTAAAAGTTTTTATCTCAAATACTTTAGTTATTCATCTTAAAAAAAAAAATCTAACTAATTGATTATTTGACAAAAAGACTTTATTTTTTCTTTTATATACTCCCTACAATCTTTATTATAAAAGAAGTTTACTTTTTAAATTAATAGAATATTTAATATATCTAATTCATAATATGAACTATATAATACTTTCTATGAATCTCAAAAACAAATTTCTTCTTATAGCAATTATTAGAGGATTTATATTATAAGGTGCAGTCGACTGAACGGTACAGATGTTTTATAGTCATTCAATTATGATCGAACGATTTAAATAAATACAATCAATAATAAACCAATTGCACGTTTGTAAGAAAAAACCGAATGCACGAAACCCACATCCATATTAGAGGAGCTAAGTTACAGCTTGATTCAACAAAATTAACTAAAGAAAGAAACAACAATTTGACAAAGATCTCTTCTTCTCTCCAAGGCTCCAACAAGGAATTTCTTGAGAAATGTGAATTAAGGACACACACGATGGAGACTGACATTATGACTCATAACTCACACACTGTAGTTAGAAGAGACACTGAGACAAGGAGAGATTGAATCAATGGTTGTTGTATTGACACGTCATCTAATACTATTCATCTCAGCCCTTTGATCTTTCTCTCTCTTTCATTCTGGCAGTCTTTTTGTGGGTCCAAACCCAACAAGTGAGTACTCACGGACTTCACCACCCTCTCTAATCTATCTTGGAGATTATTCATGTCTCTAATAATACAATTATGCCATAATCATTTTCATTCCTTGCTGTAAAGCTCACTCGCTTTTCCTTTGCTTTTTTACTTTTCACTCTTGAGTTTCAATTTAAAAATATAAATATAAAGTTGATAAATTAATTTATAGGAGGATAAATTTGTTGATTCAATTAATTGTACCATTTTATAAAATTAGAGATTTAATTAATATATAAACATATAAAAGACATAAAAATATACATATTTAATTATAAGAAAATGCTATTTAGTAAGAAAATCAATGGAAAAAAATTGTAAGAATAAATCTCCACCCTTGTTTACATCAACTACCCCCATGATTTCCACTAAAATAAGAGATTAAAATTACATTATCCTATAAGATAATGTCAAGTGTTATTCTTGCATTTTTTCTCTAAAATAATTCTTACTAAATAGCAATGCTCTTAATTATAATATTCTCACATTACTAAACTCCATTTCGTCATAATTAAATGCATAGACAAAAAAACAAATTAATACTATGTATAATGACATATAAGAGTTGACAGGATATATGTAGTGGATTGTAGTTCGACCAAACTCAAATATAAATAGACAAACTCAAATATAAAAAATGTGAAACATCAATCAAAGATCAAACGATCAAGAAGCAGTTACCGCATTAAATCTAATCCGATTTTATTTTATATTTTGTGTATTATTATTATTATTATTATTATTATATAGTAAAGTGGTGCTCTTTCAATCTACAGAGTAACTTTGAAGGTTGAAACCAACTCATATGTTGTACTCTGGGTCCACATTGATTATTCACGTAATTATTTTCATCTAGTTAATTCGTAGTTAAAATTTAATATTATCAACTTTTTCAAGTGTTTCAGCTTGAAGATACGTCTTATAGACAACTATTCTTTCAATTACCTTAGCATAATGGGATATTTTAGTATTAAACTAACAAAAAAAAAAAATCATGTAAAAATTTGAGATTTCACAATTGTAGCTTTTATATATCTCTCCTTTTTTGCTTCTTCTTGTTAAGCTTTACTTGAAAAAATTTGTTGCTTATATTCCTCTATAAAGAAATAATTTAACAAATAATAAATACTCCTTCCAGTTCTATATATAAATAAAATTTGACTTTTTAGATTCATTAAAAAAATAATATATTTAATCTATATTATTGTCTAAATATACATTACTTTTACAATAAATTTAGAAAGTCAAAATTTGCTTATATATAAAATCAGAAAGAGTATTCCGCGTGTGGATCCTATATCATATTTCAGCTAGGTTTCTTTCGTAATGCAAACCAACCAAGCTGAAGTTGTATTTTGTCTTAAGCACCAGTACTTCTCAAGCTCAGCAGTCAATTTAATTTTCTTAATCGTTATTATTACATCTTCAAATAGTGTCTTATTTGTTGAAAAAACAACAATATTAAGTCTTAATTGGGTACTTAGTAGTTAACACTACTACTTTAACTACTATTTATAGAGAGTGACAATGATATTTAGAGAGAGAGGAGAAGAGAAGTGGTCCAGCTGAGTCTATGGTTCTGACTGATTTCCATAGCAGCCGTGTTAGATAAGAAGAGAAAAAAAAAAGATATTTATTTACAAATATTATTTTTTTATATATAAATATTATTCTCTTCTTCTCTCTTCATTCAACTCTCATTCCAACAAACTATGACTTTTGCTATCCTTGCCATTCACATGCAGTAAAAACCTAGCTATATATTTCATTTTCTTCTTTCTTTTCTCTCAAAATATCATTTTCTTTTTCAACTCTCAATTTAAATTTCAAAATTTTCAATAGATACTATAATTTTCCCGTCATCAAGTTGCTAATTAAGTGCTTGCTAGTTGCTATTACTAGCACAAAGTTTTTTATTTTATTTTTTTGTTGTTTTTTTGTTTTGTTTTGGAATTGTACTACCTTCCAACTTCAAACTAATTTTAGTTTTGGAATTTGCTATAGGTCTAACTAGTTTAGGACACACAATTTTTCTTCAATTAAAAAATGATGTCTAAACAAACCTTTTCAAGTTCACCTCATTCAAACACCATGAAAGCTTCTTCATCAAATCATGTTCAAGTTCAACAATCAAACACAAACCCTAATCCAAACCTACCTAAGAAAAAAAGAAACCTACCAGGAACACCAGGCAAGTTCAATTCTGAATTTTTATTTTTCATATATTTCAAATTATAAATAAATAAATTCATGGTCTATTTATTTATATTATTTTTTATGATTAATTATGATTTAATAATTATCTACACATGAATGAATCCAGATCCAGATTCAGAAGTGGTAGCTATGTCACCAAAGTCATTGATGGCTACAAATCGTTTCTTATGCGAAATATGCAACAAAGGTTTCCAGAGAGATCAGAATTTGCAGCTTCATCGACGAGGACACAATCTACCATGGAAGTTGAAGCAAAGAACAAACAAAGATCAAGTTAAAAAGAAGGTTTATGTGTGTCCTGAGAAGAGCTGTGTGCACCATGAACCTTCTAGAGCTTTGGGAGATTTGACAGGAATTAAGAAACATTTCAGTAGAAAACATGGTGAGAAGAAATGGAAATGTGAAAAGTGTTCTAAGAAATACGCAGTTCAATCTGATTGGAAAGCTCATAGCAAAATATGTGGAACTAGAGAATACAAATGTGATTGTGGCACCATTTTTTCCAGGTATTTATTTACTATACATCTTTCACCGCTGCAATCACACAGAGCCATTGAATCAGAGATAGAGAAAATTTGTATTTTCTAAACTCAGATCTAATGACTCAACAGTGACCGCAGCGATACATCTCCTACAGAGAATCTTGGTGATTAATTAGCTTAAAAAATGTTTAATTAGTTCATGATTTTAAATTACAGTTACGGTTATCCTGAAAACCTTTATATTTAGAATGACGAATAACGCATTCATTTATTTTTTTGACGGTCGTAAGTATATATAGTTTCACACTGCAATTTAAAACTAAATTTAATGAATGCATGCTAGAAATAATGAAAGGAATATTTGTTTGGAATAAATAATAAATGAGGATTCTTATTCTTAATTGATCTTCAACTAACTATATACTATTAATTTATTAATGTATGATAACAAATCAGGAAGGACAGCTTTATAACACATAGAGCTTTTTGTGATGCATTGACTGAAGAAAGTGGAAAGATAACAACAGTTCCAGCAGCTTTAAGCAACTTTCGTAATGATCATCATTTGACAAATACTCATCAATCTCCAAGAATCCCTCAAATTTTTCCTGGTTTTCAGTTTCACTCAGAATTTCTCAATTCATCATTATGGCAGCAAAACCAAGTAAATAATTCTCAGTTACTACATCAAAATTCTGATATAATGCAATCAATGGATGTGTTTGGCTCACAAACACAAACACAATGGTTGAATAATTATAATAGTAATCATAATCTATCATTACCAATGTTACATGGAGTAATGAAACAAGAACAAGAACAAGAACAAGAACAAGAAGAAAACAAAGATTTGTCTCATAGTGTAATAAGTTCATTGTACTTGAGTAGTAATCAGAATCAACAAGGAGGACCAAATCACATGTCAGCAACTTCACTGTTACAGAAAGCATCTCAAATTGGATCAACAAGGACAATTATTAGCAATGATAACAACACAGTTTACAACAATGTGAATGAGTTGAATGAGTTGGTGAATTTAGGAGGAAGTAGTAGAAATAATGTTGAAGCTGGTGAGTATTTATTTAATGATTCAAATTCAAATAATTTGTTTGGAATTGTGAATGGTACAAAGGATTTGGGTTCAGGTTCAATTAGGTTAAAAGAGAAAAATCAAATGGGTTTAACAAGAGATTTTCTTGGAGTTGGTGATGATGATCATGATGATGGTTCAATGAGTAGACCTTTTTTACAGCATGAAATTGGTGAATTTAATGGAATGGGATCATTGGGAAATAATAATTTGCAGAGTTATGGTGGTGGACATTATTGTTAGAGTTTGGAATTTGAATCAAAGTAGCTCAAAGAGCTATGAAACTAGCTAGTGAAGTGATAGTGAAATTGTATAGGATATATTTTTATTATGTAGTGCTAGCTAGTTATGAACTCCTATTTGCGGCAACATGTAATAAGAGATTAGAGTATGTTATACTACCATGTTCTAAATTGAAGTTTGATCATATATTTTGGTTACACACTTACACTATAAGAAATTTGATTTTTATGGAGAAATGCAGATAATGCAACCGCAATTGGTGTTGTAGTTATGGTTTTGATTTCAACTGCGGGTTGCAGATGCAATTGTGGTCATTGCGGTTGCTGCGACACATAATAAAATTGTCATGTGAAATGATTTTAAGTTTTCACAAACTATACAAAGAGGCATAATTAGTGTCACTATTCTATAGTATTTAAGGTTTTTAAAAACGATCGGTTACTTAAAAAACAACCACAACAAAATCGGTTCAGCTTCGGCCATTACCCTTTTTGTCAGTTTTAAAAAGTGATAAAAATCACAACAAAACTCCATTACAGCCCAAACAAAATTCAAATAGACACAAAATTTCTTTTCTTTTCTTTTTTCAATTGATATTGATAATTAAAAATCACATCACATTTTCGGTACAAATTTGAACATAAATTACATAAAGTTATATATATATCAACTTTTGGCTATTGATATCTAGTTTAAAGCTTCAAATCTTTCTCTAATATATTTATGTTACTATATCACATTTTTCAGTACAAATTTTAACCTAACCATTGAGAAGCGATGTTGTTGCGTAGGCTGCCGCAATTGCGAATGCAAACCGCAATTTGAAACATGGTTATGTGTGCCTTTGTCCATAACATGTACAAGTGAAAAAATTCTTTTACCATGCATAAATTTACTTTTACCATTGCATCAATAAATTTAACCATTTGATCAATATATCACATCACATATTATTTGATTCTACTGTCAAATTTATTGACCCAACGGTTAAAATACATATTTTACTTGTGCACCATAGACTTGATCACTATGTGTTAGTATCCGGTATGAATAAAAGTTTTATATTTTATGTGGTATTCAATTCAAATTTGTAATGTGATGATCCCTAATGAGTAAGGCACCCTATAAAGTTAGATTTTCCACTTGTTTTTAACAACAAAAACTCACAAGTTATAACCAACTACAAAGTTAGATATAGAAACCAAATATTTTTAGTATCCAAAGAAACAAATGGTGCACTCCATAAACTAATATATGGTGTTGTGTTGTACAGTGAACAAATAGGAGGTAGTTTCACGTGTGATAGAAATCAAAAAGAGATCTCGTGAAGGAAAGTTATATAATATGGGGACCATTGCATGTTAGAAGGGACAAAAACCATATAAGTTGTGAACTGAGATGATTCCAATTATAAGGTACAGGGTGATTCTCTTAGTTATAGAAGGTCCCTACCCTACAATTAATACTATATAGTCTTTCTATCTATCCATGCATGTCTCTTCTATCTCGTAGAGGTAGAAATAATAACATTACAGTAATATAGTAATTGAGTTTCTGTTTTTTTCACTTAATAGTTATAGCTTTTTTAATATAACACTGATAGAACCTTTCAGTTTTGTACCATTTCATTATCTATCTATCTGGTGGTTGTGACCTGTCTTCCATTTTCATGCTCTTTTATGATACTGTTGAGACCGTGAATTAATCGAGTAAAATATTACTATATAGTAAGCCACTATGCTTTTTGTCGTACTTTTCCTTTATTTGAAAAATTATATTATGATAGTACTTTAGATTTAAAGAATATATATGCGGGCAGCAGTAAAATAATTTAACCATAGTCTTCATGAAGATATCTTAATTGGCAAGGATTTTGAACCTTGAACCCTGTAACCTACCTCAAGTGAAATTTTAACTACTAAATGAGTGGTGTTGATTTGTGACCTTAGAACATGCTCCTTTTGAATTGGGTTGGCAAAACGGATCTGACCCGCCGGGGCGACCCGTTTACCTCACTATTTTTGGCGAGTTGAGCCTAAGTTTTGAACCGACTTCTCTAGTTGGTTCGCTTAAAAAGAGGGGCGGCTCAAAGGCAGGGCGGCCCAACCTGCAAATTATATCAAAATACAAAATATATTTTTTAAGAAGGAATAGAATAATGCAACAACTATTTAAAGTAAATTTAGATTTTTTTTCTATTAATTCATACAATCAGTTCCAAAATTTAGTATTATTTGTTGTCACTTTACTCTCTTGTTACACATATTGCTCATGCTTGCTATTTCTTGTCTTTTTATATGTGTTTCTTCTTCACCCAATTTTGAGTCTAAGTTACTATTTTTATTCTATTACTTGAACCAACATCATATACGGTGGTGATTCATTACCTTAAACACATAGTCAAATTATGTTTTGATGATTATAGTGACTGCATGCTACATGTTTATAACTATGTTAAACAACTTATAGTATATAATTAATGGACCTATGTTAGAGATATTCCAAAAAAATATTATATTCCAAAACAAAAATTATATAGATAATATAATTAATTAAGCTGCTTATAAGAACATCTGATGAGCAATCTTTTTTTATGCAATATACCGTAGATGCATATGTGTTGATTTGATGTTGTGTTGGTGTTTGATTTGTCTCTGAAATTCTTTTCTCTGGTAGGACAGATGTCGTACACAATGTCTAGGACAATGTGTCTGCAATCCAGATGTCCTAGACAACTGATTATGAGGATCAATATATAACTTTGTAGAATCGTAAAGGAATGCAGTAAATGACACAAGTGTTTGTTAACCCAGTTCGATGTAAAAGCACCTACTCTGGGGGATACCAATCCAGGAAAGGAAATTCACTAAGAATAGTTCTTAGTTTCCCGGTCTTATTTGAATAACACATTTATTCAAAGCCTACTACTAAAACTATCCGATGACTTTCTACCTAAGAGGCTACTCCCCCTAGATATGAGAACCCACTCACCTCCCTCTAATTGAGATCCTTCTTCTTTGTCGTTTAACAATATTGTTGAATACAAATTCAACAATTATACCTTACTCTAAACCTTAGCACCTAAGACTTAAAGAAAGAACAAACTTGTGCAAATACACAAGTAATCAAGGTTGGAAAACAACTCCAATCCTTAACAAGGTTGAATGCAAATTCAACCGACTCAAACCAACCACTATGTGTTAATTAACATAGGGTGGTGCAAAGAATGACTCGAGCTAAACCCTAAGTTTATATGTGATCTTTAATCCTTGCTCTCGTACTTGAAAACGTAGTCTTGAGTCTTCTTATATAGAGATGCAGCTCCTGAGATATGCTTGAGTTTTAGTTGCATCATGATAGGATTTTTGTAACAAACTTTATAAGATAAAGTTTAAATTAAATCCTTTAAGAGTTAGTTATAATAAGATTTGTTTTAAATCTTCCAAACAAATCTCAACAAACTCTACTCATAGATATGATTTGTTTTTAACCATATAATTAGATTTGATCTTATTTAATTATTCCAAACAAATCTCAATTAACTCAACTAGAAGATATAAGTTGTTTTTAAATCTTCAAGAGTTAGTTATGATCTCAAATCATATCTATCCCATAGGATTAATAACAAACTTTGTTGTCAATCCTAATCACAGCTGGTACTTGAAGATTCGCGCCTTTATGCATATTTGAAAGATACGCGCGCTAATGGATAAGCATTATCTTCAAAGCTGTAGCTGGATCAAAATGTCCTACCCGCATGTCTTAGGACATCTTGTTCGACATGTTGCTTCAACATGCTCTGAACCCAGTGACAAGATGTCTAGGACATCTTGTTCAACATGTTGCATCTGCACATCTTCAATATGCACAAGTGGTTTAGACTCAATTACTTCAGCATTGGTGCTTCAGTTAAGTTACTCTGATCAAGTTGTTTTAGCCTTATGATGCAGCCAATCTCAGAAGAACTACAATCTCCCCCTTTGGCAAATTATGGCTAAAACAACCACAAACCACTTTGTTGAATGTGCACTCTTCAGTCTTTAATCTTCAAATTCTTCAATCTTCAAATTGATCTCTGTTGATGCAATCTTCTGTTCTGAGATCTTTAGGTCTTCAAGGTCTTTGATCTTCAGAATCTTGTGGGTGTTCAATTTTCAAGACTTCTTCAATCTTGAATGTGTGATGAACCTTTTCTAGTATGAGACAGTCTTAGTCTTGTCTTCATATTATTCATTACGATGAATTTTCTAAGTCCAGGAATGAGATACCTAGTGACTTAGTGAACCAAAGTCTTGAGTTGCAGCGGAAAGTACTTAATCAGAGTGATCAAGGCTTACTAGACTTCTTAGATGTTCAATTTTAGCATATTAACTATGCTTTGGACACACTTATTTTAGCATAGCCTTTTAGTTTTTAATTTTTTTTTTTTAAAGCTTGCTATTTTCATCCGTAAAGTAAGAGATTGGTTCTACTTGCCAAAGAGTTGTTCTATCATCAATTATTTCTCCCCATTTTTACCATAATTTGACAAAGGTTGAAGGGAAAATATTTCATTGATTGATAGCAGAACAATACAGCTTACAAAAGTGCACTATATAATTTTTTTTTTTAAGTGCCGGATGTCAAAGTCTCCAATGTCTAGGACATTTGGTAGACCACATAGGCAAAGTTGGTCGTGCCATGTTCTTCTTCAAGTTTCTGGGTTAGTTTCTTCAATCCCAGTTTCTTCTTGCAAACCATAGCCTTGTATTAGCGGAAGCATTCAATCAGAGAGATCAAGGCTTCGGTGGTTTTCCCCCTTTCTCCTTGGTCATCCTTTGGATTAGATTATCCACATTGATTTTTTCTTATTGTGCTTGACCTGATTGTTTCTTCCAATCACGAATTGATCATTCTCGCTCATTGTAGCTTCTTGATTCATGATTGTAGGAACTCTTCTTCCTCCCACCCTTTTCTTTCCAAAGGTCGTGATGTCTTGGACATCTGGTTCGACATCTTCTCCTGACTCACTCGCAGCATTCAATTGCTTCTTCTTGAGTTTCCCTTTCAGTTGGAGGAACCATGCTGATTGGTACAACATTGACAGCGATTCCTTGTTGATCAATTTATATAATAGAAACGCTGGGCATTTGGAGAGATGACTCTTCTACGTGTGCCTTTGAATCATCAAGATTTAAGTTGTTGTTCTTTGATGATTGTTGAGACATTGTTGCAAAGATTTTTCGGAAGGGATGAATCTTTGATTTTGGACAGGGTGTTTGACAAGATGTTGAGACGTTTGGTAGTGTCACATATGAGGTATTTGTAGCCTTTTATAGATTGTTTGAGTACATAAGGCTACCTCTTTTTACGTGCAGATGATTAATGTCACTTTAATCTGCACGTTACCTCTATAGTGCCTATTACACGCCGTTAAGCGTGTGAATACTGAGAGGCACTCTAACACTTCCAACCATAATTGCTTCCACTTCATGTCTGTTGTACAGATGTTGTGACATCTTGTGGGACATCTTGATACTTTTTTCTTCGGCTGACAAGAAAGCTATTTCTGGACTGTTGTTCTGAGGAGTCCATTGATAACACTTGTCTTTTGACTTTGTCCCTTTCATCACCACTTCTTGATCTTTGAGAATGGTGCATTCTGAGTTGTTGAAATGCACATTCAAGCCTTTTTCACATAATTGGTTTATGCTAATCAAGTTTGTAGTCAAACCTTCCACTAGTAGAACATCATCTAGGCATGAGGAGCTTGAACCAGCTAATTTTCTTATGTCTTTGGTTCTACCTTTAACACCATCGCCGAATGTAACACAACCTTCTGAATAAGATCTTAATTCTTTAAGATTTCTCTTATCTTCAGTCATGTGATTAGAGAATCCACTGTCAAAGTACCAATCTCTATGTGAGGATATTCTGAGAGGAGTATGAGCCATTTGTTTTGAATTTATTTTTGGCTTCCATACGTTCTTAGTTTGAACATCCTTGTTTTTCACGCTTTGAGTTTGGATCGTCTTCTTGTTCTGCCTTGGTGATTTAGGCCTTTGAGGATATCCATGAAGTTTGAAATATTCTTTCACAGCATGCCCAGACCTACCACAATGATCACATCTATTGAAAGCTCTTCTATTTTTGGAGAATAACTTTTTAAGATGTGTTCTAGGTATGTGCTTCTTCTGCTGCTTGTGAAGCTGACCTATGTTCCTATCCTTCCTTTGTTGAACAGGATGTTGAGACACGTGGCTTGACATCTGCTTCTTTGTTTGAACAGATTGTTGAGACTTGTAGTCTATGATCCTGTCTTCATGTTGAACAGGATGTTGAGACATGTGGCTTGACATCTGCTTCTTCAGTTGAGCTGGGAGCTGAGGCTTGTGACCAAAATTCTTCTGCTTATGCTGAGCCAGATGTTTGGACATGTGGTCTGTCATCTGTTTCTTCTGTTGTGCAGAACGCCGAGGCATGGTTGCTGACTTCCTGTGTTTGTGTTGAACAGGATGTTGAGACATGTGGTTTGACATCTGGTACTGAGACTTCTTCATAGGGGGAATCATCTTCTCAGGGGCAGATTTGACTTCCTTCTTGGAACAATGGTCAAACCCTAATCCACTCATGTCTCTGGTTATCTTCCCAACTTCAAGGAGTTCATCTAATATGTCAGATCCTTTGTTTAACATTCTCACTGTTTTTGTTATGTTTGTGAGTTTTGATTTTAACAAGGTGAGTTCTTCTTCTAGATGAGTAACAGTAGAGATTAATTGCTCTTGAATGAGACCTTTGATTATTCTCTTATGTTCTTCCACCAATGGACATGATTCTTCCCACTCTGTGGTCATCTTTCTATATGTCTCATTTAATTCCTCCTCAGTCTGATCTTCATCACCAAAGCTATCAATTTCAGATTTCCCAATGAGAGCTCTTATCATATTAGTTGTTTCTCCTTCACTCTCATCATCAGAATTTGTCCAAGAGATTGACAATTCCCTTTTCTGTTTCGTTAAGAATGTAGGGCATTCAGCTTTAATGTGGCCAAATCCTTCACACTCAAAACACCTTATGTTTCTTTCAAGATAAGATTTGTCTTCTTCTTTACCTCTTCTGATGTTGGACATCTTGTCTGGGACATCTCTGACTTTGCCTTGTGCACTGTTGTTGAACATCTTGTCTAAGACATTTGTTCCCCACTGTCTTTTCAACTTGTTCAAGGATTTGTTGAACTTTTTGTCAATGAGGGTTATTGCTTCTGATAGATTGTCTTCTCCAAGATTTCTCCTTTGGGAATTGTTGTTGGACAACTTGTTTGAGCGTTTCTCCTCTAATTTTTGTCCAATTTCTTCAACTCTTTCTTTAACTTTCTAAGAAGAGCTATACCATTTGATAACCTTTCTTCTTTTTCTAGTTTATCATTGATGGCCATCTCAAAGGTTTGTAATGAACCAATAAGTTCATCAACTTTCATTGTGCTCAAGTCTTGCGATTCCTCAATAGCAGTTACCTTTATGTTGAATCTTTTAGGCAATGACCTGAGGATTTTTATTGCTATCTTCTCTTCAGATATCTTCTCTCCTAGGGCAAATGATGAATTGACTATATCACAGAGTCTAGTGTTGAATTCCAATAATGTTTAATGCTTTTGAATTAGCACTAGCTATTGTTTCTTCTTCTGCACTCCAATTTGCTACTCCTTTTAGGCTTGTAGAGCCATCTTCTGCTGTGACCATTGGATGATTCCACCCTGTAACAATTGCCCTCCATGCTCTCTGATCCATGGATTTGATGAAGGCAATCATTCTTGCTTTCCAATAGTCGTAATTAGATCCATCCAGAATTGGTGGTCTATTTATTGATGCTCCATTCTTGCCCATCTTGAACAAAATTAGTCTCCCTGGAGCTCACCCAGTAGGTTAGGGTGCCTGCTCTGATGCCAATTGAAATTCTATTCTCTGGCAGGACAAATGTCGTACACAATGTCTAGGACAATGTGTCTACAATCCAGATGTCCTAGACAACTGGTTATGAGGATCAATATATAACTTTGCAGAATCGTAAAGGAATGCAGTAAACGACACAAGTGTTTGTTAACCCAGTTCGATGTAAAAGCACCTACTCTGGGGGATACCAATCCAGGAAAGGAAATTCACTAACAATAGTTCTTAGTTTTCCGGTCTTATTTGAATAACACATTTATTCAAAGCCTACTATTAAAACTATCCGATGGCTTTCTACTTAAGAGGCTACTCCCCTTAGATATGAGAACCCACTCACCTCCCTCTAATTGAGATCATTCTTCTTTGTCGTTTAACAATATTGTTGAATACAAATTCAACAATTATACCTTACTCTAAACCTTAGCACCTAAGACTTAAAGAAAGAACAAACTTGTGCAAATACACAAGTAATCAAGGTTGGAAAACAACTCCAATCCTTAACAAGGTTGAATGCAAATTCAACCGACTCAAACCAACCACTATGTGTTAATTAACATAGGGTGGTGCAAAGAATGACTCGAGCCAAACCCTAAGTTTATATGTGATCTTTAATCCTTGCTCTCGTACTTGAAAACGTAGTCTTGAGTCTTCTTATATAGAGATGCAGCTCCTGAGATATGCTTGAGTTTTAGTTGCATCATGATAGGATTTTTGTAACAAACTTTATAAGATAAAGTTTAAATTAAATCCTTTAAGAGTTAGTTATAATAAGATTTGTTTTAAATCTTCCAAACAAATCTCAACAAACTCTACTCATAGATATGATTTGTTTTTAACCATATAATTAGATTTGATCTTATCTAATTATTCCAAACAAATCTCAACTAACTCAACTAGAAGATATAAGTTGTTTTTAAATCTTCAAGAGTTAGTTATGATCTCAAATCATATCTATCACATAGGATTAATAACAAACTTTGTTGTCAATCCTAATCACAGCTGGTACTTGAAGATTCACGCCTTTATGCATATTTGAAATATACGCACGCTAATAGATAAACATTATCTTCAAAGCTGTAGCTGGGTCAAGATGTCCTACCCGCATGTGTTAGGACATCTTGTTCGACATGTTGCTTCAACATGCTCTGAACCCAGTGACAAGATGTCTAGGACATCTTGTTCAACATGTTGCATCTGCACATCTTCAATATGCACAAGTGGTTTAGACTCAATTACTTCAGCATTGGTGCATCAGTTAAGTCACTCTGACCAAGTTGTTTTAGCCTTATGATGCAGCCAATCTCAGAAGAACTACAGTCTCATAATCTAGTTTTTCTAACAAATTTGTTTGTTTACATGTTTTAAAATAATATTCGCATTTTTTTGTACAAAGTGTCAAAATCTACTTATTACAATATATTAAAAGAAATTACTATTAAAAATCCAAATTTATCCTTATCACTTTTAACGGTGTTTCAAGGTTTGTGCCCTTAAATGTAATTTTAACTCTAATTAAATTAATAAAAAATACAAAAAAGAAATAAAGATAAGCATAAAAGAAATATTCCCATAAAAATAGCATTAAAGACCACATCTCTATCTCTAACTCTATTATATACATAGCGAGATACCCACGGAGCTCTCTCGTGCATTCTTAAGAAAAATTGCTTATGTGGCGTTTAATTAGAGCTAAATTGAGTGTAAAAAAATTAAAGTTAAATTGCTTATGTGACATTCAGTTAAAGCTTCTATTTTTTTTGTATTTTCTCTAACGGGTTATTATATAAAAAATTTGTTGGATATATACAACTAAAATAGATCTTCTCTTTTTCTTTTTTTTTATTGAGTTTTTTTTTTTTCCATTCAATTAGAACTTCTCTCACATTTTTATATTGTAGAAACATTAATATTATATATTTTTTATATAAATATAAACTCTATTTTTTTTTTTTTGTAGAATCTTTGTTATCAGTATATTATTTTTTTAGAAACTCTTTGTTTTTGCAGGGATTGATATTTTTTATTTTAGAAACTATAATATTCTATTTTAATATTATTGCGTAAGTAAAATTCAATTAAAGCTTTTCTTTTATTTTTTTTTTATATAAATTCAAATACTTTATTTTTATTATTAATATATACTCCCTCCGGTCCTTAATACAAGAAACAAACTACTTTTTAGGTTCATTGAAAAACAAATGTATCTAGACTACATTATAGACTAAATACATTAGGCTTTGAATGAACCTAAAAAGTAGTTTGTTTCTTATATTAAGGACCGGAGGGAGTATTATAGTTTTAATGACGACAAACTTATTTAATTCATGATTAAATATTATATACTTAATATATAAAAACTAAGTAAACACTTCGATTTTGGATTTTTAGCCAAAAAAAAAAGTGAACACTTCGACTAAAATTTGATTGGATATGTATCTATTATCCAATCATTCAATTAAATGTTATATTTATATGTTGATTTGTTTTAAAATAAATTTAAATCATATTTCATATTTTTTTATGGGATCACTCATTTGACTATTAAAATTATACCTTGCCTATTAAAATAGGAAACAGAGAGCACTTCTCACTACACTATTAAAATTATACCTTGACTAATTATCTTTAAATTTTATCTAGCACGATGAAAAGTAATCCTCATGATAAAAAGTGTTCGTAGATGATAGTGAGAACTAAGTGCGAGAATTTTATTTTTTTTGAACAAGAGTGCGAGAATTTTATTGATATTCTTAAGAAATAATAAAGAATTTACAACTTTTTTTTGTTCATGGAGTTGCCATAAAGTCTTGTAATGGAAACATAAGACGACTAGAATGAGAGAGAGTCTCAGTGGTATAGAATGAAATATGGGTAGCATTCCTCACCCAATTATTTTAAAAAATACATTGAATATGAAAATTTGAATTTCAATCGCAGATCCATATTATCACCAAAATAATTAATGTACACCAATAACACTTAATTAAAAACAAATCTTATAATAATAAATTCATAATAAAACATTTCCTATTTGATTTTCTTTTTTTATTATTCAAGTGTTTTTCCCTTTTTTTTTATACAAATCCACGTTTTTTTTACATAATTCCCAAGTGATTAAAATAAATTCATAATGAAATATGTTTTTATTTTGTATTAATTCTCATTGTTTTCATTGTCTTTATTTGTTTTTATTTGATCCTATCTCTATAAAATAAAATATTGTTTTTTGACTAAAATAAATATTTTCAGTTAAAATTATCGCCCTGTTAACTTCCAATGAACCTTTTAAAAGAATTATAAGTTATAATTGCTTAAAAGAAATTAAAAAATTATACATATTTTATTTTATTTACAAATAAAAACAATGAGAATTGATACAAAATAAATTGGGAATGATGTAAAAAAAAGGGAAAAAAACTTTAATAATAAAAAAATAAAACCAAATAGGAAATGTTTCATTATGAATTTATTATTATAAGATAAGATTTGTTTTTAATTAGGTGTTATTGGTGTACATTAATTATTTTAGTGATAATTTTATACCTTTGGATCAAATGAAATGAATGGATGAGATTTGGTGTCACATAAATTTTGACACCTTGGTGTCATTTTGTAACGCCCCAACTAAAATTATCTATAATATTTAGTCGGAACATTAATAACTGGAATCTGAGTACATTAATTAAAAGAAATTGAGCTGAATAACTTATTACCATTAAGATAATAATAGAATGTTCATATACAACAGCGGAAAGGATTGACAACATAAAAACAAGTTAAATAAAAACAAGGAAGAAGACTAAGTCTTCTAAGCTGACAATCCAAGTACAGCTCCAATCGTCAGGTCCATCCTGATCCCTACTCCGAAATAACCTGTCTACCTAAAAAAAATAAATGGAGTGGGATGAGACTACTAAGTCTCAGTGGGTCCTACTACCCTCCTAATGGCTACTAAGCCGGGGCACCTAATCAGTCATAACATATTTCATATCATATTGTCATAAAGCATAATTAAATAAAGGTGTAACACTGATTAGTCTTATTGATTTTAACCGCAAGACACTCTGAGGTGATCATATCTCAGAGGCCTGCCTTGTCCGCGAACAGAAAGCATTCCGGCGTGCAGCTCACAAAATTTTACTGGTGGAACATCTAAAACGAAGTCCACAAGCGATATCACAATCGCACATAATTCGACTGATTCTAAATTGATTTCATGCTACCATAATTTCCCAAAGCCCGGGGAACATACATAATTTCTAAAGTCCTAAGTTATACCCTAGGATTGCATTGTGATAACAAACAACTCGTAATTTATATAAATTCTATTGTTACAAAAATATTAATTTAATTCGAGGATATAAAACGAGTGTATTAAGTTATTGAAAACGTTTGTGAAATAAGACCAATACACTAATCTAGCCCAAAAAGCACTCCAGCAAGCCCAAGCAAGCAATAAGTTCAGTTCTGAGTTCTCTCGCCGAGCGAGCTATCTCTCACCGAGCCAGCCTGAGCTCGCCGGGCCAGTGAGAGCTCGCCGGGTGAGTCATACTCTGCCCAGAACTTGTTCGCTCGCTAGAAGGCTCGCAGGGCGAGAACTGCGTATTCAGCCTCTGTTTTGCAGAAAATCATTATTTTTGAAATGAACACCTACAATCCTCAATTTAAACCATTGTAACAATATAATAAACACATTTTACGACTGTTTGGAGGAGAAATTGGGAGTTATTTCTCCTCACACATATTTTCCCTAATTTTTCCTATGTTTGCATGCATGTTTAAATTGGGGAACTAAACTACCTAGCCTAAAGAACCCACCTGGTAATGAAGCTTTAATCCTTGCTCCTGGGCTCCTTAGTACAGCTACAGCAACCCCCAGCTAAGCCCACGACCAGATTTGGAGAATTTGGAATTTTGAAATTGATGAACTCCTACTTTTGCTCTATGGTTGAAACTTGTTTGATGATTGATACTACTGAGTTTATGAGCTTCTATAGAGTGATTCTACCGTTATAAACAGTGGGTATTTGTTTTGATTTGAGATTGCATGTCATGCCATTGGTTAGAAAAAGGGGTAATGTAGGTGCTGTTGTTTGGTTCAAGTGGTGAGTTTGAGAAATATGAAAGATGAAAGATGAAATGTCTCAATGACTAGTTGTTTCAGTTGCTGCATGTAGAATGTTTATGATAACATGGGAGAAGTGATATTGTCTTATGGTTTGATGACAATTTGTAGTGTTGTGAAGTGTTGAGAGTTGGAATTGTTTGTTGTTTTATCGTGGAAGAGGAGAAGAGAAGAGAAGAGAGCTTTACAAGAAAAATTCTGATGTTGAGAAGTGAGGGAATGGGCTGCATGCAACACTATCAAGTCACCCCTTGTATGTTGTGTTAATTGGTTGCATGTTTGGTGAGGTGTAGACATGGGAGTTAAAGTGAGAATGAGTCATGAGAGAAAAATGAGTGAGGTGTTTCTATGAGAGGGAATACTTCATTGAGTGGAAAATGAGTCATGGGAGAGAGAAGAGGAATGGAGGGAAAATTGATTCTTATGAGCAATTAAATTATAAGTCCAAGAGATATAATGTTAGTGTGATGATTATGCTCAATTAGAAATTCTAATTTTTACACATAACACACCTAATTCCCAAGGTTTAATTTAATTAATTACCTCAATTCAATCTTGGAATTATTGGACAAACTCTAATTAAAATTAATTAGGAATTTTAGAAGCTGGGATGTTACAATCTACCCCCTTAAAGAAATTTCGTCCTCGAAATTAAGGAATTCATCTTTAGAAAGGATAGAGACATCTTTTCCTGTGTCAGATTCCCGTTTCCGAGTGAGTTAGTCGTCAGGGGACTGAGCCCATCCGACTTGGATTATTGGAATTATCTTGTTTCCAAAGGGTCTTAACTTCACGGTCAACTATATGAACTGGATTTGGCTGATAAGTTAAGGTTGACTGAAGATTAATCTCTAGAGGATGATAAAGATCGGGAGTGAATGAAGATAGAGCTAACCGATAGATTACTGAACCGACGCGTTGAAGGATCTGATAAGGTCTTATACACTTCGGATAGAATTTCTTCGTTTGGAAACACCTCGTAGTTCCAACTTTGGTGTTATTCTCCAGAACTCTTGATTACTGTTATTCCTTGGAACAAAACTTTCCTCTTTCAAAGGGTTATTCGTCCAAATTTGATTGTCTAACTAAATTCTCGTCTGATCTCGCGCTGCGCACTCTGATCCGACTACTTATAGTCATCCTCTAATCATCTGCGTCATCATGTCCTTACTCCAAATTCATTTAACACAGTGACGCACCATCTCTTCTTTTCCAATTTACTTCTAGCATTACTACGTCTTTCATTGAATAATCCCACAAAGTACACTTGTTTTACTTTATGAAAGTAGGTATGTGACGGTATTCTCAATACTCTACTACGGTCCAACATGTTCGCGACGCCTTAGCATACCATACTCATTATTATCTCACACTACACTTCCACAGGTCGGTATCTGGCCTGGTTGTCGCTATATGAATAGCTGAATGGGATAAGTTTGGGTATTGATAATGACAATCCAAAATCTTTCTCTTCGAGGTTTTTTCTCAATTCCGAACGCTGCAGCTCGCGACACGTCACACGTACCACTATCCCGTTCATGTCGTTTAAAATACTCCAGGATAGATCGAAATATAATACGAGTGAAGAACGCTTAAGCACTATAGATCCTTTCGCCAATGAGTTGGACTCATCTGCAACCGAGTCCATAGTACTACAGAATTTTCCACCTACTATTTCGATTCATCCTAGCACAACACTGAGGTCAAGTAGTACATTTAACATACCAAGAACCGAGGTTCGAATCTTCCTTCAACGATACGGTTAGTTGGCTGAATAATTCACTAATAGGCTGACATGAAAGAATTCTGGCTAAAGTGTTCGGATTCTAATGACGGTTAACTGATTACAGAAGGTTTGCACACTCAACACAGAGAATGGCTTTAAATCCCTTATTCACCATAGTCAATGTGTCAGCGTATGAATCAGATTCACACAAGGAAATTCTTTCACTCTACACGAGGATTTGATTTATGATGATATGAATTTATGGTTGATAACGTACAGAGAAACTGAAACAGTCGGCAGAAGATGAGACTGTCAAACGTGAATTCAGAGAATAGTTTTAATGAGGTATCTAGATACTAATACTTCTACTAGCTCCTATTACTACATAACTGGAAAGATCTGAAACTTAACTAGAATTTAACTGATAAGACTCTGAAAGATTAAACAACACAATTTAATTAATTACCTCAATTCAATCTTGGAATTATTGGACAAACTCTAATTAAAATTAATTAGGAATTTTAGAAGCTGGGATGTTACACATTTGATCCTAACTCATATATATATATGAGTCAGGATCCATTGACACCAAATAGTTTGACACCAAATGTTAACCGATATAAATTTTATAAAATCAACCGTTGGATTGAAAGTTTATAGACTTAATTACAGTTTTGGTCCCCCTACTTTGCTCTTTTCACAGTTTTGGTCCCTATATTTTAATTTCAACCAGTTTTAATACCCCTTATTCAAATTTGGTGTTATGTGTCATATTTTTAATGACACGGCAAACATAGTCCTAATGTGTCAAAGTCTACATATATTAATATTTTCCATGTCACTAATTATGTTTATTTTAATTTATTTATAATAAAAAAACAAAAATTAAAATAGGAAAATAGCAATTATTATAAACCAAAAAAATAAAATAGAAAATAAAATTGTTATTATTTGATTCCATAAATAAATAAGAATCAAGAACCCTAAAACAGAAACAAATTACCAAATTTCTCAAATCTCTACTTCTCTGCATCGAAGTAAGAATCATACAAATCCCCAAATTTCCTTGCTCCACTTTTTCGTCTTTTTATTCTTCCTCTTCAATTGTCTTGTCCTTGTTCCACTTCTCTTTGTTCTTCTTCTTCAATTTTCGTTGGTAAATAAATCATTGTTGTTCGAAAATTGTTGTTTGGTTACTCCTCCTTATGAATTTCGATTTTTCTCTCCTGCATTTCTGATTGTACAAAGTTCTTCTTTTCAATTACAAGGAAGAAAGGGTTGTGTTTTTTTTGACTAGTTTGATGAGAAGATAACTGATGATGCCAAAGAATTATTTAAAATAAAGTACTAAATTCCTATAACAGAAGATGAATGATGTGAAGAAAAATGTGTTTCAAACAAGGCTCATGATGATTTAAAGTTGAAGATTAGTTTTTTAGGAATTTTTAGGCATTTTTTTTTGTAATTTCTAGTGTATTTGTGTACCGAAACAAATCCCCCTCTCGCGAACATTATTCTAGCAACAACGAAGAACAGTTTCGAATGGGTCGAGTTCTAGCAACAAATATTTTTGCTTCTTAGGGTCGATTGAGCAGCATCGATTTGGGGATCTCTGAGATGTTTTCAGGGAGAGAATAAGAGATTTGGAAGATTTGGGATTTTGTTTCTTGATTCTTATTTATTGTTTTATAATAATTGCTATTTTAATGTGCTTTTTTTTTTTTGTCAAATTTTTGTATTTTTATTATAAATTAAAATAATAAACGTAGTTAGTGATATGGAAAGTGTTAATATGTGTGAATTTTAACACCTCGCCACTATGTTTGCCATGTCATTAAAAATATGACACATAAAATCAAAATTGAGTAAGAGGGACTAAAACTGGTTAAAACTAAAATAGGGAGACTAAAACTGAGAAAAGAGCAAAGTAGGGGGACCAAAAATGTAATTAAGTCAAGTTTATATCATATAGATCATTTGTGTGAATTGTCAGACAAATTTAAAATCATTTGATATGTTATTGAGATACATCAAAATTAACGGTTTGCGCGTTTTTTTAAATGCCGTTAATCTTTATGCGTCTCAATAACATATCAAATGATTTCTTTTTTTAAGCAAACACCAGTTCATAAAATAAAAAGGAAAGTACAAAGAAAGCTGGGGGGCAAGAACCTAACCCAGCAACCACACAAAATGCGTATATACAACCCAAGAGAGGGTAAAGCAAATCCAACCGGACTAACTCCAGTGAAAGATCCAAAATGCGAAGCAATCAAAGACACATCAAACACAATTTAGCAGGTCCGACGTGGGACCCGAAACCAAACTGCAAAAAAAACGATGTGTAAAAGATTCGACCATTACAACAACTGATAGAGGCAGACTAAAAAATCTATCTCTTAGGACCCGGTAAATGAATCCGACCGTCAACACGGAAACAGAGACACCCACCGACAACTCGCTAAAGCATCAACGAGTACAAGGCCATTTCTAGCCATAACGAAAGTTGGTGGCCTTTCCAAATTCTCTAGCATCGCAAAAGCAGATTGAAAGCTTTGATCCCTGCAAATCTCAACAGATCTGAAAACAAACCAGAAAATCAAAATACAAAAAGCAAACAAACTCTGCTAGAAAAGAGGCAAAAGAACCACAACTTTAGAGCAACCACAACACACTACTGCAGAATCAACTTCTTCAACACAGTTGAACAGAAACAGAAACGCAGTCAAGAACCATAACAGCCAGAACTACCGCCAAAGTAGAACCGCCGAAAGAGGAACGAAATAGTCACACAACCACTGCAACGACGGAGGTAGAGTTGGAAAAGCCAGACCGGAACTAAGACACCCCGATTCAGATCTAAAACGAAGACCACCGTGGCGGCGCCGACGGCGGTTATAACAACCCATAACAGGTTTAGCGAGCAACAACCTACGCAAACCTTCATCTCTCCGGCGCAGTGAACGACGAAACGCAGGAACCAAGAAGCTCAGCAAATTCGACAACGAAAACATCGAAAAGGGAGATAGGTAACGTGGAGGTGTGAAGTGGAGAACCTCTCAAACCACCAGCCATGGTAGAAACCACCTGAGAGAGGTGGATTTGAGAGGTGGGTTTGGATGTTAGGGAGGCGGCGGCGGGTTTATCTGTTAGAGAGAAGACAGAGCAATTTTTTCTAGAGAGAAAAGCAAGAAAGTCTAATATTACGATCCTCGAATAGCAGCAGCTACTCCAAAGCATGTTTACCTACTCAACCTGTTTGCCTGAAAAAAATAATTGGATTGGGGTGAGACTACTAAGTCTCAGTGGGTCATACTACCCTCCTAATGGCTACTAAGCCGGGTACCTAAATCAATCCATAAGTGATATACTAGCATAATATTATCAAAATCATAGGCATAAGTAAAAATGTATCACAGAGAACGTCTTATTAATTTTATTCCGCTAAGACACTTCGAGGTGAGCATGTCTCGAAGGCCCGCCATATCCGTCAATCGATTCGACCACGGCATTAAGCTCACAATCATTTTTCCTAATGAGTTGTTCCAATGGAAGCCCATAAGCAGCATACTAAACCGCACATGATTGACTGATACTAAGTTGAGTTTCATACTACCATAATTATCCCAAACCCGGGGAACATACATAATTTCTAAAGTCCTAAGTTATACCCTAGGATTGCATCGTGATAACAAACAACTCGTATTTTATATGAATTATATTGTTACAAAATATTAATTTAGTTCGAGGATACAAAACGAGTGTATATAGTTTTGAAAATATTAGAGAAAATAGGACTATCATACAAGTCTTGCCCAAGAAGCACTCCAACGAGCCCAAGCAAGCAACAATTCCTGTTCTGAGTTAGCTCGCCGAGCGAGCTATCACTCGCCGGGCCAGCCTAAGCTCACCGGGCCAGTGAAGGCTCGCCGGGCCATTCATACTCTGCCCAGAAATTGTCCACTCGCTAGAAGGCTCGCCGGCTGCTCGCCGGGCGAGAACTGCGTATTTCAGCCTGTTTTGCAGAAAATCACGTTTTTCGAATCAAACACCTACAATCCTCAAATTAAATCATTGTAACAATATTATAGACATAATTTACGACTGTTTGGAGGAGAAATTGGGAGTTATTTCTCCTCACACATAAATTCCCTAAATTTCCTATGTTTGCATGAAAAAGTGATCAATGGGGAAAACTAGCTACACTAGCCTATAGAACCCACCTAATAGAAGCTTTTCCTTGCTCCTGGGCTCCTCTAAATCAGCTACTGCAACCTTCCCTAGCACCCACGAACTGACTTGACCAGAGATTGGAAATTTTGATGAAAATGAGCTTCTACTTGTTCTAAAAATTTGGAGTTGAGTTGATGAATAATTCAGCTGAGTTTAGGTGGTATTTATATTGGGTTTTCTGAGTAGTAATAGTGCTGGGTTTGGCCCTAGTCAAGACATGCATGCACTACCATTGGTTGGTGTTGAGGTGAAATGAAAGGGGGTTGTTGTGTTGTGTCATGTGAGGCTTGAAGTGTAGTGCTCAGTTTGATTCTTTGTTCTGAATGTTGCAGGTAAAGAATCTCTGCTGAACTGAAGCTTGATGCATTGCATGTGATAGTAAGTGACAAATTCATGTGAAGGAAGAAATTGGGAAAATTGGTGTTATGTGGTTGTTGTTGTTTTCATGCGTGAGAGAGGGAGAGAATTGTGAGGGGAGAGCTTCAGCTGAGGAGTGAATGAGAGAATCAAAGACATTGTTGCATGAAATGTGACTGGAGGAGAGTTTTAATGAGGTGTTGCTAAGTGAGGGTGAAGTAAGTTTGAGTGGAAGGATGAGTCACTAAGGAGGGAATTTGAATTCTATTTGTGATATAATTAATTCACATTTTAAGGATTAGTGTATTAATGTGTAGCGTAGGTTTAATGAAAATTCCCAATTTTCACCTAACTCACTTAATCCTCAAAACTAAATTAATTTAAGCACCTCTAATTAATTCTAATTTTAATAGATAATCTCTAATTACAATTAATTAGGTAATTTAGAATTTGGGGATGTTACATCAACGGATCCTGACTATATATATATATATATGAGTAGTGCTATGGTCACACTTTCTAACACACTCTTTTAACACAGTCCAATTAAAATTTGCCTCATCATCCACTTATTCTCTCTCTGTAACTTGTTACTGGTTTCACTTGTAAACATTTATTTTATTTTTTATTATGATTTTTTAGAATGCTAATTACAGTTTCATCTTCTTCTTCAACTTCCCAACAAAATTGTCTCACCGTCAAAGTCAAAATTACAGTTTCATCTTTTTTTTTTCAACCTCCCAACAAGATTGTTGCACAGCCATATTCAAATCTTCAATTTCTAAGATTCAATAACCCAAATTTACAAAAATATTAAATAACCCAAAACAAAAATTCATTGAAAGCATGTTTCACGCTGAGATCTTTTCTTTAATTTGGATAGAAACATACAAAAAACAGAATAATTGAAATGGTAAAACCTAATAAAAAGGATTAAACAATACAAACTCTATTCCCAAATATAAAACTTCATTTAAAAAATAGAATCCGAGTCAAAAACCTTTTAGATCTGGAAAACTTCCAACAAAAATGGAACCCAGAGCACGAAATGGGTCAATTACAAACGCACGATGAAGAAATTTTCAGAAACGACCTCAAGTGCTTGGGAGTTGGAAAACGATTTAGATCTCGCAATCGCAAAGCCAGATCGGAATCAGATTGAAGCTCGAAAACGTTAAGACAGAGAAGAGGACGGATGACGCATGATGGAAGGAACAGATCGGAGCTCGCGACAAAATAGATATCAGGAAAAAGATGATCGAGATCTGCAAAGCCATGGAGCTTGTGGAGAAGAAGAACATGTTGCTGTTATTTTTTTTTTCTTTCCCAAGTACAAAATTTGTTGCCTCACAACCTCTTTAACCGGTTAAAAGGTAAATAATGAACTATGCATGTAATGAACAAGAGGATACTAGCTTAGATGTTACTTAGACTAGAAGTTACTAGCTTTACTATCCCTTTTTACTTTTACCTTAACTATCATTCCTATATATATGGGGTATGTGTAATAGAATACTAACTCTAATAAATCATTTTCTATTCATTCCTTCTAAGTCATGTTATGGTATCAGTTTTTCGATCCATGGAAGTTTCTTGAAGCTTCTATTTTCTGTTAGAGTTGGTTACACCTTGTAACCGTCTTCATCTTCTACCTTGCGTTTCGTCTTCATTCATCTCTGCATTTTCTCTGCTTCTTCTTGCTTCTCAGCATTTCTCGTCTCGTTTCTTGATCCTTCGTCTTTGATCAAGCATGCCTCCTCGTGTTGCACTCGTTGTTCCTACACAAGATACTGACTCTGTTCTCTATATTCACCCTAGTGAAGGTCCTCACTCCATTGCCGTCGTTCCAAAGCTCAATGGTTCGAACTACCTTGCATGGAGTCGTTCGATGAAGCGCGCGCTCGGTGCTAAGAATAAGCTTCCTTTCATTGATGGTTCCCTCGCAATTCCCGCTGCAACTGATTTGAATCGTAATCAATGGGAGCGGTGCAACTACTTGGTGTTTTCTTGGATCTTGAACTCGGTTTCTGAATCCATCGCCTCTACTATTGCGTTTCATGACAATGCTATCGAAGCTTGGCTTGATCTTCATGAACGATTTTCCAAAGCTGATCGTATTCGTATCGCTACTCTTCGCAATTCTATCAACACGTTGAAACAAGGTACCAAAACCGTTTTAGATTACTTCACAGAGATGAAGGCGTTATGGGAATAGTTGTACTCTCACCGTCCAATTCCCAATTGTTTGTGTATTCATCCCTGTCGTTGTCCTGCTCTACAAATTGTTCGCACTTATAGGCTTGAAGATCAAGTGATTCAGTTCTTGACTGGTCTTGGTGACCAATTCTCTGTTGTGAAAACACAAGTCCTTCTCATGGATCCATTACCTTCCTTGAATAAGGTATATTCCTTGGTGATTCAGGAAGAACAATCTTTACCTTCTTCTCCTATTCCTGCTGAATCCACATCTTTGCTTAATGCTGCACAAAGATCTTCATATCGTGGTAAAGCTGCACCTTCTGCTGGTGGTAAATCGAATTCCAAATATTGCACCTTTTGTCATCGTAATAATCATGTTGTGGAATTCTGTTATGAGAAGCATGGCCACCCTAATCAAAACAGAAATGGAGGATCTGTTAATGCTTCTAACACTGAAGATGTTGAAGCTTCCAATGATCAACTTGAAAATGGTGCTTCCTCAACTGTCAATAACAGTATTACTCAGGACCAATTTCATCAACTCATGGCTTTGCTTCAACAAGTGAATTTGCCTGCTCCAGCTTCCTCCTCTACTCCTTCTTCTACTGTCAATTAACTCTCTTTGGTTCATGGTCTTTCACCAACTGAGCCTTCTTCAGGTATTGTTTCCTCTTTAATTGGTTCTATTCATGTCAAAACCTCTACATGGTTACTAGACACTGGTGCATCTGACCACATTTGCTCTTCCTTACAATGGTTTACTTCGTTTTATAGAATTAAACCTATCAATGTTAAACTTCCTAATGGTAATTCGGTTTTAGTACATCATGCTGGTAATGTTACCTTTTCCCCCACATTATCCATTACAAATGTATTATATTCACCCACCTTTACACTTAATCTTATCTCTATTTCTAAACTATGTCAATCCCTTGCTTGTTCTATCATGTTTACTGAGAATATTTGTACTCTACAGGATGTGAAATCCAAGAGGATGATTGGTTTGGGTGATCTTGTGGATGGTTTATATCACCTCAAAGTTTCTCAGTCATTCCTTGCATCCCAAGCTAGCTTGAATTCTATGTCTGTTTCAGCAAATAATGTAGATGTTAATCATCAAACTATACCTATGTCTGCCATTTGACATTTTAGACTAGGCCATGTATCAAATAAATGTATCACATCTATGATACCTATGTACCCTTCTATTTCTCTTGCTAATAAAGAAGCTGTTTGTGATGTGTGCCATTTTTCAAAGCAAAAGAAATTATCTTTTATGCTAAGTTCTTCTATTGCTAGCTCTAAGTTTGAATTATTACACTGTGATATTTGGGGTCCCTTAGCTACACCTTCTATACATGGTCACAAATATTTTCTAACAATAGTAGATGATTTTACCCGTTTTGTGTGGATTCTACTCTTAAAAACCAAAGCTGAAGTGTCTAGCAAGTTACAACAGTTTATCATCATGATTGAGACTCAGTTTAACACTACTCCTAAATTCATAAGAACCGATAATGGCCCAGAGTTTTTGATTCCTACCTTTTATGCTTCCAAAGGAATTCTTCACCAAATGTCTTGTGTTGAAACACCCCAACAAAACGGTCGTGTTGAACGCAAGCATCAACACATTCTCAATGTGGGAAGAGCCTTACTTTACCAATCCAAACTTCCCAAGTCTTATTGGTCTTATGCAATGCTTCATGCTACCTTCATCATTAATCGTGTCACTACACCTGTTTTGAACAACATCTCACCTTACCATAAACTGTTTGATAAAATTCCTGACATAGCTTCCTTTAAAGTTTTTGGCTCCCTTTGCTATGCATCTACATTGTCTGTTCCCAGGACCAAATTAGATCCCAAAGCACGCAAATCTCTTTTCTTAGGCTATACTAATGGATACAAAGGTTACACTTTACTTGACCTTCACACACGTGAAATTTTCATCTCTAGACATGTTGTGTTTCATGAACACATTCTCCCTTACCCTATCTCTTCCTCTTCAACCATTACTTCTTGGAATTACTTTTCTACCTCTCCTTCCATTTACCCTATTCCTATTCCTCCTTGCCCTAACCCTTCTCCAACTATACCTCCCCCTGTGCCTTCATCTACAAGTTATCCCATTGTGTCATCTGATCCTTCCTCCACTACCATTACCACTACACCTAGCCCTAGACTTTCAAGTAGAATTTCTCACACTCCTGCTTATTTGAAAGATTATGTTTGTAATTCCATTTCTAAGGGTATTTTATATCCCATTTCTGATTATGTTTCCTATACTAACTTGTCTTTTTCTCATTGTCACTATGCATGTTCTTTGTCCACTGAAACTGAGCCTAAATCCTATGCTGAGGCAAGCAAATTCAAATGTTGGGTCGAAGCTATGAATGATGAATTATTGGCTCTTGAAAATACTGGGACTTGGCAACTTGTGGATCTTCCTCCTACTGTGAAACCTATTGGCTGTAGATGGGTATACAAAATTAAAAGACATGCTGATGGGTCTATAGAACGGTACAAGGCGCGCCTAGTAGCTAAAGGCTATAATCAGATAGAAGGATTAGACTATTTTGACACTTACTCACTTGTTGCTAAGATAACTACTGTCAGGACAGTTATTGCTTTAGCTTCCATTCATCAATGAGAAATTCACCAATTGGACGTTAACAATGCATTTCTTCATGGTGATCTGAAGGAAGATGTGTACATGACACTCCCTCAAGGCTTTCACACTTCTCATCCTAATCAAGTTTGCAAACTCGTGAAATCTCTATATGGCCTTAAACAGGCAAGCCGTCAATGGAATGAGAAGCTTACTACCTTCTTACTCAAGCTTCAGTTTGTTCAAGCATCTTCAGATCATTCCCTTTTCACTAGGAAATCTTCTACTTCCTTCATTGTCCTTTTGGTTTATGTTGATGATGTTATTATTGCTGGCACTTCAATGCTTGAAATCCAAGCTATTAAGTCTGCTCTCCATCAAAGCTTTCGTATTAAGGATTTGGGCCAGTTAAAATACTTCCTTGGCCTTGAGGTGGCTCATTCTCAGGCAGGTATTTCCCTTTGCCAACGTAAATACTGCCTTGACCTACTCACTGACTCTGGCTTGCTTGGAGCTAAGCCTGCGTCTACCCCTTCAGATCCTGCAGTTAAGCTTTACAATGATGATAGTCCTCCTTATACCGATATTTCTTCCTATAGACGCCTTGTGGGACGCTTGTTGTACTTAAATGCTACTCGTCCTGATATTACCTTCATTACACAACAACTAAGCCAATTCTTATCCGCGCCTACTACTACTCATTTCACTGCAGCTACACGCGTGCTCCATTACCTCAAATCGAGCCCAGGTCGTGGCATTTTCTTTCCTAGAAACTCCTCTCTTCATCTCATTGGTTTCTCCGATGCTGACTGGGCTGGCTGCAAGGATACCCGTCGCTCTATTTCTGGCCAATGCTTCTTCATTGGTAAATCCTTAATTTCATGGCGTACCAAGAAACAACTCACTGTATCTCGTTCTTCCTCTGAAGCGGAATACCGTGCCTTAGCTGCAGCTACTTGTGAGCTTCAATGGTTACTTTACTTGTTCAAAGATTTGCAGCTCACTTGCACCAAATCTCCTGTGCTCTATTGTGACAATCGTAGTGCCATCCATATTGCTGCTAACCCCGTCTTTCACGAACGCACTAAGCATTTGGAGATTGACTGCCGCATCGTTCGAGAAAAGTTACATGCCGGCGTTATGAAGCTCCTCCCTGTCCCTTCAAAACACCAGCTCGCTGACTTCTTCACCAAAGCACTTCTTCCTCAGCCTTTCAATCTTCTTCTATCCAAGTTGGGCTTGTTGAACATCTATCGGGCTCCAACTTGTGGGGGGATAATGAACTATGCATGTAATGAACAAGAGGATACTAGCTTAGATGTTACTTAGACTAGAAGTTACTAGCTTTACTATCCCTTTTTACTTTTACCTTAGCTATCATTCCTATATATATGGGGTATGTGTAATAGAATACTAACTCTAATAAATCATTTTCTATTCATTCCTTCTAAGTCATGTTAGTAAAAGAATAAAATAAGAGGATGAGGTGGCTTCATATGATAGGATGTGTTTAAAAGAGTGTGTTAGATGGTGTGTTCCTAGCACTACTATATATATATATATATTTAGATAGAGAGAGAGAGAATCTATTAATGGGAAACGGGAAACACTTCCCATTCTACTATTAAAAATAAACATTGACTATTTTTTGTTCGTCGCACTTTCACTATATTACATCCAACTGAAAAAATCTATGGGAATTGAAATCTAAAATAAATTAATATAATTTTAAATTTTTATAATCAATGGATTTTTTTTTTATAATTTCAATTTTAAACTTTCCATAAACATTCGTTCAAACCTTTTTCGGGATGCTAATTTATCAATGTAAGTGGAGATTCATACATAGATATTTTCATTTGACGCTCACACGTGAAAATTGTTACATTGTGGTACAATGACAAAAAAAAAAAAAGGTTGAGAATATAAACATGGTCAAAGTATCTTAATATTCATTTTAAATGTTGTTGATGGAGTTCATATAGAGACGTGAAAAAAAGGGAGTCAAATAGAATCTCATAGTGTTGTTGAACGGTGAATGAATGAGTATTTTTCACCATACTATGCCCCTGTAACATCCTTAAACATATATCGTGATTTCATACTCAAGTAAATTATACAAAATCAATCTCATAAATAATTGAAAGAAAAATATAGGCAACATTCAAAATAATATAAAATGAAAAGTGACATATATAGTCAACCATCCAAAGAAAAAAAAAGAACATAAGCAAATAAATATTATTAAAAAATGAAAATTATTCTGTTCGAGAGATGTAGAAATAATGAGAGAGAGATAGAATCTCTCACTGGTGTATAATGAGAAACGTAGAACACTTCTAACCCCACTATTAAAAATGCACCTAGACTAATCAAATTTTCATTTGAGAATGAAGTTTATAATCATTTTATATTTAAAAGGTCACTATATAGTCACATATATGAAGATGAGAGAAATAATTTATGTCTTAATAATGTAAAACGGGAAGCGAAATAATATTCGTCATCTCGTTCTATCTTATAACATTGTTAAACATATATCATGCAAAATATATCTCAATTTTATCTTAGCATTTTTAAATAAATATTGCACAAATAATATATTAAAATAAACACATAAATAATATTTAAAAAATTTTTTTATCCCGTGCACGGACCGGGCTAACATACTTGTCTCTAAACAAACAAAAAAACGAAAAAAAGAATATAAGCATAAAAGAAATTTCCCATAAAAAAAAAATAATACAATCTATTTTAACATCAAAAATAAGAAAAAAAATTAATTAAAATAAATTTACGCATAAAAATATAAACAAAAATCATGATAAAAGATACACGCCAAAAATAGTAACTTTTTTTTAATGAAAATATAGTAATTCAATCTAACATATAAAAACTTATATATAAAAAATAAAAATAGATGAACCTAATAAAAGAAGATACTTAATTATAAGCTTAAAAATAAAAGAACATAAAAATAAAAACAAAAACACAATGAGCCCGTTTGGATTGACTTATTTATAATTTTATGCGAAATAACTTATGCAAATATATAAGCTCTTATGTATTATTATAAGTTTCTTAATATAGTTTATGAAAACAGATTATAATGATATATTTTTTGTCAGTGAAAATTTATGAATTAACATACGTAAAAAAAACTTATGAAATAACATAAAAGTTTATTTATAAATTATAATCATAAAGTATTTTCATAAGCTTAAAAATAAGACAAATTTAAAAGGGCCCAAATATATTAAAGATGTTACTATTAAAAATCTTAATTTGTCCTCATCAATTTTTAAAAATATTTCAAATCTTCTATTTCGTTTAAAAATAAATTATATTTTTCAATTTACTATTTATCTATATTATTTATTAAATTGTACTCGATATTTATAATTATAATAAAAAAATCTACTCTATTTTTTTGTTTTGTTTTTAAATCTACTCTATTTTGGTTTACTCTTATATAAAAAATACAGGAAAAGTTCATTATTGATCAATATATATTATGGGTAAATATATATTATAATAACACACGGGACAATTGTTTTAATAAGAAAATTAATCATACACGGGACAATTACTTTAATAAAAAAAAGGAATTGAATAATATATTATAATAATACACTGAACAATTGCTGATGAATATATTATTGATGAATATATATTATATAATACACCGGACAATTGTTTTAGTTAAAAAAATTTAATCATACACGGGACAATTGCCTTAATAAAAAAACGAATTGAATAATAAATATTTGTTATTATTAATTATAATTTATTACACAAAATACACGGGACAATTGCTTTAATAATTTTTTTATACTTCATTTAATAAATTTTATAAAAAAATAGTAGAATAACATCACTTATTATTTTTATTTTTTTTGATACACGACGTCACTTATATTTTAACAATATTTTATA
Organism: Trifolium fragiferum; assembly: GCA_954870985.1. Taxonomy (NCBI): domain Eukaryota; kingdom Viridiplantae; phylum Streptophyta; class Magnoliopsida; order Fabales; family Fabaceae; genus Trifolium; species Trifolium fragiferum. The sequence goes on from OX940790.1 coordinate 50,284,641, forward strand.
AATAAAAGTCAATAAACTCGTGCGAATGCACGGGTCTAAAAACTAGTAAATAAATAAAAAAATTGTTTGATGGACCGATTCGCCAACTCGTTTGTCCGCCACTAAACAAGACGGATTATAATTTTAAACGCGGCCACCTAAATTAACTCGGCCCGTTTCGTCCCGTTTTTAGACGGCTTAAGCAGACCGAACTTAAACAGGGTGGACTTTCCTGCTTTGCTATCCCTACTTTGAAAGTCGGATTCGAAAAAATGCTGACTTATGACCCCTGCAATTTGGCAGAGTTTTTTTAAAAAAAAATTAAAATTGCACAGTGGGTTAAAAATAAAATATATCATTGATTGATGCAACAACTTAATAATAATAATAATTCAATCACAGTGGGTTCAATAATTTTAAATATTAAATGAGAAGCTTAAAATAAATTTCGGTGACAATCAATTGTCTCCATCAATGGCTTTTTGTATTGCTTTCAATTTTGGATCTCAACTGTGTAAATGACATATTGCCTTGGACAAGGAGATTAAGGTGTTGCATTAATCAATGATGATATATTTTGCCACAAATGCTATCTAACGGCTGAAAACCGTTCCCGTAGATGATAAATGCAAATGAAACCGTTCCTATATTGTTAACACAAAATTTTCAATCCTGACATTGCTTTTTTTAATTTTTACTAAAAATAACGATATTCATTCATTCTAATAATTAAAAGAGTACAATATGTGCAAATACAAATTTAACATCGCTAAAAACAAAAACGATGAATCAGTGAACAAACTTACATCATCCAAGTTAATAGCATAACACGGCAAAATGCCTACACATAATATGATAAAATTAAAGTCACCGAAATGTTCATGCTTCCGAATCTGCAACGTTGATCTCCAAATCATTGATTGAATCTGCAATTGACTAAAGTTGATCTTTGAGTATGAACTAAACGAACACTGCAACAAGACGCGAAATCAAACAACGCCGTAACAAGATGACGACCAACACAACGCCGCACTCGACGGCGAACTCACAAATACAAAAGAAATCAATTAAAAGAAAAACTATATGAAAATCACTTATTTAAATTAAAAGCAAGAAATAAAAACAAAATGCAAAGGGGTGATTTTAGGACAAAAAATGACCTAAAACCACCCCATTACCGGCGGAGGAAGAAGAAATCTCAAAAGGAAAAAAAAATATTTGTAGAATGTTATAACAAGATTAATTGACCTATAATCCTGACATTGCTATTTAGTAACAAATTTTTACACAAGAAAGAGAAGTCATAACAATAGAGAATTTGACCAATTAAAAATTAGATAATCATACATAAAAGAAAGAGTGATTATAATTTAACCAATTAAATATTGTCGTATATAATTATTCTCTTTCTTAAATTCTTACTAAATGTCATTTTCCTTCAATCCATTCATATATTGTTAGCACAAAATTTTCAATATACCGCTACATAGTCGTATAATTCGTTCAATATCCAACAAAGAATTGGTTAGCTCGTAATGTTTGATGGCAAAACTGTCATTGGAACTGGACAAACTGAGCGTTAAGGGAGAGCAAAAACATATATTTTTGTTATCCACTGAACCATGAGACAACTTTTTATTCTCAGCACAAGTTTTTTTAAATCGCCAAAGTAAGATTTTCTCCATCAAGCATCATACAAGACAAAATTTGTTCAATACGATAAATGTTTGTCCTGTATTGTTCTATCTTATATTGTTTTGTCCAATACTTTTTTTTTGCAGATCAAACAATTGTGTTTGCAGAACTCCCAACGTGGGACTAATGCTATTGTGCTTTATTTGTGTTTGATTACGGGAAACTCATAGGTGAGTGAATATGATGATTGTTGGAGTATCATTTTTAATGTGACTCATAGCGTACCGACTATGCATACCCCTATCGTACCGAATACTTTGAAGGTTGTATACTGCGTATCCACATAGGTACCACATATCGAAGTGAATTATGAACCATGTGATGTGACTATGTACCGCTATGTTTTTTGTGAAATTTTGAGAAACATTTTTTCCCTCTTAAAAATTAAGAAATCCTAAACTCAATTGATGAAAACACACGTACATAAATTTTCTTCACAAAATTGAAGCTTTTCCAAAACTCATGAACACACGTACTGTTCATCCAAAAATCGCAGCTTCTTCTCTACTAAACCGTTCATCCCAAAATCTTATCGTTCACTTGGTTGGTACTTCCCAAGATTTTGTGGCGGTCTATTTTAGAATTGAGAGTTGGGCCTAACTCATCCTGACAAAACCGGCTTGTAAGGTGAGGATTGCCTCCTACTTATAAACTCTTATTCAGGCCATCTCATATCCGATGTGAGACTTCTTAACACATCCCCTCACACCCAGCACTATTGGGCTTGGTGCGTGGATATAAATGGTGGGTGGTCCGATAGCGGGTGGTCCATGGATCTTAGAATTGAGAGTTTGGCATAACTCATCCTCACAAAACCGGTTTGTAAGGTGAGGATTGCCTCTTACTTATAAATAAACTCTTATTCAGGCCATCTCATATCCGATGTGGGACTTCTTAACGGTTTATTCGATCAGAAATTCAAATGCAGAGTTTATTGGAGTTTTTGCTTTCGACTTAGAGATCTCTAACTCTTTGATTGCTAGACTTAATGGTGTTATGTATGCCATGGAAGAAGCTCATAAAAAAGGTAGGTCTAACCCATCATGCAAATTATACCAAGATTTGCCATCACATTCAACACAACAATTGAATCGGTTTCTATATGCGACTATATAGCTCATTTTAACGCTACTACTAAAATCCTCAAGTACATAAAAACTTGCCCTGGTCGTGGTATTTTATTCCGTAAAATTCATCACTCCAATTGCAATGTTTTTTGGTGTAGATTGGGTTGGGTGCATTGATTCTAGAAGGTCCATTTTGGGACAATGTTTCTTGTTAGTCAACTCATTGATATCATGGAGAACTAAGAAGCGGTTAATTGTGTCTAAATCTTCATCTGAAGTTGGGTATAGAGCCCTTGAGGGAGGATATTACACCAAGATTTTCTACAAATTAGATCAATAACTTAACTAAATTCTGTTAATTAGTTGAATAGATGATGTAGTAATTAGTTACTTGTCTCTTAAGTAATTGTAAGCTACATGAATAGTGTATTCTAGCTAGTATAATCTATAGCTAATGCTATATAAACATTTTTATCTTCATATTCAAGTAAGGAAAATGTTCACTATGAGTTCAATTTCACAAATCATAATAGTAATTATCTGTTTTCGTCTATTTTAGATATGACAATTTCATCTTTGTTCAATTCTTAAGACTATATGCAACATAATATGTAAAATAATTGCTGTTCGCACCCCAAAAAGTGGCCAAATTTTATAGTCTTTATCTGACACAAATTTGGAACTAATTTGAATTAGAATACAAATCCATACAAAAGCAGAACAAGAAAAAAGAAAGAATTAGAATACAAAAGCAAAGCATAACACTCTCATATTAGAATAAATATAAATTCAGAGACAGATACAAATCTCAGATCCTCTAATCCACTCTGATACATAAATTTATCACTATAGTATTCACTCATTTCTCACATTTATTCCATAACAATTCATCATACTCATGAATATTAATATCATGTTACCTAATAGATAGAACATTGATAAATTAAAATCATGTTATGGTTTATGCTGTCAATGAAGTTAAGATAATAATTCCAAGACCAAGAACAATGGAAATCCACTTTCCATTTGCGTCGATTTTCGCAGTACCAGAACTATTATTCGAAGGCTTAACCTGAGACGATGAATCCGAGGAATCTGGTGATAATGGTTTCTCCTTATCGGCTTTTGGAGCCAATGCTGAAGGTTCTGGTGCCAAAGAAGGTGCCTTCCCCGGTGCCTTAGCTTTAGAAAAGAATTCCGTAGGAAGAAGCACTTTACCAACTTTATAAATAGCGAGATGTTTATCGGTATATATAATGCCGTCAATTGTAGTGTTCACTTCCCCTGTCGATATGTTCACACTTCCACCGTAACTAATCACATTTAGTTCCACCTTTCCGGGTTTGGCTCCGGCAAGTGTTCTCACAGGGTTGGTTAGAGTATCAAAATTTGAGCTAGATACATAATCTGAAATGACGTGGAATTGTAACAGCTCGAGTTTTTGTCCATCGGAAAGAGAGTTGAGAAATCCTGGTTTGAGTTGTGAGAAGGCACTATCATCTGGTGCAAGAATTGTTAATCCGCCTGATTTGATAGTCAATAGTTGCGAATTGAGTTGGCTGATCAATTGAGTTGTTTTCATGAGTCGGAGTAAGACGTTATATGACTTGGCGGTCCTCAGGATTCCGACAATGTCAACGCTTGGAGTGTCAGGCGTGGCATCAGTGGGTGAAGGTGATTGTGGTAATGAGGGAACCAATGGTTTTGGGGCTGCGGCCGGCACTGTCGGGGAAGGTAAGGTGGGTTTTATCGGAGCATTAGCAGGTGATAATTGGGATAAAGTTATGGTGGTAGAATACAAAAGGGAAACTATTATTGCCAATGACAAGGACATGATATGAGATTGCTTCTTCAACATCATTTTTTGGTTTTGAGGAATGGAAATGATAAGAATTGTAGTTGCAATGAGTACTAGTTTGATGCATTGATGATATGGGGGAGAAAGGTTTTTATAGAGAAAGAGAATATGGTAGAGAAAATTGAGAGGTAGGTGAAAGGTTTTGTTTTAAAACATCAAAATGTGATTTGTGAACTTAATCTTGCTACCTGGCAAGGAAATTGAGGTGTTGCATTGCATCTATGAGTTTGTGTGATTGAAGGCTACACCATTCTTCCATCATAAATATTTATTTTTTGTGAATGTTGGTGATTTGCTAGGCCTGTCGTTGCAATCTAATCAAGAATACATTGAATATTGATATTTGTGGATACTTATCATAGAAGTATTTGGTTTTTTAAAGAAAAGTATTTATCGTATGCATATAGGACTGAATATAGATTTGCGGCCTAACTTAAAACCAACTTAACCGTAAACACATGGAAGCATTCGGTCGGTGAGGGTCAGGTCTTGGGCGGTTGTGAAAAATAGGTTATGAACGTTTTCGTACGGGCGGGTCCACGTCACTATAAATATTTATCTTGATAACCGAAACCGAACAACGATTAAGATACAATTTTTATTTTATTTTCGAATGCCTCTTCTCTCTCTATTTTAAAATAGATGAAAGGTATAAAAAATGTGGGACAATGTTGTGGTACCTCATTCAAGATGTACACAATCCATAAGTAAAATAACACTTCACTATGTTACACCGGTTATTTGCGAAATGGCCCCCCGTATAGTTTCATCTAATAAAAGAGCGAATGTGGAGAAGTAAGTGTTAAAGTGAGTGTTTTTAACACTATATTGTAATATTATGGATCAGAATTCGAACCCAATTTTCTTCACTTATTCACCTTTCGAGATGAAATTTTGGCGACTAATTAGGCTATTTGAAAGAAGAAAAAAAAAAAAGCAATTACTAATAAAATTTGCTTTGATAAATTTGCAAAATATGTGACAGAGTTTATATATAATGAATCTTTATATCACAACAAAAAAATGGTACAATACAAAATCCACCAAAGCCTAATACTCTACTGTAATACAGTAAATTCATAGATGCAACAATTTCAAATCCCTGAAACCCAGTTCATAAACTCATCACCAACATTGACTTTTTTTCCATATTTTTATAACACTTTAGCAGTTAATTATAATAGAAAGGTAATTTTGGCTAGAAAGTAGGAAATTAAATCCAAAACAGAAATCACATTTTGATTTATTGTGCCGTAATAGTATCGACAAATGCTCCAAGAACAAGAGATACCCACTTTCCATACACATTCATTTTCACAGTGCCAGGGTTATCATTTGAGGGCTTCTTAACCTGAGATGAGTCGGAGGAATCTGGTGATAGTGGTCCTTCCGTATCGAAGTTTGAGCTAGATACATAGTTTGAAATAATGTGGAATTGTAACAGCTCGAGTTTTTGTCCATCGGAAAGAGAGCTGAGGAATCCTGCTTTGAGTTGGTTGATCAATTGAGTTGTTTTTATGAGTCGAATAAGAACATTGAACGACTTGGCCTTTCTTAGAATTCCAACAATGTCAACGGTGCCCGAAGTGTCAGGTGCGGAATCACTGGTGACTCCGGCAATGAAGGTACCAATGTTTCGATTGCTTGCAAAGGAAGGAACCACATGAACAAAAATATGGGATACAATAAGAATTTGGTAAAAGAGTTTGTTTTACAACCTTAAATTGTGATATATGAAAACATATATAAATACAATACAGGTGCTGCCTTGCCATGAGATTGTGATTTGTAATCAGAAAACATATCCTATTTTTATTTTTTTTTAAATGTGTTCATTTTAACTTGTTTAAAATATAAACATTTCATAGTTTAGCGAACCAGCATGCTATTGGCCACTTGAAATAACCATAAGAAGGGTTAAGGGTGGTGCCTCCGTGAGGAGACGAGCGCACCGCATAACGACGTATCTACTTTGATTCTTTGAAACAGACAGGATTTGAGTAGGAGAAGAGTATGTGTATTGGTGGTGGACGGTGGAGTATGAACTTTTCAAATTTACAAATTAATGCTCATATACAACTTACAAGCAAATGAAAAGAATAGCATCATCACCATAGCATATATAGTCACACAAACCTTCACACACCTCTCATTCTCAAAGTATATATCATAAGCTACAAATTCAAAATCAATACAAAACCAAAAATGTTGTATCAGAACGTGTGTTCTGAAAAATGAAACTCACAATAATATACACTCGTCTCCATATCAAGTTTGCATCATCGCCACCACTGCTAATACAAGTCCAAGTGACATAAACTTTCCATACACAATCTTCACAGAACCAGATTTCTCTTCAGTTGGATTAATTACCTGTGATGAATCTGTGGATGTATACTTATTGGTTTTAGGCGCCTTTGCCGTATCAGTTGAAGGTTCTGGTACCAAAGAAGGTGCATTTCCCGGTGCCTTAGCAACAGAAAAGAATTCCGTAGGAAGAAGCACCTTGCTTGTAAATAGCAAGATGCTTATCGGTATATATAATGCCATTGATTGTAGTGTTCACTTCCCCTGTCGATATGTTCACGCTTCAACCGTAACTTATCTCATTTAACTCCACCTTTCCGGGTTTGGCTCCGGCAAGTGTTCTAACAGGGTTGGTTAGAGTATCAAAGTTTGAGCTAGATACATAGTCCGAAATAACGTGGAATTGTAATAACTCGAGTTTCTGTCCATCGGAAAGGGAGTTGAGGAATCCTGCTTTGAGCTGTAAAAAGGCGCTGTCATCTGGCGCGAGAATCGTTAATCCACCTGATTTTATAGTCAATAGTTGTGAATTAAGTTGGTTGATCAATTGAGTTGTTTTCATCAGTCGGATTAAGACGTTGAATGACTTGGCCTTTCGGAGGATTCCAACGATGTCAACTGTGTCTGTAGTGTCCGGCGTGGAATCACTTGGTGACTCTGGTAATGAAGGTACCAATGGTTTAGGGGCTGCAGCTGGTTGGGTTGGGGAAGGTAGTGTAGGTTGTATTGGAGCATTAGCAGGTGATAATTGGGATAAAGTTGTGGTGGTGGAATACAAGAGTGAAACTAGTATTGCAATTTGAATTCTAATCATTTTGAAATTTTATTGAAGGAGGGTTAAGATGAAATTGAAGTTGTGAAGATTATAGGAATATCTTAATTGTGATTTGCTAACTTATATCTTGGTATCTTACATTAAATTAAGGTGTTACATAGGTCTAATGCTGTCATTTATCATACAAGGAGATTATGGTGAGGCATCAATGAAGATTAAAACGGTTGAAAAATATGAGAGCTTAGTTTTAATGAACCATATTAGATGGATGAATGTGTGTTGTGTAATGTGTTGCTTTCAGTTAGAACTAATGTACAATCTATCCCTTTTTAGCTCAAAAGAGTGAATATGAATGTGTGATTCTGAGCCCCATGCTTTCAGTTAGAGTTGTTTTATAAAATTAAAATAATACTACCAAACTTGAAATCTAATCTGTCCAATCTCATTTAACAAGGCAACAACTTGAGATAAAATTAGTAACATAAAAAATTAGAGAATAATAAGCAATAGATAGCATTAGTACGATCACAACAAATTCGAAGTATCATAAAAAATCAAACTTTTGTATACAATAAAAATGATTATATATCAAAAGTAACACAAGGATTCACATCCTCTTTATAACAGAGAATATACAAGAAATCAAGAAACATATTGAAAATTTTCAATAAAAAGAAAAAAATGACATAGGGGACACCATTCATCAACTTCACATCATCCCCACAATCTCTCTGTTCCAGATTTAGGAACCTTAACAATAGAAGGAGCCAAAGCAGGAGCTTTAGCTTTAATGAAATCAAGAGGAAGAAGCACTTTATCCAGTTGATAAATCGCGAGCTTGAATAGAGATAAGAAGGATGGGAAGAGGGAGAGTTGGTTGAGTTGAAGAGGACAGAGAACAAAATAAATCGACAAGTTACATTTGCAGCTCGGCTTCCCCAAATAACACAAGTGTTTATCTTCAACGGATACTGTTGAACTTAGCAAAGGGCTCATCATTTGTTTTTAGTGCTGCTTTGCATGCTGCTTCTGGTGTTCCAAAGATATTCCAAAGTCTTAGAGTTTCATCCACGGCAGCAGTTGCCACCATACCCCCATCTGGACTCTGTGTCATGTGCAGCACCCTCTCGGTATGACCGTTGAGCTCTGCCATCTTCACCATAGAAGGATACTTCCAAAGGGTAAGCTGGTTCTCATTGAAACCATGTGAGCTAAGAAGCTCACGCTCGTTCTTATTCCACAGTAGCCCACATACTTGTGATCCCGTGTCAACAGAGTTCAATCTCCTACCTGTGTGGGTGTTCCACATCTTAATGCAATTATCACCCACACCTCCACCAGAAGCCAGTAGATTACTTTGAAAAGGACACCATGCCAGTGCCTTCACAGCAGCCCTATGCTCCTCAAACCTATGAAGGCAAGGGGTAGGTGAATTTAATGAAACCACAGACCTATCCCATATGTGAACAACATTATCGTTTCCACCACTCGCCAATTGTCGTCCCGAGGCTGACCATTTGAGCCCACAAACCTCTTGATCATGTCCCGTGTAAGTTTCAACAATGTGAGATCTCACTCTAAGATCATTGTTTACTATTTTACCATCCATTCCGCCAGTTGTCAGAATATGACTATTCCAAGCCAGTGAACCCACTCTTGCTCTGTGTCCACCCCTCAATGTCCTTAGCTGCATCAGTCACCAAAATAAACATGAGAATTGCGAACAATTTCAAGTTTGAAAACAATACAAAGAATAGTTGAAGGACAGTATATTATGTGAACAAACATTTTCCATATTCACTATAATGAATATAAATAAAGAACACAAACAGCATCATAAAAACAAATTTTTTTTATGATATTTACCTGTTTAGTAGCTGTTGCATCCCAAATCTGGACAAGGGCATTGTTCAAACCAATGGCTAAATGGCGTCCATCTGGGGCCCAGCTAACACTTGTAACAGGACCATCTTCATCATCCACAGTGACAAGTTCTGAACTGGAACTATTTGAAGCATTCCAAAGATAGACACTATTTTCAAGGGCAATACTAATGACATTACTGCTACCCCAATCTAACAAATTCAAGCAAAAGTCGTCAACGAGATAAGGTGCATCCAACACCCTCTCCCAAGTCTGCAAAATCATTTTAACAAACACATTCAAAACACGTGAATTAAAGAATTGAAAGAATTTGATTATTGATTTATATAAAACTCAATAATTGAAAAAAGCTAGTACCTTACCTTGGGAATGTGTCTTTTGGGCTTGGATGATCTGGATTGCGGAGGAGGAGGTGGAGGAGGGGAACGAGTTTCCTTAGGGGTTGGTGGCTTGTTCTTGAAGGCCAAAATTCGGGTTGGAATGTCACAGGCCTCGGCGAGTTGTTTCTGGTAAGCTGACATGACAACTGGATTCTCTTTTTCCTCTTTTCCAACCTTTGTACCCTCCGTCAGCATGTAGTGAGCATAACCAAAATCCATCGCCGATCTATTTGGGATGAACCTGTCCAACTGTTCCAACAAAAAACAAAAACCATAGGGTAAGACATTCATTCTTAATCAATAAAATCAAAGAGACTGAATTGATAACAATGAAATACAGACACTCCTCGGATTAGCGACACAAATTGACATGGAAACATACGATTACATTGACCTATGTAATGTTTTCAAATTATTATCAGTGTCAGTGTCCAAGTCGTGTCTAAGTTTCATATATCGATAAAAACCCTAAATTGATAAAACATAAGGGAAAATAATTCTCTATTTTGATAAAACCCTAAATTAAAACAAAATAATATTTTGTGTTATTTCTGAATAAATCGATAAATAAAACAGTAAACCCTAAAGTGAGAGAGAGAAATGAATACTTACGTTATCCTTAGAGGAAGGAGGCGAAGAATGGATAATGTGAAAAGGGTATCTCCTAAAAGCCATTAATAACCTGCAAATAAGAAAGAAAGTAAGATGGAGAAACAATTTTAAACGGAGAGAATGAGAGAGTAATCGAAATGGAAATATTGAATTGAAGGAAATGTGCAGCGTGTGATATTTGAAGAAATAGAGATAATGAAATATTGAATTGAATGAAATGTGCAGCTTGTGATGTTGGAAGAAGAAGATCGATCGTAAAGACAGAAAGAAAGAATGTAGTAAGAGACAGTGAAGTGAAGTGGCAGCGTATTTATAGATTTCGAAAGCAGCGTGTTTGGTACGCAATGGCGGTTGGGCTTTATGGACTTGTTGTGGGCTTTTTCGACCGTTGTTTAAGATTTTTTTTTTAAAAATGTTATATTCTTTTAAAAGAAAGTCTATTTTATTATTTTAATAGTGTGTGGTATAGATTTTATAAAAAAAAATTATTTTTAACCTCAAAATGAAAAGTTAATTCTAATAGTTTTTCTAGAAACTATTTTTTTTTAAGTTTATCTTGTTATAAATTAAAAGAGTGATTTTGACATTTAATAACTTAAATTAAAATGATTTAAAAAATTGTCTCTAAAAATGATTTTTATGAAAAACTATTTAAAATAGTTTTTGTTTTAGAGATTTTTTTAAAAAAAATTATGCTTTATAGTATTATTTTTGAATAATCTAACAATCTTTTCAATAATTTTTGTTGTATTTGCACTCTAAGAATGTACTAATTGTGCGAATGAATCAAATTATTGATAAAAGAACCCACATACCCAAAAGACTCTCTATTAATAGGGATGAGGGATGACGATGAATAGGATATTATAATCCTTATCCTCATATCCGCAGTTTTAAAAAAATATTCGTACCCATCCTCATATCCCTATAGGTGACAATTTTTATCCTCGTCTTTATGTTCTATGGATACTTAAGTACCCATACCCGTTACTCGGAGTTTTTTTTTTTAAATAAATTGATTAGTTATAAAATATCATATCATTTTAATATAATTAAAAAAAAATCAAAGATTTTAATGTTGACTCATGAAATTTATACACAAAATTATTAATAATATCATGCTAAAGTTCATTTATCTATTAACATATATGTATTATCTTAAAACATTTTTATTAAAAATGTGTAATAGTATAGTAATGTTGTATTTTTTTAAAATTATTTAAATCTATTATTATATAATTAAAATAAATAACTATATACTATTTCGACATGAGTAATAAGATGTCCGTATCCGCACTCATACCCACTCAATTTTATGGGCAATTATTCATATCCATGCTCGTATTCAAAATACGGATTTTTATACTACTTATTATGGGTATTTTTTGTGGATACCCATTGAGTATGGGTCAAATTGTCATTCCTTAGCAAATCTATCTATACTATTATTATTTGCCTTACTCAAATCAAATAGTACACGTGTCATCCTCACGTTTATTCTCAAGGAGAAAATTCATATGTGGCATTATTTTAATAACGTGGCGTCTACGTGGCTTTTCTTTACGACCTAAAGGGACACGGTTCAATTCCCACTAACAACAAAACAATACTTTTATGATTTTTTTCTTTTTTTGCCTTGCTTTTTGTTTATTGTTTGTTAAATCTATTGTGAAAAAAAAATAAAAAATAGGATTACCATCAATTCTATAGAATAAGTAACATAAAAATAATCTTTTATCAAACAAAAAAATAGGATTGCCTTGAATATTTTATAGGATAAGTAACATAGAAATGATCTGACTTAAGATTGGCATCATAAATTAAATATTGCCATCACTCACAAAAAAACAAACAATTTATAAATTTAAATTTCTCTTAACTCCAAAAAAAATAGATCGGCATCACAAAAAAAAAAGACAATTGTGTATTGCTTAAGGATTACCATAACTTCCGTAAAAAAAAAAAAGGATTAGCATAACTAATTTGTTACATATTTTAGATGTTTTGGGTTTCTTTTCCTCTATATATAGATATAGATGTTGATTTTAATATTTTTATTTGTCTATTTATCTCACAAATTTTTTTCTTTCATATAGAAAATATACAAATTTGTTTCTTCCACTTAAGAAATCATCATGGCACAAAAATACGATAATATTTCTGAAATCAATTCCGAGAAAGACTCATGGACTATAGCTGCGCGAATCATTCGTATTTGGTTCGTTCGAGATGTGAACCATGTTAACCGTGGCGACACACAATCTTTCTCTCTTGACATGATTCTAATGGATGCATCGGTGTGTATTTTATATTTAATATTTAGTTTTTGTGTGTCTCTTTTTTATGTATGTTCTTATTTATTTTTTTGTTCCAGGGTAACAAAATTCCCACTAATATACAAGTTTGAGAAAGACTTGAAAGAGGGTAAGGTGTATTATTTCACTAACTTTGGTGTTGCCGCAAACCTCGGATCCTATAGAACAACACGTCACAAATATAAAATCAATTTTCAATTCAACACAAAGGTCAAAGTTTGTGACGCTAAGAAGGTTCCTGAGAATGTTTATCCTTTGTCGAATCCAGTGGACATATTTACTCCCGGATACAACACTGACTACTTAGTCGGTACGTTATTTGTTATTTTAGTATTAATAAATTATTTTTATTAAATACATCCTTACTAAAGTGTTTATTGTATTACAAATGTTGTAGGGGGTATTGTCTGGAGTAGTTGGTGTTGAAAAAGAGTATGAACGCAATGGAATGAAAACTAAAAGACTTGCGATTGAGTTGGATTATGATGGGTTAGTATATAGTGTTTATGATTATTGTTTTATGATAATAATAGGTCTATATTTTTATTTTCTTACAGTTTCAAATTCAAAGTTACTTTATTTGGTCAATATGCCAAAGAAATTATTTCTTTAGTTGCTACTGGAGAGACCAAAAATCTCATTGTAGTTGTGCTATTGGCTAAGGTGAAAATTTGGAAAGGTATATTAACTATTTATTATTTAAACTTTATTATTTTTAGTCATGTTGATTTTTAATACATGACAATCACATATCTGTCGATTTTATATTAATTTGGAAAGGTAGTTGTGCTATGGATCTATATTATATCTCCACATGTGTTTTCAAGTTCATTCTAAATACACGACAATCACATATCTATCTCTTTCCTTTAATTCCAATTTTATTTATTTATTTGTTTGTACCAACATCTGTTCAATTTTATTTTTGTTAAAGAGAATGACATTCTAATAAAGCATTATATGTTCATACCATTTTTTTTAGAATCTGCTATTATACATAATACAATTTATGCGACAAAGTTGCTTTTCAATCCTAATTTTGTTGCAGCTACTGACTTGAAGAAAAGGTGAATTCTCTAAATAATAAATATTTATTTTACTTCGAGTTAATGATTAATAATATGATAATTTATATTTTGATATCATTGTGTATGACATAGGATGTCTGAAAAGAATCAAACCCCATCTTCTGAAATATCTTTGACAGGGGCGTCTCCATGTTTTTGGAGGCTATGTGCAAAATTGTAAAAGTGACCTTTTGATAAAAAAAAATTATTTAAAAAAAAACCATCATTAATTTAAATTGCAAATAACATAAAAAAATATAGTAATTATTCATATAATTAACATAAAAGAGATTCATAGTCTAATAATAACACCAAAATACTTTCTAACTACATAAAACAGGTCATTCTACTACCATATTTTGAAGCAAATTCATCAATCAAATCTTCATATTGTATGACATCCAAGAGTTGATTCTCAATTGATATCAATGCTAAGCCATTAAGTTTTTCTTGTGCTATCAATGTTAAGTCATTAAGTCTTTCTCTTTAGAAAAACTGAACCAGGGTCTTAAAATGTTGCAACATAATTATTTTTTATACCCCTTATTTACTAATACTACTACCATATAATTTTTTTTTTGAGGCCCTTAATTTTCGGAGGCCCTGCGCAACGGCTCATGTTGCACATGAGGTTGGGCCGCCCTTGATCTTTGATACAAGATGTGTCAAAGGTAAGCGATGAAGATGATTTCATAAAGCTTACGTCGAAGAATACCATTGAAGGTCTCAAAGAATGTACCAAGGTTAGGATATTAATGATCATATGTACTTAAAAAATTTTGCAAATAAAAATTTTAATTTACAAATTTCCCTTTGCGTCTAGGACTCCTGTTTTGCTGTTTTGGCCACTGTCAAATTTGTCGTAGATGCGGACAATTGGTGGTATACATCATGCTCATACTACAATAAGAAAGTAATACCTGATGAGCGCATGTATTATTGTTCGAGACATCAGTGTCATTTTTGCCACTTCAATATCCAATGTTGTTTCCTTTTGGTGAAGATGGTTTCCATTTAAATATTAATATTAGATCAGAGAATCACGGAAATGTTCAGCAAAAAAGATTAAATGTTACCATGAGGGAGTTTATTTCTTACAGGATTCAAGATAGACAGGTTGAGTATGGCAACATTGTGCACTCGAGAAGACTTTTTCAACAGTTTGTAATTGATTGCTTCACGATGTTGGAAACACAGAAACTTTTATACATACGAAACAATCAGCAGACGATACGATGTGGCATATTAAATGATGTCCAAGAGGCTTTGACAAGCGGTGAGACAAATGCAAAAGACATCGGTCGTAAAATAGTTCTCCCGGCGTCGTTTGTAGGAGGTCCGAGATATATGTTTAATAACTGTCAGGATGCTATGGCTATTTGTAAGAAATTTGGTTATCCGGACATGTTCATCACCATTGCATGTAACTCAAATTGGAGAGAGATTCAAGATTTTATCAAAATCTATGGCCTGAAGGCGCACGAGAGACCTGATATTATTTCCAGAGTCTTCAAAATGAACCTTGATCAATTGATGGATGATTTGAAGAAGAACGAGCTATTTGGGAAAGTTGATTATTAATTAATTAATTAATAATTTATTATTTATTTTGATTTATTAATATTTATTTACATTTACTAAATATTAATCGTTCTCTTTAGGAATGTACACAGTTGAGTTCCAAAAAAGAGGTCTTCCACATGCTCATATTTTAGTGTGGTTAAGTGCTGATAATAAACTTCGTACAAGTAATGATATTGATAAGATCATTTCGGCGGAACTTCCTGATCCAAAATTGTTTGAAGCAGTAACATCGTCTATGATACATGGTCCTTGTGGTGAGATTAATCAGGGGTCACCGTGCATGAAAAATTTTAAATGTTCCAAATTCTATCTAAAGCATTTAGATCGTCAACTACAATTGATGAAGATGGTTACCCTAGATATCGAAGACGTGACAATGGAGTGTCATTTCAAAAAAACGGTGCTACCATTGATAATCGATCTGTTGTACCTTATAATCCACATCTTTTAGTCCGTTATGGAGGTCATATAAATCTTGAATACTGCAACAAATCAAATTCTATCAAATATTTGTTCAAGTATGTTACTAAAGGTCCTGATCGAGCAACGATTGGGGTTTCAAAGAACGCCGATACTACTAATAAAGATAAACCCGTTGATGAGATACAACAATACTATGATTGCATATATGTTTCCCCATGTGAATCTACGTGGCGAATTTTTGCATTTGAAATGGCCGTCGGTCTTGAAATTGATATTTCATTTGGCAAATGAACAATCTTTATTATTTAAAGACCATGAGAATATTCAAACAGTGGTTGATAGGGGTGAAAGTTCAAGCACTATGTTTCTAGCATGGTTTAAAGCTAACTGCATGTATACTGAAGTAGGGATTTATTATATTCAGAATTCCCATCAAGATTTCGGTACATAAAAGATGAAAAAAGGTGGCAACTTTGATTGAGGGAAGATCAAATTGGAAGACTGCAGTACACACCACCTGGTGTTGGAAACCTATTTTAGCTAAGGTTATTGTTGACAAAACAAAGAGGTTGCATGGGGTACAAATGCTTGAAAACTGTTGATGGAAAAACTTATGATACTTATCAAGAGGCGTGTCAAGCACTTCGATTATTAGGGGATGATAATGAATTCATTGAGTTGATAAAGGAAGTAAGTGAACTGCATTATGGTCACCAATTACGCAGTATGTTTGTTTATTTGCTGGTAATTACTACCATGGAAAATCCACGTGATGTTCAGAATGCAACATGGCATTTGTTGTCGAATGGAATTTTATACAACCGGAGAGGTGAATTAAAAATTCCAGGTAATTCATAGTTTTATTATTAATCATAAATAATTGATATTCCTAATTAGGTATATTGTAGATAACTGAAACTGTTATTTTTAGATTTACAAATTCCAGATGATGACTTGAAGAACTTATGTCTAATTGAGATTGAGAAGTTGTTGAGAGGAAACGGAAAATCACTCGAAAATTTCAAGAAAATGCCTCAGCCTGATTATACAAATGTTGCTCGATTTGGTAACAAGTTCATTGCAGATGAATTAAGTTATAATAGGGATGAAATGGCCAGGATACATGATCAACTATCTAGCATGCTTTCACCAGAGCAGAAATCTGTTTACAATCAAATTGTGGACTCTGTTGAATCTGGATCTGGGGGTTTTTTCTTTTTATATGGATATGGAGGAACATGAAAAACATTTATTTGGAGAACATTGTCTTCTGGACTGCGTGTTAAATGATACATTGTACTTAATGCAACTTCCAGTGGCATAGCATCCTTATTACTACCATGTGGTCGTACAACGCATCCATTGTTTGAAATTCCACTGCAAATTAATGAGAGATCGATATGTAGTTTTAAAAAAAAAAAGTGACAAGGCTGAATTGTTGAGAAGAACCAAATTGATCATTTGGGACGAAGCACCTATGATGCATCGTTGGTGCTTTGAGGCTTTGGACAGATCATTACGTGATATAATGTCTGACGATGGTGTGGACAACAACGATAAACCATTTGGTGGTATATCAGTTGTTTTGGGGGGTGATTTTAGACAGATTTTACCGGTTATTAGGAAAGGATGTTGACAGGACACAGTGGCAGCCACCATCAATTCATCCAAGTTGTGGGATCATTGCAAAGTTTTGGAGCTTACAACAAATATGCGTTTAATCGCTTCGACTGATCCTGCTGAGCAACTTGAAATAAAAGCGTTCGCTGAATGGATTCTTTCAATCGGTAATGGAAATGGGACTGCAAATGAGAGTGGAGAAATTATTTTGAATATTCCTGATGATCTGTTAATAAAAGATTCAACTGATCCATTACGTTCCCTTATTGATTTTGTGTATCCTGATTTTTTGCAAAATATGAAGAATTCCGATTTTTTTCAAGAGCGTGGTCTACTTGCCCCAACTTTGGATGCAGTCGAGCATGTTAATGATTATCTTCTATCGTTGGTCCCCGAAAGTGAGCAAGAATATTATAGCTCTGATTCGGTTTGCAAATCAGATGCAAATAGTGAGATACACAGTGAATGGTTCACAACTGAATTCTTAAATGATATTAAGTGTTCCGACATTCCAAATCACAAATTAACATTTAAAGTTGGATGTCCAGTGATGTTGATGAGAAATATTGATCAAGTTGTTGGGTTGTGCAATGGGATTAGATTAATCATCGATATTCTTGGGATAAATTATATTGGTGCAACTGTTATTACTGGAAAAAATGTGGGTGATAAAATCATTATTCCAAGATTGAATTTCATACCAAGTGACCCTACATTACCTTTCAAGTTTACTAGAAGACAGTTCTCATTGACCTTATGTTTTGCAATGACAATAAATAAGAGTCAGGGCTAATCGCTTCCTCATGTCGGTGTATATCTTGCTAAACCTGTATTCACTCATGGACAATTATATGTCGCTTTGTCTAGAGTGACATCAAGGAAGGGTCTGAAGATGTTGATATTAGATGAAGAAAATCGAGTGTGTAGTCAGACTGTTAATGTAGTTTATTGTGAGGTTTTTAACAATGTAAAATAGTGTTTTTTTTTCATTATAATAAAATTGACTGTCAGGTGAATTATTAGATTTCTCTCATATTCATCCATTTTTATTTATATTTGACATTTTCAAAATATTCAACTCAATTCTTCTAAATCAGCTAAAATATTATATTGAGTATAAAACCTACAAATATTGTATGTTTGTCTAAATGTTATTTTTCTATAATTACAGATATAATACGAATAGTATATGACTTTAATTAATACTTTATAGATAAAAATAATATAATATGTGATCAATTAAAATATTTTTATATGATTAATTTTAACAAAATTCTAGCCCGTGCTTGGCACGGGTGCACATACTAGTATATATAGAATTAGAAAGATCACAAATTTGAAGTATCATAAAAAATCAATCTTTTTTATACAATAAATAAAAATGATTATACAACAAAAGTGACACAAGGATTGACATCCTCTTCATAACGAGAATATACAAGAAATCAAGAAACATATTAAAATTTTAAATAAAAAGCAACAAAAAAAAAAATTAACATAGAAAACTCAAAATGCAGCTTCAAAATGGAAACCACTCATCAATTTCACATCATTGTGACAACAACAAGAGACACCAACGTTGTTCCAAGAAATCCACACAATCTCTCTGTTCCTGATTTACCTTGATCTTGATCATTTTCATCTTTATCATCATCACTTGAAGAATTCTCCTTAGCAGCTTTAGGAGCCTTAGCACTAGCAGCAATAGATGGAGCCAAAGCAGGAGCTTTAGATTTAAAGAAATCAAGAGGAAGAAGCACTTTATCCAATCGATAAATCGCGAGCTTGTTATCGGAGTAAACAATGCCAACAACGGAAGCATTAACAACACCGGTTGAAATATTAACATTGTTACCTAATGCATTTACATTAAGTGGAAGCCTTGTTGGGTCTTTACCGGCTACGGTTTGAACCGGGTTGCTTAAAGAATCAAAATTTGAGCTCGATACGTATTGGGGTAAAATGTGGAATTGTAAAAGTTCGATTTTTTTGTTTTCGTCTAAGGAATTAAGGAACCCGGCTTTGAGGCTTGAAAAAGCCGAATCATCCGGTGCAAGTATTGTTAAGCCGCCGTTTTTGGCTGTGATGAGCTGTGAGTTGATGCTGCTCATGATTTCTGTTGATTTTAGAAGACGGATTAGGATGGAGAATGTTTTCGCTTTTACGAGGATTCTTGTGATGTCGTCTGGGACTGAATCTGTTGAGTCTGGTGATTCAGGTAATTTAGGGACTAATGGTTTTGGTGATAATGCTGTGGGAGTTTTTGTTGGGGATTTTGGGGATGATGCAGGTGCTTGTGAAACTGATAAGGTGGTGGAAAAGAGAAGAAATAGTGAAAAAAAGAAGAAAAAGTGAGTTACTTGTTTCATCTTCTATAGTTGCTTTGTTTGTGTTTTAGAAAGACTTTTTTAATGGTTTTGATGGTTATGGAAGAATGTGAATGCTGAAATATTGTGTTTGATGATTGGAGAATGTGGAAAAGAGGGATTATAAAGAGATTAATTAATGAAATGATAGGTTAGGTGAAATGTTATATGGTTGTGAGATTAATTTGTAGTTGTGTTATGTGAAGGTGGTATATCCCATCTATCATGGAGAATAAGGATTTCTTATCTAATTCTTATCATTTAATTTGCATCTGTGCCAAATTGATGCATTAGGTGATATAGAAGATGCATGAGATATGCCTTATTTTTAGTAGTATTATGCATTTGGAAAAGGGAATGACATTGCATTAAAAGGTGGTAGTGGACCTGGAAATTGCAAGGTGCACTGCTGCTGCAGTTTTGATGTGTATATTTATAAGGTGTAATGTCAATGGATTGATATAAGTCGGTCCGATGAAGAACAAACGTTTATGTCTTAACAGATTTGACGCTAGGTGGAATGTGAACTAGTATGAGGATCATATCATATGTAATTTACTAAACCTTGACCATTTAGGTCATTATCAGCATGTCAAACTCAATTCGACCATGAGCTCCATCTCTAACTCAACTCAATCATCATGATCTCCATCTTTAGCATCTTTAGTTCCATCTCCAATCCAGTTCAATTCAATTCACGAAATCCACCTTCAACATGTTTAGCTCGCCTAGATCATTCAAGGCATGGTTAGCCCAACCTCTGTCACTCACGACAAGCTCAACGAGAATATAGTGGCAGGAGTATTGTTGGTCGATTTTCAACATGAGTGTCACTTTAATATTACTCATTTTGCTCCAAAAGAGATGACACAATTTGACCATACGTACTATTCACATAATTTACTTTGACTATATTTTTTTTTTTTTTTAAATATCAATTTTAATAATTTTAACTAATAGATAACTAAAAATATTAATGATCAAAGTTGTCCATTTGCATATATTAATTGGTGTACAAGAAAGAGACATTGACATTTGCTTTTTAAAATGAATGTCACTTTAATAAAAAAAATGTTTTACTTTCGATCACCCCTCTAATTAATCGAGTTTATAGTATTTTCAAAACATTAACAACACTGGTTTTTAAGCGGAGGAGTAATTTGTTAATTTCTGTTTGAAATAAAATTGTTTGTACTCTCTTTAATTTAATTTGTCTTTGCGTATATAATTTATTAATTAATTATTCTAAAAAAAATAAACATAAACACATTTCAAAGTAAATAAAAACAAAATCAAAGCAAATACAATCAACTTTATTATAATTTGATTACTTTTATTTGCAAACTACAAACCCAATCCAAGGATTTGGTAACATAAAGAAGTACACATAAAAAGATTACACATTAACATAAATGTGCTTTATTACCACATCATATATATATATATATATATATATATATAAACTCCATTTTTTCTTAATTAACTACTTTTGTATTCCTTTAATGATAGAAGCTACCAATTTCTCATGATCAGGGAGGTTTTCATTGATGATAGGGGTATCCTTGAAATTATTAAACCATGAATACAAGTGTGGAAATTTCTCTCCATCTAGGATCTTCAATTCAATGATATCTTCAATAGTTACAAGAAACTTCATAGTTGAACCAATAGCTATGTCCACAATGTTAATAGTGTCTCCCCCAAATAATTTCTTCTCATAGCTAAAGCATTGTTCTTCAACAACTCTAAGATGTTCCCAAATTTTCTCTATGTTATTCTTCCTTTCTTCAACATCTTTGCTACTGAAGAGTGCACCAACTGCAGGAATCTTTAGAAGTTGACCCCAATATTATCATCAATTCATCATATATATTGAAAAATTTAAAGCAAATTAGAGGAAGGGGATCCGAAAGTTAAAAGTTCGTCTGCAAGGTAAGTAAAATCTGATCAACAATTATTTTCATCAAGAATCGAACTTGGATTCTTCTGAACAATTTATTAACCACTTGAGTTTAATATCTTGGTTTCATAATAAATATTAAATTTCACCAATTAAATCGTTGAAATTAAAAGTTTCTACCGAGTAGATGAAATCTATACAAATGTTTATAAAATTTTAAAACTATTTGATAATATCAATCAATTTTAAACAAATAATATTAATTACTAACTATTAACATTGGCCGTTTAAAAAAAATTAAGTTAAAGTAGAACAAGTGAATTAAGAAAATGTGTGCAAATGATCTCAAGGATTCAAAATTGAAAAGAATAAAAAATGCATATAGTTATTAAACTTACAATATCATCAGCATATTTAACCCAAAACCTTGCCTGAGCTCTCTCATAAGGATCAACAGGAAGCAATGGATATTGTGGCCATATCTCATCAATATATTCAACAATGATCATAGACTCACAGAGAGGTTTTCCATCATGAACAAGCACTGGAGTTTTCTTGTGCACTGGATTGTATTCAAGAAGTTGAGGACTCTTGTTGAAACGATCTTCTTCTATGTTCTCATATGGTATACCTTTTAGCTTAAGGGTCAATACTACTCTCAAAGTAAAGGGACTGTACCAAAATCCATGTAGCTTCACCTCTGCCATTTTAATTAATTTGTATCTTATAAGTTGATTAATCTGTCTGTCTTTATATAGATATAATAAATAAATTATGAAAAATGTTAAACAGTGCACCCGGAGCATTAGTTAAACATATTAAAATAGGAATTTTATCTTAAAATACGTGCATCCAATACCTCAAAACATAAAAAAAAAAAAATTGTCTTTTTAAAATTAATTTTATTTTTTATTTCTTTTTTTAGCATGCTTAACAAGTGCCGGACACTTTTTAGCATGACCCATAAATTATTTGGTCAATTTGCCTTGTTCAACAAGCTCAAAATTTTGGAAATTAAATATTCATTGGTCAATTTGCCTTGTTCAACAAGCTCAAAATTTTGGAAATTAAATATTCATTGCTTATAAAGAATTGATAACTTGTTGGTAAAGTTATCAAAGTAAGAGAAGATTAAATATATTCAGAAGCTTCTTTCTTTCAACACTTACCAAAGTTTCAAATTGCAGACCGCATTGGATTGCAATTGCAGAGTGTAAAATCACAGAGAAGAATATTTAATATGCTTAATTCAAAACCTACTACTTTTACGTGTAAATAAATAGAAGAAGAATCAACACTGAAAAGTATACAAAACTTCTCATTTTTCTTTGTAAGCAATTAATTTTTCTTTGTGAGCTACTACTTTGGATAAAACTAGTTTTGAGACCCGTACATTCGCACGGGTTTATTGACTTTTATTTATAAAATATTGTCAAAATATAAGTGACGTAGTGTGCCAAAAAATATAAATAATAAGTGATCTTATTCTGCTATTTTTTTGTAAAAATTATTAAATTAAATAAATGTTTTTTATTAAAGCAATTGTTCCGTGTATGATTTTAATGTAATAAATTATAATTAATACTAACAAATATTTATTATTCAATTATTTTTTTTTAACTAAATCAATTTTCCCGTGTATGATTAAATTTGTTTATTTAAACAATTGTCCCGTGTATTATTAAAATATATATTCATCGATAATATATTCATCAAAAATTGTTCCGTGTATTTATAGTATATTATTCAATTCCTTTTTTTTTATTAAAGCAATTGTCCTGTGTATGATTAAATTTTTTATTTATTAAAACAATTGTTCCATGTATTATATAATATATATTTACCCCGTAATTATTAGTATAATATATATTCATCAATAATATACTTCTCCTATATTTTTTATATATGAGTAAGCAAAAATAGAGTAGATTTTTTTATAATAAATATAGAGTACAATTTAACTATTATATAGAAAAATAGTAATTTGAAAAATATAATTTATTCTTTTACGAAATAGAAGATTTGAAATATTTTTAAGAATTGATGAAGACAAATTAAGATTTTTAGTAGTAATACTAATACCTTTAATATATTGGGTCCGTTTAAACTTGACTTATTTTTAAGCTTATGAAAATACTTTATGATTATAGGCCCTGTTTGGATTAGCTTATTTTTGAGCTTATACAAACAGCTTATGCAATATAAACTAGGTTTTATACTATTTTATAAGTTCAAACTAATGAAAATTGCATTTTTATAAGCTATTTTATCATAAACTACATTGAAAAACTGATAATAATACATAAAAATTGCATAAGCTGTTTGCATAAGCTCAAAAATAAGCTAATCCAAACAGGGCCATAATTTATAAATAAACTTATATGTTATTTCATAAGTTTTTTTATACATGTTAATTCATAAGATTTCACTGACAAAAATTATATCTTTATAAACTGTTTTCATAAACAACCTTAAAAAAAACTTATAATAATACATAAAAGCTTATATATTTGCATAAAGATCATAAATAAGGAAATCCAAACGGGCCCATTGTGTTTTAATTTTGTTTTTATGTTTTATTTTTTATTTTTAAGCTCATAAATAAGTATCTTCTTTTATTAAGTTTTTCTACTTTTATTTTTTATATATAAGTTTTTTTATATGTTAGATTGAGTTACTTTTTTTTTTTATTAAAATTGTTTTTACTATTTTTGGCGCGTATCTTTTATCATAATTTTTGTTTTTCTGTTTTTATGCGTAAATTTACTTTAATTAATTTCTTTTCCTATTTTTGAAGTTAAAATAGATTGGATTATTATTTTTTTTAGAAGTGGTTTCCGTTGCTATTTTTATGGGAATATTTTTTTCTTTCTTTCTCTTTTTTGTTTTTTTAGAGACGTGGTTTTAATGTTATTTTTATGGGAAGATTTATTTTATGTTTATCTTTCTTTCTTATTTTTTTTTATCATAGTTTAGAGTTAAAATTATATTTAAGGGCGCAAAACTTGAAACACCGTTAAAAGTGATAAGAACAAATTTGAATTTTAAATAGTAGTTTCTTTTAATATATTGTCAATAGATAATTATTGGTGATAAATAGTTATCCAACTTTTTTATGCATGGGTGAAAAATATTTGTCCATGATTTTTTATTTTGTCGATAAGAGTTAGTTGTCTTGTTTAAAAAACTATTATTTAATTTTTATGTTTATCTTTAGAAGTGTTTTCTATTGCTATTTATATGAGTATATCTTATCTTACTTATTTCTAATTTCTCTAATTTGCAACTAATCAAAACCCTAATATGGTATTTACTTAGGCGGAAAATTTTTCTTAATAATGAATGGTCTAGATTTTAACATGTAGAAAAATATAAAATCAACGGTTATGATGACAAACTTAAATAATTAATGAGATAAACATTTGAAGAGAAAAATAATAAGATAAACATTAAAAAAAAATTAAGATCAGTCGGAAAAGAAAAGAGATAAACACTAAAAATGAATTGTGATCCGTCAAAAAAGAAAAAGAAATGAGATAGACATTAATAAAACAAAAAAATCTAATAATTCGAAAATTATTTATAGATTCCACTTAATTGAGGTTTATAAATACAAGCACCCTCAAGGTATTTTTCTCTCACTATATTTTTTTTTATAATTTATATATTTATCTTCATATAGTTTATTTTGTTTCTATATAGATTTCACTTATTTTGTTCAATTTCAATGAGTTATTTTCTCTTCACCACCATTCTGTAATTATTATGTTTTGCAAATTATTTTTATGCATTTGAATTACTTTGATGTGTTCTTATATTATTTTGCAGGTTAACAAAGTTATTGATGAAGATTATACAATTAAAGATCTATATAGTTAACAAAGATATTACATAATTTAATAATCAATTCCGAAAATTATGTATAGATTGCACTTAATTGAGGTTTATAAATACAACCACCCTCAAGGTATTTTTCTCTCACCGTATTTTTTTTTTATATATAATTTATATATTTATCTTCATATAGTTTATTTTGTTTCTATATAGATTTCACTTATTTTGTTCAATTTCAATGAGTTAACTTCTCTTCACCACCATTTTGTAATTATGTTTTGCAAATTGTTTTCATGCATTTGAATTACTTTGATGTGTTCTTATATTATTTTGCAGGTTAACAAAGTTATTGATGAAGATTATACAATTAAAGATCTATATAGTTAATAAAGATATTTTTATGTAACTATTTATAGAGACAAATATGCTCAAAGTATCTTTCTCTCACTATGTTTTTTTGTTTATAATTTATATATTTGTCTTCATATATTTTGTTTATGTCTCTATATTTTACAAATTTTCAGTATATTAATTTTCATTATATTAATTTTGATTTGATTTGAGTTTATTCAATTTCAATGAGTTAATTTATCTTTATCTAACCATTATGTAATTATGTTTTGCAAATTGTTTTCATGCATTTGAATTACTTTGATGTGTTCTTATATTACTTTGCAGGTTCACGAAGTTGTTGATGAAGGTTATACCATTATTAAAGATCCATGTAGCTAACAATTTTTTTTTTATCATGGATGGTTTATTATAATTAATAATAGACTATATAATTCTAATAATTGTGAGCGTTGTTGTTTTTCAATGTGCTTGAAATTTTTTCTTATTCATGATTGTGCCCACCAAAAAATAATACAGTAATTAAAGTTGTAGTTAGTAACAATATATCTAACTATATATACTGTGAACGTCATTTTTTTTCTTCTTTGTGAATTCATTCAAATGAGTAAAAATAGATGCAATTTGTTGTGGCATACACGAATAGTCATCAATATTTTTTTTCCTCAAAACAAGCGTCCAACCACGATCAACTAAGATACATTTGAAAAATATTTATATTATTGTTTTTTTTTACTAAATATGTTGCGCCTAAATAAAAAAAAAATAGAGATCAGTTTAAAAATATTTAATATCGCAATACTAGGGGTGTGCAAAATAACCGACCATGCACACCCCTAGTATTGCGAATTCAAAGAATAATCTGCATGATTTATTTTAATTCAAAATTGGTACAAATAATTATTAATAGATATATATTCTTACACATATAGTTTGATAATCACCAATAAGAATATACTTAATTGTATTAGAAAGATAAAAGCAATTTGTACCAATGATAAGCATGAGAAAGTAAAAAAAAAATAAAAAAATATTCCATGGTAAACATGAGAAGGATAATTATGTATCATATTAATTAATGATTTTATTATTTTTTTTAAAAAAAATTGTTAACAAAAAAACTATATGCCACACACAAATGATAAGCCAAAAAAACATCAAATTTTTGAAACTCATCATGCTTGAAACTTCCTATCATTATTTCGGGATTAATGCAAAAATTATTTGAAATCCACATCTAAGAGGTTAAGAAGATTCTACACTATATTCTTACTACAATAAATAATCACATATTATGACATTTCCATTGTATAATTGAATTGAAAAATTAAGCCCGTGCATGCACGAGTAAAAAAGTCTAGTTTGTTTTATTCTATTTTTTAATTTTTTTTATTAGTAGATTTGTTTTATGTTTATCTTTGAATTGTTTTGTTATTTTTGTTTTGTATTTTTTATGAGTATATTTGTTTTATGCTTATCTTTTTTTTTTTTTTTGTTATTTTGTTTTGTACCTATATTTTCTAAATTTAGAGGTAAAATTACATTTAAGAGCATAAACGGTGAAATATTATTAAGCGTGCTAAGGACAAAACAGATTTTTTAGTAGTAGTTTATTTTAATTTTAAAGTTTTCATACCCGTGCATAGAGCTGTAAAAATGGGTCGGGCTATCGGGGCGGCCCATTAGCCCTATAGTTTTACACGGGTCGGGCTTTTAAAAAAAATGATCGGGCCTTATTGGGTCGGGCCCACGGGCCTATATTTTTAATGGGCCGTCATGGGCTGGCCCCACGGGCTTTTGGGCCGGCCCCTTAAAGAGTTAAAAAAAATATTTTAAAAAAATTCTAAAAATAGTTTTAGCTAAAAATAAAGAGTTTTAGTTACCATTAAATCTTTAAATAATTAAGTAACAAATTCTAAAAATAGTTTTAGCTAAAAATAAGGAGTTTTAGTTACCATTAAATCTTTAAATAATTAAGTAACAAAATATGAGATTTGTTAGTTAGGAGATAATTATTAAACCAAATATGTTTTTTTTAAGATTAAACCAAGTTTGTTATGATTATCTTTATTTGAAAAAAAACTAATAACAACTTAATCAATCATTATAAATAGAAATGTATAAAAAAGAAATTAATCAAATTATAATTGTTACCATTGAGTTTATTTTGTAAAAAAAAATTCGTCAAGAAAAAAAAAAAAGTTTGTCGGGCCGGCCCATCGGGCCACGTAGGCATTTGCTTATCGAGCCGGTCCACTAAAACCCCTTTATATGTCAAGACCCCCGGGCCGAGGCAGGCCGGGCTGGGCCGGCCCCTTTTGACAGCTCTACCCGTGCATTCGCACGGGTCTATTGAGTTTTATTTATAAAATATTGTTAAAATATAAGTGACGTAGTGTACCAAAAAAAATAAAAATAATAAGTGATGTTATTCTGATATTTTTTGTAAAACTTATTAAATTAAGTAAATTTATTTTATTAAAGCAATTGTCCCGTGTATGATTTTTGTGTAATAAATTATAATTGATAATAACAAATATTTATTATTCAATTCTTTTTTTTATTAAATCAATTGTCTCGTGTATGATTAAATTTTTTTATTAAAACAATTGTCCCGTGTATTATTATAATATATATTCATCAATGATATATTTATCAACAATTTTTCCGTGTATTATTATAATATATTATTCAATTTTTTTATTAAAACAATTGTCCCGTGTATGATTAATTTTTTTTTATTAAAATAATTGTCCCATGTGTTATTATAATATATAATTACCCTGTAATTATTATTAGTATAATATTTATTCATCAATAATATACTTCTCCTATATTTTTTATATAAAAGTAAACAAAAATAGAGTAGTTTTTTTTTTTTTTATAATAAATATAGAGTACAATTTAACTATTATATAGAAAAATAGTAAATTGAAAAATATAATTTATTTTTTTACGAAATAGAAGATTTGAAATATTTTTAGCAATTGATGAGGACAAATTAAGATTTTTAATAGTAATACATTTATTATATTGGGCCCGTTTGAACTTGGCTTATTTTTAAGCTTATGAAAATACTTTATGATTATAATTTATAAATAAACATTTATGTTATTTAATAAGTTTTTTTACGCATATTAATTCATAAGATTTTGCTGACAAAAACTATATCTTTATAAACTGTTTAACCTCATAAATAAGTATCTTCTTTTAGTAGGTTATTCTATTTTTATTTTTTATATATAAGTTTTTATATGTTAGATTGAGTTACTATTTTTTAATTAATTAAAAAGTGTTTTTTGATAAAAAAAAAAAAAGTTACTATTTTTTGCGCTATTTATCGTGATTTTTGTTTCTATTTTTATGCGTAAATTTATTTTAATTAATTTTTCTTTTCTTATTTTTGAAGTTAAAATAGATTGGATTATCATTTTTTTTTAGAAGTGGTTTCCGTTGCTATTTTTAAGGGAAGATTTCTTTTATATATTTTTTTTAATTACATTTAAGAGTGCAAAACTTGAAACACGGTAATACGGATAAATTTAAATTTTTAATAGTAGTTTCTTTTAATATATTGTAAGTAGATATTTAAACAAATTAATAATCAATTTCATAAATTAGATGAAGATATATTTATATATGTACATTCTAATATATATATATATATATATATATATATATATATATATGCAGAAAAATTAAAGAAACAAAAACAAATTATATACAATTTAACCTTTAAGAACTAATAAATCCTTTAAAAACAGCAAGTAGTAAAAGGGAGGAAGTAGTCAAACGCAACAATTAGGGAAATATTATGTTACTAAGGTGTTGATCGTGGCTACTATTTTTATAGGGGAAAAAATTTGTTATTTTTAAATTGGATCGATACTTTTATACTTATCTCTAAAGGTGTTTTTGTTAATATTTTTATGATTAGATTTGTTTTATTTTTATTTTTTTATTTTTTTTTCAGTTTTTTTTTTTAGTTTAGAATTATTTTTTAGATCTGTATTAGTAATTTTATGTTTATCTTTAGAGGTGGTTTTTGTTGCTATTTTTATGAATAGATTTGCTTTATGTTTATTTTTTTTTTAGTTTGTTAAATTTACATTTAAGGGCATAAATGGTGAAATATTATTAATCGTGATAAGGACAAAAAAGGTTTTTTAGTAGTAATTTTTTTTAATATCTTATAAATAGATAATTTAATAATATATTGTAAGTAAATGCACGAGGTTTAGGTTCGATTTTTATTGGCTATATTTTAAACTTAAAAAAAATAACATTTGTACAATTTTTTCGGGAATATTTTATTTTTTGCTTAATTGTAATATTTGTCATATTATTTTCATGATTTTAAAGATTTGTCCATTTTCCCCCGCTAAGTCGTAGTTCAGCTTTTGTTAAGTTATTAATTCTCCGTGCGTAACTGCAAAGAGTAATTCTCTCGAAATAACTGAGATCAATTTAACCTGCCAAAGATCAAACCCAAATGGAGTGTGAGGGTAATCGACATGACACACAACCACAAATTTACAAATAGGTTAGAAGGTCACAAATATGCTGAGCGACTGCGGTTTGCTGCCTTCTGTTCTCAAAATTTCCATCATGACTCACCGTTTACCGCCTTTTGTTCTATTTTCAACCTGTGTGAGTGCATCATCTTCTCTGTCTTTTCTCTTCCTTTTCACCATTTTTAATTATTTCTTTATGTTAATATATTTCTTCAATTTCTAATTTCTAGTTCTGTTTCTTCTATTTAGGGTTATGTTTGTTCAATAATTGCATGTTTTAACTAAGTGTGTAGCTGATTAATTTCATTATTGTCCAATAATTTATGGATCTATTTCTTCAATTTATGCTATATATTTTAAATTCTATTCATGCTCTGTTTATTAGTTTATGTCTATTAATATGTTTCATATTTTTGCTTCTATTTCATGTAATGTTTTTGTAATAATATTGTTAGGTGTACTATTATTACTTACTTTCTTTTTATGCTCTATTTATTCCGTTACTTAATTTTTAAGTGTGTGACTGATTAATTTCTATTTATGCTCTGTTATTTACTTTCATATTCCTTTTATTTGGTTTGTGTTTCTAGTTAAATGGTATTTTCTGAAACACCATCATCACAAGAAGCTTCTTCGGCTCCAAGTACAATTGAAAGGAATGTTAGGAGGAAGAGTGATATATAAGTTGGGCACATTGTAAATTGCTTTTGGACAAGTCTATTATGTGTATCTACCGTGTAAAAGTTTTTCTTTTTAGGGGGAATTCACAAGGTAAAGGAACATTTGGCTAGAGTACCAGAAAATACTGAAATTTGCAACGATGTGCCTGCAGAAATTAATTTTTAGGGGAAACAAAATTTTGATAAACAAAGCATAAAAGAAAAACTTTAGATGTGGCTAAAAGTGACTCAACTACTACATAGAAGGGTGAAATACAAACAAACACTGCAACATCTAAAAAAGAAAAGAATGTTGGATGCATTGGTACTTTTTTTTTACCTAGAACGACTCTAGGAGCTCAACCTATTTTAAAAAGTGTGTACAAAGTAAAGAAGTGGTAGAAAAGTGTGATCTTGCTATTGCAAAGTGATTTATGGATGCATCTTTTCCTTTCAATGCTGCAAATTCTCCTTATTTTCAACCTGCAATTGATCCTCTTGTTGCATGTGTTGGATATAAAGTACCTACTATAATTGCAAAGTGGTTTATTGATGCATATATTCCTTTCGATGCTATAAATTTTCCTTATTTTCAACCCCGCAATTGACCCCTTTTGTCGCATGGGTGCTCGATATAAATTATCTACTATGCATGCCCTTTGTAGTAACTTGTTAAATAAGTGGGTTAATGATGTGAAGAAATAAATAGAGGAATATTGTTCTATTTGAAAAAATACGGGTGGTACTCTTATGGCAGATGGTTGGACTGATCAATGCAAGAAAACCTTTGTCAACTTTTTAGTTTATTGCCCTAAAGGAAATGTTCCTTTGTCAACTTTTTAGTTTATTGCCCTAAAGGAAATGTTTTCATAAAGTCTGTTGATGTTTCTCAACATTCTAAGACTTTAAACATGTTGTCTATGTTTTTCAAGGAAGTGGTGTTTATGTTGTCACAGAAAATGTTGTTCAATTCGTCAGCAGATAATGCCGGAAACTATGTTGCTGCTGGAAAGTTGTTGAAAAAGGAGTTTTCGAAGCTATATTGGTCCCTTTGTGCAACACACTGTTCCAATTTAATGTTTCAAGTTATTTGGAAGTTTGCGGAAGTAAATAAGTGAGGCAGTGTCACATGCTTCAAAAATTACCAAATTCATATATAATCATTGTTTGACATTGTATTTGATGAGGCAACATACATGTGGAAGAGAAATATTTCGTCCTGCTCCAACTCGTTTTGCCACAAATTTCATTGCCTTGCATAGTATTTTGAATCAGAAGATGATTTAAGATCCATGCCATCTAAAAACATCTTTCTGTTTCAAAATACTTTGCAAGGCAATGAAATTGACGACAAAGCGAGTTGAACAGTGCGAAGTATTTCTTTTCCACCTATGTGTTGTCACATCAAATACAATGCAAAACAATGATTATATATGAATTTGGTAAGCATGTGCACTGCCTCACTTACTTCTTCTAACTTCCCAATGTCTTGCAACATTAAATTAATACAGTGTGCTGCACAAGGGGACCAATACAGCTTCAAAAACTCCTTTTTCAACAACTTTCTAGCAGCAACATAGTTCGCGGCATTATCTGGTGACGAATTAAACAACATTTTCCGCACCAACATATAACACCACTTTCTTGAAAAACATAATCAACACGTCTGGAGTCTTAGAATGTTGAAAAGCATCAACAGACTTTATTAAAACAATTCCTTTAGGGCAATAAACTAAAAAGTTACAACCCGTATTTTTCCAAATAGAACGATATTCCTCTATCTTTTTCTTCATATCATCAACCCACTTATTTAACAAGTTACCACAAAGGGCATGCATAGTAGATAATTTATATCGAGCACCCATGCGACAAAAGGGGTCAATTGCGGGGATGAAAATAAGGAAAATTTATAGCATCGAAAAGAATATATGCATCAATAAACCACTTTGCAATTGCAAGATAACACTTTTCTACCACTTTTTTACTTTGTATCACACTTTTTAAAGTAGGTTGAGCTCTCAGAGTTGTTCTAGCTAAAAAATAAGTACTAATGCAACCAACATTTTTTTCTTTTTTAGATTCTGCAAGGTTTATTTGTACTTGTAATTCACCTCTCTCTGCAGCAGCTGAGTCACTTTCAGCCACATCTAAAGTTTTTCTTTTCTTTCTCTGTTCATCATAATTTTGTTTCACCTGAAAACGAATTTCAACAGGCACATCCTTGCAAATTTCAATTTTTCCTAGTACTCCAGCCAAATGTTCCTTTACCTTGTGAATTCCCCTCCACAAAATTTTTTGCTGGAAGCAATTGCCGAAGTTATATCACTCTTCCTCCTAACATTCCTTTCAATTGTACTTGGAGCTGGAGAAGCTTCTTGTGATGATGGTTATGATGGTGGTGTTTTAGAAGATGTCATTTAACTTGAAACACAAACCAAATAAAAAAAAGTAATATGAAAGTAACTAATAGAGCATAAATAGAAATTAATCAGACACACACTTAGAAATTAAGTAACAGAAAAAGCAAAGCATAAAAAAAAAAAAAGTAATAACAGTACACATAACATTATTACAAATAAACAAATGCAAATATAAGGATTTAACTTTTAAAATTAAACCCTTTTTCAAATTTGAAATGAATCAAATTAACAAAGCATAAATGGAAAGCAAAAACATTACATGAAATAGAAGCAAAAACATGAAACAGATTAATAGACATAAACAGAGCATAATAAATAAATAGAAATTAAAATATAGAGCATAAATTGAAGAACCATATCCATAAATTATTGAACAAACATGAAATTAATCAGCCACACACTTTTTTTATTTATATTGGTCAGCCACACACTTAGTTAAAACATGAAATTATTGAACAAACAGACCTTAAATTGAAGAAACAGAACCAGAAATTAGAAGTTGAAGAAACATATTAACAGAAAGAAGTAAAAAGGGTGAAAAGGAAGAGAAAAGATAGAGAAGATGATGCAGTCACACAAATTGAAAGTTGAAACAAAACAGAAGGCGGTGAATGGCAGGAGCTGCGTTGCTGTGCTAAAGTTTTGCTTTTACGAGTTTTTAGTTTTTACTCTTTTTGTTTCTAACTTTCTATTTCTATTTCTTCTATTTTTTTTAAAGAAAAAAATAATCACAAAACGACGTAACTGGTTGAAAGAAAAAAAAAAAAAAAAGCACGTGCAATCAACTAGGCCATTTCGGCCAATCGTATGTTCGCCGGTTTTTCTAATTGCAAGCGGTTCTCACCGATTTAATTGCTTGTAAGATCCAACATTTAAACCAGACCAACCACCTCTTTGGTTCACAGTCCGACCATCCGATTCGATCCAATTTTTAGAACACTGCTGACTATGTAAACAACAACTACATGATTACACCTTTCTATGTTACAAGGAGATGTAAATAAACAAAAACATCATGATTACATCTTTATGTGTTACAACTTACAAGAAACATACTCGTGTATTATATGAAAATGAACAAACAACCTTACATGATTTAGTACCCTATACAACTGAAAGATACTATGCCATACAACCTGCTATTCGCTTCTATTCGTATCTTCTTTTTTTCGGTGCATCTTTATCTTCCATTTTCTTCTCTTGGATTTATTAGTCAAGGTGTGCAGAAACAAAATTTTAGGGGGTTCAAATGCAAAAACTATAGAATGGTGTATAAGTTGCAAAATTTCAAAGTGTGCAGGTGCATCCCCCTCACATTAACTGGCTCCGCCACCAATTGTTACTATAATCAAATTTTATTGGTTCATATTTCTTTTTAAATTTTTTTATTAAAAAGTACTCCTCTTTTTACTTGTTTTTTTATAATAATAACATCAAATTAAGGAAATGTATTTTTGAATTTTATCTTCCTTTTATACCCTCGTTTTAATCCACCAATAAATTCATATTCTTTTGCATACACTTTTTAGGTGTGGTCTGTTATGTATTGGGGTTTGTATGTTAGTTTTCTGTTTCCCTTTTATTTGGCTCTTTGCCTGTTTCCTTTGTAATGGAATCTCTTGTTTGTGCTGCCCCTTTGCATGTCTTGTGCATAGGTAGGCTTATTAAGTGTATCAAACAAAGGATCGCAATGAGACAGAAGTTTTTACCATACATGTACCGGTACATAAGTCATTAAATTAATGATAGAAAAAATAATTTCTTATAAAAATATATTCATATACATATTAATTTAATAAGTTAATGTATCGGTACATATAAAATGTACTATGCCAAGACTAATGTATGATAGAGCTGAGTAAAGTTTGCACAAATTAATATTTCAAGAGCACTAAAAGATACCAATAGAGAACTAAACTGAGTAAAGTTTGCACACTCTTTTAATCAAACCCAATATCATATAATACTGCGAGGCAGCACCACATTACTTCAGTCTTATAGATAGAACAAAATCAAATCACTAATCACATTACCCCAACATGTTAGAAATTGGAAAACCCAAAATCAATCAAAAACATAACCCCATAAATTTGATATTGCAAATCTAATAATGAAACAGTTCATGTCCATTCCAAATGCTTTGTGCCAAAATTTACCTGAGACGTTCAACAGATCCAAAATTACCACTTAAGCATTCTTCATACATAACCATTAGTTCGTCAGCTACCTATACAATCATCAAGATGTACATTAAAAGTAAGCATTGAACAATGTAGACACAACATCAACGTTTTTATGACTCTACGACTGAAATTGAGGTTGCATTTGTGGATTTGGAGTGAGTTGGACAAAATCTATATTTTGAAACTTCAATAAAATTACAATGTCATAGTGATTTTGACGATAGTTTTGACTAAAATGGTGCCTTTTATATGGTTTATCATCAAACAAGTGCAATTTTCAAATTTTTTTACTAAATAGGGATAAGTTGTCACTATCGTCATCGTGTATGACTTACCCATGTTTTTTAAGCAAAGTTATGACTGTTATTGACGACTTTGATATTTTTAAATTTTTTTATATATAAGATTCGACCTACGACCTATAAAAATAAATAAGTAAGCAAAGTTGTCAATAACACTGACTTTGCTCGACCTACGACCTATAAAAATAAATAAGTAAGCAAAGTTGTCAATGACACCAACTTGCTTAAAATCATGAAAATAAATTTAAAGATATGGGTAAGTCGCACATAGCAACGACGACTTACACCTATTTGATAAATAATTTGAAAACTAAATTTGTTTGATAATATTTCATAAAAGGTGCACCATTTTGGTAAAATAATCGCATTTTGACAAATCTGGAGTAATACCAAACATGCATTTAACCATGATTCTCTATAGTATTAAGGAGATATATAATTTTATTTATAAAAAAAAAAAATGGCTACCTCTTCATCACTGCCATCTTGAATCACTATATTGAAATAAGAAAGTGCGCGTTGATAGAGTAAGGTTTCTAGGTCATCAATATAAAGCTGGCCTGTACAATAGAAATCAAAATCAGAATCACAATAAAAATTCAATATTTTTTAAAGGAATTGAATTAAGTGATTAATAGTACCATTGGATTGAGTGAACCAAGAAAATATATCAGCGGCTAACTGTTGAGCTTGGACGTGAGAATGAGGGCCACCCCACTGGTTTTCAACGGCGGTTCGGAGCGCCGACCAACGGCTCAAAACCAAACCAATCCCTTCTTGGAATACATCCATGGTGGCGTGACGAATGAGACTGTGAGCGATGAAAAATTATAATTACGGAAGAGGTCGCGGCGGCTACTTGGCTGACGGAGGTTTTTGCGGACACAACAACAGCTGAGACGTATGCAATGTTGAATCAAATTATTGATCGTATGAACAATATCAAAAAGAATATATTTAACTTTGATATTTGTTGCTCTTACTAACCCTAATATATGATTAATTAAATATGGACTGTGCAAACACACGGATAAATAAGGAGGTTTAACTCTGTTGGGTTTAGTAGGATTGTGAACCAACATTGCTTTAGATAATCCAAAGAAAATTTATTTCCTTTGGCACCTCCCTTTCTCGCGCACTTTGATATTTTTCGGACTCATTTGGTGCGCAGGATAAGAGATAGGATAGCATAACTATATCGTATCATGTTTCAATCCAATGTTTGGTGAGACAGCAAGATATGATAAGTCAATCCTGAAACTTATCCTATCATGTATTTCTAGTTATAATTTTTATCCTGAATTTGAACTGGACTACCAGCATGATAGGATATATAAGAAAAATTTTACTGATTTATTCTATAAAATATATTTTAAAATAAAAATTGAAAATTAATAAAATATAAATAATAAAATGATTTCATATTAAATTAAAAATAATTAATTAATTTTTAAATATATACATGATTTTCTCACAAGGGTAATTTTGTAATTTATATAATCTATAAAATCAAAATTCTACTAAAATTACAATATTTAAAAGTAAATTAATCATTAAAAATTACAAAATAGGGATATAAATTTAAATTTTATAACAAATTAAATATAATTTTCTTGTGACAATAGTTTTGTTATTTACATATAAGATATGTTGTATATTTATCTAGGTTATATATATATATATATATATATATATATATATATATATATATATATATATATATATATATATATATATATATATAATTGAGTTATTTATTTGATCATTTGTTTATTTGATCATGATTTTTATTTAAATTTATATAAAATTATTTTATTACAAAAATTTATGTTACTACAAAATAATTTAGAAAAAAAGTCATTGTTTTACAAGAATAATTTTGTCATTTAAATATGAGGTGTGTATAAAAAATATGAGGTATGTATAAGTATAAAAAAAATATGATAATAGTTATCTTGTTTATTATCTTGTGTGCACCAAACACATGATAGGATAATTGTTATGCTACTTATATCCGATCATATCGTTATCATGTTTTATATCATATCATGTCACTATCCTATCATGCGCATCAAACTGACTCTTCAAGTTTACATTTTGATTATTTAAGTAGCAGACGTTATATAAAAGAGAAATTTTGGAAAAATTTGATTTTATAGTCTACCACTTAAGCAGCGGAACAATCAATGGTTAAGCTAATCTGATACATCAATCAGTCAAATGGTCAATCTTGATTGGCCACTTGTGCAACCATGACATTGGAAGTGGCCTATGGAATAGTAGTCTAGCAAACTATTTATATATAACCAGATAACACAATATTCATTCAATTCACACAATTTCCATCGATCTTTCAAATTATCTTTTTCGCTAGCTTTTTTTGTGTGCAGACTATATATGTTTTTTCTTTCATCAAAATTTTATTCCACCAAATTTTTGTTGGTAAAGTTTTTAATGAGATAGATTCTGATGCTTGTTCACTTGGATTGTGGTTTCCCCCAAGTTGTTCATCTTACAATCATGTGCAGCTCCTCAAGAACGAATAAAATTAGGAGTGTTCGCGGTGCGATTTGGTAGAAAAAAATAAAACTAAGGGTGTTCCGCGGTTTATCACGATAGAAAAAATATGACAATATTATCAACATGTTACAAAATAAACATCGGAAATTTTAATTTATGTTATTGTTTACATGATATATATAATATGCATATATAATTATATATAAATTGCACACATAAGAACATATTTTTAATACTAATAGTATAGTTTTTAATCGCGTGAAATTATATGTTTTGACAACTTACTGTTTTATGGACTCAATTTGGGTTTGGCTTGCTAAGTTTGACCAGGTAATAAGTTGATTGCTAATAGCTGATATAGTTAAATTAACTTTTGCGGTTTGGTTTGGTTTTCTAAAATGAAAACTGCAAACCAAACCAAACCGTGCGGTTTAGAAGAAAAATGATCCGTGCGGTTTAAACTAAATGTAGTTTTTTGCGATTTTCGATTTGGATTGGTTTGGTTTGCAGTTTTACTTGAATTGGTTCGGATACGATCACCCCTAAATAAAACTGGTTGAGACACTTTCCAATTTTGTGAAGCCTTTGCACCTCTTGAGCATTTTGAATGATAAAAGTTTGTGAAATAATAATAATAATCCGACGAAAGGCTAATATATTACCAATGTTCTTAAAATATATTATATGTTTGGCAAAAAAAAATCCTAATCAAGTAAAAAAAATAATGATTCAAATAAAAGATGATTCTTTTTAATTTTTAATATTTTTTACTAAGTCCCGTTTTTAATATTAAAACGGCCCTCTAATTAATAGTCAGGACCGGCCTTATATATACATATAGACGAAATGATAAAATCATCGCAAATCCGCACACATAAATGAGAGAATCAGGATTTTTTTTTTTTTTTTGAAAAAGCCAAAATGAAATATATATTAACCAATCAAAGGAGTCCCGTCAGCACAAGACGTGCTAAAGAGATTACAAGAATCTACAAGAGTTTGCAATATACATGAAGCTCAACAATCCTGAGAAGAACATAGATATGCGATTACAACAAACCTAAACAAGTAAATGGGCTCGTCCACCAGCTATGGTAATTAGAGACCAGATTGCTATTTGTTGTTCTCAACCACCAGTAAGAGTGAAGCTTAACTTTGTCCAACAACTGAGATAAGGGATTGTTCCGAATTTCTAAAAAGGTGTTGGTTTCTTTCGTTCCAAATAACCCAGACACATAAGAGCCAGGTGAGCTAAAGGAAGGAGCGCCGCGCTCTGAACCCGCCTGCTGAGAAAGTAAACTGCAGAAAATGGTCAGCAAGATTTTGGGAGACCATCGACGAAAAACCAATCCAAGACCTAACTGATGTCCAAAGAGAGCCAAATGTACTACATGAGAGAAATAAATGATGGGTTGTCTCCACCTCACCGCAACTGGCCACGCAAGACTGAACCTCTGGAGTAATGATGCCCCAAATTGCCAAATTAGATCTAGTCGGCAATCGGTCCCTCAATAGTCGCCAAACGAAAACAAACACCTTCATAGGAACTTGTCTGTGCCAAATAAGATCTGATGTGACATCCAACTCGTCAGGTGGATGGGACGTCAATGGCTGGTAATCACCTCTAACTATATAACCTCTGTCAGGTTCAGGCCGCCAGAGCCACCTGTCTGGTCGCTGAGTCTGCAAAAAGAAATCGTGAAGTAAAATCTGACACTCCCTCACCAGCCCCTCCTCCCAAACCCATAACCGTCTCCGCCACACCCACGTGTCACAATAAATGCCCCACCCTAAGTGAAAACACTCGGCCACCGTACTTGAACCGTTCTCAGCCAGATCAAATAATCGCGGAAACCTCACACACAAAGGGATCTCATCTAACCACGGATCAGTCCAGAAGAATGTCCCTGTCCCATCTCCCACCTTCCTTATAAAACACTCCCCAAACCAACGTCCGCCTATACCATCCTCCCCGTCCCGAATCCTCGCAATCTCCATCCACCATGGAGACCCTCCCCACCCTCCCAGTCTCAAGCGCCCTCTCTCTACCCCATAACAAGCCGCCAGCACCCTAAACCACAATCCATCACTATCCACTAGCATCCTCCAACACCATTTACCTAGAAGTGCAATATTAAACTCCCGCAACCGCCTAACCCTCAACCCTCCAAACTCCTTACACATGCAAATAGTGTTCCAGCTAATCCAAGAAGTTTTCCTAATTTCCTCACCCCCTCCCCTAAAAAAGTTAGTCAAAAGAGAATCAATAGAAGAGATAGTATCTGAGGGGGCTTTGAAGAAAGAAAGAGCAAAGACAGGCATGGAGGTCAAAACAGACTTTAGGAGAACAAGACGGCCGCCGAAAGAAAGAAAGCGACTCTTCCACCCAAACAAACGTTTGAGAGCATCAGAATTTGAACCTCGATCAATATTTGGCCTAACAATTTTAATATACTTTTATTAGTTGAGGTAGGACTCATGAACGTTAAATGATAAATTTATTGTCACCTCTTTTCAATGTTTTCCCTCTTTATTACGAAAGGTTAAATGACAAATAAAAAATAGAATGATGTCTAATTAAAAAATTAATCGACTATCTACCAATAAAAATGGACTTTGATGATCATCAAAATTATTATATATGTTATATGTGAGATATTTACTAACGTTGGTGATCAATTGAGTGAGCTAAAGATACACACAACATATTTTTATTTTACCTTTTTATATTGAGCTCTAATGATCATCAAGATTTTTATGTGAGATGTTTATTAAAGTTAAGTGATCAGTTGAGTAAACTAATGGGATAAACACAATATATTGATTAGAGACATTTAAATTATTCAAATTTTATAAATGACTTCTACCAACTACCAAGTGCTAAAAACTATTGTCTTAAAAAAAATTATTTATCTGAGATGCATGTAGACAAAGCATGGAATTTTTGTTTATATATATAGCGATAAAAAGTTTATATTTATTACATGCAAATGAGAAAAAATATGGCTCAAAATATCATATTTGTTTATATCATCATCCTAATCTCTCTAGTTTTTATTGTAAACAATGCCTTTGGTTGTCCACCTCCAAGTAAGATTTTTAACACAATAGTTGATGTATATCTTGATTGTTATAATGGATTTTTGTCTGGTTCTCCAAGTTATAGAGTCAGTTTGTTTTAACTTTTTTAAGAATAATTTTTATAGTGTATAGTTTGCTTATTAAAAAAAATTATTAAAGGATTTTTTTATAAAAGCTTCAAATTAGAAATTTGTTTAAATAATTTTTTTAAAAATGTCATTTTAAGTATTTCATCATTTTATTACAAATTTTTTTGAATGATTCAAAAAATCGCTAAGATAAGAGGCTATTTTAAATAGTCTTTCATATATATAAATTATTTTTCAG
Organism: Trifolium fragiferum; assembly: GCA_954870985.1. Taxonomy (NCBI): domain Eukaryota; kingdom Viridiplantae; phylum Streptophyta; class Magnoliopsida; order Fabales; family Fabaceae; genus Trifolium; species Trifolium fragiferum. The sequence goes on from OX940790.1 coordinate 50,326,664, forward strand.
AGATATTGTGTTTTTAAAAAAATGTGATTTTTATTAAGGTAAAATCTCTAACACTGATACTTAAGTTACTTACTAATTGTCAAAATTACTCTTTTAATTTGTAAAATGATAAATTTAATTAAAATATTTTTTATTATTTTTTATTAAATTATCATAAAATACATTTTTTTAAATACAAATTAAAAAATTTTTTTTTTTAAAGCTTAAACAAATGTGCACATTGTTTCATCATTTTATTTTGTTTTAATAAATTTATTAGGATGCTGCAAATGATATGTGGTGGTTTTGAGATTTAATATAGTTGAAATACCAATTCTGCAATGTGATATCTTGTACTCTAATTTTTACTTTAAATAAAATGTCCGCGGTATGTCATTTTTCACACAAATTTCTAAATTATCTTATACAAATTATTACAGAACCTTTTAGTAACTTTTTTTTTTTTTTTTTTCCTTATTCGACAATGCAGCTCCCACTTCCTGCCGTTCTGATGATGATTGTATAGATGACAATATTAATAGGCATTGTGTTGATAATATATGTCAGATGATACTTATCTACGGGGATTAAAAATATTATGTTAGCACTAGGTATAATTTTATTTACTCCTTCTGTCCTTAATATTAAAACCGAATTATTTTTTAATTCATTTAAAAACTAATGTATTCGGTCTATAATATAATTTAAATATATTAGTTTTTAATTCTTTCCGCCGATATTACAGTCACAGAAACTTATTGGTTTTGTAAGCCAAGCTCTGAAACATGGTTGCAGCTTCTGAAGGCTCCTAGCTTCTGAAGCTCACAAGCTTCTGAAGTATCTCAGGTTCTGAAGCTCAGCAATTTCTGAAGCTTCGCATCTTCTGAAGCTCAGCAATTTCTGAAGCTTCGCATCTTCTGAAGCTCAGCAACTTCTGAAGCTTCGCATCTTCTGAAGCTCAGCAATTTCTGAAGCTTCGCATCTTCTGAAGCTCAGCAACTTCTGAAGCTTCGCATCTTCTGAAGCTCAGTGTGTTCTGAAGCTTTGCTTTTCTGAAGCTCTGTTTCAGTGAGCTATGTACAACTGTATTTTCAGTTAGTTTTTTTTGTCCTAGGTAGTTAGGAAACTCTTGTATATATACACCTCATGCAATCAATAAAATATCATCATCATTTTTCTCAATTCTTTTCAATTACCTAAAAACTTTTCTCTACGTTGTTCTCTTTGTTTTGATTCATCCCCAACAAAGTGGTATCTAGAGCATTGTATGTTCCAAGAGACCTTGATCAAGAAGTGATCAAGACTTGATCTTTACCAAGTCTTTCTGGTGTAGAAGGATTTGTTGGTTGATCACTACAATCAACCATGGCTGGAAACAACAATTTTCATGCAAACCTGCCAGTGTTTGATGGGAAAAATTGGGATACTTGGGTGAAGCAAATGAAGGTGATATTCACTTTTCAAGAGGTGTATGATCAAGTGAATGCAGAGGTTGCTCCACTCCCAGCAAATGCAAATGAAGAACAAAGAACAACTCACAGAGAAGCCAAGAGAAAAGACAACAAAGCCTTGTTCTTGATTCATCAGTGTGTGGATTCAAAGGTTTTTGAAAAGATAGCAGATGCAGAGACTTCAAAAGGTGCATGGGACATATTGCAGAAGTGTTATGGTGGTGATGCTAAGGTAAAGAAGGTCAAATTACAAGCATTAAAGAGGCAATATGAATTAATGCAGATGAAGGGTGATGAAAAGATCTCAGATTATTTCACAAGATTAGTGACACTCACTAATCAGATGAAGAATTGTGGAAGTAATCTTGAAGAACAAGAAACTGTAGAGAAAGTGCTTAGGACTTTAACTTCAAAGTTTGATCACATAGTGGTGACAATTGAAGAGACTAAAGATCTAAGTGAGGTGAAGCTTGAAGATTTGCAGAGTACACTGGAGGCTCATGAGATGAAGCATGGTGATAAGGACCAGGTCAAGGAAGATGAGCAAGCCCTGTATGCAAAATTCAAGAAGTTCCAGAACAATAAGAAAAATTGGCAGAAGAGCAAGAATGGCAAAGAAAGTGTTGAAGACAAACCTGAATCCTCTAATGGAGGAGGAGGGAAACAGAAGAGCAACTCAAAGAAGAAAGACAAGAGTCACATTCAATGCTTCAAGTGTTCAAAGTTTGGACACTATGCAAGTGAATGTGGGAATGAGAAGAAAATCAAGAATCAGAAAAATGGTGAAGAAGCAAATTTGGCTGAGAACAAGGATTCAGATGATGATGTAAGTTTCATGGTGACTATCACTGATGAGACTGCAGAATCTATGGAATGGTACTTTGATACAGGTTGTTCAAACCATATGACTGGAAACAAGAACATTTTGACTGATTTTGATAGTTGTCTCAACACAAAAATCAAACTTGCCAACAGTAAATCCATTGATGCTAAGGGAATTGGCAATGTAGTCGTTCAGAGGAAGAATGGAAGAAAGTCAGTGATTGAGAAGGTCTTGTATGTGCCTGGGATGCAGTGTAACTTGATGAGTGTAGGTCAGTTACTTGACAAAGGATTCAAGGTGGTTTTGGAAGATGGAACACTGAAGTTGTTTGATTCAAAACAGAATTTGATCCTTAAGTCAATTCAAAGCAAGAACAGGACTTTCAAGACACAGTTGAAAGCAATTGAACATGAGTGTTTAGCTGCATCAACTGAGATCAAGGAAAGTGAACTATGGCACAAGAGGTATGGTCATTTGAATTTCAAAAGCTTGTCACTATTGAATTCAAAGAACATGGTGTTAGGTCTGCCTAGTGTAATAGCTCCTGTAGAGACCTGTACTACCTGTCTACTTGGAAAACAGCCTAGGGATTCATTCAAAAAACATCTACCAATGAGGTCTAGTGAGGTGTTGAATGTTGTACACTCAGATGTTTGTGGACCTATAGATGTGTTATCTACTGGTGGAAACAAATATTTCATAACATTTGTAGATGACTTCTCTAGAATGACATGGCTGTATCACATAAAGGCTAAGAGTGAAGTCTTTGATGTGTTCAAAAAGTTTAAGGCACTGGTTGAGAAGCAAAGTGGAAAGCCAATCAAAGTGTTGAGAACTGATGGTGGAGGTGAGTATACTTCAACAGAATTTGAGAATTATTGCAAGAGTCAAGGCATAATTCATGAAGTTACAACACCATACACTCCTCAACACAATGGTCTTGCTGAAAGGAGAAACAGAAGTATACTTAACATGGCTAGAAGCATGGTTAAGCAGAAGCAGCTGCCAAAGAGGTTTTGGGGAGAAGCAGTGGCTACTGCAGTATACATCCTCAACAGATCACCTACAAAGAGATTGGTAGACAAAGTTCCAGAGGAGGTTTGGTCAGAAGTCAAGCCAAGTGTGTCACATCTGAAGGTGTTTGGTTCCCTATGCTATAAGCACATCCCTGATGCCAAGAGAAAGAAGCTGGATGACAAGAGTGAAGCTATGATATTGGTAGGATATCATAGAACAGGTGCTTATAGATTGTACAATCCCATCACTGATAAGGTTGAAATCAGTAGAGATGTGAAGGTTATTGAGAATGATAACTGGGATTGGAAACAAAAATCAACATCTAAGAAAGCTTGTGAAGTGGACTTAGTTGATGATTCAGATCAGAGCAATGAACCAACCACATTTGTGAATCAGAATCATGGTACAGGCCTTGATGAAGATATGCAAACTTCAAGTGATGATGATGACAGAGTTCAATCAATTAGACCTCAGAGACAAGTTCAAATTCCTAGAAGACTAGCTGATTGTGAGATGGCTTCAGATAACATGGTAGACAATGAAGGAGAAATTGTGCATTATGCTATGCTAGCTGATACTGAGCCTATTAATGTGAAGGCTGCACTAAAGAGCAAGGTCTGGATGGAAGCTATGAATGAAGAGTTAAGGTCAATTGAGAAGAACAGGACCTGGGATTTGTGTAATCTACCATCAGACAAGAAAGCAATTGATGTGAAGTGGGTGTATAAGGCAAAGCAAAACCCTGAAGGCAAGATAATCAAGTACAAAGCAAGGCTTGTAGCTAAAGGTTTTCTGCAGAGGCAAGGGTTGGATTATGATGAAGTGTTTTCTCCAGTGGCAAGGCATGAAACTATTAGGCTAGTGATTGCTCTAGCTTGTAGTAGAAGATGGCCCCTATTTCATTTAGATGTGAAGTCAGCATTTCTGAATGGACCCCTAGAGGAAGATGTTTATGTGAAACAACCTCCAGGTTTTGAGCTAAAGGGAAAAGAGGACAAGGTGTTGAAACTGCACAAGGCGTTGTATGGCTTGAAACAAGCACCAAGAGCATGGAACAAGAGAATTGACAACTTTCTTGTTATGCAAGGTTTCAAGAAATGCAGTGTAGAGTATGGTGTTTATGTAAAAGGTAGTGATGGCAAGCATATGTTGATCATATGCTTGTATGTTGATGACCTGTTGGTGACAGGTAGCTCACCTATAGAAATAGAGGAGTTCAAATCACAGATGAAGTGTGAATTTGAAATGACTGACCTAGGGAAGTTGACCTACTTCCTAGGCATGGAGCTCTTGGAAACTCCAAAGGGAATGATACTACATCAATCCAAGTATGCTACTGAGATTCTGAAGAAGTTTGAGATGCTTGACTGCAACTCCTCAGTCACACCTGCAGATACTAAGGTCAAGCTTGAGGAAGAGGCAGGTGGTGACAGTGTTGATCCAACTATGTTCAGGCAGCTAGTTGGTTCATTGAGATACTTGTGTCAAACCAGGCCTGACATAAGCTATGCAGTAGGTTATGTTAGCAGGTTTATGAGCAAACCATTGAAGTGTCATTTGCTAGCAGCAAAGAGGATACTGAGATACATCAATGGTACAATCCACTATGGTGTGCTGTTTCCATACTCTAAGGGTAATGGAAAGCTAGAGTTGTGTGGATTTTCTGATGCTGACTGGTGTGGTGATAAGATAGAAAGGAAGAGCACCAGTGGATACTTGTTTAAATTTCAAAATGCACCTGCGTCTTGGTGCTCCAAGAAACAGTCAGTCATAGCTCTCTCAAGCTGTGAAGCAGAGTATGTAGCAGGGTCTTTAGCAGCTTGTCAAGCTAACTGGTTACAATCACTTCTCAGTGAGATAGGGATTGTTGAAGACATCACAGTGGTGCTGAAGCTTGACAACAAATCAGCAATCAATTTGGCTAAGAATCCTGTTAGTCATGGCAAGAGCAAACACATTGAAACTCGGTTTCATTTTCTCAGAGACCAAGTTAATAAGGCGAAGTTGATCCTGGAGTATTGCCCCACTGAGAACCAACAAGCTGATCTAATGACCAAGGCTGTGAAGAGAGATCAGTTCCTCAAGCTCAGGAGGGAAATAGGAATTGTATGTTTCGATAGCTTGTCTTAAGGAGGAGTATTGGTTTTGTAAGCCAAGCTCTGAAACATGATTGCAGCTTCTGAAGGCTCCTAGCTTCTGAAGCTCACAAGCTTCTGAAGTATCTCAGGTTCTGAAGCTCAGCAATTTCTGAAGCTTCGCATCTTCTGAAGCTCAGCAATTTCTGAAGCTTCGCATCTTCTGAAGCTCAGCAACTTCTGAAGCTTCGCATCTTCTGAAGCTCAGCAATTTCTGAAGCTTCGCATCTTTTGAAGCTCAGCAACTTCTGAAGCTTCGCATCTTCTGAAGCTCAGTGTGTTCTGAAGCTTTGCTTTTCTGAAGCTCTGTTTCAGTGAGCTATGTACAGCTGTATTTTCAGTTAGTTTTTTTTGTCCTAGGTAGTTAGGAAACTCTTGTATATATACACCTCATGCAATCAATAAAATATCATCATCATTTTTCTCAATTCTTTTCAATTACCTAAAAACTTTTCTCTACGTTGTTCTCTTTGTTTTGATTCATCCCCAACAAAACTGTCATTAAAATTGTACAAGCAATTGATATATATATTCGGATAACAATTAGCAAACTTGATAAATCCAAGAATGTCAATGATAGACATTGTTTCAGTTGGCAAAACATATTGTAACACCCTTAATTCAGAGAACAGATCATCTACATCAACATCTAATAAATTGCCATGAAAAAAAAGTTGAGTGAAATTTAACACAACATTCTTTCAACTCATAACCATCCAATGACTTTAACTTTTGTGAATCATATAAAAATTCAAAAATATTTTCAAATGTCTTCAATTCCTCAAATCTATTTTTCAAAGAAATAATTGTCATATCAACAACAACAACAAGAAAATACTCAACTTTAAAATATTCCTCCGGATCCGGTGGCGGTGACTGATGTTCATGATCCTCATTGTTCTCTCCAAAATGTGTTTTTCTAATCACATACCGTTTTATCGAAAAGATGGGCTCAACATTCATTTCAAGTGAAACACTTTTTGCAAGATCCATACTCTTTGGAAAACCTTCCTCTCTATATTTTTCAAAAAACAATAACACACCTTCCATTTGTTTTATGGTAGCATCAATGCACATAGACTTAAATTGCAACTTTTTGTTGATCATATTAATAGCAAATAAAATGTCGTACCAAATAATCATACCAAGCAAAAAGTCAAAACTTTCTAGTGCATTAATCTTACTCTCTGCCTAATTATTCTTTAACAATCCTGCTAATTATACCTAATCATATTTTCTTTAATAATCCTACACATATTTCATTGGCCTAATCATATTTTTTTCTTTTAAGTATTATTAATTTTATCTTATTTTATATTAGTAGATAGGTATAAAAAAAAAAATTTGCCCCCCTTAAAATATTGGGCATCAGGCCGTCGCACCCATTGCCTAACCTCAGGGCCGAGCCTGAGCACCGCCGCCCATCATTGTTGTTACTTTTCTTCTCCCTTTCTCCCGTCGCACATCATCCTTTCTTTAGCTTTTGTTGTCTCCACCGCCGCCTTCTCTCGATCTTCCGCCCTAAAGCTACCGCAACGTAGCCTCTATGTTATATATGGTGGTGTGTAACGAGATCGAATTTTTGCATCACCTTATCACTCCACCGGGGTTGCTTCTCAACCAATTGGGCCATTGGTGGTCCCTAAGTTGTTCTCTAGTAAAGGTGGTTTCCGACACACCGTACTTGGTTTTCGTCGCTTCGCCTCTATATGGTTTCATCTTGGTTTTATTCAATATGGTCCCGATGTTCGGTTTTTATTTATGGTTTTGGTTCTTCGTCATCTTCGGATATTCATTACTTTGATCTGTTTGGCCATAAATGACCGCAATTGCTTGTTCTTGTTGCTGCAGGTTAGTGAATCTGTCACCGTGTTGGTGATTGGATTTATTTGCAATTGTGAAACTCTTACGGGTTGATTTGGTTGGCATGCTTGTTCCGCGATACTAAGTGTTGTTTAGATTTGAATATTATCTTTCTATATACTCTAATGTTAAACCACCAATAATTCATAATTTTTTTACACATACTTTCTCTTTCCAATAACATATTACGTAAGAAAAGAAACGGAGAGAGTAGTATATAGTTTTTTTTTTATTGTTGACAAAAGACGTATATAATTTTTAAAGTGTGGCATATTGGTATTTTTGTTTACATACAATGGCATTTAAAAAAAAAAATAATCAACAAATTGTTCGAGAGAATTTAAATTTGATTCTTGATGTGAACAACTTTTGGTCAAATTTTACTTGTCTAAAAAAAGTGAAGTGCAAGAAACACTCTTGATAAATTAATATCACTAAATTATTTTTTAAAAAAGATGTCACTAAATTAAAACCCAGCAAATATCACTAAATTAAAAGTTTAAAACCAAAGATTGCTGAAACAAATTTAGAACATTTCATCAACTAAGAATTATAGTGAAAATGCTCTTTATGTTTATATAGATGAGTTAACTATGAAACGATTAACAAGTTAACTAATCTCTAACAGAATAGTAATTCTGCAACAATCATATAAGGAAATCCCCTAAAAGCTTCATTCGTGCATTTTTTATTCATTTGGATGTACATATAAATTATAAAGGAACAAATTTGTACTTGGTGTTTAGTAAATTCATAAACTAAACATGGACTCTAATATTCCAATTCATATAAAAAAAATAAAAAATCCAATTCAGATATATGAAATCACAATAAAGATTTCAAATCTCGGTCACGGTCGTATAAAAAATTTTGCAAGATTTTGGCTGTTTCGTATATTGCGTTACAGATTGTGATCGTTTCGGTGTGAATAAATCACAACATTGTACATCTTATTAACATTATATGTATAGTTATAATTATGAATAATGTATAATAACTTAACATCTCAGTATTTCTTCATATTTTCATAACTGTAATTCATATTCATAATTTTTTAAAGAATTTTATTTATTCTAAAATCAAAATTAACCACTAATAAATTCAGGTGACAGCCGTAGCGGAGTTTGTTGCGGCTTAACTATGTTCCATGTCGTGGTTATTTCCATGATTTTTATTCACTCTATAAAAACGGAGAAAAATGATAACTGACGCTACCGATAGCGTTTTGTCGCAGCCATTTTTGCTGACGCTACCGATAGCGTTTTGTCGCAGCCATTTTCGCGATAATAGTTTTTTAAATCCTGACCAAATATAAACGCAAGAAAACCAATATTCTAAAGTGGCTGAATTAACAAAAATAAAACATGCAACATAATCAAATTAAACAACTCATATGGTCACTCTTATAACACCAGCAATGCATACATATACAAACTGACTTTACTTCATATGAGAAATAAGAAATAAAGAAAAATTAACACAATCATTGAAAGAGCACTATATAAATCTGCAAAATGTAGATTAATTAATCTTGTCCAGTTGCAATGATCTTTACCCTTGATATATAATCTTCTTCACCATGAAAATAATGCTGCTATAATTGTAGCAATTGCAACCGGAACATACACGAGACACCGCTGTTTCATACTTGCAGCAGCAGCAGCAGAATCATCGTCTCCTGCAACTACATCGTTATCAGAAGATTTCTTCTTAGACGACGATGCCTTAGCCTTTTCAGGTGCTGGAGCCGGTGCAGGAGGCTTAGCAACGAAGAAATCGCGAGGAAGAAGTACCTTGTCGACTTGGTAAACCGCGAGCTGGTGATCGGTGTAAACAGTGCCACCAACCGTGACATTCACAATACCTGTTGTCAAGTTCACTTGGTTTCCTGAACTTGATATATTCAGTCCCAATCTATAAGGGTCATCACCAGCCTGTGTTCTCACAGGGTTGCTCAGAGTATCGAAATTCGTCGTGGATACAAATGTAGGTAGCAAGTGGAATTGGATCAGCTTATTCTTTTGTTCATCGGTAAGCGAATTGAGAAAACCAGGTTTTAGGCTTGAAAAGGCATTGTCATTTGCCGCAAACAAGGTTAAACCAGCGTTCGAGTTTAATAGTTGAGAGTTTATTTGGGTGGACACTTGTGTCGTCTGGAGAAGACGGATTAGCGTGGTGAACCCTCCGGCCTTTTTGAGGATTCTAATAATGTCTGTTGGACCTGAATCATCTGGTGCCGGAGCAGGTGATTTCGCGGCTAAAATGGTAGTGGAAAAGCAAAGAATCATTAAAAGAAGTGGGAGAGAAAGAATTTGATGTTTCATCATCACCATATTTTTTGAGAAAAGAGTGGAAAATAGAAGAGTGGTTTTTGAAGTGAGTGTGTTAATGAGTAATGGAAGGAAGGTACTATAAATATAAATAAACATGAAAGGTTTTTTTTTTCTTGAAGTTTGGTGAAATGTTTCTTTAGAAACTTAAATTTTTCTTCATACATGTTTATACATCAATGAATGGTAATGTGTCAAAGGCTACTTTAATTTTATATTTATTTTGCTTGGGAAGGAAGAAAGAAAAAACAGTGAAATCTAAGTGGTTGTGTATGAGGAGGCAAAAAATAAAAAAATGAGTTTTATTGCTTATGATTTACTTGTAAATTGTAACTCTTTTGAAATAGAAAAAATCAAGTATTTGTTGTTAACTCAAGAAACAAGTCTCTAGAATTTTACTTTTAATATACATTTTGATTAAGTTTCATGATATTATTAGGTTTTGAGTGAGAAACATGATGTTGGTTACTTGAATAAACTCTGTTGATGTTAGCCTCTGAACTACAATGCATTAGTAGTGCTTCTTGGTTGGTGTTTATTGCTTGTGGGATTCTGCTGATTATGTTTATTAATAATGTTTGGTGTGGAAGAGTGATGGATTAACAAATGATAATGGCTATAGAAATTTCTCTTACTCTCTAGTTTCTAAAAAGAACTGGTTTTTCAAATGAATTTCACTAAGAATAGTGAATTAATGTAATTAACTTCAATCAATTTAAGCAACGCTTAAAAAATTACTTTGATGCATAATATGATTTGTTTTATCGTCTTAATATATCATAAAATCTGGTTAGAACTGTTTTAACCAAGGAATTTAAGTAGGTTGTTCGGCAAACGTTCTCCGTTTCGGCTGAAATTTAAGTATGTTGTTTTTGTCACCTTGTTAGTTAGTAGTTAAAATTGAGACTTTTTATTGCTATCATTGTTAGTGTTGATTGTGCTGGATAATTTGATTGTTCATATTTCATAAGAAAAAGACAATTTAAACTCTTTCAAATATTCTGTTGTGCACTCTTGTCTCATCGGTAACAACTATCGAAAGGTTTACTTCAAGCAAATATAGTTATTATTCATTTAAGAAATTGGTTGCAGAAAGCCATCATCATTGACATTTAAGAAAATCTTGCAATCTGGACCACAGTCTCTATCACAATTTCAGGTCTGGTTGAATATCATATTAAAAGAGAGTTGACAAGAACCAACTTTTAGTTAACAGTTCATTACAATACATTGTGTGGTGGTGGACGCATCTTCTGTACTTTCAGACATTATCAAATGCTGTTGACCAAACACAGATAGAATTTGTTTTTCTTATAATTGAGTTTTGTGTTTAATTCATTCTTACAAAACCGGTTTGTAAGGTGAAGATTGTCTCTACTTTATGAATGGACCCAGCGGATGGTGGAGAAGCTCTGATACTGTTGAATAAATAAATTGATTTTGGGTTTGTTAGTTTTTGGGCCTTATGAATTAAAAGCCAAAATATGTGTTGTAATAAATCCAACTTCTAGAATCATATTCTAGATAAATCCATGGAGCTCTCTAGAAGATAAGGATTAATGAAGACTTTGGTGGAGTAGTTGAGAAAATTCTAGAGAGTAGTTTATAGCCATTAGATTAAGTTTGTGTTGGCAAAATCCTAGTCATTAATTTTGGAATGCCACTAGTATAAATAGATGTGATGTACTTGAGTTTGTATCAAGCAAAAAATTATAAACACTTAGTAATAAAAGTAGCCTTTCTTTTCAAAAGTTTTCTATCCTCTCCCAAATACTTTAACACTTTTCCACCTATTCAAAACTTCCTTCCAACAGATACCATCTTCGGCCTAATTCATTCTTACAAAACCGATTTGTAAGGTGAAGATTATCTCTACTTTATAAACACATATTCAGACAATCTCACAACCAATGTGGGATTTCTTAACAATTTTAAACTCAAACAACACCTGAAAGAAGCAGAGCATTGTTTCAAACTTGAAAGCAACACCTCAAAGAAGCAGCATTTGCAAAAATTGCAATGGTACTTTCCAATGTGCATGAAGTGAGAAGCATTAACACCTCTCAAGTTGTTGTTGTGAAGAATGATTTATTTTGATGTTTCGTTCCATGACATATTCTTAAGTCCAACAGAAATAGAGGTTCAATTTGCTCAAAGAGGTTCTTAGTTTCATAACAAAAAAAGTTAATATTTAAATATGTTTTTAGTCCTTGTAAACATACCATTTTTTGCTTAAATATCCAGTAGCACATAGATAGCGTGCAAACCCTCAGTCATCCAAAATAATGTAAGTGTAGTACTAAGTGCTAACTTGATAGCATGTTGCATGCTACAACCATTGCAGAGGATCCAAATCCACAAAAAACATTTTCTTCATATATATTTAGTAATAAAACACAGGAGATTCGGGGTGGGTAATGGGTTGGGTAGGGCGGGTTTGGGCCAAAAACCGAATGCGTCCATTTCAACCCGTCTAAAACCGAAAATGTATGGCTGACAACCCAATGATCCGCAGGGACCCGCCCACTTTACCATTTTTCGGGTCGGATTGTTCGGTTTGCAAATTTTTACCCACCCCTACAGGAGAATATGTTATTAAGTATTATACACGGGGAACAAGTTTTTGCTAATGAAAAATTTAAATAACTACTATACACAGGGAAAAAACTTTTGCTGATGAAAATTTTAAATAACTACAATATCAATTTTTAACTATAAACATAAATATTATTAGTCGAACAAGTTGCTGCCCAAGAAAAATGTAAATAACTAGTATAAATGGGAAATATGATATTAATCTGACTTGTCTTATAAGAAATAGCTCAATTGTTCATTCCACTGATGTGTGATAATTTAGAAGTGAGAACAACTTCTTGTATTGTGAGTTAGAAACCAAACTTTTGAGTCAAAATAGCTTCATAACACATATGCATATATTATAGATCACTTTTTATTTTCCTTTTCAAATCTTCATTTACTGCAATTAACAATACACTGTTTTGCAGTGACATTCCCATCTAGATTACAGCTATAATACCATCTTACTTGGGCTAATCAAGTAAGATGTCTATGTACAAGTTGCTTCAACAGCTAAACTCTTTGTTAATCTTCCACATGGATTTCCAAATGTATTAATTGATACTCCAATACTACAACTGCTTGATCCAATGCAGGCCTGTTAAATGTTCACCAGATTCCGTTTAGCCAAAAAATACAATATAATCATTATATACACCACCAGTGTTAAGATTTTTTATACTATCAATCAATCATAATCGTCAGATCACTAAAAGCATTTGACTTTAATAGTAATTACTTCTAAAGTCAAAGTTATGATTTGTTGACACTAAAAACTTTTACACCGATTGTATATAGAAACTAAACTCATATAATAATAATAATACCTTCTGCACAATGGATAGAGCCCTATTGCTACTGCAGTTTCCGTGGTTGAAGTTTCCGCAAGTTCCATGAGGCGTTCCAAAGCTTGCAAATTTAATGGAATAGATCACCTGATTAGGATAAGGGCATTCCAGTGACAGTACAGGACCTACCTTTCTTCCTGAATCTGTATCCAAATTCCACGTGTCTACAGGTGGAGGGTGAGATTCGGATACATGTGAACAAACACTTTCTATCTGTTTTGTAGCGAAAGATATTTTTCTAGGGTCGCCTCCGCTTTCCTCAAACAATACAACAGTGTTTCTGCCTGGTTTCAGCCACGAACGCGGTACATGATATCTGCAAGATCAGTGACTCAATGAGTATCTAAAAGTTCCGCTTTATTCAAACAATTGCATCTATACAATCAAAGCGCATACGTTTTCAGATGTGATCATACCAACACTAATTAATTACTTTTCATGTAGAATAGAATATCTAACACTTACAATGTCTGTGATGGTTTTCCACAGTTCTTGAGACATTTGGATGCAGAATAGGTTCCTTTATAATTGCATGACTTCGTACAAACGGAATTTGAGGCGACATATGTTGGCCAATATCGCCCGATGCTCTGACCGTTCACCCAAGCTTCGCCTTTTCCCATCCCCGTTAAGTCAATTGCAACCGGGTTACTGCCGGAAGGAGCACAAAAGTTCATCTAAAACAGCAAGTATCAACATTAGTTAACAGTAGAAAAAGTTAAGAAATTTAATAAATGCTCTATTCATTTTAATTAGATTACCTTGTACCAAGTCAAAGGTTGATTTGTAGGTAAGTTGGATTGTGACTTCCATTGTCCAACACTTCCACTAGACAGACCTAAGTCTTCACCTTGAAGGCCAATCTGCATTCACAAAAATACAGCGATGTAATCTATGACTTCAATAAAACCGAAAAATGAAATTCATTTCGTCTGTATCTCTTCAGTTAATTAATTCACCAAAAGTCAAAAGGAGGAACAAAAACAGGCCTTAAGTTACACCAAGACTAACCTGATATGTCCACTTCTGTGACAAGAGATCAGCGGTACTTCCATTTTTCGGAAATTTCAATATTACCGGACCAGTGATCCCCGCACCCTCCATGTCATAAAAAGCTCCATAGTTCTGTGGTGCATAAAATTTCACATTAGCTGATATATAGTAATGAGAAATGACAAGATGATGCATAATAAAATCAAGATATTGTCGTTGTAGATGCTGTATTTTATAATCATAAAAATATGAACCTTTAATCCCACAGTTAAACTCAGGAGATCGATCGTGTTCTTTCCAACTACAATTGTAATAGGGATGCTCACATTGACCTTAGCGTTTCCGCTGCTGCCTGCTTTACTCCCTGAAAAAAGTTCTCTGTCTTAACATATCGAAATTTCATTACATAAATTCATAAAATATTTCATTTCAAGTAAATAAGGATATATCATCTTTTAAAAAAAATTATTACCTGCAATTTTCCCATTCACAAAAGCATGAAGGGCATGACCAAGGGATTCAATGTGAAGTACAGGTTGCTCACTGGCATCCTCTTCAGCAACAAAGCTTCAAAACAAATTGAAAAAGGTTAACATCGGACAGAGATATACTCGTCAAAATAAAGCAATCTCAGTTCTTGATCATGGAAACTCATATTCATATACCTTAAGGAATACCACAAGTAGTCACTTCTATCAGCCGTCGTATTTATTTGCTCCAGTAGTCCAGATTTTGAGAATACATCAGACTTTGAAATACCAACTGGTTCACTAATCCAACTCCATTTTGAACTTGAACCGTTCAAAGAATGAAACTCTTCTTTAGAAGATTCAGTTGCGAAACTTGAAAGCATAGATGCAGAATTAATCTGTCGTACGAAAAAACAACTTAAGTTTATGCTACTTACTTCCTGAACAAAGTAATAGAAGAAAAGATAAGGATATACCTTTGCAGTATTAAGTACAACATTCTTGCAGTCTGGTAAGATACTCACAGACCATCCAGGCAAGTGATATGAATTGCCATTAAAGGTTACCGTTGCATCGGATGTGCCGTTGTTGGCAAGGAAAGCAGAGCATACAGTTCCTGTCTTGTAAACTGCAGTCTGAGATTTGAATAGTAAATCTTAAGATCGAGATATAAAAAAACCTTTCATGTCACTAAATATCTTAAAACATAAACCAGAAATTGTGATCAAAACTTGAAATAACCTCTTCTTACCTCTAAGTTTGGACCAGGAGATGTAATTGTTGGATCGGTAGCAATCAGTGCTTCTTCACAAAGCTTTATGGCCTTATGCAAATCTTTAAGATGACCCCATTTGGGCTGTCTAATAATTCCTGCATCATATAATATTGTTCACTGTGATTTTAATTGTCTTCTACATATAAAATAATCATAAAATATTGAAAGTTGAAAGATTGCATACCATACTCATCAATCGGTGCATCATAATCATAACTAGTAGAAATGAAAGGTCCCCCAGCAGTTCGGCCAAAGTTAGTCCCTCCATGGTACTATTTCGGAGTAAGAAACGAAAAAAAGTCGTGGTATCAGTTGGTATACTATCTTGCATAGTAACTTTGACCTTAAACTACATGCAATGTTGTCAATCACAGCTTGCATAATTAGCGATTTGTTCAAATTTTGCTATGTTACGGTGCTTTAGCAGCGAAACAGCCGCTATTTGATGACACATGATACTAAAAAGTGTATCACAAACAATAGCTATTTGTTCAAATATAGCAATGCTATAGCATCGCTAGTTGATAACATTGACTACATTTGAGGTTACATTACCATGTAGTAATTTTGAAAAGTTCCGCCTCGCTGAAAAAAGCGTGCAACAGAAAATGCGATATCTTCTACAGGTCTATAAGGCGCAGCACCTCCAAAATAAAGAAACCTATGGTTGAAAGAATTCAAAAGGTTACAAGAGGAAAATAAAATATTTGAGTAGAAAATGGAGATAAACAATCAACCGGATAATATTCGAGTATGATATACAAATAACAAAATGATTTCAGTAGAAAAACATGCTACTGACCATCCAGTCCAATTCTCGGTCCACATTTTTGGTTTCTTGTCAGAGTTTGGTGTGAATTGATCGCAATAAAAATCATTGCATGTGTTAATCTGTGAGCAGTTAAGATACGATATTATGAAATGTAACAATCGAGTAGGACGATTGTATACATGAACATGATAAGATAGCTCTATCATGAATACAGATAATCCCGTAAAACGAAACCGTGTGATAAGCACACAGCGAACTGTAATTTGGCTTTTTACTTAAAAAAACGATAATCCGGTAAAACAAAAACTGCATAAAACTATATGGATAGCTGAAAGGAGAAAACATACAATTGGATCAGGTGCATTTGCCTGCTGGCACATAACCCAAGGAACACCTGTATCAAGAGATGTAGCCATTGATGCTGCCCAATTTATGTAGGGTTTAGCAGCAGGACCATAGTATGATTCGGTGTTTCCATACTCATTTTCAATCTGACATAAAAATGTAAATATTTTCGTATTAAGAATCTACCAAATAAATAACTGAGAATCCACACTCAGTAATGTACTAACCTGAGATAAAATAATTGGTCCTCCTTGTGATGCATAGAGATTCTCTTGCTTCATCAAATCCACAATCTTCGCGGTAAATCGCTTCATTTCTGCCTTGAACGGTTCATTATCAGTTCTGAACTTAATTCCAGGAATAAAATGCAACCAAAGAGGGAAACCACTGTTTAGGAAGCAAAATATAAATTAAAGTCAAGGATTATATATGATTATGAAACTTCCCTTAAAGTATACATTTAAAAGATCCAATTTTACCCGTAATTCCATTGAGCAGCCACGTATGGACCGATCCGGAGATGCACATATAGACCTGCTGCTGCTACTGCTTTCACGAATCCAACCAAATCTCCCCTGCCTTCAAAATTATACTGCCAATGAAAAATATATATTCCATCATTAATTTGATGCCTTTTGATAGAAATTGAGAACTAGTCTTACAAATCCATGCCTTTAAGTTCTAAAAAAACTATCTGATAAACAACTTATTCTTAAAAGAACTATCTTGTATGCTTTTTAAGTTTTCAACCTCGCATAATGCAATGTAAGAGACATAAAAGGGAAGACAGAAGAACAATATGAAAATGGACGAGATCAGAACCTGGCCTCGAACAGGTTCGTGTAAGTTCCAAAAAACATAGGTCTCAATCACATCAATTCCTCCATCTTTGGATTTCTGAATAAGGTCTGGCCACATCTACAATGACAAATACTACCATTGTTAATTAAGTTCAAACAATAAAAACAAATCCTATAAGGAGTGTATATCTACGAAGCATAGACACAAACACAAAGGCAAACACCTGACACCAGACACAACGCCAGTAATAGTTTGAAAAATGAAAGTGATTAAATGTAATCGTTTGTGTCGTGTCTTGTTGGTATTTAACACAGACACAGATACCAAACATGTATTCAGACACCAAACCAAACATGACTCCTGACATAAAACACTCTTCAATTTGAAGTGTCTGTGTTAAATATGTGTATATACAAACAGAAAACATAAAAGAGGAAGAAACCTGTGGAGTGCTACGGGGATAATGAATAGAACCAGATATTAAAACCCTGCGTTTGCCATCAATGACCAATGCTCTATGATCATAGGTAACATTGGAACCAAAAGAAGCAAGTACATAAACACTAAGAAACCAAACCAAACCCAACACAATTTGTGTCACTCTCATAATTATCTTTTTGGAGTTTAGAAACAAAAACAAACTAAACAAACACAAGTGAATGAAGGAATGGTTCCTCCTTTGTTCTTGCTTCTTGTATTTATAGGCTTAAGTTATAATTTTAAGACACATTTATCTTTAAGCAAATTGATGACAGGAATTTCTACCACATTTTTAGGATAGTTTTAAGTTTATTTTAAGTCATTTTAATAGTTTTTGGTAGCCAATCATGGAAAATAACTAAGAAGCCAAGTTACTTGTAGAAAAATCAACAGTGAGAAAAAATTACATAAAAAAAGCAAAAATTGAAGAACCATTTTTAGGATGAGAAACATGATGTTAGTTACTCGAATAATCTGTTGATGTTAGCCTCTAAACTACGATGCATTAGTAGTGCTTCTTGGTTGGTGTTTATTGCATCTGGGATTCTGCTGATTATAGTTTATTGTGCCATTATTGTTTGTTGTGGAAGAGTGATGGATTAGCAGCTGATTACTTTAAAGGTTATAGAAATTTTTCTCACTGTCTAGTTTCTAAAACGAACTGTGCTACTATAATAGTTAGATGGTTTCAATCAACTTCGGACAAAATTACACCGACACTTTCAACTCAAGTGGTTAATAAAATCCTCATTGGAAGAATCGTTCGGGAGAACCCAAATTTGATTCCTAGTGGAAACAATTTTTGGCCAGACTTTGCTTACCTCGTGGCCAAACTCTGAATTACCAAACATCTTCATTTGAGAATCAAACGGTTAATACCAAAAAAAAATAGTCATAGTTCATATAAACCACACACTTGATTTTATTTTATTTTTACTTTGATCTATAATATGATTTGTTTTATCATCTTAATATATCATCATAAAATCAGGTTAGATACTTTTGTTCCCTTGTTGTGTGTGCATAGCCATGGAGCCATGAAACCAAGGGATGTGAAAGTTTGAATCTATCTTAAAACTACCAGCATGTTAGAACTGTTGATTTTAGACAGTAGCACTTTAGATAGAAACATGTTAAAGAGAATTGACAAGAACCAACTTTTAGTTAACAGTTCTAAGGACATGAGTGTTGATTTTCAGGTTATGGAGGCATGTCTAAGGAAAACAGTAAAGTGCCATACCAGGTACATACGAAGTACCAATACGCGTACGGTACTAGTACTCAATTTTTTCTCATTATTTTGTTGCGAGTAGAATTTGTGTATAACATTATTTTTGTATTTGAGCTTCTTTGTTGTTGTAACCAAACACAATTTTTTTTAAAAAAACTTTTATTCTGATGTTTTTGTTGTGAATTGAACAATTAGTTATTGCATGTTATATAAAATATTTTTAAAATAAAATAAATAAAAACTCATGTTTTTTTATTGTTGTCGACCTTGATTTTTGTTTTAAACTGTTGTCCCGTACCGTACCAATGCATCTTAGATTAATGAAAGGTTTATTGTCAGCTGGAAGGAGTCAAGAACCAATCAATGAAAGTGTTTTAACATTACTGCAAGGTTTATTGTCAGCTGGGGTGTGCACTTTTCGCCGCCTTTCCTTAAACATCCAAGAGAAGGGGGAAAAACTTCCCATTCATACCATTATAAGCTTTCCCTGCATTTTCTCTCTATTCCCCTCTACCTAAAAGCATCGAAACATAGCTTAAGTGTTGGTTCCACCCTGTAGTTAGTAACTCGATATATGTTTTCTATCTTCCCATGGAAAGTTTAAATGAAAATAACAGTTGCAGCACGCTTACAAAGCAAAGTTGAACACTAAGTATGCAGAGTCACTAACAATCAAGCCATATGGGAATGGGAGCTGTGAATACACTACAGAAATGTAAAACAATGCATTACTCACCATGATTCATGTTTCCATTTCAGAATGTGACAGATTAAACAAAAGTACATACTTAGATTCTCGACTATTTTACTTTACATTCCCTAACCTCCTCTATTTCCTCTTAAGTTTGTCTCTCTTAATGCATCCTCAGCTTTCACTTTCTCAGGAACAAAATCTGAACAAGCAAATGAAATGCATGAACCCTTTTAATTAGTGTTAAATAAATACATGGAAAGGTGAACTTCAAATATTTCAACGGTTACAGGATAGCATTTCAACAGGGATAAGAAATTACCAGACAGAAAGTCGTATCTTCTTTGCTTACTGACAACACGTGCTGAAACACAAAGCAATCATCTAATCAGTAATTCGGAAATATTTAATGGTCACAATGCACAAGCAAACATACAAATAATCATGCACAAGGATCCATTCCCATGGACATACAAAGTAGGCCATAGGTCAATATTGAGAAATCTTTTGTTGTTCATATTTTCAATTTTACCCTCTCCGTTTTTGCTCTTATTGATAGAGGTTGAAGTAAAGCAAGTTAACAAAACAAAGGCTTACAGTGAACTAACTTCCAGTACCTAATTAATGTGTTAGATTCGTGAATTTTCTAAGAACTGAAGAAGTTGAATAATTTTACCATACCTTTGCCATTTAAGCCTAGCTTAATAATAGTTTACTTTTATTTCATGTAAATCAGAATATAGGTTTCTAGTACCAATTGTTGGTGTACGGTATAACTGAAAATCCCTCACACTTGACATCACAATAGAGAAATACTCAATATGCAAAATGCTATATAATATGAACTGAATCGATATTAATAAAACATGACATGTTCTCCTCCTTGTGTATTATCATCCATGGCATGCCTCCTAGGCTCACATAACTTGATAGGCTTAACGTGATCGGTTGAATGGATTCCGGAACATTTTTGTAGGAAAAGAACTACATACTGAATTCATTCAATATTTACTATTACCATATTTGATTCGGGTCAGCAGCTTGATTGTAAGCCTCACTGTACCAGAACAAGACAAGCATATCACCTACCTTAGAGGCCAAATCCCTATCATAAACTCACCTCACCCGCCCATTATTCACCTCAGAAGTGAAACCACAAATGCCTGATAATTTTAATCAAGCAGTTCAATTTCAAAATAACAAAAATACAATGTCAAAATATAATTTTATTGTCATTCATGACAAACATGTTTGCAAAAAACACAACAAAACTGATAAAGGACAAATCACAAGGTAGAAAATGGTCAAATACAATAAACTGACGGATAAAACCGTACATTAAGAGGTAAAAAGATTGATAATCGATTGTCACATATCAATTTGCAACTGTCCAAGCAGAGTACATCTTGCCTACTCAACAAAAAAGCATTTATATTATAATTATGGTCATTGAATGGGTGGTCAATCACCTCCACCGCACAATAGTAAGTCTTGTTACTGTGAAATTAAAGAAGCTACAAACTGCAACTTGAATTTGTCACCCATCTAATATTATTCTACCGTGAAAACAAACATGTACATAGCCTAATAATAGTTACAAAACCTAAATGTAGAAGTCAAAATTATACAAAGAAAAACATCCTTTTAAGTTCCCAGAATATAGATATAGAGATACCAATACAAATTTTAACAGTGGATAAGCCACTAGGTTTGAGCTAGTGCTGGTGTGGTGAGGGTTTTGACTAGTGTGGATGAGGTTATAGATCAATAGCAACCAAAAATATTCTGGTAGCAGATACATACAGTAAAACAAAATTGATTATGGCTAAAATTGAGTTATTTTTTAAGTGATTTATGCTTATATATTATACATTTGTGTAAAAGCAAGTTTGAACAACAATATGAGACTAAAAAGCAATTGTAGAAGCAAAAACTTCAAATTCTAGCTATAAGTTATAATCAATTATCGACGTTAATCAGTTACAAATGTAATGCACTACAACTTCAACTCCATTGTTTGAAGACTAACCCTAACCTCCAATGAAGCATAGACACTCCTCATATTAGGCATATCCCAGTGTCAGACATGCGCTGAAACATATAATTACATTGACTATGTCATTTTCTCAAATTATTATCGGTGTCGACGTGTCAGTATCCATGCCTTTTCTGTGCTTCTTAAACTAGCTAACCCTAACCTCACAAAACTCACTAATTGATTAAAAATCAAGTCAAACATATCATACAAAAAGGCAATCACATGATTTCAAACAACATAAGCAACAAGCACAAATGTAACATCTTATAAAAAAAAAAAAAAAGGACAAAAAGAAAGGAACATTACATAGATGATTGTAACTCAGAGATTTCTTACGATCCTGGACAGAACAAACATAAGATTCCTGCGCCAATTGTTCAAGAAACTTCTCCTGCAAAAAAAAAAACACAAACACTGAATTAAAAACACATAACAATATAATCATTAAAAAACTATAACAAACAAAAAAAAAACATAAATGTTGATAAATTATCTACCGCAGCTTTGTTAATAGCCAATACAGCTTCCTGAGAAACACGCAAATCGGTAATTTCTACTTTTAAAATCGTTCTGATTCGATTCATTGGAAACACGTGCGTTTTCGCTTCTTCTTCATTTTGTTCATCGTCATTGTTGTTCTTGTGATGTTTCTTTCCATTGACTTGTTTTTGTTTGGAATTTCCATTTGTGAAATTCAGCTTCTTCTTATTCTTGTTGTTGTTGTTGTTCTTCTTCTCTTTGGATTTGGGTATGGATTTTTCCTTTTTGATTTTACTAGTAGGTGTTGAAGGTTGTGGTTTTTTGGTTTTCTTGTTGTTTTGTGCTATGGAATTGTTGGAGGAAGCCATTGTGGTGATAATTGATTATGGAGTAAAAGCACTTTCCTTTTCAAGTTACATACATACACTGATTCTAGTTCTAGTGTCACGGTTTCAACGAAATGTATGGGTACCCGTTTGAATTGATGCGGCCCAATTCGGCCTCAAATTGTCACAGCCTTACGGGGGAAATTGCTATTGAGGCCCCACATGTTTGCTCCCAGGCCCCCCTAACTGACAAAAATACCCCTGGACAGAATTTTCATTGTACCTACAAAGAAAAAAATACTACTTCGTTGCCAAAGTGACGAAAATGAATGGTAATGGTGTCCAAGCGCGAGCCCTCCAGAAAATGCCCAGAATTTCCTTACGCTGGCAACGAAACTAGATTTCGTTGTCTACAATACGAACACGCTGTGTTTCGTTGTATAGACAACGAAATATGACAAATATAGTACCCACACCAGCTGGATCATACGATCAGCACTGTTACGAATTTCAAATTGAAAACTAGATCTAGGGCGATTTGTTGCTGAGGAGGCTTGGAATCAACTTGGAAAGATCAAATAGAAGGTGCAAAAGGCTGATTGGAGGTCTACAACAGGTAATGCGTTGTTAATTTGGTTTGTTTTGGTGTTTTAGTTGAAGTTCTCTGTCGCACCTAGTTTCGTCACTTTGGCAACGAAAAATAGGGAATTCGTCACTTAGGCAACGAATTCAACATTAATTTGCTTCCCACACCCCCTGTTTGCTATGTGTTAGTGGGTGTGAATTATTTTTTGTGTCTTGGTAGCATAGTAATTGATTGTTTTGCAATTATCATTTTTAAGGTGTTGAAATGGAAGAACCGAGTGTTGGTAACGATGTGGATGTCGCACCCGTCGGTTCACAAGCTTTGGTGGTTTACGACGCCGCCATTGCCGAGGCTAACATTGCCGATGGAACTGGTCCATTCGCCATGCGTGTTAACACCGGCAATTTTTTTTATCACGCCGCGAAGTATAAGGTTCGTGATGAATTAATCCAATGGTGTAAAGATGAGGCGTTAAAAGCTGGGTTTACAATGGAAATTGAAAAATCGGACAGCGGGTCGAATAGAAGGAAGACTTATTTTATATTTGGATGCGAAAGAGGCGGAGAGTACAAAGAGTCGAAAAGGAAAGGCAAGAGAGATGACACAGCGACTAGAAAGTGTCAGTGTCCGTTCAGGCTGCGAGGTTACTTTTTGGCATCTCAAGAATGGAAGCTAAGTGTTGTGTGTGGTGAGCATAACCACGAGATGGCCAAGAATTTGGAAGGTTATATTCTTGCGGGACGTTTAAAACCCGAGGAAAAGGAGCATTTTGTGTATGGGTTTAATGCCAAATCATTTTGTGGAGGTCAAGCTAAAGCCAGGGTGTCCACTACCTCCTACAAACAAGCAATGGAAAAAACATCGTGCCGGAGATGCCGAGGGGTGGGAGGAAAAGTTTATGGATCGGATGGTTGAGTTTGAAGAGTTGCTCGAGTATGAGAAAGCTAGCATGCCAAAGATGAAGTCAAATGTAGATGAGCCCATCATTATAGGATAGGATGAGTAGTTTCATGCATGCTTTAGTTTTTATTTGTGCTTGTAATGTGTCACACACTTTTTGGGTATGTAAATCGAATGACACTTTTTGTAAGACACATTTTGTGATTGATCACTATATATATATATTATTGATGTTTTGAATGATAAGGATATATATGTATTATTAAAATCATAACTCTTATGTATTATTATCATAGGTATGGGAAAAATAAGTGAAGCGGAAAAAAAAAAGGGCTGCGGATCGTTATGTGTCGAATCATACTTCAAAAAGTTTTGATTTTGCTATAAGGTTGACTAGTATTCCAGTGTTTCACCTTCATCTGAAAAACAACATTACGACTCTGGAAGGGTTGAAAAATAGGATTGAATTCATGTATGCCTTCATGAACGGGAAGGAAATTCAAATTGATAGAATTAAGTATTATGAATCGTACACCGATATTACGGGTCACAGTATTGGATTTGATGATTCTGAGACAAAATATCATTGGAAAGAGTTAATATCTGACAACTGTGTTCAAATGATGTTTGACAGTGTTGAAGGTGACCCAGCTCCACATCGTTTGGCCGCTCGTTTATTTTAATTAATTAGTTATTAATATGTAATAGTTATGAAGAAACATGAATTATTAGTATGTAATGACAACACATCAATTATTATGGTGTAATGCGTTTTAATTAATCAAAGGCCAGGATTGCACCGACAGTTTGAACGGTCATGATTTACTTGTATTGGTCTATAAAAAGAGTGGTGTAGTTTGTTTATGTTGTCACACATTACCTAAAAAAATGGATATCGGTTACAAAGTTAACACACACCTCGCCGCCGTTTACTTCAACAAAGAAACCCCAAATCTGTTTCGGATCCATATACATGTCACTTTAAGCGAGCTTAAGCAATAGTTGGATGAATTGAATGGTCGGCTTACCGGCCATCGTGACAATAGAAGGGTAGCCACAATTGAGTATCGACGTCCGTCAGTCATATGTGACGGTCATGTCGTTAGATTCACAAATATGGTTCTTGACACGGATGACGATGTCAAAAGCATGTTTGAGATTTTTTCGGAACACAGCACAAAGGGTCCGATAGAACTAGATGCAAAGTTGCTCAGATCTGTACCGGAGATTTTATCAAGTTTGCGTCGCCCAAGGACCTATGAAGAAATCGAACCTTTGTGCTACGCACCTGAGGAAGAAGAAGTTGTTAATTTAGCCGATCCGTAATCGTTGGTTTGTTTATGTGTATTTTGCAAATGTACTTTATGATTATGTCCTATGTTATGTTATGTTTGTTCGTCTTTCATGTTTGTTATGTTGTTTAAATTAAAGCAGTCTACGGACTACATATGTGTTTGTTGTTGTTAGTTTCAAAAAAATGCAGGTTCTGTCAACTAGTTTTTTAAAAACTTCTGCAGAACCTGTTTTCGTTGCCAAACCAACGAAATCTGGAAAAAATTTCCAAATTTCGTTACCTATTCAACGAAAATTAGTTTCTCAGACCCAATCTGCATTGTTTACGCATAATCCAATGGTTTTCAAAACCACGCAAACCTGTCCAGACAAATTCATTTATTTATTTAGTGTTTACGCAAAATATAATGTCCAAATTCAATTTAGTATCCAAAATCACTAAATCATAATCCCCTAATCCAAAATCCCTAAATCCCAAAATCCCCAAATTAATTTATAGCATGCAATAGAGTTTGTAAACCGACTCTAAATCGTACTTATCGTGCTTACACGAATCCTAACTCTAAATCGACAACACAAATTGCCCACAAAACCCTTCAAAATCATTTCAATGTATTGAGCTTCCAATGCTTTTTTCGTATCTGATATGACATGATTTCGTTGTCTATGCAACGAAACCAAGCACTTTCGTGTTATAGACAACGAAATTGTGTTTTTCGTTACTTAAGTGACAATCAAGCTTGTTTTGTAGTATAGGCAACGAATTGTAAGTAAATTAGGCCAGGAACGCGCCTTCGTCTTGTAGGCAACAATTTTTTTGGATTTCGTTGCCTAGACAACGAAAATTTTGATCATGTTCTCAGGGGTATTTTGGGATTTTAGGGGGGCTTGGGAGCAAGTAGGGGGGCCTCTGAAGCGGCCGGAAAAATGCGCGGGCGAAAAACGCTCGCTAGACAGTAAAGTCGCCACCGAATTTTATTTATTCCCAAAGGAAAAGGAAAATATCGATAAAACCTTGAGAGAAATGGAAAGACAGTCGTCGCAACCAAATTTCGAGTTCGGGAGTCGGTTATGCAAGGGGAAGGTATTAGCACCCCTCACATCCGTTGTACTCAACGGGAACCGTTAATTAAATTAGCTTAAAAATAAGTGTTAGTTCATGTTTGCTTGTTTTGATATTAAAAGAAAATTTTGTAAAAAAGTGGAAAAAGAAAAATAAATTACTAACCAAAAATTGGTTTTTTATTAATGCGCTTGACGGTTGTTGGATCCCGCTCCTACGTATTCCCTAGTGCAATGGGAAATTCAAAGCTACGTAGTTCTTTGATAGAAAATGTTTGTGTGTTGGTTGATTTTATTTATAAAAGATTTTTGTCGCGCTTGAGCGAAAAAGTTTGTTTGAAAAATGCGGACTCACACTTGGGCGATGATATCCGTTTGAAAAAGGTTTGTACGCGCATGGGCGTGAAAATGATTAAAGTTTGGTGGGTTGAGATTGATTTTAACTGGAGGACGAATATTTAACTGAAAACGAAGTGTCGACCTCGTTTCAAAAATATTCGAGGAAGCGTCGAGTGTCTACTCGATTTATCCTTTTTCACTCGCACGAGAAAAAAACTTATTTTATTATTTTTGAAATATTTGAATGTATATTCGAACATAAGATGAATTTAAGACAACGAATTATGTACATTTTTTTTTATGTTTTTATAATACATGAAAAGAAAAACAAAGAAACAAATTTTTGATATTTTCAATAATATATAAGTAAAATAAACATTTTTTTTTTGAGATTTTTAGATATTTTGAGAATAAATAAAGAATCATATTTTTTTAGAATTTTTGAATGTTTTTAATAATATTTATAAAAGAGGTAAAAGAAAAATAAAACCAAAAAAACAAAGGTTTTAAAAAAAAAGAGATAGCTGGGTGTTGAACCCATGACCTCTTCATGAAAATCCAAACACCCTGCCAACTGAGCCAGCAGCGATTTAATGATTGAAAATGCCCCAATTAAAATTTATATTAAATCTGCCATTTAAAAAACAAATAAACCGCGCATCTGCTTCTTCTTCCTCCAGATTTTCGTGAATTTTTTTTTCCATAGCCATAAATCGAATTTTTTCATTTTTTCACCAAATAGAACATGTGAATATACCATTTTGCTCAGAATTTCGAGAGGAATCCAAATATGATATTTATATTAACTCTAATAAACTAAATAATGCTAATTTAACCAGAAACTATAAGAACCCTAAAATTTAAGTTTGAAATTAAATTTTATACATGAACAATAAATGCCCAATACCTTAGGGCTATTATTCCTCACATTGAAATAAACATGAATGGACCAAGAATGAACTCAAACGATGCTCAAATAAGTGAGTTCGAAATTTCAAGAACCTTACCAATTGGAGAAAGTCCAATGCTTCTTCTCAGGGTGTTTCAAGATGTAAAAATGATCCCTTTAGCTTCCTTGAGTCCCCAGGAACGTAATGGAATGTTTACTTTGGCTTGAAACCTTCTCAAACGTTCTACCCAATTCAAGTTGAAAGTGTCAAAAATGGAGGTTGGAAGATGGTGATGGAGGTGTTTCAGTTAGTGTTTAATGCATACAGAAGTTTACTCATGATGTATTGATGATGTTTCAATGGAAAAAGTAGGAGGAAATTGGAGGAAATGGAAATTTCGAATTTAAGATTTTTTGAAAGTGTGGTAATGGAGTTTTAGAGCAATTTTCGGATCATTTGTTCTGAACTCATGAAGGCCTTTTATAGAGGTCTCAATGTGGTCTCAGAAGTGAATGAAATTGACTTTGGTTGTATCTCAATGTTGGTTGTCTCAAAAGTTGCAAAAGTGATCTTTTTCTTTAAAAGCTTCATGGTTTCAAGACAACAAAGGTGGAGTGATTTTGGGAGAAGGTGAGCTTTTCAGAGTTTGCATGCATTGCCTCTGGTGTTTAGATGGAGTGAAATCTCAGCAAAATCAATTCACAAGGCTCAATGCAAAGTGGTTGAGAAAAAACAAAGGTGTAAGAGACTTTATGCAAAAGTGCTCTATAAATGATATTTGATTGGACAATGCTTATGACACTCTTTTAATACACCTTTAAGCCTATAATTCATGTCCATTTACTGAGATTTAGTGGTACAATAGGTCTGCAAAAGAGGATCACAATGTTGGATTTGGTTTGAGCAAGCTCTTGACATGATTTTTGGCCGATAAATCTGCTGCATCATGCCACCTTCTCCTCTTCGAAACTTGCTGCTCGTGCCATGAAAATTCTTGATCTTTGTATAAATGGAAAGAAGCCATGACATTCTACAACTTTGAGGTTGAACATTGGAGCTGAATCAATTTGTATCATATAGAAAAATGGCCATCAATATTGAAATTTGTCACAGACAACATTCAGAAAAACAATTGGTCTTCTAGTATGCTCACTTCATCTCTTCGAAACTTTGTGCTCAAACAAACGAAATTCGTGATCTTGATACCAATGGAAAGAGGCCATAGCATGCTACAACTTTGATGTTGAAGACATGACCTGAATCAACTTTGATCATATATAAAACTGACCATCAAAATTCAAAATTATCACTGAAAAACACAGAAAAAATTTCTAAGTTTCCAGATTTTTCAACAACTTGAAACATCAACT
The DNA here is from genome assembly GCA_954870985.1 of Trifolium fragiferum. Taxonomy (NCBI): domain Eukaryota; kingdom Viridiplantae; phylum Streptophyta; class Magnoliopsida; order Fabales; family Fabaceae; genus Trifolium; species Trifolium fragiferum. The sequence continues at coordinate 50,355,529 of OX940790.1, forward strand.
TTGGAACTTCTCAACTTCCAATTTCCATGAGCTTTTGGTTAAATATTTCCATGATAATGAAGTGTGCAGTGTCATCTTTAAGTACATCCTTCTAGTATGAAAAATGATTGCTTGGATTGATCACAAGTTGGCCATAAAGTCATGCACTTGGTAAGGTCAAAAACTCTTAGAAAAAATTCTAAGTGTCAGAATTCTTAACAACTTGGAACATCAACTTTGGATATAAATTTAAGCACTTTCATGATCCTTATGACCTCAAATCTTTTAACCATCTTAAAATTCTCCATGAGAGCATGAAATAAAGCCCTTGTTTGTACACTTTAGTGACTTGGGGAGGAAGTTACAACCATGAGAAGTCACCTCCATGAACATGAATTCTTGGTACTTAGAAAAAATCAAATCACAAGTAAATATGTGATTTCAAACCTCATTTGCATGATTGTGAGATTGTTGACCTTGTGAATAAATACAAATAAATGTGAAGCATAAATAAATTAAAATAAAAAAAAATAAAATGTCGGGACAAAATTGGGGTGCTACAGCTGCCCCTACTTAATTATTCCTTAACGTAGAGTATGCGAATATTATGGGTATTCGTGAACTCTTTGTGAAGGGTAATTAAGTATGAAGTACCCAAATTTTGTCCCTAGAGAAAAAATATGAGTGAAACATGTGTGAGATGTCGTCACTCGAGAATGGTTGATCATATCTAGCCGCTTGCACTAGAGGTAGATCCTTGAGGATAAAAGGTAAAAGTGATCATATCCAGCCGCATGCACTGAAGGTTGATTTGCTAAGGATAAACACAAAAATGATTTTGTTCAGCCGCCTGCACTGAAGGTTAATCTACTGGGAAATAAAAATGATTTTATTCAGCCGTCTGCACTGAAGGTCAATCTACTGAGGATAAAAATAAAAGTGATCTTATTTAGCCGCATGCACTAAAGGTCGATCCTATTAAGGTAAGAGGTGATCTTATTCAGCCGCCTGCGCTGAAGGTCAATCTGCTAATGAAAAGGTAAAGGTGATCTTATTTAGCCGCCTGCACTAAAGGTCGATCTACTGGGGAAAAGGTAAAGGGGATCTTATTCAGCCGCCTGCACTGAAGGTCAATCTATTGGAAAATAACAAAGATCTTATTCAGCCGTCTGCACTGAAAGTCGATCTACTAAGGATAAAAGTAAAGGTGATCTTATTCAGCCGCCTGCACTGAATGTCAATCTACTAGGAAATAAAAGTGGTCTTATTCAGCCGCCTGCACTGAAGGTCGATTCTATAAGGATAAAAAATATTCGATTGATCATTGCCAGGTGGGCCCTAGTGAAATGATAAAGAATGAAATGATATGATTAGTCTGATGTTGGTGAAATGGTAAATGTATGATATGATCATTGCCAGTCTGCCACTGATGAAACAGTAAACGAAATGATATGATAGTTACTGGTAGATTCAGTAGAGGAGTTCTAGCTGGGGAAATTAAGTGAATGTGAGTAAATCTACTGGAGATTGGGACAGTTAAGGGAGAGGTCCGCTGAGGGATTTTCAAGACTTGTTGGGAATCTTTTGAGATGTTCACTAGGGAACATGGCTTGACATATGCTCGGAGATTTAGAATGAAGTTCATTGAGGAAAACTAGAATGACTCGCTCGGGAGTGTTTGAAACCTTACTGGTGAAGGGATTTCATGGGGAACAAATATGATATGATATGAGATGAATGCTAATGAATGTGTATAATTATAATATGATGCATGTGATATCCTGACTCTTGGGAATGCAAATGACATGTTGGGCTTTGAAGTTTTTTTTTTTGGGCAAAGTGATTAAAGTATGGTGTTTGGAGATTTGGCCCTTCGACATTCGCAGTACCACACACTTTGAAAGTTCAGATGCATGGCTGTTGATGGAGCCTTTTGACACTGCGTGACCGCTTGTTGTATAGCTGCTAATTCGGCTATGAGAGAGTAATTAGTCGTGGTTGCTCTGAGAATGTTGGGAATCGTTGATTTCCTTTTGATATTTTCAAATTCAAATGATCATGATTTTCAAAAAAAAATTAAGTTTTTTTTTTTTTTTTTTAATTTCAAAGTTATATCATCAAAAAATAAATAGCAATTATTGAGGACGAAGCAAAGACAAAAGTAAATGGAAAAGATGCATTTCATTGATGGCCAAACATGACTTTGTACATGGAATGGTATTACACTAAAGGTGTAACTCCATGAAAAGAGTAGAAGAAAATGAAAATGGCAATAGAAAAAAAAAATTTGGAAATTCCCATTGAGTCGTGATGACCACCACTTTCTTAATAACTCCAAGTCCGTAGAACCTTGCTTCTGGGGATAGCGAATGAATGAGTTCTTCAGTTGATGCTAGGAGTAGATTGTCTTGATGCAGTTACTTGCCTTTTTTCTTTTCCCAACTTTTGCCTAAGTCGCCTTTTCAAGTTTTCGACTTAGCGGGTTTTCTTTTGTTTTTTTTTTTTGTATCCCTAACTTTTGCCTGGACTGCTCTTTCGAGTTTTCAGTCCACCGGGATGCCCCTTTTTGCTTAAGCTGCCCTTTCAGGTTTTCAACTTAGCGGGCGTTCTTTTGTTTTTAGGCATAGTATTTCTTGACTGCATCAGAATTCACAGGGAGCGGAAGGTCCACTCCGTCCATTGTCGTGAGAATCAAAGCTCCTCCAGAGAAAGCTTTCTTCACTACATAAGGTCCTTCATAGTTCGGGGTCCACTTTCCACGAGAATCCTTATGTATGGGTAAGATCTTCTTGAGTACTAGGTCGCCCTCTTGAAACTCTCGAGGACGGACCTTCTTGTCGAATGCCTTCTTGAGTGTGCTCTGATATAACTGACCATGACATAATGCTATCATCCGATTCTCATCGATGAGGTTTAGTTGGTCAAACCTTGCTTGGACCCATTCTGCTTCTTCCAATTTGGTCTCCATTAAGACTCTCAATGAGGGGATTTCCACTTTAATGGGGAGGACTGCTTCCATGCCATATACCAGTGAGAATGGGGTTGCCCCTGTCGAGGTGCGAACCGAGGTCCTATAGCCATGTAAGGCAAATGGAAGCATCTCATGCCAATCTTTGTAAGTTTTTACCATCTTTTGAAGGATTTTCTTGATGTTTTTGTTCGTTGCTTCTACGGCGCCGTTCATCTTTAGCCGGTATGGTGAAGAGTTGTGGTGTTCAATTTTGAAACTTTCACACAGCTCCTTCATCATTTTGTTGTTCAAGTTAGTGCCATTATCAGTGATGATCTTGTTGGGAAGCCCGTAGCGACATATTATTTCCTTTTTGATGAATCGAACTACCACTTGCTTCGTTACATTGACGTATGAAGCAGCTTCGACCCATTTGGTGAAATAGTCGATGGCGACTAGGATAAAACGGTGTCCATTTGAAGCTCGAGGTTCAATGAGTCCAATCACGTCAATGCCCCACATAGAGAATGGCCAAGGTGATGCCATGACATTCAAGGGAGTTGGAGGGACATGCACTTTATCAGCATAGATTTGGCATTTGTGACATTTTCTTGCGTAGTTGAAACAATCAGATTCCATGGTCAGCCAATAGTAACCAGCCCTTAGAATTTTTCTAGCCATTGCATGTCCATTGGCATGGGTGCCAAAAGAACCTTCGTGGATTTCTTCGATGAGCAAGTCTGCTTCATGTTTGTCTACACATCTTAGAAGAACCATGTCGTGGTTTCTTTTGTAGAGCACATCACCATTCAGGAAGAACTTAGCTGCGAGTCGCCTTAAGGTTTTCTTGTCTGTGTTTGAAATATTGGCAGGATATTCTTGATCTTTGAGGTAAACCTTGATGTCATGATACCATGGTTTGCCGTCAGATGCCTCTTCGATTGATTGGCAGAATGCTGGTTCGTCTTTGCGTTCCACCTTTATAAGTGGCACCTCGTTATAGAACTTTACCTTATACATTGATGATAAGGTAGCCAAGGCATCCGCCACTTGATTCTCCTCTCGAGGGATATGGTGGAAGGTGATTTCATCAAAGTATTCCATTAGCTTCAGAACATAAGCACGGTATGGGATCAGATTAGGATGACGGGTTTCCTAGTCTCCCTTTACTTGATAGATGACTAGAGCCGAGTCTCCATACACTTCCAAAATCTTGATTCTGTAGTCGATGGCAGCCTCGAGACCAAGGATACATGCTTCATATTCAGCCACATTGTTTGTGCAATCAAAACATAGCCTTGCTGTGAAGGGGATATAACCATCCTTGGGAGAGATTAGAACCGCTCCAATTCCATTCCCCATGACATTAGATGCACCGTCAAATGCAAGCTTCCATCGAAACCCGGGCTCAGGTCCTTCGTCGTCCCCTATAGGTTCTTTGTAGCTCAAAACCATGATGTCCTCATCGGGGAAATCAAACTGTATGGGTTGATAATCGTCCAGTGGTTGGTGAGCTAACTGGTCTGCTAGCACACTTCCTTTGATAGCTTTCTGAGTTACGTGCATAATATCATACTCGGATAACAACATTTGCCAACGGGCAATCCTTCCGGTCAGAGCGGGTTTCTCAAAGATGTACTTGATTGGATCCATCTTCGATATCAGCCATGTTGTGTGACAAATCATGTATTGTCTCAATCGACGAGCAGCCCATGCCAAAGCACAACAAGTTTTCTCTAACTGGGTGTATCTGATTTCACAATCGGTGAATTTCTTGCTTAGGAAGTAGATGGCATGCTCCTTCCTACCAGTTTCGTCATGTTGCCCCAACACACATCCCATGGATTTATTCAAAACTGTTAAGTACATGATGAGAGGTCTTCCAGGAACAGGCGGTATCAGGATGGGTGGTTCTTGCAAGTATTGTTTGATCCTTTCAAATGCCCCTTGGCAATTCTCGTTCCATATGATGGCTTGATCTTTGCGTAGTAGTTTGAAAATTGGCTCACAAGTAGCAGTGAGATGAGAAATGAACCTAGAGATGTAGTTCAATCTCCCTAGAAAACCACGGACTTCTTTTTCGGTACGAGGAGCAGGCATCTCTTGGATGGCACGTACCTTGTCAGGGTCAACCTCGATCCCCCGTTGACTAACAATGAAACCAAGTAACTTTCCAGATCTGACGCCAAAGGTGCACTTAGCTGGATTGAGTCGTAGCTTGTACTTCCTTAGACGTATGAATAACTTTTGCAAATGAAGAATGTGGTCTTCTTCAGTTTTGGACTTGGCAATCATGTCATCCACATATACCTCTATTTCTTTGTGCATCATGTCATGGAAGAGAGCCACCATTGTCCTTTGATAGGTTGCCCCGGCGTTCTTCAAACCGAAAGGCATTACCTTGTAACAATAAGTTCCCCATGGGGTGATGAAGGTAGTTTTTTCCATGTCTTCCGGAGCCATCTTGATTTGATTATAGCCAGAGAATCCATCCATGAACGAGAACACTGCAAATCGGGCTGTATTATCTACCAAAACATCGATGTGAGGTAATGGGAAGTCATCCTTGGGACTTGCTTTGTACAAATCTCGGTAGTCGACACACATTCGTACTTTGCCATCTTTCTTCGGTACTGGTACTATGTTAGCAACCCATTGTGGATACTTCGCTACGGCTAGGAATCCAGCATCAAACTGTCTTTTGACCTCCTCTCTGATCTTGAGCGACATGTCTGGTCTTGTCCTTCTCAATTTCTGTTTTACAGGAGGGCATTCTGGACGGAGAGGCAATTTGTGCTCAACTATATCAGTATCCAATCCCGGCATATCTAGGTATGACCATGCAAACACATCTGAATATTCCTTCAAGAGTTCAACCAGCTTCTCACGCTCTTTTGCTTTCAAAGACGATCCAATCTTGACCTCTCTTATGTCATGCTCAGTCCCCAAGTTGATTAACTCTACGGACTCTTGATTTGGTTGTATTTCTTTAGACTCTTGGTCTAACAGTCTTGCTAACTCATCGGGAAGTTCACAATCATTTTCATAATCCTCTTCAGCTTGGTTAATGGGGAGCTCAAAGTTATTTGGGATTATAGCGGTATCATACTCAATGGGTTTATTCTGAGATCTGCATATGTTTTATGATGATTTTTATTTTAGAATGATGAACAAGAGAAAATTGAAACAAGAGAAAAGATTGCCATTTTTTAACATAAATGCAAAATGAAAGAATAAAAGTAATGGAAAACAAAGTGATTTTTATTGATTGATGATTCAACATCTGAAATGAAAAGGGTGCCCTACAAAGCTATCCTTATGCCTTGGGCAGAGCAAAAGGATTTGAAAAACATGATGAAAATTACTTTGAAAAAGAAAACATCTCTGGGATTTCAACAGCAGTCCAGTTGTTGAGGCTTGCATTCAGAGAACAACGGTAGACTAAGCAAGGCATCTCCCCATCATCTGAAGCATCTTCAATGACAGCCACTTGATCTTTATGAGCAAAACCCGCACCGCAGAAGGTTTCTTGAATATTACCAATGGGCATCTTCGCAGCATTATCTTTCTCTATGGATGGTTTGTATCCCAATCCATACTTATCCTTTTTCATAGGCATATCCCATAGTTGCTCGCAACCTTTTGAGTCTCTTCCTTTAGCCAACAATCTGTCATTCTTCCATGAGATAGAAGGGACTTTAGGTTTTTCAACACAGGTCTTCTCAAACACTGCCCCAGCATTGGCGACTTCTAAGGCTTGAAAAGCAGTTTCCATAGCTTCTCCACTTGCTTCCACATATTGGAAAGAAGACAAATGACTTACAAAGATGTCCTCTTCGCCAGCCACGGTGATTAGTTTGTCACCCACCGCGAATTTCAATTTTTGATGCAAAGTAGATGTCACAGCACCGGCCGCATGGATCCATGGGCGTCCCAATAGGCAGCTATAGGCTGGGTTGATATCCATCACCTGGAAAGTAATATCAAAAGTATGTGGACCTATTTGGACGGGTAGGCATATCTCCCCGATGACAGACCTCCTAGACCCATCAAAAGCTCTTACGATCAAAACGCTAGGCTTCATGAAGACTCCGTCAATGGACATTTTGTTGAGAGTATGCTTTGGCATAACATTCAATGATGAACCATTATCAACCAACACTCTTGCAAGGACTGTTCCATGACACGTTGTAGAGATGTGTAATGCCTTGTTGTGAGCCCTTCCTTCCACAGGTAAGTCTTCATCATTGTAACTTAAACAGTTATTAGCAGTGATATTGGCAACTATCCCATCAAAACGGTCCACGGTAACATCTTGGGTCACATGAGCTTGATTCAACACTTTCAGAAGTGCCTTCCTATGCGCCTCAGAATTCAGTAGTAGCGATAGGATAGATATCTTGGAAGGAGTTTGATTTAATTGATCAACTATCTTGTACTCGCTTCTTTTGATGATTTTTAGGAATTCATCATCTTCTTTTGATGCTGGCTGATTATCGGATTCTTGCCCCTTGTCTTGACTAGGTGTTTCTATCACCACCTCATTGGTTCCTTTTCTAAGCTTTTCGGGAGCAAAGATTCGACCACTTCGAGTCATACCACTGCTTTCAGAAATATGGGAAACACCATCTATTGCTTTCACGGGTTCACCTTCCTCCTTTACTTTTGATTCTTGAAAAAAGGAAGTTGCCTCATAATCCCAAGGTACTGCTTTGGAGCTATCATAAGGAAATGGAGATGGAACACAGATGACAACAGGCTGCTTCCGGTTCATGAATGGTTGAGCATCTCTCTTCTGATAAAGGATCTCGACAGGTTTCGGGATTCCTTTGTTGCTTTCAAAGTATGGCTCAATGACCGAAACATCTTCTGTTTTTCTCGCTCGGCTGATTTGCAATATGCCTTGTGAAGGTTGAAAAACACACAAGAAGGGGGGGGGGGGGGGGGGGGGGGTTGAATTGTGTGAGACTTTTTCTAAGTTAAAACAAATTGCAGCGGATAAGGTATAACACACACAATATATGAGGATAGGGTTAGAGAGAGATGCTCAGAATTTTTATACTGGTTCCTCCCACTAACAGGAGTAGTCCAGTCCTCTTGTCCTTCACAAGAGATTTCACTATAATCACTCAGATTACAAATGCTCAAGCACTAAGCAAGAGACTTCAAACTGCTCAAGCACAAAGCAAGAGACTTCTAACTGCTCAAGCACAAAGCAAGAGACTTCCAATGCTCAAGCACAAAGCAAGAGACTTCCAATGCTCAAGCACAAAGCAAGAGACTTCCAATGCTCAAGCACAAAGCAAGAGACTTCCAATGCTCAAGCACAAAGCAAGAGACTTCCAATGCTCAAGCACAAAGCAAGAGACTTCCAATGCTCAAGAACAAAGCAAGAGACTTCCAATGCTCAAGCACAAAGCAAGAGACTTCTAACGGGTTTTAATGTTAATAAAGATAAGAGATTAACACTTGATATACAATCAGAGGTGTTTACAAAATACAACTCAGTTACAAGACTAACTTAGAAAATTATCACAAAGTTTCTAAGTGTTTGATAGCTTCAGAATTTGACAGAGTTTCAGCACGTTCAGAAGCTTAAGTCTTGATTACATTTCTTCACAAATCTTCTTCCTTTTATAGATGATAAAATGAACGTTGAAGATTATAGCCGTTTGAAGAATTGAGACGCTCCTTTGTATAGATCAGTGAGCTTATTAGCTGTTCTGATTTGCAGTAGCTTAGGAGCTTAACGTTTACTACAAAATGAGAGATTCCTTTTGGCTTTTGATATTTGAACCTTGGTGAAAGCCAAATAAGGAAATAATCGTTTCTGAAGCCTGACTTGAAAAGGACCTTTCCATGGTCAAACCTTTTCATTCTTGGTTTCTGCGTTTGGACTTAGTCAGGCACAGTCTTCAATAAAATTGTACTCTCAAATGTAGCTTAACACTTAGATTTTGATAGGCTCAGAATTACTTGTTTCAGTCTTCAGATTTTGATAGGCTCAGAATTACTTGTTTCAGATCTGGTGAGCTCAGATGTTCTTCAGATTTTGATAGGCTCAGAATTACTTGTTTCAGATCTGGTGAGCTCAGATGTTCTTCAGATTTTGATAGGCTCAGAATTACTTGTTTCAGATCTGGTGAGCTCAGAAGTAATTCCTTCAGAAATTCTAAGGTTCAGATAATAACTTCAGAGTTTCATAGGCTCAGAATTACTTGCTTCAGATCTGGTGAGCTCAGATGTTCTTCAGATTTTGATAGGCTCAGAATTACTTGTTTCAGATCTGGTGAGCTCAGAAGTAATTCCTTCAGAAATTCTAAGGTTCAGATAATAACTTCAGAGTTTCACAGGCTCAGAATTACTTGCTTCAGATCTGGTGAGCTCAGAAGTAATTCCTTCAGAAATTCTAAGGTTCAGATAATAACTTCAGAGTTTCACTTGCTTCAGATCTGGTGAGCTCAGAAGTAATTCCTTCAGAAATTCTAAGGTTCTTTAGTACGCAAATTTTAACTTTTAATCCTGCACACTGAATTAAATTATTAGTACTCCAATTTAACCTTAAATACATTGTTATCATCAAAATCAATTAAGGAGATACAAAATCATAATTTTGTTCCAACAATCTCCCCCTTTTTGATGATGACAACTATATGTATTTAAAATCAATTGTTGTTGTTTTTATTTAACATCTTGACTTCAGGTTCTGAGGTTTGCAAGCTCCCCCTGAGTCTGATAAGCTTCAAAAGTTTATCAATGATAAATATAAAACAGTCTAAGAGTAATATTTAATGTCAAATATAATTTCATATATTCTACCTTCAGAATTAGAGGTTTGCAAGCTCTATTTCTTCAGATTGACAAATATAAGATATGGTTTGCAAGCGTATCTTATATTATATGAATTTATGTTGGACAAAATTTATTACTCCCCCTCATTAAAAGTTTAAAAGACTTTAATATAACTTAACAAGAGTAGAGTTCAGAAAATGTGATCTTTAGAGCTTCAGAAATAATTTCACTTCCATAGGAAATGAAATAATATTTTCTCCCCCTTTGTCATTATCAAAAACGGGTCAGTCAAAGCACAAGTTACAGGGTAGTAAATGCACACAGCAAACAACCACCAGCAGTAAATGCATTCAACGGTAAAAGGGAATTGTTAAGTACCATGGTGAAACAGGGAATTGTTTCAGAATGAAGACGCGTTTCTTCAAGATCTGAATCAGTTCCAGGAAAAGGTGGAGTGGTTTGAATGGATGAGGGGTTTGGTTCAGAAGTGGTTGGCTTAGGAGATGAAGTCTGAAGGGGTTCAGTATGGGATTCAGCAGGGACTTCAGAATTTTGAACATTTGAGGGTTCAGATTGGTCTACGTCCATTGCTATTGGGGTAGACTCAGAATCTTTAATAGGAGATTTCTGAGGGGATTTAGGAGTGTCAGAAATGGTTATAGTGGAAGTTTCAAAATATTGGGGAAACAAGATAGTGACGTAATGGGGGCTTGGCAGTTACTTTTAATAAAATCATCATTAGCTCTCCTTCATTACCCAGCGGTTACTAGACATGATGGGAAGTTACACAGATAAGTAGTGTTTTCAGAAGCCAGCTGTCAGTTAGAGAAACTGAGTGGTCAACTAACACTTAGAGTAGGTATCTGAGTCACAAGAAATCATATTTAATAATAAATAATTCTGATTGCTTCAGATGAGAGAGTGCTTCAGAACCTATATAATAGTTTCTGAGCCGTCCAAACTTCTGAGGCCCTTCAGAACCAGTTTATTCATTCAGAGTTAACAGCATTCAGAGATGTCATTCAGAAATAAAAACCATGTTCAGATTTTTCTTGATAAAATCGAAACGATCAATAGCAAGAGGTTTGGTAAAGATATCAGCCCATTGATGCTCAGTATCAATGAATTGAATCTTAATTACTCCCTTCTGAACATAGTCTCTAATGAAGTGATGTTTGATCTCAATGTGTTTAGCTCTTGAATGCAAAATAGGATTCTTAGACAAACAGATAGCAGCAGTATTATCACAGAGAAGTGGTATACTACTTATCCTTATCTGATAGTCCTCCAACTGATGTTTCATCCAGAGCAATTGCGTGCAACACTTAGCAGCTGAGATGTACTCTGCTTCTGCTGTAGATAGAGCAATAGTTGCTTGTCTCTTACTAGCCCATGATATAAGGTTTTCACCTAGAAATTGACAGTTTCCACTAGTGGACTTCCTTTCAATTTTATCACCAGCATAGTCAGCATCACAGAATCCAATAAGCTGATAATCTAAGGATTTCTTATAAAGTAATCCAAGATTAGTGGTTCCTTTCAGATATCTAAAGATTCTCTTAACAGCAGTTAGATGAGACTCTCTAGGATCTGATTGAAATCTAGCACACAAGCATACACTGAACAAGATATCTGGTCTAGATGCAGTGAGATAAAGGAGGGAACCAATCATACCTCTGTATAATTTCTGATCTACTTTGCCTTCAGATTCTTCCTTCAGAAGACAGCTAGAGGGATGCATAGGAGTTGACATTGGTTTACAATCTTCAAGACCAAATTTCTTCAGTAAATCCTTTGTGTATTTGGTTTGATGCACATATACTCCTTCTTTTCTTTGATTGATTTGAATTCCCAAGAAGAATGTTAGTTCTCCCATCATACTCATTTCAAATTCATCCTGCATAAGCTTAGAGAAATTCTTGCAAAGAGAAGCATTAGTTGAACCAAAGATAATATCATCAACATAAATCTGAACAATCAAAATATCAGTTTTTAAGGTTTTTCTAAAGAGAGTGTTATCAACATGTCCTTTTTCAAAACCATTTTCTAGAAGAAATATACTTAACCTTTCATACCAAGCTCTTGGAGCTTGTTTCAAACCATACAGAGATTTCTTCAATTTGTAAACATGATCAGGACACTTTATATCTTCAAAGCCAGGAGGTTGTTTAACATAGACTTCTTCATAAATTACTCCATTCAGAAATGCACTCTTAACATCCATTTGAAATAGAGTGATGTCATGATTAACTGCATAGGACAAGAGAAGTCTAATTGCCTCAAGTCTTGCTACTGGTGCAAAGGTTTCAGTGAAATCTATGCCTTCTTGCTGACTATAACCTTGTGCAACCAGTCTAGCTTTATTTCTGACAACTTCTCCCTTTTCATTTGACTTGTTTCTGAATACCCATTTTGTTCCAATAATGTTCTTGTGTTTGGGTTTTGGTACCAGATCCCAAACATCATTTCTTTCAAATTGATTGAGTTCTTCTTGCATTGCAACAATCCACCCATCATCTGAGAGTGCTTCTTCTATGTTTGTGGGTTCAATTAATGAAATTAACCCAACTAGGGATTCATCCTCTTTGAAAGCAGATCTGGTCTTTCTTGGGCTATCCTTGTTACCAACAATTAGCTCTTCAGGATGAGATGATCTATACTTGAATTTACTCTTAGGTGGAGCAGGTGTCTGAGAGGGTTCAGTTTCTGAAGGGTCTTCAGTTTCAAGGCCTTCAGAGATATCTTCATTTTGAATCTCAGATGGATATACAGCAATGGAGAGATCTTCACACTCAGAATTTGAGGAAACTTGAAATTCTGCAAAAGTCTCAGCTTGCTCTGACATTTTATCGTCAGGCTCTTTATCATCAAATCTAACATGTATAGATTCTTCAACTGTGTGAGTTTCAGAATTATACAATCTGTATGCTTTTGAGCGTTCAGAGTAGCCTATAAAGATACCCTTATAAGCTCTAGCATCAAATTTCTTTCGATAGACCTTGTTGTCTAGAATATAACAAGTACATCCAAACTGATGAAAATAAGAAATATTTGGTTTTCTTCCTTTGAACAGTTCATAAGCAGTTTTGTTCAGAATAGGTCTGATGTAGATTCTATTCTGAACATAGCAAGCAGTACTCACGGCTTCTGCCCACAAGAACTTAGCTAGGTTAGACTCAAGCATCATGGTACGAGCCATTTCTTGCAAAGATCTATTCTTTCTTTCTACAACACCATTCTGCTGTGGTGTTCTAGGAGAAGAGAATTCATGGATTACTCCATGCTCTGAGCAGAAAGATTCGAAAGAGTCATTTTCGAACTCTCCCCCATGGTCGCTTCTAACCTTCAGAATCCGAAGATCCTTTTCACTTTGTATTTGTGTGCAGAAGTCACTGAACACCACAAGTGCTTCACTCTTAGAACGTAGGAATTTCACCCAAGTCCATCTACTGAAATCATCAACCATGACCAATCCATATTTTTTACCATTGATAGAGGCTGTCGAAACAGGACCAAACAGATCAATGTGAAGCAATTCTAAGGGTCTGGAAGTAGAGACAATGTTTTTAGACTTGAATGAAGTCTTAGCAAATTTTCCTTTTTGACATGAGCCACAAAGTGCATCTGAGTGATAATCAATGTCAGGCAAACCACTAACAAGCTTTTGTTTGCTAAGCTTAGAGATCAACCTCCAGTTAGCATGACCAAGACGCTTGTGCCATAGCCATTTCTCATCACTCAGAGACAAAAGACATATAATCTTTTGGTCAACCAAATCAGAAAAGTTTACTTTATAAACATTGCCAACTCTCATTCCCTTGAATACTACAGATTTGTCAGAGTCTTTTGATACAGTACATGATTCCTTATTAAATGTAACAACACACCCATTGTCACAAAATTGACTAATGCTCAATAGATTGTGTTTAAGTCCATCAACTAACCACACATCTTTAATGGAAAGAGAAGAATTACCAACTGTACCTGTACCAATGATCTTCCCTTTTTGTTTTCCTCCAAATCCCACAGAGCCTCCCTCTTTCAGAGTTAGGGTTTGGAACATATGCTTTTCTCCCGTCATATGTCGTGAGCAACCACTGTCCAGGTACCAGGGCTGCTGTTTTACCTTTCCTTGCATGAGCATCTGAAGCAAACATTATTTCAGATTTTGGTACCCATATTCTGATGGGTCCTTTAGAGTTAGTCTTCTGAATAGTATTCCTTCTTTGTTTTCTATGATCAACACAAGATCTAGAATTAATTAAGCTTTGACAAGAATGTTTAGGCTTAATTTGATTCTTGGATTTTGATCTGGAGTTTATCACAGTTCCAAAGGTCAAGCAAGGATCTGAAGTAGCTTTACCTTGATTTCTCAGAGGTTCAGATGACTTCTGAGCCTTAACTTGAGAACTTTTGGACTCAGAAATTTTAGGTTCAGAAGAACTTGGAACTTCTGAGTCTTTGGGTTCAGGTTCAGAACCTCCTTCAGAGTTGGATGCCTTCAGATCAAGTGTACCACTTTTAACAAAGGTAGAGAATAATTCAGGTGGAGTATCATCCTCACTATATGATTTCAGAGGTTTATCCCAGTTCTTAAACCGAGAATAACCAATGCCTTCACCATAGTTACGAGTCATATGATAAATCATGGAAGCCATTTTACTCCTATTGAAGGTACAACGAATAAATTCGTGAAGAGCATCTTCATGATCATCATTGAGCTTGTCTGCCAAGACATAGTTAGATTCAACATGACAAATACGAATGTTTAACGATTCATTTTCATCATAAAGAATCTTGGCATCCTTTTTCAATGATTCATGAACATTCTTCAGAATTTTGTGTTGACTTACTATACGAGAGTAATGTTTCACGGCAATCTTAAGAGAATCAATTAATTCAGATTTAGTCATGTTAGAGTATACCTCATTTTCATCATCTGAGTCATCTTCAGAATCTCTATCAGAGTTGTTACCTTCAGAAGTTCTTGCCATTAAAGCCAGATTGCCTTCTTCATCATCTTCTCCTTCAGAGTCATTCTCAATGGTCTCCCAAGTGGCTAACAAACTCTTCCTTACCTTTTCTTTGTACTTTTCTTTCCCAAAGCTCTTATTCTTTCCTTTGTCCTTGGATGACATTTCTGGACAGTCCGCAATGAAGTGTCCAGATTTCTTGCAGTTATAGCAGTTGTTCAGTTCTTCCTTTTTGTCCTTTGAAAAGGAACTTCTTGAGTTGTTTCCTTTGTTTGGAAACCTTTTGTATTTCTTGTTCCATTTCTGAAACCTTCTAACCATTAGTGCCATTTCTTCATTCTCAGAATTTTCATCCATCATATCATCAGAAGTTTCTTCCTCTTGTTCAGACACTTTGATCTTTGCAGCTTTTGAGGAAGTCTGAACAGAGCTTAGAGCCAAGGACTTCATCTTCTTGACAGGTTCATCTGACATAAGTTCTAGCTCATGACTTCTGAGTGAGCTTATTAAATCTTCAAGAGTCACATTG
The DNA here is from genome assembly GCA_954870985.1 of Trifolium fragiferum. Lineage (NCBI taxonomy): Eukaryota > Viridiplantae > Streptophyta > Magnoliopsida > Fabales > Fabaceae > Trifolium > Trifolium fragiferum. The sequence goes on from OX940790.1 coordinate 50,370,752, forward strand.
TCCAAATCCTTGGATTCTTGAAAAGCTGTAACTTTTGGTCTCCATTTGGAAGGTAAGCTCCTCAGAATTTTCTTCACGTGATCAGATGCAGTGTAGCTTTTCTTCAGAACTTGAAGACCAGAGACAAGGGTTTGAAACCTTGAATACATGGTTTCAATATCTTCATCTTCCTTCATTCTGAACAGCTCATATTGATGAACTAATAAGTTTGCCTTAGCTTCTTTGACTTGCTTATTTCCTTCATAGGTGGAACATAGAGAGTCCCAGATAGTTTTGGCACATGACTTGTTGGATATTTTTAAATACTCAGCATGAGATATTGCACCAATAAGCATATTCTTAACAGTATGATGCTTCTTATACTGTTTCTTCTTTTCAGCATCAAAGAACTTTCTGTAGGTATTTCTTACAACACCTTCATCATCCATGTGTTCAAAATGTATACCATCTTCAATGATATCCCATAACTCATCATCGGTCCCAATGATGTAACTATACATCTTGGTTTTCCAGAAAGGAAAAGTAGTAGGATCACTGTTGAAGTAAGGTGGTTTGTCTCTGTGATTATCACTGTTCCTTTCCCTATCATAGTTGTGAGGAGGTGGAACAGCAGAGTGATCAGGTCCAGAGGAAGCAGAAGGAGAGGTAACACCAGACATGTTTTTCAACTAAGTACCCCTAGATCTTTTACTGTTTCACTGTTAAGTGAAGAGCAACAGACCGGAGCTCTGATGCCAATTGAAGGTTGAAAAACACACAAGAAGGGGGGGTTGAATTGTGTGTTACTTTTTCTAAGTTAAAACAAATTGCAGCGGATAAGGTATAACACACACAATATATGAGGATAGGGTTAGAGAGAGATGCTCAGAATTTTTATACTGGTTCCTCCCACTAACAGGAGTAGTCTAGTCCTCTTGTCCTTCACAAGAGATTTCACTATAATCACTCAGATTACAAATGCTCAAGCACTAAGCAAGAGACTTCAAACTGCTCAAGCACAAAGCAAGAGACTTCTAACTGCTCAAGCACAAAGCAAGAGACTTCCAATGCTCAAGCACAAAGCAAGAGACTTCCAATGCTCAAGCACAAAGCAAGAGACTTCCAATGCTCAAGCACAAAGCAAGAGACTTCCAATGCTCAAGCACAAAGCAAGAGACTTCCAATGCTCAAGCACAAAGCAAGAGACTTCCAATGCTCAAGCACAAAGCAAGAGACTTCCAATGCTCAAGCACAAAGCAAGAGACTTCTAACGGGTTTTAATGTTAATAAAGATAAGAGATTAACACTTGATATACAATCAGAGGTGTTTACAAAATACAACTCAGTTACAAGACTAACTTAGAAAATTATCACAAAGTTTCTAAGTGTTTGATAGCTTCAGAATTTGACAGAGTTTCAGCACGTTCAGAAGCTTAAGTCTTGATTACATTTCTTCACAAATCTTCTTCCTTTTATAGATGATAAAATGAACGTTGAAGATTATAGCCGTTTGAAGAATTGAGACGCTCCTTTGTATAGATCAGTGAGCTTATTAGCTGTTCTGATTTGCAGTAGCTTAGGAGCTTAACGTTTACTACAAAATGAGAGATTCCTTTTGGCTTTTGATATTTGAACCTTGGTGAAAGCCAAATAAGGAAATAATCGTTTCTGAAGCCTGACTTGAAAAGGACCTTTCAATGGTCAAACCTTTTCATTCTTGGTTTCTGCGTTTGGACTTAGTCAGGCACAGTCTTCAATAAAATTGTACTCTCAAATGTAGCTTAACACTTATATCTGACGAGCCTTCAGATTTTGATAGGCTCAGAATTACTTGTTTCAGATCTGGTGAGCTCAGATGTTCTTCAGATTTTGATAGGCTCAGAATTACTTGTTTCAGATCTGGTGAGCTCAGATGTTCTTCAGATTTTGATAGGCTCAGAATTACTTGTTTCAGATCTGGTGAGCTCAGAAGTAATTCCTTCAGAAATTCTAAGGTTCAGATAATAACTTCAGAGTTTCATAGGCTCAGAATTACTTGCTTCAGATCTGGTGAGCTCAGATGTTCTTCAGATTTTGATAGGCTCAGAATTACTTGTTTCAGATCTGGTGAGCTCAGAAGTAATTCCTTCAGAAATTCTAAGGTTCAGATAATAACTTCAGAGTTTCACAGGCTCAGAATTACTTGCTTCAGATCTGGTGAGCTCAGAAGTAATTCCTTCAGAAATTCTAAGGTTCAGATAATAACTTCAGAGTTTCACTTGCTTCAGATCTGGTGAGCTCAGAAGTAATTCCTTCAGAAATTCTAAGGTTCTTTAGTACGCAAATTTTAACTTTTAATCCTGCACACTGAATTAAATTATTAGTACTCCAATTTAACCTTAAATACATTGTTATCATCAAAATCAATTAAGGAGATACAAAATCATAATTTTGTTCCAACACCTTGATCAATCAATTTTTGCATTTCATTTTTGACCACTTGGCAACCTTGGAGGCTCAAGTCACATTCTTCGCAATTGTCATGACTTCCTTGAATCACACCACATTTGGCTAGCTTGGCATGAAGCATCAATAAAGGAGTTTTTACTTCTTCAACATTCTTGATCACATCAAAATTAGAATTTTCTTCCACGACATTGACATTTGAGTCGTTGTAACCCGGCAGAGGGTTATTCTTTACATCAGGCCCTTTCTCTTTGAAGGAGAGACTCTTGTTGTTGATTAGCTCTTGCACTATCTGTTTAAGCGCTCTGCAGTCTTCGATAGAGTGACCAATTGCCCCAGAATGAAACTCACATTTGGCATTTGGATTATACCAATGTGGGTACGGTGGTTCCAAAGGCTTAACATTTCGAGGCACCACCAAAGAATTCTTTATCAATAGAGGCCAAAGTTGGCTATATGGGATAGGGATCGGCTCAATCTGACTTGTTCTTTGATTGTAAGGAGGTCGATATTGATTCTGACCTGGAGTTTGAGCCCAGTGATTTGGACGAGCAGGTTGATACTGAGGCCTTTGAGGTGGTGGAGGTTGATATTGCACAGGTGCTGCTGCGGCAACATAATATTGGCCTTGATATGGTACTTGAAGAGCTGAGTGATGATAAGTATTCATGGGCGGACGATAGAAATTTCGAGAATCATTCATCACAGCATTTGTTTCTCCTTCCTTCTTTTTGGGAAAAGAGGTTGGAAATTTCTTCGCAACAGCTTGAGCACTTTGAACATTATGGATCTTTCCGTTCTTTAGACCTAATTCTACCATCTCTCCAGTGATGACCAGATCAGAGAAACTAGAAGAGGCACTTCCTATCACATTTTCATAATATGGAGCTTGCAAAGTGCTTATGAAAATTCTCACAAGTTCCCCTTCACGTAAAGGGGGTTCAACTTGTGATGCTAGCTCTCTCCATCGTTGTGCATATTCTTTGAATGTCTCTGTTTCCTTTTTGGTTAAGTTTTGCAATTGCATCCTATCCGGTGCCATGCCCATGTTATACTTGTATTGTTTGACGAAAGCTTCGGCCAAATCTTTCCAAGTTCGGATTCTACTCTTCTCGAGATGCATGTACCAATTCAAAGAGGCTCCACTGAGGCTATCTTGGAAGAAGTGGATGAGGAGCTTATCATCTTGGGCAGCTACACCCATTTTTCTGCAATACATGATCAAGTGATTGCGAGGACAAGTCAATCCTTTGTACTTCTCAAAATCTGGCACTTTAAATTTGGGAGGAAGTACCACATTCGAGACTAAACACATATCAAGCGCATCAAGTCCAAATTCACTATTCCCTTCCATTGCTTTCATACGTTCCTCTAAAGCGAGAATCTTTCCTTTAGCCTCTTCATCTTCAACCGTTGCGGGTGGTCGTCCATTCAATGAAGGTTCAGTATTCACCCTTGGAGGGTTGGAAGAATGATACACCAATAACGGGTTTTCCTCCGTACCTTGAGGCATTGGAAGGCCAATAGCAACATCAGCATTTTCTTGTATCGCATGAGTCCCAAATGGACGAGGTGCTGGTGCTTGAGTAGGACGAGGCTGAGATAGACCACCCTCGGTCGGGTTCTCCATTGACGGAAGTGTGTAACCTGGAGGGAGACCAAATTGAGGCCAAACAGCAATTGCGGCAGGAGCTTGATGTGGCTCGGTGATAACATTTTCCACTGGTGCGGGCTGCGTGTCTTGCGCTCGGTTGGCAATTCCTTGGAGCGTTTCCATCATTCGATCAAACTTTTCGTTCAACCGATCGATGTCTTGTCTCATGACTTCTTCATTTTGCTGAACTATTTCCATGACTCTTTGTGCGTTCCTTCGAGTGTAATGCGAATGTCGAGGAGCGGGCTCTCGGGCCGACTGACTTCTTGGTTTTCTGGCTATGATGAAATGTTTCCTAGAGTTTTGAAGGGGGAAAGATATGAGTTTTTTTTTCATGATGAATTGTATGTTATGCAATGTGAGTGAACTTAATATGAATGCATGCAAAAACTTTTATTTTATTTTATTATATATATATTTTTTGGGAAATTGCAAGACTTATAGATGTTATTGCAAGTATCTAACAATTGTAAAGGCATTGAGATAGAGAGAAACAAAAGTGGCCAAAAGGATTTTTCATTCATAATCAAAGAGCCATACAAGTAGGGAAGTTACAAATTTTTTCAAACTTTCTTAATCTTCTCCCTAAAGTCTCTTAGCATAGTCTTACAAAATTCAACAAAAGCAATGACTTCAAAAGGGGTGTTCAAGGGGTGCATTGCCGCATCGGCTTCCTTCAACTTTTCTGGGATAGTTCCAATCACATCATTGGCCAACTTTACTAACTTTGAGAACTTATCCTCCCAGTGTGCACCCTCATGACGGAGTATTCGAAAAAGGGTTCCTCTCTCAATTTTGTCAACCAAGTTCAAATAGCGGTGTTCCCATCCTTCATTTGCTCTTTTGAGGTCTTCACAAGTTTCTCCTTGACGGTCGCAAAATTTCCCATATTCTTCTAAATTCTCTAGTGCCTTCTTCAACTCAAATTCACTTCGTGCAAGTTTTCTCTCTAACACTTCTTTTTGCAGCCTCTCACTCAACACATATCCTTCATACTCATTTGTCATGCCATTAAGTTGTCGTTTTGCATCTTCGAACTCTTCCTTTAGCTTTTTCCCTTCGGCTTGAGATTTTTCCAAGTCCTCATTCAATTTGCCGGCTATATTCAAAAGTCTATCTCGCTCTTTGTTCTTTTGCTTGAGTTGAGAATTTGCACCTCCCAAACATTCTTTCACCTTGCGTTTTGCATCCTCCTCAAGTTTCAACCTTTTGTTGCTACCCTCAATGATTTGGTCCCTTTGAACTCGTTCCCTTCTTAGCTCGGAGTTTTCTTGAGTAGCTTTGAGTAGACTAGCTTCCAACTCTTCTTTTTCTTTGTTGAGCCGTGCAATGGTTGCTTTGAGCTCGTCGGCTTCCTCAATTGAGACAGGAATAGGCTCGGGGGGACTTAGTGAAATGGGAGCCTTGACAAGGAATGGCATTTTCACCTCTTGGACTCTTTCTTTAACCCATGGCCGGTAACTTTCTTTGTCGACGCCGGCCTTGCGTTTCAAATCACGTCCTTTCTTGTTAACTTTTCCCCAAGCTCGAATAATCCTTTGTAGCATTGGAGGATCTTTGGTACCCATATCATGCAACACTAGACATTCCAAGGATTTTGCTTCGGGCTTCTCCCACATAGGACGTCCCAATTGTCTTAGGGCCAAAATCGGGATGTAGTTTATGCATGATTTGGACCCTATGAGAGGAACATTTGGAAAGTCTCCACAACTGATGATGATTTCTTTGATGTCGAGCTTTTTTGGATACCAACGAATCTCATTTTCGGTAAGGGATGCCAAAAATTGGGACCATCCTTCCCTATCCAACTTGTTCATTTCTGATTGCTCCTTGCTCATGTGAGATGTGAACCAACAATAGAGTAAAGGGAAACAACAAATGAGATTGCCACCCTTCATGTTGTGACGCGTGTGAAGAGTGTAGTACACATCTGCCAAGAGTGCGGGAACTGGATCTTTGTCTTTGGTAAGAACAGCCCAAAAGACACTAATTGCAGCTAAATCAATGAAGTCTTTGGTTGATGGGAACAATACCAAACCATAAACAATGAGAGCTAGCACGTTGTTGAAAGACTTCATATCTCGGGACTTGGCAAAGCCACGAGCCTTTTTCTCTAAATAACTTCGGAGGAAACCGGAAACCTTCGCTTTTTTCGTCACATTGGCACAAAATTCGAGCTCGTCAATGTTTAGAGCTTCGGCCAATTTTTTCATTTTTGGAGGTTGACCAATTTCCACAAATGGACCCTTGTCTTTTGGAGGAATGCCCACAATCCTATTGAACTCTTCAAGTGTGGGTGTTAGCTGAAAATCTTGGAATAAGAAACTTCTCATTGGAGGGTCATAGAATTGTGCTAGTGCGGTGAGAGCGTCAACTTGAACATTGGTGAACAAAAGATCAAGGATGTTGCCATACTTGAAGACAAAAGCCGCCCTTGAAAGTGGTGTTAACTCGGTGGTCAAAACTCTAAGACTTTCCAAAATTGGGAGCTTGATTTTCAAAGGCAGAGTTCCTCTTTTCTCGGGAGCCATGTTCAATTTGTTAGACACTTGCAACACAATTTTAGCCTTTGCAATTTCCTGAAACAAAACTCGCATGCTAAGGAAATGGTTTTATGCAAATGGATGCAATGCATGTATGATTTATATGAGTTTGGATAATCGGGAAACAAACTTAAGAGGGGAGGCTCCCTACGGGGGCTTAGTTCTATGTGCTTTTATATCAAGGTTATCACCAAGGATAGCTCTAAAGTTTTTGAATTAGGAACACCTAGAGTTGTGGAAGCATCTCGGAATTTTGCCATAATAACGGGTTAACCCCTATATGACAACCTTTCACAAGCGCTTCTTGTCTAGGCGGGGTTTGCACCAACTAAACGAGATGTGTACCTCGAAAGCCAATACAAACACCAGATTTGAAAAAAAGGTTCTAAGAAGAAGGTCCTTGGAGTTAAGGGTCCAATTCAGAATTTCGCCATTATAACGGGTTAACCATTATATGACTATCTTTCACGAAGAGGACCATCTCCAAGCGGGGTCTTTGTGTTGACTAAACGAGAGTGTCTACCTCGAAAGCCAACACTACACAACCACCATCCTAAACCTAAGTTTTTTCGAACTCGGGTGTAGAGCTCCACTCAAAAGTTTTTTTTTTTTTTTTGAACCTCATAAACCCTCAATACGATAGCACAATAATATGGATAGGAAATAAAATAAAGATAATAACATAAAATATAAACAAACATGGAAAACAAGAAACTAACACTAAAAGCTAACCTAATTAACTAGGTTCGACTCACTAAGACTAAGCTTAAACTCCCCAGTGAAGTCGCCAGCTGAAGCGGCCGGAAAAATGCGCGGGCGAAAAACGCTCGCTAGACAGTAAAGTCGCCACCGAATTTTATTTATTCCCAAAGGAAAAGGAAAATATCGATAAAACCTTGAGAGAAATGGAAAGACAGTCGTCGCAACCAAATTTCGAGTTCGGGAGTCGGTTATGCAAGGGGAAGGTATTAGCACCCCTCACATCCGTTGTACTCAACGGGAACCGTTAATTAAATTAGCTTAAAAATAAGTGTTAGTTCATGTTTGCTTGTTTTGATATTAAAAGAAAATTTTGTAAAAAAGTGGAAAAAGAAAAATAAATTACTAACCAAAAATTGGTTTTTTATTAATGCGCTTGACGGTTGTTGGATCCCGCTCCTACGTATTCCCTAGTGCAATGGGAAATTCAAAGCTACGTAGTTCTTTGATAGAAAATGTTTGTGTGTTGGTTGATTTTATTTATAAAAGATTTTTGTCGCGCTTGGGCGAAAAAGTTTGTTTGAAAAATGCGGACTCACACTTGGGCGATGATATCCGTTTGAAAAAGGTTTGTACGCGCATGGGCGTGAAAATGATTAAAGTTTGGTGGGTTGAGATTGATTTTAACTGGAGGACGAATATTTAACTGAAAACGAAGTGTCGACCTCGTTTCAAAAATATTCGAGGAAGCGTCGAGTGTCTACTCGATTTATCCTTTTTCACTCGCACGAGAAAAAAACTTATTTTATTATTTTTGAAATATTTGAATGTATATTCGAACATAAGATGAATTTAAGACAACGAATTATGTACATTTTTTTTTATGTTTTTATAATACATGAAAAGAAAAACAAAGAAACAAATTTTTGATATTTTCAATAATATATAAGTAAAATAAACATTTTTTTTTTGAGATTTTTAGATATTTTGAGAATAAATAAAGAATCATATTTTTTTAGAATTTTTGAATGTTTTTAATAATATTTATAAAAGAGGTAAAAGAAAAATAAAACCAAAAAAACAAAGGTTTTAAAAAAAAAGAGATAGCTGGGTGTTGAACCCATGACCTCTTCATGAAAATCCAAACACCCTGCCAACTGAGCCAGCAGCGATTTAATGATTGAAAATGCCCCAATTAAAATTTATATTAAATCTGCCATTTAAAAAACAAATAAACCGCGCATCTGCTTCTTCTTCCTCCAGATTTTCGTGAATTTTTTTTTCCATAGCCATAAATCGAATTTTTTCATTTTTTCACCAAATAGAACATGTGAATATACCATTTTGCTCAGAATTTCGAGAGGAATTCAAATATGATATTTATATTAACTCTAATAAACTAAATAATGCTAATTTAACCAGAAACTATAAGAACCCTAAAATTTAAGTTTGAAATTAAATTTTATACATGAACAATAAATGTCCAATACCTTAGGGCTATTATTCCTCACATTGAAATAAACATGAATGGACCAAGAATGAACTCAAACGATGCTCAAATAAGTGAGTTCGAAATTTCAAGAACCTTACCAATTGGAGAAAGTCCAATGCTTCTTCTCAGGGTGTTTCAAGATGTAAAAATGATCCCTTTAGCTTCCTTGAGTCCCCAGGAACGTAATGGAATGTTTACTTTGGCTTGAAACCTTCTCAAACGTTCTACCCAATTCAAGTTGAAAGTGTCAAAAATGGAGGTTGGAAGATGGTGATGGAGGTGTTTCAGTTAGTGTTTAATGCATACAGAAGTTTACTCATGATGTATTGATGATGTTTCAATGGAAAAAGTAGGAGGAAATTGGAGGAAATGGAAATTTCGAATTTAAGATTTTTTGAAAGTGTGGTAATGGAGTTTTAGAGCAATTTTCGGATCATTTGTTCTGAACTCATGAAGGCCTTTTATAGAGGTCTCAATGTGGTCTCAGAAGTGAATGAAATTGACTTTGGTTGTATCTCAATGTTGGTTGTCTCAAAAGTTGCAAAAGTGATCTTTTTCTTTAAAAGCTTCATGGTTTCAAGACAACAAAGGTGGAGTGATTTTGGGAGAAGGTGAGCTTTTCAGAGTTTGCATGCATTGCCTCTGGTGTTTAGATGGAGTGAAATCTCAGCAAAATCAATTCACAAGGCTCAATGCAAAGTGGTTGAGAAAAAACAAAGGTGTAAGAGACTTTATGCAAAAGTGCTCTATAAATGATATTTGATTGGACAATGCTTATGACACTCTTTTAATACACCTTTAAGCCTATAATTCATGTCCATTTACTGAGATTTAGTGGTACAATAGGTCTGCAAAAGAGGATCACAATGTTGGATTTGGTTTGAGCAAGCTCTTGACATGATTTTTGGCCGATAAATCTGCTGCATCATGCCACCTTCTCCTCTTCGAAACTTGCTGCTCGTGCCATGAAAATTCTTGATCTTTGTATCAATGGAAAGAAGCCATGACATTCTACAACTTTGATGTTGAACATTGGAGCTGAATCAATTTGTATCATATAGAAAAATGGCCATCAATATTGAAATTTGTCACAGACAACATTCAGAAAAACAATTGGTCTTCTAGTATGCTCACTTCATCTCTTCGAAACTTTGTGCTCAAACAAACGAAATTCGTGATCTTGATACCAATGGAAAGAGGCCATAGCATGCTACAACTTTGATGTTGAAGACATGACCTGAATCAACTTTGATCATATATAAAACTGACCATCAAAATTCAAAATTATCACTGAAAAACACAGAAAAAATTTCTAAGTTTCCAGATTTTTCAACAACTTGAAACATCAACTTTGGAACTTCTCAACTTCCAATTTCCATGAGCTTTTGGTTAAATATTTCCATGATAATGAAGTGTGCAGTGTCATCTTTAAGTACATCCTTCTAGTATGAAAAATGATTGCTTGGATTGATCACAAGTTGGCCATAAAGTCATGCACTTGGTAAGGTCAAAAACTCTTAGAAAAAATTCTAAGTGTCAGAATTCTTAACAACTTGGAACATCAACTTTGGATATAAATTTAAGCACTTTCATGATCCTTATGACCTCAAATCTTTTAACCATCTTAAAATTCTCCATGAGAGCATGAAATAAAGCCCTTGTTTGTACACTTTAGTGACTTGGGGAGGAAGTTACAACCATGAGAAGTCACCTCCATGAACATGAATTCTTGGTACTTAGAAAAAATCAAATCACAAGTAAATATGTGATTTCAAACCTCATTTGCATGATTGTGAGATTGTTGACCTTGTGAATAAATACAAATAAATGTGAAGCATAAATAAATTAAAATAAAAAAAAATAAAATGTCGGGACAAAATTGGGGTGCTACAGGCCTCAATAGCAAATTTCTTACGGGGGCCTGTTGGCTGTTGTTATAAATTTATTTTTGCGTCCCACATACCTTCTCTCGCGCTTTGTGAAATTACAAAAATACACTTACACCGGATCTTACTCACAAACAACTAGTTTAACATTTGTAATTTTAAGAAGTAGAGAAAGTTAAAGAATATATTTGACTGACCCTAAGGATTTGTTTGTGAGTTTTGAGAGTAGGGGAAGGGAAAATTTTTCTTTGTTTCGGAGTTAAAAGACTAATAAGAAAAGGAGATGGAGTGTTTATGTGATAATTTTACTATTTTACCCTTTTTTAATATATATATATATGGAGATAAAATCCTTCATATGGTAGATTGGAGTGATTGTAGAATTCCTTCTACGGCGTTGAACTGGTGGAAGGATATTTGTACTCTAGATAAGGTGGTGATATCTAAGAATTGGATTGCGGAGTCGATGGTTAAGAAATTGGGAAATGGTAACTCTACCTTCTTTTGGTCTTCTCTATGGATTGGTGAGGCTCCCTTATTGGTTGTTTTCCCTCGGCTATTCTCTCTTTCAAATCAAAAGAATAGCTTCGTAAAAGATTTGTGCGAGTATATAAGGGAAAGTTGGAGATGGTCTTTCTTTTGGCGTAGAAATCTCTTCCGTTTGGAGGAAGATCTTGTGGTTCAATTGAGTGAGCTCTTGGAACCGGTGAATTTTTATTTGGTTGAAGATTCTTGGATTTGAAGACCTGACCTGGATGGGGTTTTCTCGGTTAACTCGTCCTATAAGCTTCTTGTGCAAGAACTTCGGGTGGAGGATGATTTAGATTAAGAGATTGTCATGGTCTTTGACCATATTTGGGATAGTCTGGGGCTTCAAAAGTCATTGCTTTCTCGTGGCAACTTCTTTATGATCGTATCCCTACTAGAAGGAATATTGAGGCTCGGGGATTGCTAGGTTCGGAGTTTCCTTGGGGGTGTGTGGAATGTGTTGGTAATGTTGAATCCTCTATTTATATCTTTTTGCATTGTCCTAGTGCTTTGAAGGTGTGGTATGAGATTTTTAGGTGGCTTGGAGTGGTTATTGTGGTTCCCCCTTCGCTTTTTGTGCTATTTGTGAATGTTGGTTTATATCTTCCAATACCTATTTTTGCGCATGGCCAGTCAAGGACGGAACCAGAAAAATTCATTGAGGGTGGCGAAAATATAACACATTATAAATTACATCATCGGTCACGTATTTTTACTATTTATAATTTTAAGGGTAAAATCACTAGTAAAGTAAAATAAAATAAATTACATCATCCGTCCCTACTTTTATACCAAGTTTTGATTTTCGTCCCTGTAAAATAAAATCACTTGTTTGTATCCCCATAAAATATTTGCTTTTGCTTTTAGTCCCTAATGATCAAAATTTTGACATGTTAATGTCAATATTATGATATTTTTATGTTCAAAATTGTCTATATAGTATATATCATGTTAAACCATATAAGTCCATATTATGTTAAAAAAATGTCAAAACTTTGGACATTAGGGAGTAAAAACAAAAGAGAAATTTTTGTAGAGATAAAAACAAGTGATTTTATTTTACAAAGACGAAAACCAAAGCTCGCTATAAAAGTAGAGTCTAAAAACATATTTTACCCTAATTTTAAATAAGTTTTTTTAAAATTTTAAAATCTCTAGCATATAAAAAATTAATCTCTTATTTTCTTTAAGTAGTTATAATGAGTAAAATTTCACACTTTAAAGTGTAAGTAAAATGTTCGAAGTGTTCGGAGTTTAAACTTCGACTCTTGTATAATATTGTGAAATTTCTATCAACTGAACTCAGCTTACAAGACTAATCACTATTTTACCTTGTAATTTAAAATAACGGCAGCGAGTGGTTTATGTTTTCGGTTAAGCAAACTAAAATTGACTATTTAAGGGGTAGTATATGTTAGTATCATGTATGTTCAAGGGTGGCGACCACCCCATGTAAAACATACCTGATTCCGTCCCTGTGGCCAGTTATACTTTGTTGTTTCTCGTGTTAAAACTCGGGAAGGTTTAAAGAAAAAGCGTGAGCACGAACCCGCAACCCGACTCGAAACCAACATAACCACCAACATATGGAAGTACTTGGTCGGGTGCGGGTCGGATTTCGGGTCAATAATTGTTAAAAAAACGGTCATGAACAGTTGTATACGGACATGTCCGGGTCCCTAAAAATTAATTTTTTTCATAACCGAAACCGACCGAACCATTACTAAAATACAAATTAATTTTTTTTCAATGTCGAGCGCTTCTTTTCTCTTTTAATCCCTTATACTCTTCGCTTTGTTAATTTTATTCATCTTTGATAGAGGAGAAAAATATTATATTTTATAAGTTTATGCTTGTAATATGTTGATAAAGAGTATGTGAAAGATAACATTTTATATTTATCTTAATTTTTACTTATCATCTACTATCCATTATTGTCGTTGGATTTACAAATTTGAAATAAATGCATCTCATCATTTTTATAGTGTATACTTTATTGCAGCATGTACGGAATATTGAACTGTTTGAAGAATAATAATTTTTTGATCAATAAATTAAGTTTCAGATTTAACAATAAAAATTCAATATAAACCGTTAAAACCGACCCGTTATACCCAACATCCATATGACTCGATACCCGATCAAACCGAAGACGTAGACGGTCGGAATTGGGTCCAAATTAATAGGTCGTGATTTTTATCGGTTTGACGATTTACTGTCCAAATCCGACCGTACCCGACCGATGCTCACCCCTAAAAAAAACTTATGTAATGTGGTGTATCCTGAAGTTTTTCAAAGGATTTATGTTTAAGTTATTATTCTATATTGCTTTGTTTTGAATTACTATATGTAACTCTTAAACATGTTAAAGTTATTGTCTTATTAATATATAAAACTAGATCCATCTTATGTTTAGTTCGTAAAACTTGGTTAAAGTTTGGTTCAGTTTTTAGTTAATTTATTCATTTTTCACTTTTAATTTTTCAATAAATGTTATTTAATCTGTGCAAGCACGGGTAAAAACAGTAAAACACTAGTATTGTAACAAATCAGCAATGACCATGTTGGAACTTGCGGAAACTTCAACCACGGACAATGCAGTAGCAATAAGGCTCTATCCATTGTGCAGAAGGTATTATTATATGAGTTTAGTTTCCATATACAATCGGTGTAAAAGTTTTTACACTGTCAACATATCATAACTTTGACTTTTGAAGTAATTACTATTAAAGTCAAATGATTTTAGTGATCTGACGGTTATGATTGATTGACGGTATAAAAATTTTTAACACTGACGGTGTATATGAAGATTATATTGCATTTTGGACTAAACTGAATCTGGTGAACATTTAACAGGCCTGCATTGGATCAAGCAGTTGTAATATTGGAGTATCAATTAATACATTTGGAAATCCATGTAGAGGAGTAACAAAGAGTTTAGTCGTTGAAGCTGCTTGTACATATACATGTTGCTTCTTTATCTAGGAATCATCTAAAAGATCATGGTGATTCTTGATTAGCCCAAGACTCTAAGCCACTTAAGAATTTTTGCACCCAAAGTGACTATTGGTCTTGTATTGAACTAGGTGCATCAATATAAATAATGGATGAAAAGATTGATAGGTATCAATATTATATATTTGAATTTTTATGTTGAATATAATTCAACTTTATGGTTCTTTTTAAGTGTGCTCTTTTTTTATAAACTTAATTATTTCGTCGGTGAGGAGGTGCTTCAAGTGACACTTTTATGTTTTTCGAAATTTTGCCAAATTTAAATTAGAAAAACTTCAAAAAATGTGTTTCAAGATTTTTATTCAAAGACAAAATCAGAATATTGGGAGGTGTTATTGAACCCACTAAGAGTGACAAAAGCAAAAATGTTAAATACTACTATCAACTTATAATTTATGCCTATTTCTTTAATTCATTTTATTACAACATTTTTTTATTTTATTGTTCATTCTAAATAAAATTGATTATATATGGTTAACCTTACTTTAAACAAATCTTTTTAAAATCTGCATCACACCCTTGACGACCTAACGCACCGCGAAAGACGCGTCCCGTGCGTACGCACAAGTATATAGCTAGTTCTTTATAAAATTATGAGATTTTCAAATTTATTCTCTCAAAAAAGAAAATGATTCATTTTTAGTTTGTATTTACATTTTATTGAAACTATTTCGAATTTTATGAAAATGATTCATTTTTAATTTTTTTCTTCTTAAAATACGGATTAATAAGGAATTAAACTTGAAAGAACATATTTTGTAGAAACTAAACACATTTAAACTAGACTACTTGACTACTAGATTTTAAAAATTGAAATTCTAATCACTAAATTACTTTAAAAAAATGGTTTAAACTAAAAAAATATGAAAAAGGTCCAAATTGTTCACGCAGGCCAAATTTTAATTCACACCGTCCATTGATCCATGCGGACTCGGTGTCACTTCAAATTGAAAAAAGAAAGAAAATAGTTCATGCATCAAATCACAATTATTTATTTGGTGCTTTCTTCCGGGCACAAGGATCGTGTTAGGATTGGGAAAATAGAATTATTCTACTTCGAGGGTAGAGAAGCCTCCTAAAAAAAAGATAAGAAGAAAATATTAATTTTTTATTTTTTATAATAATTGAATAAGTCAATACAAATTTATATAGAAATTTCCAAAACAAAATTAATAACCAAATAATAATAAAAAGCTAACAAACTTATTCTAGAATGTCGATCAGTCACTGTTTCATTTAATTTTGGACTTGACCATTTAGTTGGACCTCTAGGATCGTAACATATCCTCAAAGTCAATAGTTGATGCAAACAAAAAGTCTACATAGTAGACTACAAGTTTCACATACTAGTCCTCATGATCAGAATTTCCTTTCCTAGGGTAGCTCCCTGTATGTCAAGAGAATGGATCATCTCAATTTATTTTTTCTTAATTTTCTTCAATTTTCACATCTCAATCATCAATCAACTTTTCTTCATTTCTTTTCAATTTAAATATTACTTTATATTAATAATCCAATGGTTTAAAACCCCACTTTATTTCCTCAATTTTTTTTCAAATTGAGAGGATCCTTTCTCGTATGTCAATGAACACCATCGTCACTTATTTATTTCTATCGAATAAAGTCCCTCATCAGTCATCACATAATTGATGTACACCACCACCACAAACATGAAAAATAGATTTTTTTTTTCTCCCTTGAATTTCTGTATTTTTTTTTAATCATAACACTCTAATTATTATAGGAAAATGCTAATTAATGCCAAGGGGAGAAGTTAGCCATATTTTCATGAGGTGGCCAAATATAAAAACAATTCAAAAATAATGGTAAAATTAATTCAATAAGCAAAAAGATTAACATTAATTTTTGCATATAAAATGTACTTGAGCATACAACAAAAGTTCCACAAAAACAACAAAGGAAATGAAAAATGAACTTATATGTAAATTGTACTTAAGCAATAACATAAGTTGTACATATAAAACAACAAAGGAAATAAAAAAGTAGTAGTAGCTACTTATGAAAATTTAACTAGACGCTTCCCCAAAGATTCAAATTTATCCATAATTGAGTTCGAGCTAAATTGGATGGCAACGTCTTTTTCAATGTAAGCAATCAATCTATTTGTAAGAAAATCATCATCCATTTTGTTTCTTAGTCTTGTCTTGACAACTTTCATTGCTGAAAATGCTCTCTCTGTAGTTGTTGTGGAGACGGGAAGTGTCAAAATAAGACGAATCAATTTATCAATTAAATGATAATTTTTTGACTTTCTTGATTCGGTCAATTTTCTGCACAACTCATAAAGTGTTGTTATGTTTTGAAAAATCTGATGTTGATGTATATCAAACATGTAATGTCTTAATTGCAATCTCAGATGAATCATTTCTTGCTCAGTGAAATCATGAGAATATAAAGTATTTGCCAACCTACAAATATAATTAATGTAACACCTTAGTAAATTCATATGAACTCTTTTCTAGTCAATTAAGTCGTAAGAATAAAAACTACATGCTAACCTACAAACACTTTCAATGTTGAAATTCTTGTAATTGTTGCTAGGATCCAAAGTTGTACTTAAAGATAGAAGTTCCACAGTTTGCTCATTAAATCTTAAATTTCATTCCTTCATTTGAGAATTCACTACAACCAAGAAAATACCCGATGCTCCACAGTTACATTTGGTTGGCGAGATCGACCTCTTCCCAAGACATATTGTGCACATAATAAGCACATGGATTATCTCTAAGCACCAAAGCTTGCATACCATTCCATTGACCACGCATATTACTAGCACCATCATATTCTTGACCGCGAATATTTTCAATTTCAAGGTTGTAAGGAGAAAGAACAGATAACAACTCATTTTTCAAAGTCATTGCACTAGTATCAGTATCACGACCTCTAAATGCACAAGCTTGAAAAGTTAAATAATAAATCACTTGACAACATGTGTTTATCTCTCTTATATGTTTTCTACTTTTTATATTTTATACACATTTTAAAACACACAAAATAAAACACTTAATAACAATAAACTAAACAAAAATGCTATAGTATTAAATCTGAGTATTTAACAATGAGATTTACCACATTAATAACAGTGTGACACTTTCAGTTTGCAACATATTTAATTTGAAATGTCTAAGCTAAAATATATATACAATATATAAACTAGAGCAATGTCACCAACTAGAAAAATAGAAATGAAAAGATTAAAAAAATAAGCTTAGTTGAGTACATGTGACTGAGCTTCTGTGAGAATTGAAATAAGTCTTGAGAGTTTGAGTGAGATTGTTAGTACGTATATTTTTAACTAAAAAGTTTCACAAAATCTTTTTCATGAAAGAATTCATTGAAATATGTATAATATTGAATACCAAGAGACGTTTTATAAGTTATAAAAAATCTCAATCGAATACCAACATATTTCGTTGTCTTAAAAAAAAAATTAATTATCTTAATTGAATACCACATGACTTATTTAAACTTCATAAAAGTTCTGATTCAATACCACAAAATTCTTTTATCATAAAAAAGTCTTTTAAAATTCTTTAAAATATTAATTCAATATATCCCCTTAATTTGAAATGTCTAAACTAAAATATAAACAATATATAAACTAGAGCAATGTCATCAACTAGAAAAATAGAAATGAAAAGATAAAAAAATAAGCTTAGTTGAGTACATGCGGCTGTTTCTGTGATGCGATGCCGATTCAAATGGTTTACCAATTTGAATTTGATGATGCGTGCTTTAGTGAGTGAGATTTTAGGTCACCACTTTTGGGACTAATCGTTCGAGATAACTTAAAAAGCTTGTGGGTGAAATTTAATAAGTTTTTTTTAGGAAAAATCGTTCGAGATAACTTAAATTCAATTTCTTGTAAAACAATTTTTTTAAAACTTTATTTATCTTATAGTCGAACTCTTAATTGCCAAAGTCATTCACCTAAGAGTTAGAGCGTTAAAACAAAAATAAAAATAATACTAGTATATATATATATATATATATATATATATATATATATATATATATATATATATATATATATATATATTCCCTACTTTGCTTTGCAAAGAAATAATGCATCCCCTTAGGAGATTTTTCTCCCACCAAAGAATAAAGGATTGAAGACAAATTGATCATGTTTTCTTGGTAAATTGTTCACCAAATGCGGTATAGCTAAGTTTAAATTCCATAATGGAGCAATTTCATATATGGTGGGCTCACACGGTACTAGCTAACAATTTAATTATCTGAATTTTGTTTGGACCAAAGTAGTACTTTAGGTTCAATACTAGCATAATTAGGAATGGTTTACTACGTAAATCTTCATTTTTGAAATGAACGAGTGTCCACTAGCACTATGCATTTATATCATCCACTATCACATTTTAATGCTTCCCCACTATCATTTGTTTGAGATAAAGATGGAGTACATATTTTTTCGCATGATGTGTCTCTCTCTTTTTTCTTTTTTATTTTGTAATATCATGGTGTGTCTCTCTAATGTTTGGTACATGATATTGTTTAATTATTATGAATCAGATATTAACTTAGTGCAAGTGTGCAATTGTAGAGATTAATTTTTTAAGTTGAGTAAAACTAGTATGGTGACAAAACTCTCTATTAAGAGATTTATATGAGTAACGAATTATTCAAAAATAATAATAAATTACATAGACATTATAAAATTTATATGAGATATATCATAGATAGTTGTGTTGTGACTAGTGAGTAGACACAATACTAAAACGACCAATGTTCGAAATCACAAACTTATAATATTAAAATAAAAATACGTAGAAAACTTATTGAGGGAATTTTCCGCCAGTAAATTAAGGGAATCTGATACATGGTTCTAGTCGGATTTAGTGAGGGAAATTTCCGCCAAAAAAATTATTGGCACCTGTTTTACTGGCAGACTGATTCCGCCAGTAAATTTACACTTCCTGGCGGAAATCAGCACGGGGAAATTTTGCTGCCACTAAAACTTGTTTTTCTTGTAGTGGGGAGATGATCCTAAATCTATATATATATTTTAAAAATATATGGCATTTTTAATAAATTTAAAAAAATGCTGAATTTTTCATATAATATTTCAAATCAATCACACACCTATATATTATTTTGAAAATATCGGCTTGCACAAATATTGATTTAGGTATTTAAGTGCTAATATTTTTATAGGTATTTTTGCCACATGTCCGAAGCTTTCCACCACAAGCATTGTCTTGGTATTCCATGAGAAATTACAAACTTAGTTCTATCATTTGATTAAAAATAATAACTATGTTGAATGTCTTGGTACATAATCCTCTCAATTGATTATCAATTCATAATATCTTAGGATGACTTATAATCAATTGAGATTTTTGCCCTTTAATCTTTGAATTCTCAATTAACAAACTGATATCTCTAAAGTGAGAGTTAATTGAACAATTATCTTTAGGTCAATTAATTTGCTTCTAATGTCTTAGTAAACAAACAATTATAATCATCACACAATTCGCGACGTTGTATAAAGCATTAAGAACAAAAGATATATAATTGAATGAAACTAACTTCGTAATTCGATTAACACATCATATGAAATACATGGTTCAAAACAATAGCAATTAGAATCCCCTAGGATTCAATCTAGAAGTTTAGTTACTCATAATTAAAGAATAAACAATAAATAGAATAAAAGAATTCATTACAAAGAAGGAACAATGATCTCTGGACTTGCTCTCAAAATGTACTCCTTGAATGAGAGAAAATATGAATATATAGACTTAGGTCACGCAGTGGCGCCGCGCGCCAACTTGTCCGCGTCGGGCGCGTCTGACAGAGCTAAATGGGCTTTCCAGACTCCTTCTGGCGTCGCGCGCCATTATGCCAGCGTCGGGCACGAGACTTCAAATTTGCATTGATTTTCTTAAATTTCTTGTGCTCCAAGCAATCT
Source organism: Trifolium fragiferum (assembly GCA_954870985.1). NCBI lineage: Eukaryota > Viridiplantae > Streptophyta > Magnoliopsida > Fabales > Fabaceae > Trifolium > Trifolium fragiferum. The sequence goes on from OX940790.1 coordinate 50,390,943, forward strand.
TGTAACGATTCTTTTTCTCTTTATTTCTTGCATAAAAACATATAAAATACTACATAAACATGCCTCAAAGTGCAGTTAAAACATAGTAATGACTTGAAGTCATCACTTAGAACAGTGGAGGTTGAACAATTTATAACTGATAAGACCCATAAACCTAACACCTTAAAGTTTTTGGTAAGAGTGTGGTGTCCAAACTCACTTGTAGAGTTGTTCTTGAGCCCAATGTGGACGATCTCCCTGGCTGCCCCCTCTTGGTGACCAAACAGTGGTATCAGAGCCGATGGTTCGACGAAGGGTTAAACCGGCTCCTTGTATCGAAAGTCTTCCTGACGAAGGTGGTCAGGCGGCGTGTCCCGTTGAGTGTGGCCAACGGCGGTGCAAGTGTAGTGATGAAGAAAGCTTTCGTTTGAGGGGGAGCATATCCAATAATGGATGGACTCACACTTGAGGGAGAGATTGTTGTGGCAAGTGTGAGTGTGTAAGTCCCACAGAACAGTGGGGGTTGAACATTTTATAAGTGAGAAGACCGATAAACCTAACACCTTAAGATTTTGGATAAGAGTCTGGTGTCCAAACTCAGTTGTAGGGTTGTTCTTAAGCCCAATGTGAATAACCCCCCTAGCTGCCTCCTTATGGTGACCCAACATATACATCATTGATCATTGTTCGAATCAAATTAAGTGCAATTCAAACTGCACGTAGTCAATGCAGTCAATGATTTAAAATCATTTGATTATAATTAAATAGTTAAAATCTTAAGACAATTTTTTTATTTGTGTTTAATATAAATTTTTAAAATGATATTTAAACCATTGATTAATATTGAATGCACCTATCTTTGATAACATCCCACTTTAAAAATACCACAATCCTTCAAAATCATTTCTTTATAAGGAGTTTTGCATCACTTCCTTTGTGGGTTGTTCTAAATTCGGAAAGAAGGTCGTCTGCCAGTCTCCGTTGCCGCTGTCTTACTGCTATTCTATACGGAGCTTTCATTAGGTCGTTTCTATGTTGGCAGTCGATTCATCTTTGTGTGGTGTTTTGTTGGAAACTTCCCAAGAGCAGAACTTATTAAGACCTAATTTGCCCTGATTTGCTCGAAAGACTTGATGCGTAGACACTCCGTATTGACGGTATTAGTCGTCGGTGTTTTTGGTAATTTTGCACATGGGACTTAGCCCCTTTGACTGACCATCCCACAATCTGACTTTCAATTGGTTATGAGTTGCTTTAACAAAATTTCATTCGTCAAAGGCTGATAGTGAGGGTCCTTTTTGCCGGGTATATAATTAATATTGGCATCATCTCTTGATTTCTGACAGTTAGCTTGAAAAAATAATCATTGCTTGATGCAGCAAGTAGTTGGTATGTCGACCGTTTTAGTGTTGAAGATCGGTTCATTTACTTTGAATTTTTAAGACTTCTCTTTTATCTTTTAGGATTAAATAAAAGTGGATTATGTAACCAAAAAAAAATAAAATAAAAGTGGATTGGTATGTTTTACGGTCGTCGAGTTCACTGGGTTAAATTTATGTCCCTCAGTTTTGTATATATTCTTTTTGTCTTTTTTTTTAATATAATAAAGAGATATAGGCAGGGGATGGAGGCGAAGCCTGCTTTATCCCTGATGTCTAAATATTATTCGCCTTATAAAAAAAAATCATTTTTTTAAAATTTAAAAGTATCCTCCGCGCGCAACTGCAGAGACTAATTCTCTCGAGGTAACTGAGATTCATTTAAAATGTTGACATCTTCCAACAAATACTTCTCCATACCCACCAACCTGGGATCAAATTCAGAAGAAAAAAAAATTCATTTTTATATGTGAATACCAAAATACTAGTGTGAAATATTTTACATAATTTTTACTAGATTGCAATTTTAGTTTTATAAGGTAAATGAGGAAATCATATTTTTTTTTTTATCTATCCTACCTACCCAACTCCCACTTTAGGATAAGAATTTACCGGTCAAGATAGAAAAAAGTGATAGAATTGACTCGTTAATATTGGTAGCTCCTCAAACACTAAATTAAGAATAGAATTTTTATGAAAAAATAATAATTAATGGGAATGGAATATTATAAATGGGGGAGTACTTACTACTTGCTAACTACCCTAACAACATTCATTTATTAAACACGAAAGCAATATTAATAAAAATCCAGTACAATAGCTACTAAAATGAGACAAAAACAGTGACTTTGTAGGCAAGAATCATAGGAAGAAGACAGCACCAGATCTGAGGAAGACGACGATGACACTGACAATTTTTTTCAATTTTTTTAGGTTAGATACGATCACAAACTTTATTATATTGTTACCATATATACTATTATTAGACGTGCCGTGCCATATTATACGTAGAATAAATACCCCATATATTAGGTTATATCATAATTTAACTAATGTTTTATTCTATACTAAGATTTGGATCCTCTAAATTAAGTAATACTAAAAATGAGAAAAAATAAAAAAATTAAGAGTTATTATTTTAACAAACTCATAATTTAGTATTCTTCATATAACAAACTCATAATTTTGTTATGGTGGATTTTACAATATATATTTTATATTTGCTAATCAATTGCTAAAATTATTTATTTTACGATCTAAATTGAATTATTCATTTTAAATAAAATAAAAAAACAAATTCCTAAAATTCTTAAACACACAATTGCAAGATTCGAGAAAAAACATTCAATTTAATAATATTAGTTTTATCAATTAAGCTATGTTTTATAGACTATAATAAATCACATAACCTCAAAATCTATTACTTTAATACAAAAGGAATATTTTATCTTTGTGTAGGGTGTAGTAATGTTTTCAATTATACTACTTATTTAAACTAGTATATTTAAAACTTTATCTTTTTTATAATACTATTTAAATCTTGATTAAAAAATAAGTTATACAATGAAAACAATCTCATTGTATATGAACAATATTGGTCACTATACAATTAAGCGCAATAAAAATACAACAATATATTCTCGTGAATATAATTTAGTTGATAGAATTATTAAAATATACAAAAATTTATATGTAGAAGTTTAGAGTTCAAATTCAATTATTTTTTTTCCATTTATTGATTTTAATGGATGAAAATTTTACAACTAAGCTTCCTAACAAAAAAATTAAAACAATGAGACAAACCGACAATATCTTACCAAAATGAAATAAATGGAAAACTTATATCTATTAATTAGCTTTTTTGTTCTCTCATTTGATTTGATTCTCATCCCACTCTCCAAGTTTATATAAATTTGAAGCTACAATCACTTTTAATTCCATTGTTATCTTTTCACAAAGCGGTTAAGCAACAACCTCTTACACTTACACGCATGTGATCATAAAAAGGACAGACACCACAAACTGATCAATAAATCCAACTTGCGAGGCATTCTCGTGCAACATTTTATTTTTGTACCAAGAAAGCTACATTTTTATTTCATTTTTGTACTAAGAAAGCAACCCCATTTAATATTTTTTTGTTGTTTTCTTCTGAATTGTGTTCCAAATCCAAAGTCATTTTTCTTTACGAACAAAATGACAAAATCATTATAAACTCACACATATATTAAGTGTAGAGCCGAGATTCAAACCCCCGTCAGTGTTCTGCCTAACAAATTCGACATTTTTTTGTCAAGATAAGACTTGTGGACATTTTTATTGCATTTGCTTAAAGATAAATGTGTCTTAAAAACATAGCTTAAGCCTATAAATACAAGAAGCAAGAACAAAGGAGGAATCATTCTTTCATTCGCTTGTGTTTGTTTTTGTTTCTAAACATCAAAAAGATAATTATGAGAGTGACACAAATTGTGTTGGGTTTGGTTTGGTTTCTTGGTGTTTATGTACTTTCTTCTTTTTGTTCCAATGTTACCTATGATCATAGAGCATTGGTCATTGATGGCAAACGCAGAGTCTTAATATCTGGTTCTATTCATTACCCTCGTAGCACACCACAGGTTTCTTTCTCTTTTATGTTTTTATTTTTAATTTTTTTATATTTTGTATATGCACATGTTTGACACATACACTTCAAATTGAAGACGTGTCTAATGTCAGGAGTCATGTTTGGTGTCGTGTTCAAATACACGTTTGGTGTCTGGTATTTGTGTCTGTGTCGGATACCAACAAGACACGACACACACGGTTACATTTAATCACTTTGATTTTTCAAACTATTACCAGTGTCAGGTGTTTGTGCTTCATAGATATACACTCCTTATAGGATTTGCTTTTTATGTTTGAATTTAATTAACAATGGTAGTATTTGTTATTGTAGATGTGGCCAGACCTTATTCAGAAATCCAAAGATGGAGGAATTGATGTGATTGAGACTTATGTTTTTTGGAACTTACACGAACCGGTTCGAGGCCAGGTTCTGATGTCTTCCATTTTCATATTGTTCTTCTGTGTTACCTTTTATGTCTCTTACATTGCATTATGTGACTTTTGCAAACTTAAAAAGCATAAAAAGATAGTTTTTTTAGAACTTAAAAGCATGAATTTGTGAAGACTAGTTCTCAATTTCTATTAAAAGGTATCAAATTAGTAATGGAATATATTATTTTTTGCATTGGCAGTATAATTTTGAAGGCAGGGGAGATTTGGTTGGATTTGTGAAAGCAGTAGCAGCAGCAGGTCTATATGTTCATCTCCGGATCGGTCCATACGCGTGTGCTGAATGGAATTACGGGTAAAATTGGATCCTAAATGTATATTTTAAGGGAAGTTTCATAATCATATATATCTAATCCTTGACTTTAATTTATATTTTGCTTCCTAAACAGTGGTTTCCCTCTTTGGTTGCATTTTATTCCTGGAATTAAGTTCAGAACTGATAATAAACCATTCGAGGCAGAAATGAAGCGGTTTACGGCAAAGATTGTGGATTTGATGAAGCAAGAGAACCTCTATGCATCACAAGGAGGACCTATTATTTTATCTCAGGTTTCGTTCTCCTAAAATCGTACATGCCGATTTTTCTTCTTTATTTTTTAGCAAATTACTCCTCAGTTATTTATTTTCTAGATTCTTAATGACCTATTTCATATTTATTTGATGTGAAAATGTTTCCTTTCTAATGTCAGATTGAAAATGAGTATGGTGACATTGCTGTACACTATGGTCCAGCTGCTAAGCCCTACATCAATTGGGCAGCATCAATGGCTACATCTCTCAATACAGGTGTTCCCTGGGTTATGTGCCAGCAGGCAAATGCACCTGATCCAATTGTATGTTTTATCCTTTTAGTTATCTGCGTCGTTTTATGCAATTTATGTTTTACTCGATTATCTTTTCTATTTTTAGTAAAAGACGAAAGAATAGTTTGCTCTGTGATTATCATGTGGTTTTCTCTATGCCCACAGATAAACGCATGCAATGGATTTTACTGCGATCAATTTACACCAAACTCTGACAAGAAACCTAAAATGTGGACCGAGAATTGGACTGGATGGTTAGTACTAGTAGTAGTAGTAGTGTCCTTTACTGTTTAAATCATTTATTTGAATTGCATTCTCAAAATATGATATGATATCTCCTTTTTCCAGTCAAACTTTTGCCCTCTTGTTAACCTTTTGAATTCTTTGAACCGCAGGTTTCTTGCATTTGGAGGTGCTGTGCCTTATAGACCTGTGGAAGATATTGCATTTGCTGTTGCACGCTTTTTTCAGCGAGGTGGAACTTTTCAAAATTACTACATGGTAATGTAACATCATATGTAGTCAATGTTGTCAACCAGCGATGCTATAGCATAGTGAAATTTGAACAACATTGAATGTAGTTTAAGCTCAAAGTTAATACGCGAGATAGTATACCAACTGATAACACGACTTCTTTTGGTTTCTTGCTCCGAAATAGTATCATGGAGGGACTAACTTTGGCCGAACAACCGGTGGACCTTTCATTTCTACTAGTTATGATTATGATGCACCCATTGATGAGTATGGTATGCAATTTTTCAACTCTCATATTCATTATGTAAAAGACATTAAAAATGAAAGCGAGCAATATTATGTATTATTTTTAAAATATAAATGTTACTTTCTGATGCAGGAATTATAAGACAGCCCAAATGGGGCCATCTTAAAGATTTGCATAAGGCCATAAAGCTTTGTGAAGAAGCATTGGTGGCTACTGATCCAACAATTACATCTCCTGGTCCAAATCTAGAGGTAATAAATAATAGGTTTTTTGAACTTTATACCAAAGGCTTACGCTTTTCAGTGGCACGAATGGTTTTGTTATATCTCTTAAGATTTCCTGTTCAAATCTCAGACTGCAGTTTACAAGACAGGATCTGTATGCGCCGCCTTCCTTGCCAACACCGGCACGTCTGATGCAACAGTTACCTTTAATGGCAATTCATATCACTTGCCTGGATGGTCTGTGAGCATCTTACCAGACTGCAAGAATGTTGTAATCAATACAGCAAAGGTTTGTCGTCAACTTTTCTTCTATTTTCTTGTTCAGGAAGTAAGTAGCGTAAACTTAGTTGGTTTTCGTACGACAGATTAATTCTGCATCTATGATTTCGAGTTTCGCAACTGAATCTTCTAAAGAAGAGGTTGATTCTCTGGACGGTTCAAGTTCAGGATGGAGTTGGATTAGTGAGCCGGTTGGTATTTCAAAGGCTGATGCATTCTCCAAACCTGGACTACTCGAGCAAATAAATACGACGGCTGATAAAAGTGACTACCTGTGGTACTCATTAAGGTATGAGTTTCCATGATCAAGAACTGAGATTGCTTTATTTTGACGAGTATATCTCCGGCCGATGTTAACCTTTTTCAATTTATTTTGAAGCTTTGTTGCTGAAGATGATGCAGGTGAGCAACCTGTACTTCACATTCAATCCCTTGGTCATGCCCTTCATGCTTTTGTGAATGGGAAACATGCAGGTAAGCATTTTTCTTTAAAAGATGATATATCCTTATTTACTTGAAATGAAACATTTTATGAATTTATGTTATGGCTGAGAACTTCTTCCAGGGAGTAAAGCAGGGAACAGCGGAAACGCTAAGGTCAATGTGGACATCCCTATTACAATTGTAGCTGGAAAGAACACAATCGATCTCCTGAGTTTAACAGTGGGATTACAGGTTCAGATTTTTCTGATTATAAAATACATAACTAAGCATCTACAACGACAATATCTTGGTTTTTTTATGCATCATCTTGTCATTTCTCATTACTAAATATCAGCTAAGGTGAAATTTTACGCACTACAGAACTATGGAGCTTTTTATGACACAGTGGGTGCGGGGATCACTGGTCCGGTAACATTGAAATTTCTGAAAAATGGAAGTACCACTGATCTCTCGTCACAGCAGTGGACATATCAGGTTAGTCTCGACGTAACTTAAGGACTATTTTTGTTCCTCCTTTTGAATTTTGCTAAATTAATTAACTGAAGAGATACAGTTTAGATGAATTTCATTTTTCGGTTTTATTGGAGTCATCGACTACAATACATGGCTATACTTGGTGAATGCAGATTGGCCTTGAAGGTGAGGACTTAGGTCTGTCTAGTGGAAGTGTTGGACAGTGGAATTCACAATCCAACTTACCTACAAATCAACCTTTGACTTGGTACAAGGTAATCTTATTAAGAATAGAGCATTTATTAAAATTCTCAACTTTTTCTACAATTAACTAATGTTGATACATGCTGTTTTAGACGAACTTTGCTGCTCCCTCCGGCAGTAACCCGGTTGCAATTGACTTCACGGGGATGGGAAAAGGTGAAGCTTGGGTGAACGGACAGAGCATCGGGCGATATTGGCCAACATATGTCGCTCCAAATTCCGGTTGTACCGAGTCATGCAATTATAGAGGAGCCTATTCTGCATCCAAATGTCTCAAGAACTGTGGAAAACCATCACAGACATTGTAAGTGTTAGATATTCTATTCTACATGAGAAGTAATTAATTAGTGTTGGTATGATCGCACCTGAAAACTAATGTGCTTTGATTGTATATATGTTATTGTTTGAATAAAACATACCTTTTAGATACTCATTGAGTAGCTGATCTTGCAGATATCATGTACCGCGATCGTGGTTGAAACCAGACAGCAACACTCTTGTATTGTTTGAGGAAAGTGGAGGCGACCCTACAAAAATATCTTTCACTACAAAACAAATAGAAAATGTTTGTTCACACGTATCAGAATCTCACCCTCCACCTGTTGACACGTGGAATTCGGATGCAGATTCAGGAAGAAAGGTAGGTCCTGTGCTGTCACTAGAATGCCCTTATCCTAATCAGGTGATCTCTTCCATTAAATTTGCAAGCTTTGGAACACCTCATGGAACTTGCGGAAACTTCAACCATGGACAATGCAGTAGCAATAAGGCTCTATCCATTGTGCAAAAGGTATTATTATATGAGTTTAGTTTCTATATACAATCGGTGTAAAAGTTTTTACACTGTCAACAAATCATAACTTTGACTTTAGAAATAATTACTATTAAAGCCAAATGCTTTTAGTGATCTGACAGTTATGATTGATTGACAGTATTTTTTTTTACCACTGACGGTGTATATGAAGATTATATTGCATTTTGGACTAAATTGAATCTGGTGAACATTTAACAGGCCTGCATTGGATCAAGCAGTTGTAGTATTGGAGTATCAATTACTACATTTGGAAATCCATGTAGAGGAGTAACAAAAAGTTTAGCTGTTGAAGCTGCTTGTACATAGACATGTTGCTTCTCTAGCATTCCTACTACTTAGCTAGGACTCATCTACAAGATCAAGATAACTCTTGATTTGCCCAAGTAAGATGGTATTATAGTTGTAAACTAGAGGGGAATATCAATGCAAAACAGTGCATTGTTGATTGCAATAAAAGAATATTTGTAAAGGAAAAAAAATTATCTATAATATATGCTTATGTGTTATGATGCTATTTTGACTCAAAAGTTTGGTTTCTAACTCACAATACAAGGTATTGTTCTCAATTCTCACACATAACGGGAATGAACAATTGAGATATTTCTTATAAGACAAGTCAGATTAGTTTACTTGTAATTGCAACTTTTCTTTAAAAACAAAGTTCTCGTGGATGGCCTTGAGGGTTTGCACGCTACATATGTTCTCGTGGACTAAAACTTTTCTTAACTTTTTTCATTACGAAACTAAGAACCTCTTGATGATGCTCCCTTTTTGTTGGGCAAGACTAGGTCATGGAACGAAACATCAAAATAAATTATTCTTCACAATACAAAACAAGGAAGACATTAACATTAATCAACCATAAATATCGACGAAAATAACAATCACGGGCAACATTTTAGGCCCTTTATTTATCCGGAAACATTACAATACAATACAATACAATGAAACTAAAATAAAAACATGTAACCAATTCTACCACAAAGAATCTCTTATTTTCATGATTCATGATATTTTCACTTATCAGTATTGAGCAATTAGTCCTTGGCTAGTGGAAGGCCTCTGGAACCTGCATAATTTGCAGGATGTTGAAAAGAGAGATGGAGTTTGGTACTTGTCTTCTCCTCCCATCATTGGCATAGCAACACCTCTCTTCACAGGACTAACATAACTTGGCCTATAAGTTTGACCTAAAACTCCTTCAATAAAATCTGTAGGCTTCTTAAACTTGAACTGTGTCTCCAAATGAGCAAAAGCATCATCTGATGGCAATTGGTAATTGTGAGCTTTGTTTTCTTTTTCTCCAATAGGTCTTACCCTTATGTCCATTTCAAGCAAACCTGAAACTGTGACTCTAACACTGTTTTTATCATCTGTTCTCTCCACAACCACTTCTCGTTCATCAGTAGTAATCTTCCATTCAGCGTCATCGTCGGTAGGAATGGTTACTGATTCACCATCCCATTTTACTGTAAGTGAGTCAACATTGTCATTCCATTGAGTTACTCTATTGGCTGCAATAACAAGAGTGTGTGTGTCGAACATGACAGAAAGTGCTTGCACCCATGTGTAGTCGCGAGTCCTTCCCTGGGGTCGAGTACCGATGAAGTGTGCGTTGATTTGGAATTCGTCATCTGAAGCTATGGCAAAGTTTCCTCCTTTGGCTCCGTGGAAATAGAACATCACACCGTCTCCACCAACAAAACGAGGATCGTAGCACAATGAACCATAGCCGTCACAGTTTGCCCTTCTAACTGCAAAAGAAACAATATAAAGTTAGATCAGAATCAGACGACTCATGAAAGTCAAAAGTCCAAAATATAAAGTTAAAGCACAAGTCGTCCAATCTTAATCGAATAATTCAGACTGGTAACTGCGTGATTGCTTGAATGCAGAGAATCCAAATCGAATATTATAATATAAAGACAAATACAGATGTGAACTTACACTTGCAAGTGGCTTCACATTTGCTGCTGCAATCAATGAAACAACCTTTAGCCTTCTTGTTCTTCTTTGGCTTCCTGGTTTGGCACTCGGCTGGACACACAAGAGTCGCAAAATGACAACTATTCTCTGCTTTGCAGAATGCTCGCTCCTGTCCTGATGGCAGATTCGGCAACTGTTGATAATTTGACGATTCCTCTTTCGTACTCTTTTTCTTTTTCGGAGCTTTCTCCTCCTTCTCCTTCCCATCTTCCTTATCATTTCCCTCACCGTTCCCATTGTTACCGTTACCATTACCATTGTTTCCGTTACCATTACCATTTCCTTGGCCTTGAGCAATGACAGCTTCCATAGAGATAAGTAAGATAACTAAGGCCACCAAGATGCTCCATTTTCTGCCAGCCATCTTGGTGAACTTTCTAATGAAATATTTTGTTACTTTTTTTGTGACTTTCAATTGCTTCAATGATGTAAATGATATATAGATTGATGGAAAGGTGCATGAATTGAAGAAAATATATATAGAGAATTTGGTATATGCATGATGAAGGACTTGAATTTCGGCTTAAGATTTGGTTGTATCCTTTTTCTATATGTACGTTTCTAAAGTTTGTGGTTGCTATTTTAAATGCCAACTTGATATTGACCAAATTAATTAACACACTAACTTGATGTTTAAGAAAGTTATTCCTTAATCATGAGCCTATATGTTACTCACACATTAAGTCTGAAGATGAGAGGAATTTTCCATATTCAAATGTCTTTTCAACATTTTATCATTTAAAAGAGCATCCACAATCGAACTCTCGATTTGAGAGTTTAAGTGAAATGCACAGATTTCTCCCACTCAACACCTAAATATTTACTAGATCAGTTTCACTAATAACTGTGGGTTAAAAGATATTTTTAGTCCTCTAAAAACACATTTCAAATTTTAGTTCCTCTATATTTTTTTAAGTCCCTATTTTTATATTAAAGTTCGTGTAACATGTTCTAAATGATTTTTTTATGATGTGTGTCATTATTTAAATTCGTTTTATCAACTATATACTTTTTTTATAAACAAAATGACAAACCATTGAAAACTCTCGGAGAGACCGAAGTTTAAACTCAGGTCATGACATCTTACACTAAACAATTATGATATTTCTGCTATTTGAATTAAAATTTGTGAATATTTCAACTATATTCTTGATTGGAGAGAAAATTAAAACAAATTTCATACAACTAAAGATTTACTATTATTAGAAAATCAAATAGACACTTTAGTGTAGAAAAATATTCGTTTATGATGTCTCAATCTATCTATCTATGTGTCCCTTTGGGGATATCCGATAAAATTGGAACGATACAAAGAAAATTAGCATGGCCTTTGTGCAACGATGTCACGTGCAATCTATCTATCTATGTGCTATCAACTTTAAGGGTGTGTTTCATTTGCTAAAAATTTAGGGACATGACAACTTCAATTGTATTATGTTTGATTTCAAAACTGTTTCTGGGATGGACAAACTGGGGACCGGACAAAAATCTAAATTTTTCTCTCTCACTGAATCACGGTACAACTTTTTGTACTCTGCATAAGTTGTCTAAAATATCAAAATAACTTTTTGTCCACCAAAAATCGTACAAAAAATAAAATTGTTTATCGTCTTAAACTTTGTCTTATGTTGTTTTGTCTTATATTATACTGTATTATTCTGTCCAATATTTATATTTTACTGATCAAGCAGACCCTAAATATCAAGGGATATATGGATCGTAGAGGGTGGTCCTATAAGATAGTGTGGTAGCAGCTTTGAGTCTTATATTTATTTAAGCCTCAAAAGTATATTATTTTAATTTAATTGATAGTGCTAATTTTATTAAAGGCTTAAATGCATTTTTAGTCCCCCTATTTTGATATTTATGAACTTTTAGTCCCCCTATTTTAAAAACCAACTTTTTGGTCCCCTACTAATTTTAATTACATGGCTCTTTCATTGATTATGTGGCGCTGAGGTGGCATGATTGTGTTGGCATTACTTTTATTTTACAATATATTAAAATAACTCTTAAAAAAATTAAAATAATTACAAATATATTGAAAATCAATTTTCCCTAATCTTTTTGTCAAAAAAATAAAAAAAATTCTCTAATCTTCATCTTCTCAATTCCCTTTAGTTCTTTATTTATCAAACACATCCAAAAAACAAAATCTCCACTTTTGTTGTTCATCACTCTTTTGTTGTTCATCACTCTCACTATACTTACACCATCTCAATCTCCACTTCCCCATCTCAATAACCCCATCACAGTCCCGTCAAATTCAAACCCATAGATTTAAGAAAGCATAATCCCCAATATCAATGTAGCTAGATGCTTGTCAACACCAAAAGTTTGGCCTTCCATTTCTTTGTTTCATCTCTTACACGATCCTCTGCAACTTCGACGACCATCTGCCGTTCTCCGTCGACATTCTCAATATTTTCGACCATATAATAAAAAATTTACTCATTAATTATGCTACTAATTCATTAATAAAAATTAATCAATCTTTTTTTTCGTTGTTTTTGTGTTTTTAGGTATCGTTTGATTTGACTTTTTTAGATTTTAAAAGTTATTTGAAAGTTAAAAGTGAAAATAAAAGTCGTTGAAGCTATTTGGTGATTGTTGTTTTTTTAACTTCAAAAATTTTTTATCTATGTATTTTACTCATAAAATTGAAGCAACTTTTTTCTATAAAAAATTTATTTGGTCTAACTTATTCTTTTATTGAGTAAAATGTTTAAAATAAGTTAAGTCAAACGATATCTTACTATTGTAAAATTGAATTAGACTTAAAATTTTAAGAATAAATGAGATGCCTTTTTTTTCTTTTCTTTTTTTTTTTTATTCTTAAAAAAAAGCCTCTCATTTTATTGTTAGTTTTTAAAGTGTCTAATTCCAAAACATTGAAATTCTTCTTTTTATGTAAAAACATTTAAATATTTTTGTAATCAATAAATTAAGGAAAATTTAATTTCATATTAATAAGAAAATAACAAGTGTTCATATATAACACCACAAATTAATAAATAAACTTTTAACTTTTTTGTTTAAAGGACCTGCATAGGAGAGAATTGAAAGTATAAATATAAGGAAAATGCACTGGTTAAGGTTACTAAAAGTAGAATAATAATCTTGAAATATGTGCAATCAAATTATTTAAAGTATGAACAATGTTATTTTCAATGTAAATTTTACCTTTTTTAGTTCCTTAACTAGTGGTTCGGGGGCACTAGTTAGTATGACCCTAAATATAAAAGGCATATAAAAAATGGAACTTTTTTAATCTCGAGGTTGAATAATACGGTACTCGTTAACGTTATGACTACGAATGTCGCATAACTAAATTTAGATTGGATTGTGACTTAAGATATTCTCTTATATTGTAACCTTTGACGGTGAGACTTGAGAGCATTAGCAATCAATTTAGGTGTAGTAACGTGCTTTTATATGTGTAAAGTTGAGAACATGAAGCTTGAAAAATTGATGACGTGTGACTTTAGTATTGGGATTTCGAATAAACTATTAAATTAATTTTTTTATAAGCAATTAAATTAGTTTATATTTTTTAAAAGACACTTTTAAATAAGTTTCTAATTTATAATTTTTTTTACACAATTAAAATGTTAAGTTGGTCCTTATATAAATAGGATCGTGCTAACCGGTACCCCTAGAGCACTGGTTAAGAAAACCAAAAAAAAAAAAAAAAAATTGAAAATCACATTTTTTATACTTTTGAGGTGTTGACCTATTCACCACCTATTCGATCATTATTAATTAGTCATTACCCAAAAAAAAGAATATGCTTGAATAGAATAGAATAAAATAAAAATATACACTATGTGCATGCATGTTTACGGTGTTTTATGGTTAACTTTAAGGAAAATGATAACTAGTGCCTCCGGAACACTAGTTAAGAGAGCAAATATGATAAAGTCTTTTTAGAATTTGTGCAGTCAATCTTTTAAAAATATAAATAGTGTTGTTTTCTATGCATAATTTTCTTCTTTTAGTATCCTTAACTAGTGTCCCGGGGCACTAGTTAGCATGACCCTAACTTTAATTAGTGTGTTAAACTCAACCTACTTGAAAATTAAAAGCTTTAAAAGTTACTGAAGTTAAATTATCAATGAAAGTTGAGTTTAATACAAGGAGGGTTTTTTTTTGAACGAAAGTTTAATATAAGAAGTTATATTCACACAATACGGTAAACGATAAGAATTATTATTGACTCACAAACCAACATGAGTCCTTTTTAATATGTTTTGTCCTCAATCGCACAATTAATGGCTAGTCATCCCAAAATAGCTCTAACTCAACTCAAGCACTTTAACTATGTTATTATGGCATGAGTACACAAAAAAGATGCATCTAGCTTGTTTTTATAAGTAGCATAGATAGATTGATTCTTATAAGTCTAATACCTACCAAACCTCATAATTCCTCTCATTTTGATGTGAATGTGGTTCATTCATGTTCATTTGTCTACAAGGGGTTTGGTTATGGGCTTATGCACCGTGCATAATTGCTATGCGTCCCCTCCATATTGCTATGCGTGCCCCCCACCTGCTACGCCCCCCCCCCCCCCTCCCTCCCCAAATTGCTACGCGCGCTCCCCATTTTCTAGTCCCCCCCCTCCCCCCAATATCTAGCGCACCCCCCAGGTTTTTTTTTTTTTTTAGATTTCTAGCGCACCCCTCAGATTTTTTTTATCACGCTTTTAATTTTGATTGATTGAATTTTATTTTATTTTATTGATTAGGGATAAAATTCAGAGTATTATGTATGGTTAATTATTTTAGTAGTTAGTTTTAAACTAAAATCATGCCAAAACCATTTCTGCTGTAGAATGGTTTCAAAGATGTGTACTCCTAAACCATTTGTGCTGTGGAATGGTTTCAGAGATCTGTACTACAAAACTATTTAATTAAAATCATTTTAATTTAATATGATTTTAACCGAAACCATAAGTATAATTTAATGGTGTCACTAGTGTTGTATCTGAAAACCAAAGTAGCTCCTTTATGGATTCAAATAAAACATTTATATTTAATTTAAAATAAATATTATAACTGAAACCATAAGTGTGACATAATGGTTTCATTAGTTTTGTATCTGAAACCAAAATAGCACTCTTATGGTTTCTAATAAAATATTCATATTTAATTTAAAATAAATATTTTAATCGAAACCATAAGTATAACTTAATGGTGTCACTAGTGTTGTATCTGAAAACCAAAGTAGCTCTCTTATAGTTTCAAATAAAATATTTATATTTAATTTAAAATAAATATTATAACTAAAACCATATTTTATTCATAATGATTTTCAAAATAACATTGCATAAATAACCAATGATTTTGTAACAAATATAGAGGAGAAAAAGAATAAAATCTGGGGGTGTAAACTGGGTAAAAAAAAACCAACAAACAAACAAAAAAGGAACTGGACTTTCAGGCCCAGTAGGCTAAAAAAAAAATGTGTGTAATCAGCAGAAAAGGGGGTGGGAATAGCGAGTCTGTAGGGAGGGCTGGGGGGCGCGCGCGAGTAATTTTGGGGGAGGGTGTGAGTAATTATGGGCTTATGCATGGTGCATAAACATCCCCCTTATGCACCATAACCTTGGCCGTCTACGAGCGTCATAAGAGTCCTTTCTTTGAACATGTCTTGTACAGTAACGATTAATTCCAAATATGAATGAGAAAAGTATCTATATTTAATGTCCAACACACATAGAAACCTTTGATAAAAGAAAATCTATATATAGGAAAAGAAAGAAAAAACTTTTTATAAATAGACTTAAATTTTGAATTAGTTTTTAACCTACATCTCAAGGTCTCAAGTTCGATTCCTCCTAGTGTCAATTTCAGTGGGTTAGTCCATATAGAGTAAAAGAAACTCCGACTTTAAACGGAGGCCCCGCAAATGAACAGTGAGATCGGTCCCCTCGGATTAATCGGTCCTTGAGTCGGATACGAGTTAAAAAAAAAGGGTAAATAGGTATTTACCCCCTTGTAATATAGGCAAATTTTATTTTTCTCCCCTGTAATGTTTTTTGTTGTGATATGCCCCTTGCAAAGTAAATTTTTTTGGTTTCCCCCTTTTGGTGCAAGGAATTTGCACTTTTTAAATCGGTTGAACAGACTAACAGATTTAAAAAACATTACTTTTTACTCCGGTTTGAACAAAATACCCGATTTAAAAAGTGCACCCAATGGGCGAGTTCAAAAAATTCAACATTACAGGGGGCGAATCAGAAAAAAAAAATTACAGAGGGGAAAAACAAAACACACCTATATTACAGAGGGGTACAAGCTCATTTACCCAAAAAAAAAGTTTTTCACCTACAAAGGGTCTATTTGGCAAGGCCCAAAAACTGACTTATAGCTTATAAGCTAAAAGATCTGTTTGGTAACAGTGTTTTCATCATGAGCTTATAGCTTATTTTACTGACTTATAGCTTATTTTTCATAAGCTATTTCAAGTAGCTTATAGCTTATTATTTTTATACCATTTCTACCCTTATCATTTTATTTAAAATCCATTTTTACCCTTTCTAATTTATTTATCTTATTACAAAATAGAATAAATATGTTGATTCATTTGCTTCCGGTTCTTATATTTTACCCTATATTTCAATTGATATACCTTTTACGCTATTCATTCTTCTATCAGGTCATCAATTTTTAATATGCTTGAAGAAAATGCAATTAGATAACATGTACTAATAAAATATAAAAATATAAATTTATATATAATGCTAGTTTATATATAATGAAAATAAACATCCTACATAAAAATAATAAAGATAAATATTGATTTAATCTGAAATAAAATAAATTAAAATATTATATAAATGTTTAAAAATTAATTATAAATAAATAATTTAAACAATTAAAGTATCTTAAATATTAAATTAGTTTTATTATGAAGTAAGAATGTCATTTTACACTTATCAGCTAGTTGAACCGCTAAAATTATCAAACATTGTAATTAACTTATCAACTATAAACTATCAGCCATCAATCATCAGTCATCTGCCATAAGCTATAAGCTATCTTATCAGTCATTCGCTTTTTTTTCCAAAAAGAACAAAATATTGGTACTCAACAAAACTTCAAGAGTTATTCATAACTTTTTCGTCTAGTCCCCCGCTCTTGGAATGTAAAGGTAGTTAAACATAAAATTGAAGTTTGGTCACATTAATGATGTATGACTATATAGGATGATGACCTAAATATGCTACATGGTGATTGGTGTACTGTGGGGAAAATTCTAATATTTGCACAAACTCAAATGATTTTCTCTTAGGCACACTCACATTATATGTAAAAAATTAAAGAAAAAATAATTAAAGTGATGTTGATTGATGTGATTTTTTTTTTTTAATTTTATTTATTTATGAGTGTGTGTCTAAATATGAGGTGTTAATGTTGTGCCCAACCAAGACTTTCACTTCCTTTGGTTGTGATAGAATGCAAAATGAATGGAGGTAGGTACTAAATGTTGTTAACATGAATGAATGAAGAAGAGAGAGCTACGACTTATAAATGTGCATTTTCCCTTACACATTCAAAGTCGTAACCATCATTCAACATGAAGCTACATTTTTGAAGACATGTTGAAGCTTCAGTTTTGACATCCGGTTACCATATCCATCTTATCTTATAGTTCTAACGCTTTATTTTATGTTTGAAAAGATTTTATCTCCAGCTGCTTAACTTAATTTCAGATAATAATTTAGTTATTTTTTATCTTTTTTTATGTCATTTTTTGTCATTTTTGGTATTAATATATGTTTGTATATGATTTTTTAATATTTAAAAATCTATGTGGTTTAAGATATATTTATGATTAAAAGTGAACAAAGGAAAAATAAGTATGAATTTGAAACTCGAAATCAATATCCTAAGGAAAGAATTAAAAATTGTTTTTTTTTTAAAAAGATAAGAGATGTTTCTCCTTACCACACACTTAGAGAGGGGAATCATTGTGCATATTTCTTCGTTAAACTTGGAGCCTCTTCAGATGCTGACTTCTTAACTCATACTTCTCCACCATAAGGCGTTCGTGATCTTCTTAGGAATGACGCAACATGAACATTTTTTCTTTAGAGTTTTTTAACATATGATGAATTAATTATGAATTTGTTTGCGCAAAAAATTAAAAAATTCATATTTAATTCAAATTCACATTTAATTTAAAATTTTGAACGATATACACGAGTTGATTGAAAAGCTGGGACCAAAAATCATGATAAAAAAATATTTGAGGGACCAAAGTTTGCTGTAATTTTTTATATAGACTAAAAACAAAATTTAAAATATCTATAGGGACCAAAATCATATTTAACCCAACTAAATATTATTGAAAAATATGATCAACAAAAATTAATTAAAAATAAATATTATTGAAAAATAAAAAATATTCAGAATGAATGTTAAAAAAAAATAATTAATCTAATTTTTTTTTAAAATAAATATTAAATTTATTGAAATAAATTATGATAAATTTAAATGATACTTTAATACTCCCATTAGTCCTAAATATAAGAAAAAATTTGTTTTTTCGATACATTGAAAGTTTGATGTATCTAGTCCATAATTTAACTCGATACATCAAACTTTCAATAAATCTAAAAAATAAACAGTTATTATATTTAGGATCGGAGGTAGTTCCAAAATGATTTATAAATTAATCAGAAAATAATATTTAGTAAAAAAGTCAATGTAATATATGTTTGGATTAGCTTATTTTTGGACATATGCAAACAGCTTATGCAATATAAATTGGATTTTATGCTATTTTATAAGTTCAAACTAGTGAAAATTATATTTTTATAAGCTATTTTATTGTAAACTATCTTGATAAACTTATAATAATATATGAAATTATATAAGCTGTTTGCATAAGCTCAAAAATAAGTTAATCCAAACGGCTCATAGTTTACTGAAAGAGATATATGCTAAAGAAAAAGAAGAAAAAGATAATATGTTTGAAAAAAGAAATCAATACTTGTTAAAATATTTATGTCAAATTTAATCATTATTTTTCTTTTGACTAAAAATTTAATCACCATTTGAAAAATAAAAAAATTAAGAAAAAACGTGTAATGAGATAAATTTCATTAATGTCTCTTATGGTTCCGTTTGAATTAACTTATTTTTGAGTTTATGAAAAAATAGCTTATGCAAATAAATAACCTTTAGTGTTTATTCGTAAGTTCTCACTAGCGAAAATCTTATCTTCATCTATTATTTTTACCTAAATTATCTTTTTTTTTTCTTTCTAAACACACGTAAACTATCTTAAGATGCTTAATACATAAAATTATTTATTTATATAAATTATGAAAAATGTTATCGAGTGTCCCATACACTCTTTAAGACCCTTAAATGATAAATTTTTATAAAATTTTGTGCATTTTTTTTTTACAAATAAAATTTTATACATTGAAAATTGAACTATTTGACTTTTCTAAAAAATAATTTCTTAGTACAATATCCTTAATGTCATCCATCGATTTTCATAATTTTATTTTCTTACGCATTCTTTACACAAAATCAAACACACCATAAAAAAAGTACTCCAAACTCATAAATTATTTGCATTAAGTTAAAAAATAAATGTATCCAAATCCAAACTTATTCTACTACTTCTATTTTGACATCAAATAGTAAATGAACAAAACTCAAATTCTAAAAACTAATGTTACCCGGGAAGGGTGGGACTGAGGGAGTACTCTCCCAATCGGAATTTCAGTTCAATTCATTCATAATCCTAAATCCTTTTATTTCTACTTTAATAATTCTTTTATTTTAATTATGTTGAATTAATTAATTTATTCCAACATTCAATGTTTTCTAGATTCAGTCAAATTCAAATAAAATCGTTTCTAGATTCACTTTCCAATTTACTAAATTCATTTCAGTTAGGGTTTCTCACTATACACACACACACACTAGTAGAGTAGTACAAACCCTTCAATTGATTCATACTCACAAAAATTCTACCTTTTTTCCTTCTTCTTCTCAACCACAGCTTATAGAACCAATCCCAATTCATCATTTTCACCTCAAAAACAAGGTAATTATCTATCACTTTCGTTTCTCCTTTCATGTTTTCTTAATTTTCTATGTAAATTTGGTATCTTTATTATCATCAATGTTGACCCTTTTTATTTTTCCTAATGGGTTTTTTTTAATTATTTTTTTACTTTTTGATGGAAAAAGTCAATGAATTGTGTTCCTGTGGGTTGAATTTGCAACAAATGTTATAAATTGGAGTTATGACAATGTTGGGTGTGAATTTTAGTCTTGGATTCAATGTCTGCTGTTTAGCTCAATGGCACCCTTTGGAATAGCAGCTTGATTAGTGTTTGAAGCTCACTTACTACCTCTTAATTCAGGTATGAATGAATTTCTTGTGTTTCATCGGTTTTTATTAGGTTAGCGAATTTGAAGATTAGGGTCTGTTTGGATTGACTTGTATGAATATATCTAATAGCATGATCACTTGTGAAAACATTTTATGACATGTCCGTAAGCTGTTTTAGTTTATTTTCGTAAGCTCTCTAGGATAGCTTAAGAAAACGGCTTATAGGTTATATGAAAACAATTTGACTTGATTTTACCTTTTGTTATAGACAGCTTATGCATAAGCACTTATTTAATGAGTGCTTAATTAAGTTGTTTATCCAAACGGGTCTCTGCTTTGTAATTGTTTTTGACATGATGAAATGTTTTTGTACAGATTTGCAATTTTTTATTTTGTCTGGAAGATTTTTCAATCAACTTAAGATCTAAGTTCAAGATGTTAGATAAGACTCTTTCTTATCTGAAAGATATTTTGACCTGTAACTGCTTCGGCTTTTTAAAGAGACGGAACCCTCGAAAGGCTACGTGTATCAGCTACAATAATAATCTCTCCCATGAGCCGTTGATAGAAAATGATGATGACGATGAAGATTCCTTCTTCAATGATGAGATTATTAACAACACTAGTGGAGATGATGAGGAGGAGCAAAGTCGTCCCAAGCGATCGGAGGAAATTTTGGTTTTTAGAGTAGAGAATGGTATGATCTGCAGACAGTTTCCTGTTAAAGAGACTCACAAAGTTGATCGCACAGAGGTAATTCGGACAAAAAGTTATTCCTATATATGTATAAGTTTATGTGTTTTTTCATTAATAATGTTGTGTCTGAGTGGTTATTTTTATAATTGTGTTCAGGATGAATATGGAAACAAGACAGTAAATGAGTATGTCCGTGAGTATAAGATTGGTTCTGGTAGCTACGGGAAAGTGGTAAGCATAGTATTTAGTATTCTCCGTCTCTCAAGGAAAATAGTTTTCCTGACCCTCTTTCCATGAATGCTTGGCAGGCTCTTTATCGAAGCTCTGTTGATGGAAAACATTATGCAATTAAGGTAAGATTTTTTTTTTCAGTTTGGAAAGACAAATTACTTTATGGTAGGAAATATGGCCATTACAGAGCCGTAATGAGTAATGTGTATTCCGAATCTTTTGATAGCTGTGAATGCCATAATGGTGCAATTTTCCATTTATTGATTTGAAAATCTTCTGAATCAGGCCTTTCATAAGTCTCATTTACTGAAGCTTCGAGTTGCACCCTCAGAAACGGCCATGACTGATGTTCTTCGTGAGGTATATTTCTTCATTATATCGTTAATTTTTTTCATAGTCTGGATTGATAGTGGAAATATGATTCAAATATTCATGCCAAATTTGTTAAATGTATTGGATATTCCTTCACACATGCAACTCTATAGGAACTCTTCCTATTGCAGGGCACTTTTATAAAGTAAACATATTCTTTTCTTACCAAATTGTTACTTCAAGGAAATTCCTTTTCCAAGGATTCATATCTTATTTTGCTTCTAGTTTGTGTATTGATATGATATATTACATCGTCTACCTTGATTGTTCTAGCTGTTATGCTATTGTCCCTGTAGTTTGTTAACACAGAATTTTTCTTTTCAGGTTTTCATTATGAAAATGCTGCAACATCCTAATATAGTCAATCTCATTGAAGTGATTGATGACCCAGAATCGGATAACTTCTACATGGGTACTGTTGGCTAGTTTTTCTTTCTTGGTTCTGTTGTTTAGTTATTGACCGCTACTCGAACAAGAATCTCCTTTTGGTTGTATGCTTAACTAGCTTTTTTTTCCTTTTCGATACAGTACTGGAATATGTCGAAGACAAATGGGTTTGTGATGGTTCAGGTCAAGCTTGTAGCTTAGGTGAAGAGACTGCTAGGAGATACTTGCGTGACATAGTTTCGGGATTAATGTATCTCCATGCTCATGTAAAATTTCTTTACCAATCTTTTTGTGTGTAATGTTGACTATAAGTCTCTTGCGCACGCATGCAAATACACATAATCACATCTTTTGCATACCAATGGAAATGTATGATATTAGATATTCATGCTAGATAAAATGCAAAAATAACTTGTACAACACCGTATTGTTTATGTTAAATGCTCATATTCTTATTCATTAAATGCTTTGAAATAGTTTGGTCATGTTACTGTGATTTTTAACTATATTTTTTGTTTGAAAAGCAGAATATTGTACATGGAGATATCAAACCTGACAATCTGTTGATTACTCGTCATGGTACAGTGAAGATAGGGGATTTCAGTGTCAGCCAGGCTTTTGAGGTAATGCAACTACTGAGCCTTTAAATGTTAATGTAAATACATGAAATAAAATAAAGCTGCCACTTTACTTGGACAATAGTGAATCTTCAATTGCAACTTAGGACAAAACTTTTTGTTTGTGATAGTGCAATATTACATACCATGTTTGAAAAATAAGAAATATGATTACCTATTTGATTACCAATTTACCTGGACGATATGGAACTACAAAAGCTGACTGATGCACTCTGATAACACCTGAAATGAAACACGTTGACTTTGTCATTTTGCAGTATGATTATCATTTTTTCCTTTTGTTTGTTACGTGGCCACCCCTTTTGACGCACTCCATGAAGAGCTTTTGATAAAGCGTGTGTAATATTAGACAGGTATTAGGATGTCCTCGGAACTAATATGGAGCCTGTTTTGTTTGCATTGTGTAGGATGGTAATGATATGCTTCGTCGCTCACCTGGCACTCCTGTTTTCACTGCACCTGAATGTATTTTAGGTTGGTATATTCATTTTATCCTTGTAAAATACTTTTGGAGAACGGTGTTTATGAAATGCAGGTTCTAACTATTTTGTGTCTGTTGATATGTTTTTAGATATTACTTACAGTGGTAAAGCCGCTGACACATGGGCTGTAGGAGTTACTTTATACTGTATGGTATTGGGTGATTACCCTTTTCTTGGTGACACACTTCAAGACACATATGACAGAGTAAGAAATTTGGTTTGCTTTCTATTTTCATTTTCAGTATGTGATTTTGTTAATTTTGAATTGTTTTGCTTTTATTCTTCTTTTGAAACATGTTATGTTTTCATCACTTTTTGTTACAAAATTTCTAAAATTAGAAGCCTTTTTGTAATAATTACAAGGAAAGCTGTCAAAAAAGACAAAAAACTCGAAAAGGAAACGTGGCATTTTCAATAATTTCTTCATTATTTTTTTTCAATCCAGATAGTCAATACTCAGATAGTACTCCCAAAGGATCTGAATCCGCGGTTGAAGTACTTGATAGAAGGACTACTTTGCAAAGGTAAACGACATTAACCATTTTCTTATATTACATGACATGACATTATATTTTCTTTGTTAATCCACATTTGAAATTGCAGACCCAAAACAAAGGATGACATTGGCTGATGTCGCAGCGGATAGCTGGGTTATTGGAAAAGATGGGCCAATTCCAGAGTACCTTTGTTGGTGCAAAAGGAAGAACTTGGTGAAGGAAGACAATGATGAGAGCAAGCTCACCTATACTGACTGAATTTATTCTTAGGTTACATTTGTATATCTACAGTGGAAACCTCAGATATTGTTTTCCCCTTCTGACTGTACACCAGAATGGTATGATTATAGGGTAGGTTTGAAAGAATGTTAAAATTTATGCCTCATGTTTGTAGGAATATTTAGAGGCTTGTGTTTATTTTTTTCAAAATGATTTTATGGCTGGAAACATGTGATGTTTTGTACTACACAACTACATGCTTTTGCTTGTAGGCATATAGATAGACAGATAGATACACAGTCTAAATTTATACTCCAATATCATGCGGGTTGTTTTGTTACATATACTTGTTTGTGAACACTATATTTTCGCTTTGTAGCATGCCAAATGCCAAACGATGTGTTGCGGCATCAGCTCGTAGATGACAATTTGAAGGCTTTGACTGGCTGTGAGAAGAAAAGGAGAAAAGAGTGAAGTGGGAAATAGTATGATATTAGAGAAAAGAATATAGGATTAAAATGAGTTTGATTTATTGTTTGATAGCATAAGGAAATGAGTGGGGTGTGTTAGGAAGTCGGCAACAAACGTAAAACTTTGTCAAATCTCTATGACATGGATCAGGATACGTAATAGTGTGCGTAAAAAAACCTAAGTGAGTGAAAATGCGAAAGAATTGAACATATCATGATTTATGGTTTGGTACACCAGCAAAGTTAGATCGAGAAATGGGATAGACATTATTGTTGATAAGGAGTAGAAGAAGGAGATTGGGGATGCAAAAAGATAAGAGATCCATTCATAGTCTTAAAATTTGTAGTGGAACATGACACCTTCAATATTGTTAGTGATTACGCACCTTAGGTAGGGTTAGAAGATCACCTTAAAGTACAATTTATGGAGGATTTAAAAGGCTTAATTTAGGATATACTAGTACTAGGAGACCTTGCATGAGGATATGGCCTTGGGGAGGTAATTACATCCTAGATTTTTTGTCAGCATTTCACCTTACTATAGCTAATATGTGCCTTTTAGGAAAAGAGATAGAACATCAATTAACATACAAGAGTGGGATGACTTATCACGGGTGTTCCGCATATATACGGCGTCTTTGTTTATAGCCTCCTTTTCTGGTCTCTGTTCATCTTGTATGGAGATCAAATTTTTATATATATTATATTTGTTGTTTCAAGAAGGAAAAAAATTACGCAGAGTTTTGGTTATTTAAATACATAGGTTCTACGGTACAAAATGCCGGGGAATTAGAAGATATAAATCATTGAATTCAAGTTGGGTGGTTATTGTAAAAAAAAAAAGTTGGGTGGTTGAAATGGAGGAAGACCTCAGGTGTTTTACGTGATATGAAAGTATCACTCAAACCGGAGAGATAATTTATCAGAAAATTGAAGATGTTGGGTTGTAATTTGTAAAGAACCAAAACAAAAATAAATTACACCTAGCAGAGTTGAGGATGTTGTGTTGGATGTGTGATACATGACACGATTATAAACGACAACATTATAGAGATAGTTGGGGTAACATCTAAACTCTAAAAGTAAAAAGCATGGTGGAAACCGGACTTAGATGGTTTGAGTAAGTAAAGACAAAACCTATGAATTTTATAGTAAGGAGAGTAGATGGATCATATAGAGGATAGTCAAATCACAAGAAATAGAAAAGATTTAGAACTTCTCAAGAATTGTGCTTTTAATTTTCTTTGTTTGAGTGGATAGTAAATATTTAAAGAAAAAAGAAAATATTTAGTTTCCAAAAAGGTGAAAATGACTTAATTAAAAAAGAAAAATGTTATTTAGTAAAATAAAATTTTAAAAAAGAAAAGAATTTTATGTGACAATATTTAACATTATAAATTATAATCACTTTATTACCCAGGTATGATTATCTAATGGTTAAATTTTTTTATTTTTATAGATTCTTATCTTTCTCATATAAATCTTTCTAATCAAATAATCACACTCATTAAAATAAAAAGATCTTGCAACTAGATAGGGGGATCCGAAGATTTCTTTCCCCACCCCCCAGTTTTCTTTTTCACCCCCTGGGTTTCCATTTTTAACCCTTGAAAAAAAGTTCAGTACACGCGTACCGAACTTTTTAACGATGTAAAACACCTATTTTTCAATATCGAAAAAGTTCAGTACGCGTGTACCGAACTTTTCGAGGGTAAAATCAAGGGTAAAGTTGGATTTCTGGGGGGTGAAAAAGAATGACGGGGGGTGGGATGAGAAACCTTCGGGGGATCCAAGCAGAAATATAGTTGATCAAGCCCATTTAGTTCTTTTGTCCGTCTTTCTCATATAGTATTTCTCTTTCTTTATTACTTCATTTTCTTCACAAACATGCCATATCAAATTTATGCCTAAACCATTATATTTAGTCTGGTGGTGAGAGATTTTTATAGTATATATGAGGTCATAGATTTGATTTTTTTTGTAAGAAAACAAAAAACACTTATGCCTAATGTTTTATAAAAAGAAAACTTACGCCATGTACCCCCAAAAAAAAAAAAAAACTTACGCCAAATATCTTCAATTTCTTCTGTTTTATAATAGCAAATGTTTTCAATTTCATTATGAAATGAAACCATATGAATAATATTGGACTTGAGTCCAGTGGTGCATTTGTTTTAGTTTCAGAAATTAATTTTGAATTATTAAATTGAAATCCAAAACAATTTGTATTTATTTAGGATAAAAAATTTGTCATGTGATTTACTAGGAGAAAAAAATTCAGTTTTAGTCCCCCAATTTATTATATTCCAAAAACAATTTTAAAGTCAAACAACGTACAATTGCCTAGTTCATTATTTTTTACTCGTTAAAAATAAAACTGTCTTTAGGAGGTATAGGTCTTATAAATGGGGTGTGAATGAAAATTCTCATGCTATTAAACTATTAATTATTAATTAATAGATGGGCCTAAAAGGGCCCATCACATTGGGCTAAAGTGCAGAACAGTTACCATCAGATCAAAATCCATTACCATTACCGTTACCAGTCGAAAGCAGAACAGAACATTCATCGGAGCAAAAAATCACAGTGAAAAATGGCGGCGAGCGCTAAACTAATTGAAGTCCCACAAACACTCAGCGCTCAGGATTCCACCGTGGAATCAAATCCAACGCCTCCACAAAACACACAAATTCACGAACTAAACGACGACGTTGCAACAACTGAGAAACGGAAGAGAGACGACGGTGACGAAAACACCGACGCCGATGGAAAGCCTTCTCTTCACCCGATGTGGAAGACTAGTCTCTGTTCTTACTTCAGGAAACATGCTTCCTGCAGCCACGGTGATACTTGCCGTTATGCGCATAGTGAGGAAGAGCTCCGGCAACGTCCGGATAACACATGGGACCCGACGTCGGAGCGAGGGAAGAAGGCATTGAAAACTGTGACAGGCGAGAAAATTGCTGTTAAAGATGGAGTCATAATGACGGAGCTTGTTGGTGATGAAGTTGATGGTGAAGGTGGTGATGATGGTTTTGCATCCAATCAAGCGCTTAGTAAATGTTTAGTGCATTTGCCGATGAAATGGAGTTCCGAAAATTTGAGGAATTTCCTCAATGAGCAGGTAAGCATGTTTCCGAGTTTCGGTTTTTTTAATTTTGTTTCACTTTGTCAAATTTGAAATGTAGAATTGATTTTTACTTAGAATATATAATTTGTACATTTGCTTATACTTCTAGGATTTATTTTAAGCTTTGAATTTATTGGTTAATCCACTTTTACTTGATTATATTCAAATATAAATAACTTTACATTTAACTTACTTGCTTTTAGTTGTGATCAATTTTACAAAATCAATTAGTTCAAAATCAATTTTTGTCATCGTAGAACCGAACACTCACTATAGTTCGCGTAAAAATGATATAAAATAATGAGAAGAAAATAGACGAATGGCAAGTAGTATGCAATGATATGTTGATTGATCTTTTTGTTCAATTTCTCTAGGGTATACCTTTTAAGCATGCGAAGACTAAGAAAGGTATGGCGATTGGTTTCGTTACTTTTGAAGATGAAGAACAATTGAAGAGTTCCTCTAAGGTATATTTGTTATGAATTACTATGGTAATGACTAGTAAGTAGTAATCCATATGGATGTACTACTCTTTTGATTGATGTACTATTATTTTGATTGGTTGTTCTTAAAACTGAAGTTTGCAATTGATATTTGATCATTGTTGATTTAATAGGCTTTACAAGGAAAACAAATTGGCAACAAAACATTAGAGGTAGCTGATGTTAATCCTCGATCATTTGAGAAGAAAAGTAACTCTAACGTTCCTTCAAGTGGGACATTGGGTGATGAAACAAATGATGATAGTTTGGTAATTGATGGTTCCGAGTTAAAGAAAAAAAGCTCGCGCGAAGTTGTGACTCCTCTCGCACATTTATCCTATGCTGATCAGTTGGAACAGAAAAAATACTCTCTCATGCAGATTCTCAAAAAACTTGTTAGTCATGATTGTTTCTATTTTATCATTGTAGTTTTATATATATTCCTATATTCATTTCTTAGACTGAACTATTAAATTGTTTTGGCAGCCTAGAAATGCACGTAAAGCTTGTCCAAATGGCGTTCCAGTTCCTGAATGGATTCTCAAGTCTAGGGAAATAGGTATTGTTTTATATCTGGGAAGTTTGTTCAGATCTTCAAGAATAAGTTGCAATTTCAATTTAAAATGTTCTGGAGTTTAAGATTTGAGATGCTAATTTTGCAATATGTGATTTAGATTTGTCTTCATGATTTCACTCCCTGTGTTATCATTTCTGAAATCTGGTTTACTGTAAATTTAGTGGATACAGATCTTTAGTCACTTCTTTCTCACACTCGCGCAGGTGGTCTTCCATGCAATCTGGAGGGTATTATTGAATCGCCAATTGTAAATGGATATCGTAATAAATGTGAATTTTCAATTGGATATTCTATGGAAGGCAAAGTAACAGTGGGCTTCAGCCTTGGAAATTTTAGGTATTCTGCACCTTCTC
Organism: Trifolium fragiferum; assembly: GCA_954870985.1. Classification (NCBI taxonomy): domain Eukaryota; kingdom Viridiplantae; phylum Streptophyta; class Magnoliopsida; order Fabales; family Fabaceae; genus Trifolium; species Trifolium fragiferum. The sequence continues at coordinate 50,420,242 of OX940790.1, forward strand.
TGTTTGTAGTGTGGCTTGCTTTGTAAGTTCTTAATTGTATACTAAAATATTTTAATAGGGAAGGTGTAACAGCAGTTGAAGAACCAGTGGACTGCCCAAATATTTCTACCATTGCGTGTAAATATGCTGCTATCTTTCAAGAATTTCTACAGCTCAGTGATTTACCAGTTTGGAACAGATTTAAAAACTGTGGATTTTGGCGTCAATTGACGGTATACTTTCTGGATTCTGTTGTACAAATTATGGTCATGTTGATTATTTTTTAATATATATTTACATATTTTTTATTTGTTTTGTATTTTTAACATTTTCTGAAACTAATTGGTTTTGCAAGGTTCGAGAAGGGAGGTCAAACGGGAATGTTGTTGATGGTGAAACTTTTGACGGTATTGCAGAAGTCATGCTTATTGTGCAGGTTATTTATGAATTTTTTGGTGAATGTGCTGGTCATTATTTTATAAAAATATTGTCGGCAACACCCTTTTAGTGTAAGGTTGATGGGGGCAAGGGGTGATAGTTTATTGTTTAATATCCCTCTATAAAGGCTCAATACATTTAGAATGAAACTGATTGTGCTCTGTGCTGGTATGTAAACATTGTAAATTTGGGGTATGGTTTAGATAGGGAGACAAGACCCAGTTACTTGGAGCTTATGATTTGAGTATCCCTTCCTTCTTTTATATGCAAATCATAACTTGTTGCTTTTGTTCTTGATTTTAGGTTTCTACTGCAAGTTTTGATAATGCACAAGTAGATGCTGAATTTAAGAGGCTTGCTCAGGCATTTGTTACAGGAGCTACCTCTCATTGTCCAACTTTACCCCTTACAGCTCTGATTGTTCAGGTATCTGCCTGTTTAATCCAAGTTTCTTTTGTCAGAGATTGTATATTAATATAAATTAGAACGATACAATGATCTTACCGTTCCTATGTTTGTTACTCTTTCTTTCCCTCTCCCAACATCAGTAGATTAGGTTCTTTTTTTGAAAAAAAAAATCCATAACATTGCCATTTATATCCAATATCTGAAGTGTTAGATATTTGATGGTTCCGCTATAAATTTGGGCAGATCTAAAGTGTTAGATATTTTATGGTTTGCTAATTTGCTTTCAATTTTGATTGCATGTTATGGTGTAACTTAATTTTCTGATGGCTTCCAATGTGGAAACTGGTCTTACATGTAGGATCACCAAGGAATATCCAATGTAGCCCCATCCGATGCACCATTGCATTCACTTCCCATAGCAGCTGGTGATCCTGAGAGGGATGTAAACATTAGTGCCGCAGATGTGAGAATCCATGATTATATCAGCAATCTCCGGTTCTCTATATCTCCCACCTCATTTTTTCAGGTTTGAATAGCAATTATTGCTTTGCACTGGTTTCAACAGCATTTATTTCCTGGAATATGAATTTTGCAGTCTACTGCTGCAGGTTAACACACTTGCTGCTGAGAAGTTATACTCCCTTGCTGGAGATTGGGCATGCTTAGGTCCTGATACATTGCTATTCGATGTATGCTGTGGGACTGGAGCAATTGGCCTGACATTAGCACATCGTGTTGGAATGGTAATAATCACCATTTTATTTAGGAAAGTTATTGTTCAAAATATGCCCCTTTGGTGGTATTATATGATGTCATCATAAATTTTGTATTGGTTGGAAGAAAAAAAAAAGCTCTATTATTTAAAAGTTTATTTTCCAAATTTTTCCTACTTTTTTTGTTTTTTGGATTTGCTTTAATAAGATTTGTTTTGGGTTCTTTCAGGTGATTGGAATAGAAATGAACGCTGCTGCTGTATCCGATGCTCATAAGAATGCCGAGAATAATGGCATAAAAAACTGTAGATTTATTTGTTCAAAGGTGAGATCAGCCGCCTTGATTTTTCAAATACTGGTTGAATTTATATTTAGCATCAGATATTGACACTGGAGTTTTTCGCCCATGGGAAAATTTTCAAATTGCTTTATTTTTTTCCTTGTATTAAAATTGTAACTTTTGCATCCTTGCTTTATATGAGGAAACAGGCGGAGCAAGTTATGGGATCTCTGTTGAAGGAATACCTTGTGTCCAAGGAACAAACTGATGATCCTAATGTATGTGGAAGTGTGAATGACGTTCGTGAAGATAATGCCTGCCCAGAGCCCGGAAATGGTGAAAGTGCATCCCACAGTTCTGAAAATAACAATTCAGAAATTGAAAATGATGTTCCAAAGGGTAGCACTTCTGAAAATGGGAATACTTCCATGAAACAGTTTGAAAATGTTGTTGCCATTGTTGATCCTCCTCGTGCTGGACTTCATCCAACTGTAAGAATCACTATATAGTTTCTTCATTATATTTACACTAGGATTACTACCATAATTCTAGTAATACATTTGTCCAAAATATGATAGAATTTCCAATCATTTTTCTTTTTCTTATTTTGTCTAGCTGTCTACCTTTTTGTAAGACCGCATAGAGATTTGTAGAGCAATTTTATTCGCCCTTGAAGTAAAATATATATCAAGTTTCAATTGCAGTGACTGAAACTGAAATCCCTCCTTTAATTACGATTATGCGGTGGTTACCCACATCCCCATTGCTCCTTTTGGTCCTAGATTTCTCTCCCTATAACCAAAAAGAAAATCATGTTCATGCTTTTGCTTAAAATTCATGTATGTAATATTGTGATCCTCGAGTCGTTCATTGTGTGGTTTCTCATTGGGTCCTGTTCCACAATTCCTAGAGATGATTATTTATTACCTTCTTTACACAACATCAGTATTAACATGTCTTCTATTGGAATATTTCTCTTGTTCCATTTGTTTGAAGAATATTATATTATTGTCTTCTATATTATTGGGTATATTTAGTTAACTTTTTTCTTTCAACAAATATGTTATCCTTTCTCTCAAAAGCTGAATTTCTGACTTTTGAATTATGGACTTCCAGGTAATAAAAGCTTTAAGAACTCATACACTGCTGCGGAGGCTCGTGTTAGTTCCTCTTCTGAATTATGCTATATTCTTAATAGTATGTTATTTTCATTTTTCTAGGCAATCTAATTGTGTACCTTTAAATGCAGTTATATATCATGCAATCCGGAAAGTTTGGTGGCAAATACTATTGAGCTTTGTACGCCATCCCCAACAGAAATTGAGAGAGGAAATAAAGACAACAGAGGATGGAGACGGATGAGTAGTGCTGGTCTAGCTCGGCATAGGGCAAAGTCTATGCCCATTTCAGAGGCCTTCAAACCCGTAAAAGCCATGGCTGTTGATCTTTTTCCACATACTCCACATTGCGAATTGGTTATGCTCCTTGAGAGGTAGGTGGACCAGAGTTTGGGTTGAAGTCTATTTTATTTGAGCCTCAAATTCAATTGTCCAACAAAATTTTGGCTGCATTACAAGCTACTACGTTAGTTCTTATACATTTTGATCTTGTGCTCTTTAACCGCGCTATAATTTCCTTTTTGCTGTATGTATTCATGAAGCATTATCTGCATCTTGTAATTTTCTTGTGCTTGATTACTGCTGTGAAACTTGATTAACCGCGCTAGATTATTAATCTGACATTTCTTCTAATTCCATTATGATACCTATTAGCAAAAATTTATTGTATTCTCTTTGAGCAACGGTTAATACCTCAAGATCTCCATTGTTCATTGTAGACAAAGTTAGTTAGACGCAATTGCTTATTCCGAAGATAAAGCTAGTTAGACGCAATTGCTTATTCCAAAAATGAAAACCTACTCATGTCAAATATTTTCCTTTTTTTATTTCAAAACTTAGCTGACTCCGATTCCATTTAGTGGTATAAGGCTGACTGATTTATTTTTTCTTTTTCAGAACTTATTCTATTCTGACAAGAACACTGGATAAATTCTGTTTTCTTTTCTGGTTTTTTTAAAAAAAACTCTTCTAACTGTTCCTTTCTAGACATTTATTAATTAGAAAACTACTCCGTATGTTCCTTAAATAAAAAAACATAGTGGTGGAAAAGCTTTTTGTGCATTCAATTATGTTGCTCCACAAATACTACAGAATACTGGACTATTTAGGTAGTATGTTGTCTAGCTTTATGAAAGATAATTCTTAACGTTGGAGTACACATTCCTAAAAGGAAAAATTGCTAAAAACGGAAAAGAAGTACAAATTCATATGTACTACTACTCACTAGTGGTGATGCAAAATTTCAACTTATGCTGCAAAATAGTATATATAGTACCACTATAACAAAAGTGGCTCTATAGCAATTGTGTGAGCTTAATTTGAATGTTGATTAGAATAGTTTTTTATCGACTTGCTTATCTTTCGGATGAATTCTAAATTATCGGTGTTTTTTTTCTTGACCGCCGGATGTTTAAGACCAAAAACTACTTGAATGCGCATGGCTTAGTTTGGTGAACTGTTAGTATTAGCTTGAAAGAATAATTAACCTTGGCTACAAGTTGGGACAAAATTTAGTAGACAATAATAACCCCCAAGTAATTGATAACGCTAGTTTGGATTTGAATTGTTTGTTGTCAATAATTTAACGCATATACACAGTTGGCATATTTTATTGTTGTTGAATTGAAATCGGACGGATTATATTTTAAGTTTGGTATTCCTTTTAAAATAATTGTTATATCTGGTCTAATTTTTATATCAAATATATCAATAATTCTGTAAATATACCGTAAAAAGTAAAATATTTTTATATAAAGGATTACATTATCTTTTATCTAAAATAATCTGCATTCAATTTTGAATTATTTTGACTGTTGGTCATACTAGTAGTAATGTTCAGTATTGTTGACTGAGCAGTCAAAGATTCAATGGTTTAAATTGGCAATTGGTGGTACTGACGACACATGGTCATCACTAAGTAGTACAGTAGTATATATATGTTGGATATGAGTCATCCCCAAACACTTTTCACAGCTGACATATCCATTTTTCAATTCAAAATTTGTAGACTTCATCTCATTGGCACCACTTTACCTGGACAATTTGACTAGTAGTAGCTGCGCACTTTGTTATTTTGTCCTTACATTAAGAATAAGAATGTTTAGATGAAATAACATGAAATTTTTTTTAGCTTAATTAATGTTTGATTTATGATTAAAACATATTATTGTCAAATAGTGAATATCCCAAAATCTTAAGCGTGGATAATTTATAGGTCTACTTATCATATGCTTAAATTTCACTTTTTAATTAAAAAGTGAAGAGAGTGGGAATCGAACTCTATATCACTTAATCATAAAAGCTATGATATCATATCAAATAATTGATTATCCCAAAAACTTAAATTATTAGACAAAAGTCATATCAATAGTTTTATATTACTGTATTTCTAACATTTATTAAAATGTTAAAAAATTAAGGAATAATTTGACATTCGTTTATGTTTTATAAAATTTGAGAAACTAATTTTTATAGTTGCATATAAATAAAGATATTAAAATTTTTAAAATTAAAATAGAATTGGGATGGGGCACTATCCAACAAAAGTAAGTTATTTTTTTTACAAAACACAACCAATGGAGTTAGAGCATTACAATAGAGAATTTTATTATTTCCTTCATCAGTTTTAAGTACAATAGTTTAACGAATGGATAAAAATTTGTGATTTTAAAATAGAAGGAACTAATTTTATAAGTGAGTTAAAATAAGTGAATCAAAAATAAATGAACTTTTATATTAGGGATAAATATGTTTCAGGTCCCTGTAAATATTCAAAGTTTTGTTTTTAGTCCTTCGAAAATTTTTCTTCGAATATTAGTCCCTCAAAAATTTTCAATTAACACTTTTAGTCCCTACTTTTAAATCAACTCATATATATACTTTATATTTTTTAATGAAATTTTTTATGAATGTTTAGAATATTATAACAATCTCTCCCAAAAAAATTAAGAATTTTTTGAAAAAGCATAAATTAAATATGAATTTTTGTATTTTTAGAGTTTAAAAATTTATATTTAATTCATGTTTTGTTAAAAAAATCTTTTTTTTTTTTTGGAGTGATTGTTAAAATATTCTACACTTTTCTGAAAAGTTTTATTTAAAAATATGAAGTCTACACATGAGTTGATTTAAAAGTATGGACTAAAAATATTAATTGAAGATTTTTGAGGGACCAATATTCGAAGAAAAATTTTCGGGGGACTAAAAACAAAACTTTGAATATTTACAGGGACCTGAAACATATTTATCCCTTTATATTAATAGTAGGAAAATTCTAACGAGTGCTCCCGAGGCACTCTTTAAGCACCTTAAATAATAAGTTTTAGTAAATTTTTTATGGGAATATGTGAAGTCAGCGCATTGAAAATTGAAGTGTTTTACTTTTTACATAAATAATTTCTTTTAATAGAAAGCTTAAAAAGTGCCCCGGGACACTGATTAGCAAGATCCTTAATATTAAAGGAACGTTAAAAGAAGCACAATGTGACAAAAATACTTGGTTAAAAAAAAAGATGAAATGGGTCAGGGCATATTATCCAACAAAAATAAGTTACTTTTTTACAAAACCTAACCAATAGAGTTAGAGCATCACATTTATTAAAAGCAACAAACGTCACACTTATTAAAAAAACAAATTTAAAACATAATAATTTGGAACACTAATTTTATTTTGACAATTAAATAGTTGTCCGACAATCACATAACATGGAACCCGCCACCTTTTTACTATTTTTTATTATTTTTGACCTGCTTCGATTTACGTGCATAGAAATAAAAAATTGATTGTCTACATGAGACAACTTTTTTGGGTGTTCAAATAACACTCCTCAATTTGAAATGACTTTTTTAAAAATTTTATAGGAAGATGTAAAAATAGTTTTTATTAGTTATTGATTATGAGAAAAAGAAGAAAGAAAACTTACATTAATTTAATGAGATTAAGAAAATCTAAATTTTTAAAATAATAAAAGTTACTTAAAAACATAATAATTAAAGTTAATTTTTTTTCCTTATTATTTGGCCTAAAAAAATTGGCTTTTTTTTTAATAAACTGAAACTGGGGGAGTAGTAAATAAAGCTAATTTAATAAAATTGTCACATATTTTTATACCGGTATTGTATTTCTTAATTTACATAAAAAAAAAAAATGGCACTCAATTTAAAATTGATAGACAACTTAATTTAAAATAAAAGTGGGTTGAGTATTAAAATTTTTGACTTCTTCAATCAAGGAAATAGAGAACTTTGTGATCAAAAAACTCTTGTGGTTCAAATTGCTAAAATATACTCCCCCCTTTTCTTATATAAGAAAACTTTTGCTTTTTAGATACATGGAATGATTGATGTATTTAGTCCAATTTTTAGACCAAATACATCAATCATTCTATGAATCTAAAAAGTAAAAGTTTTCTTATATTAAGGACCAGAGGTAGTACTATATATGGGAATATGGCGAATAAGTTTTTGTCCTCATTGTCTAGAGATGTAAGAGGTCAATCATTGTGGTGGCGTGATATTATGAAGATAGGGGGAGTTGAAAATGGAGATTGGTTACATAATGAAGATAGGTCAATCATTGTATTGTGTTTATTGACAAGTTGTTGTCCTTCTTTGGACAGTGCGGATCGAAGGAGATGACTCTTAGACCAAGGTAGAGTTTTTCGGTGTATTCGTCATAAATGTTTTTTCAATTCCGTGATGTTTCTTTGGCGTTAGATTATCATTTTGTTGCACTTTTTGTTTTAGAGAAGAAAATGGTTGAATGTGAATTTCATCTTTTTTGAAGAAGGTTGGAAGCATTTATTTTTTTTGCGACTTTGATAAAGAATAAGAAATTTGCAAAAGCTCGATATGTAATCTAACTGAAAACTAATTTGAGTTTATAGTGCGCTCATTATAACATCATGTATAGAAGAAATTGTTAACTTGCAATTCTTCGTAGATCAAATTATTTATATTTTTAAGTTTTGGTTTATAAGTAAAATAGCAAGTTTGTCTTCTTTTGTATTTTCAAATTGGTGTAAAAATATATTATTTTGCATTTCTAATATAATATCTAATGACATCTTTAAATAAACATTAGTACATCTTATAATTCAATATTTTACTTTTAAGAAAATGGATAGACAACTTTAGTGGCTGCTAGTATTTCTTTTTTGGAATATAATTAGTGGCTGCTACTTTTATGACTAATTTGATCTGCTTATAGTGTGGTGTCACTATCAATCAACTGGACCAAATTTGTCTCAGGATCAAGCAACACCACGTTAACTCAATGATTTTATAAAAACCAAGTGAATTACTACTACTAAATTTTAGTAATTGAATAATTAAAACTACTAGACTTTAATTGAATTATTAAAATTTAGACTAAATAGTCAACTTGATATCTTGTACTTTTCTTACACTCAAACTCCATCGAGTACTAAACTACAAAACATGAGATTAAATTTGCAAAATGATAAAAATAACAGAATTAAAAGTGTAATTAAGCCAATTAACAAAAATGAAATTATGAACCCTAGTCTCCATTCTTGTGATGTAGAAGAAGCATATATAATAGATGCACCTTCGAATGCCTTTTCAAATGCAAAGTAATTTAACAATCGAAGGATACCACTCAATAAATGCATCAAGTGCTTTTTCTATTGATGCTATTTAGTTTTGCAATAGATATTTAATTGGTAAAGAGGTATATTTTGACTTCATTCGATCTTAATTATAAATAAATATTATTTTTTAGGTACATTAAATAATTGATGCTTATAATTAAAACCGAAGAAAATATGTGATTTGGTTGCCTTGTTGCCGACTTATAATGGGATGATGTTTGTTTTTTTGAAGTTGTGAATTCATCTGCAACAAGTAGAACGATGAAAAAAGAGCATTTAATGTGCCATGACATCTCAATAACAAACATGAATCCTCATTTCCTTATCATGGGAAAATTGACTGATCAAGTCGGTGATAATGGCAAGCTGCATGCGTATTATGATCCATAATGCTTCATTGCTAGTGGTTAATTAAGTTGAATTATTTAGAAGAATTTCTATTTGATTTTTAGTGGAAATAAATTTTTGTCAGATTTATTTATCTTATAGTTGAATTCTATGATATCAAAGTCTTATTGTTCTAGTAAAAATTAGAGGATTAATTTCAAAAGAAATAAGTCTCCAGGAGTAAGTCAATAAGTCTCCATTGACTTACTCCGCTTAATAACTCGATATCGGTATTATATTTCTTCAATCCAGCCGTTGAATTCAAAGATCTCATTAAGTAGATCAACTCCACAAATTTTTATAAAAATTCATAAAATGTAGTTATGTATTCAAATCATTGAAATTCAACGGTTTTTTTGAAAGTTTATCGTACGTTCAATTGAAGTTATAAAAAAAAGTATCAAACAATTTTGAATTTTTATAAAAATTTGTTGAGTTGATTTGATCTACTCAATGAGATCTTTGAATTATACGGTTGAATTGAAGAAATATAATATCGATATCGAATTATTAAGCGGAGTAAGTCAATAAAAATTTACTCCTCAACGGATTGTTTCTATATATATATATTTACTACCGTGCTTCATTTCTTGCAATTTACTTTTCGATTTTGAAAGAATTTTTTTTATTATTTATATACTTCGGAATGGGCTTGAACTCTTCCTTCTCTACATATTTCCTTTTCTGTAATATCCAATTTACAAGTCATCTTATGTGGATAACTATATTTTGATAATTTTTGGGACAATAAAAAATACTACTTTCTCCGTCCTAAAATATATGACATAATTTTGACTTTGTTTGATTCTATTTTTCTATTAATATTTACATATAAATATTAGCATATGAGATTTTGTTTGATTTGTCTCGACGAATATTTTTAAAATATACAATTTTTATAATTTTTAATAGCAGAAAGTTAAATATATTAATGATTAAAATTGTAAATCGACAAATGTGAAGATGGTCAAATAGGTCAACTAAATTAAAATGTTTTTTGTACGAAAACATTGTCAACTAAGTTGTCCAAAATGGATGGCAGAATATTATTTCTCTCATCAATATACTCCCTTCGGTCTCATATATAAGCAAATTTACAAAAAACCTCACCCTTTAAGAAAATGTCTAAATCTATTTAAGTCATATACTCTTTTTAATTTTACTCCAATTTTTTGCTTTTGAAACCGTTAAAAACATGAGAATGTGAAAGAAAAAAAAAATAGGGGTATATTTGAAATAGTGACATTAAATGTAATGATTATAGGGATGTTAATGGGGCGGGGATTGAGCGGATGATATTTTACCACTTCTTGCCTCATTCCCCGCCTCGGGGACATTTCTTCCTCCATCCCCATCCCCTCGGGGAGATTTCTTCCTCCATCCACATCCCCACGAATCCCCACAGTATCAACAGATCTCCATGGATATAAAAAATTAACAAAATTGTTATACATTTTAATCAAAAGCACGACATTAATATCTTATTTTTTCTTCCGTTTTTCTAAAAAAAATACATATTTTGTATCTTTCATTTTTTCAAAATAAAAGTACATTTTGCATTAATAACAAAAACTGCAAAAGCACATTCTAATATTTCTTGTTGTCAAAAAAATTAAATATCCAATTGAACTTGTTGCCACCATACATAATCATAATCTTTATAATGTATTAATTATTATTTTTTATTTAAATAATATGGTCGGGGTCGGGGAATTCGCGGTGGCGGAGGGACCTTCTCTGTTCCCCGTCCCAAATTATCCACGTGGGAATTTCTTCCTCCATCCCCATTCTCACGGGGGAAAAAATTTGCGACTTTGAATCATCGTACAGATAATCCCTACGGATAATCCGTTACAAGATACAAATTGACATCCCTAAATGATTATAGATGACTTTTGCTTATATTTAAAACTTTCTATGTTTTTTATTTTGTTGTTTATATATGAAATCGGAGAGAGTAATCATCAACAGTCGCGGATTTCAATCATTTAATTAAATCCGCCCTCTATAACAACAATAAAAATAAAAGATAATATATACAATATATATATATATATATATATATATATATATATATATATATATATATATATATATATATAATATGGATCATGCTAAACAGTGCTCCGAGTTATTTGCTAAGCATGCCAAAAAAGAAAATAAAAAAAATAATATTAAAAAGATAATATTTTATATTTTTGAGATATTAAATGCACACATTTTAAAATAAAATTTATATTTTAATATGCTTAACCAATGTACCGGAATCCTGATTAGCATTTTCCATAATATATTAATAGATCATAAGCTTCAAATGGCACATATAGAGTTATTTAATTTAGTCAAATAAAACTAAAATATGATAAGGATCTTTCATGGCAAAAGTAAAAGTAAAAAGTTTGATTATACTTCATAGGTAATCATATGGGCATATCTACTCAAAATGCTTCTCTCCAGCCCCTTGTTTGATACTTTAATTCAAAACTATGGGGGAAGCAAGTAAAGGTGAAAGGTATAAAAGGGACAATCTGTCTTTATAAAATAATGCATGGATAAAAGAATTAAGAAAACAATTTTTGGACTTAATTTACTATAGCCAAACTCTAAATACATAAAGAGTTAAATGATTAAATAAGTAAATATTAGTTGATTTTATAGAAATCAGAGGGTTAACGGCAAAAAATTTCATAGAATGAAAGTAACTTAGAAATTAAATACAAAAAGATTCAAATGATTATATATGTAAATATTAATTGATTTTATTATAAGATAAATGAATAAAGTTGTATATTGCATTCATTAATTCAAAGTACATTGTGAACACCTATTAATAGGAGAAGAGTGACTACAATGACTTACATGCATAAAGACAAGTGTCAAAACAAAAACATGCAATTAGACAAGTGGAGAGAAACTACATGCAACAATACAAGTGGAAAAGGAACAAATATCTCCAACAATTAATCTAAAATAATAATGATAATTAAATACTAAATATTATTGATATCCTCCCGCAAGTTGGGCGACCTGGAAGAAAGATGCAACTTGGATAGTAGAAACTCGAACCGAGGGCGAAGCAGAGGCTTGGTGAGAATGTCAGCAAGCTGATCGTTGGTAGAGACAAAGGATACACGAAACCGGCCATGTTGAACGTTTTCACGGACAAAGTGATAAGCTAAGGCTATGTGCTTCATTCGGGAGTGAAAGACAGGATTAGCACTTAGATGTGTAGCACCAAGATTGTCACAGTAGATGACCGGACCAGCTGTAGGAGTGTGACCAAGTTCAGTGAACAAAGAGAGGACCCAAAGGAGTTCACTGGCTGTGTCGGCCAAGGCTTTATACTCAGCTTCAGTGGATGATCGAGCAACCGAGCGTTGCTTGCGGGAACTCCAAGAGATAGGAGTGTTGCCAAGATAGAGCAGGTAACCAGTGGTAGAGATATAATCATCTTTGTCACCCGCCCAGTCCGCATCTGAGTACGCATGAAAGTTCAGGGGAGCAGTGGTGGAGATGAATATGCCTTTGTCGCAAGAGCCGGCCAGATAGCGAAGTAGACGCTTGAGTGCCAACCAGTGCATGGTGCTCGGGTTCTGCATGAACTGAGCAAGTTTGTTGGTCGCGAAGGCAATGTCTGGTCGAGTAAGACTCAAGTATTGAAGACTGCCAACTAGTGCTCGGTATTCAGTCGGGGAGGGCAAGGGATCACCAGAGTTTTTGAGCAGCGGAGGAGTTGCAGTTATTGGAGTGGACGCTGGTTTAGCTTCTGCCATGCCCGACTTTTGAAGGAGATCAGTGATGTATTTCCGTTGTGAAAGAAACATGCCCGCAGTGGAAGGAATGACTTCAACACCCAGGAAATAGTTGAGATAGCCAAGATCTTTCAAGGAGAAACGAGCACCGAGTGTAGCAATGAGGCTTGATAATTCTGTCGAGGAGCTCCCCGTAACAATGATGTCGTCGACATAGACGAGCAAGTATAGTGTCGCGCGTGGTGTCCGCTGAATAAACAAAGATGCATCGGCGGTGGAATTGACGAAGCCAATGGAGAGCAGGAAGACACGAAGTTCCATATACCAAGCGCGAGGTGCTTGCTTTAACCCGTAGAGCGCCTTCTTTAGGCGACAAACATGATCAGGGAAGCGTTTGTTAACAAAGCCAGGTGGTTGGTCCATGTAGACATCCTCGTTGAGCGTCCCTTGAAGAAAGGCATTGTTAACATCAAGCTGTCGGACAGACCATCCTTGTCGAACTGCCAGGGCGAGGATGATCCGAATTGTCACTGGTTTGACGACGGGGCTGAATGTTTCTGTGTAGTCACAACCAGGGCGTTGATGGAAGCCTTTAGCGACCAATCGAGCCTTGTACCGATCAATAGACCCATCTGGATTTCTCTTGATGCGAAAGACCCATTTACAACCAACCAAATTTGGAGCAGAGGAACGACCAACGAGTTCCCAGGTGTTGTTGCGATGTAGGGCATCAAATTCAGCCTGCATTGCGGAACGCCAGTCCGGATCACGAAGAGCTTGTGTAATAGTACCAGGTTCCATCGGGGAAGAGGGACGGACATGGAGGTTGAGTTTGTGGATGGGTTTGACGATGTTGTTTTTGGACCGGGTGATGATCCCACCGCCATTGGGTTCAGTGGTCGTGGTTGGAGGAGAGGTCGTTTGTGGTTGTGGGAGCAATGTTGGCTGTATGGAGGAAGGGAGGTCATTACTGGTTGTTTCATTGGTGGACGAGGATTGGGATGTGGTCGGGGAGGAAAGCTCAACAAATGAGTTATCCGGGGATGTGGGGTTGGTGCTCGCAGCAGGTGGAGCGATGGTCGACAAGACGGGCAGTTGTAGTGGACCAGTCTGTGAGGTCGTGGACGTGGTCGGTTGGGCCACCAGAGTGCGAAAAGGGAATTCAGTTTCGACGAATTTTATATGGCGAGAGGTGTAAATCCGTCCAGTTGAGGGATCAAGGCATAGATATGCGTGTTGATCAGCTGAATAACCTACAAAAACACACATGGTAGACTTTGGAGCAAGTTTATGGTTAGCATAAGGTTTAATCCAGGGAAAACACAAACATCCAAAACATTTTAATTTATGATAATTCGGACTAATGCGGAGTAGTTTAGAGTAAGGTGATTGGTGACCGAGGATTGGGGTAGGGAGACGGTTAATGAGGTAGGCTGCAGTGGTCATGGCGTGAGGCTAGTAGGTGAGGGGCAAGCCAGAGTGGTGAAGGAGGGAGAGGCCGGTTTCGGCAATGTGCCGATTCCGCCGTTCAGAGATGCCATTGTGTTCGGGTGTATAAGGGGGAGTGGTATGGTGACTTATACCATGAGTACTTAGAAAAGGACGAAGGCCAATGTATTCGCCACCATTGTCAGTGTATAGGACTTTTATTTTGTGTAGGTAGAAATTTTCAACTAACGTTTTAAATTTGGGAAAAATAGTTTGCACATCAGATTTTAGTTTCATGGGATATAGCCATATATAGCGAGTAAAATGATCAAAAAACAAACAATAGTAACGAAGACCATCAACAGATAAAACAGGAGAAGTCCATACATCAGAAAATATTATTTCTAATGGATAAGTGGATGTAAGAGTAGATTCATGAAAGGGAAGTTTATGACTTTTATTAATTTGGCATGAATTACAATCTGATTGTGGGAATTTATTTGAACCTAAAGAAAAATGCTGTTGAATAAATTTAAAAATGGAAGTTGAAGGGTGGCCAAGCTTATGATGCCAAGAAGCAGAGGATTCCACTTGGACGGTGTGGGCGGAAGGTGTGGTCGTGGGCAACAGATAAAGTCCATTCACACATGAGCCTTTATGGGTTGTTTGGCGTGTCTGCAAGTCCATGACATAAAAAGAATTTGGTAAGAAAACAACGGCAGAGTTAGTTTGTTTGGTGAGTTGAGAGACAGAAATAATTTGTTGTTTCATGGAAGGAACACAAAGAGCATTAGACAAGGATAAATCATTAATTAAAAGTGTTCCAGAGTGAGAGATGTTTAAACCTGAACCATTCCCCATGAAGAGTGAGTCGGGACCAGTGTATGGATGGTGAAGTGCCAGATTTGCAAGGTCGTTGGTCACATGATGTGTTGCTCCACTGTCGAGCAGAAAAGCAGGCGAGGATGTGCCAGCAGTAGCAGTGTGGGCCTGGGCCTGGCCAGTGGTGCTCGGAGAAGGACGAGGAGGTGCGGGGACACTGGGGTGTTGGGTCCGAAAGAGTTGACAGTCAGCGAGGACGTGTCCCTTCGTATTACACCATTGACATCGACCGAGGAAGGGCCTGCGATCACCTGGGCGTTGGTTGGTCAGTGCAGGTGCTTGACTAGGTCGAGGCTTGTTGTTGGTCGACCGAGTCTGAGCGTGCAACGCAGTAACAGGAGCAGGTGATTGGCGTTGAGCAGCAACAATAGAGAGTTCCTGGATGAGAAGCTTTTCGAGGAGATCATCAAAGGTGATTGGAGTGTCCCTTGCGTTGACTCCATCAATGACTGCTCGGTAACCATCATCAAGACCACGCAAAACATGGTCGGTCATGTCCTCGACGGAGACAACAGATCCGAGGGAGGCGAGGAGATCAGCAGTTTGTTTCAGAGAGTGCATGTAGGTCGTGATGGATTGAGTACCTTTCGAGGCCATCCGAAGACGTTCCTTGAGTTGTTTAAGGTGACTGCGCGAGGCTTTGGCATAGGTATTCTTGAGGAGCTCCCAGAGGTCGTACGAGGTCCTCGTTTGGGACACCAAGGAGGCGACCTCGTCAGACAGAGTGGTGAGGATGGCGCCATAGATGAGGCGATCCTGGCGACGCCATGTTTGAAAAGCAGGGTTCGGCGATGTTGCCGGAGGCGATGCAGTGGTGGTGATCGTTGCTGTCGGCGCAGGGAACGATCCATCAGGGTATTTGAGCAGATCAAAACCATCAAGGAAGGCTTCTACCTGGAGTTTCCAATTAAGGTAATTGGTAGGGAGAAGCTTGGTGACACCGCTGAGGGTGATACACGCAAAGGGTTTGGAGGGTTCATATGGGTTAGCTATGTAGTGAGAACCATCGGAAGCCATGGGAGGCGAGGGTGACGGCACAGGTAGAAAAAACGGCGTTTTCTGGTTTAACAGGGTAGGGCTGGAACGTTACCAACTGATACCATATAAGATAAATGAATAAAGTTGTATATTGCATTCATTAATTCAAAGTACATTGTGAACACCTATTAATAGGAGAAGAGTGACTACAATGACTTACATGCATGAAGACAAGTGTCAAAACAAAAACATGCAATTAGACAAGTGGAGAGAAACTACATGCAACAATACAAGTGGAAAAGGAACAAATATCTCCAACAATTAATCTAAAATAATAATGATAATTAAATACTAAATATTATTGATATTTATATTTTGAGGGGATTAATTTTAGTTGTTACGTGTGGAGAAATTTTTTGTTTAAAAAATAATAATTGTGCATATGTCTATTAGTACTGATTATTACTGATGGTACGTGTTGGACTGTTAGTGCAAGCAAGAATGAGAATTAGTTACAACTTGAAGTTTATATATTTTAAATCTTAAAATGATGGATGCAACTTTATTGATAAATAGTGGGCGCAGTTAAGTGATGTGAAGCTCAATCATAAGGTTCCTAGTAAAAAGTTTATTATGTGCTGATTGATCGTATAATATTATAACCACTAATATGTGGGGTTGGAGAGTAGACACCACTTTTCCTAATAATTTATTTTTCTTATAAAAGATCCTCAAATTGATTTTTTATTCTTCTTTTTCGCTGTTTCATAAGTTGGCACAATTGCTGAACTCTTTTGATAAAGCAATGAAGAAGAAAAAAGCAATGAAAACTCAAAGCAAAGAGGCGGGGTCTCTACTGATATATTTAATGTATATATAGTAGACAAGATATATTAGTTATTTAATAAAATTTTAAAAAATTGTTTGTAATTAATTATACTCGAAAGGATAATTTTGTACCAAGAGGGTATGAGACTAGGCTAGCTCTTTTTCTTTTTCTTTTTACATAAATGAAATTAAAAACAGAATTCGAATTTTGATCAAGCATTTGATCTAATAATTTTGACATTTTATTGTCATATAAACAAGCTATTAATCCAGCAATATAAATGCTATTAATAATCCTAATAAGATGTACCGTAACAATCAACTATAAATAGATGAGTGGAAAGTTTAATTCTTCACAAGATAAACATGAAGAAAATGATAGAGGATAGTCTGAATCCCAGGATATATGTTTAAAATATATATATATATATATATATATATATATATATATATATATATATATATATTTCTATTTTTAAATATAATTTTAAACCAAAAATATTATAATTAATTAGATCACTAATATTTTTTATGCTTAGGTACTTAGGTACATTTAATTAATATATTTTTTATTTATGTATTCTAAAGAAATATTTGAATGGAAGATTAAATTAATTGATTTTTTTATGTAAAGCAGTTAAGTATCTATTTTACCAATATAAATGACTAAATTATGGAGGAAATCTCCCGATGGATGATTCAAGTTTAACAGTGATAGTGTTTGTAGGATTTAAATTCTTTTCAATTTTTCCGTTCACGTTTTCTTTTCTTTTGTTGACCTAATAGTTGATAAATTACGAGCATAAAAGTATTTAAGAAAAGAGAGAAACATATTGAATGAATGACTAAGATTATCATATGAGAAAACATGAGAGAAAATTGGAGAGAATTCAGGGAATAATGACATTTTAGGGTGTGATGCATTTTTAGCAATTTAGATGGGAGGTTGATTAAAGACTATATATGCCAAGAAGATTGGATTTGTGATTCTTTTTATGCCGAAATATGAGGTTTATACATGAGCTTGTATATGGCTTGGAGAGATCATATTCCGTATCTCATTATTGAGAGTGGCCCAAAACTCATGACATATATGATAGCGGGAAATTGCACTATTGGAGGGGCGACTCCTATTGTGGTTAGGCATATTCGCAATCTTTGGACTTTGGATTGGCAAGTCCAAGTTCGCCACACATGGCAGAAGGGAAACAAAAGTGCTGATTGACTTGCTAATTATAATCTTTCAATGATTCTTTCAGTTTGTTCTATATATTGAAGACTTCTCCTAATGAACTTCATAGTTTACTTTTTAATAATTTATTTAGAACTTGCATATCTATAAATGTTAAACTAACTTTTTAGTTTCATTTTCTCGTTGACTTATGCTCTCTTCTTAAAAAAAAAGACCAAATTAACCGATCATTACAATTTAAGTGGCTAAAAATACTTATTTACTAACTTATTACATTTTAATTTCTCTTTTTTTAAAAAGTGCATTAGCATTTCACAAAAAAAAAATATAAATATTTGATGCACACATTTTTCAGCCATTTGTCGGAATAATATGTCGCACGATAATTGCGTAAATACAAATCAAAGTGTGAATGAATGAATAATTCCAAAAACAGTTGCAAAATATGGCAAGTTGCGTAAATCAGCTGCGAGAAAGTTTTCTATGGGCACAAACATAAATGAATAGTATTTAGACACACATATATAAAACATCACATTATTTGTTTTTTAAAAAAATATTTGAAATTAAATTATTTAATCTTTTCTCTCTTTTTACTCATATGAGTGTGTCTAAACACTATACATTTATATTTGTGCCTATCTTATAATTCCTCATCAGCACACCAATTTATTGGAAAACAGTTAATCATACTAAAACAGGCACGGAGAGACAGTTTTGCTAGAATTTATCTGCTAACTCTCTTTTATTTTTCTCTCTTAATAAATTATGCATAGAAAATAATACTATTTATATTTTTAAAGGTTGAATGCACAAATTTTAAAAAAATTTTACTATATTTGCTCTCTTAACTAGTGTTTCGGGGGCACTAGTTAGCATTTTTCATAAATAAATATAACATAAATAAAATCTAATGAAAAATTATTTTTTTCAAACAAATAGTAAATGTTTATTTAAACTTTAATTACTTATAATTGTACAACATATTTTCAAATCAAATAAAAAAAAAACTCTTGTAAAAAAAATATTAACTCATCTAATACTGTAGATGATTAATAAGGACTTTTCATCATGAGAAGTTTAAATACAGACACAATTGTGAGACTGCATCCCACAGTTATGTCTAAGAGGGAAAAAGAAGAATGATTACTCTAACGTAAAGTCTACTTTAAGTTTTTATAATTTAAGAATATTTAACTATTAATCAATGAGAACAAGTTATATAAGTATATTTGTATGCGGATATTACATGCAAATAAAAATTGATTTTTTTTTTTGAGCAAAAAAATTGATTATAAGTTCATTATTGTGGATATTACATACAAATCTACGGTACTTATGTGACATATTTTTATTAGTTAATCGATAAATACTCCAAATTATAAAAGATTAATTTAGAAGAAATTTTACTTTAAATTTAATGGTCATGCGGTTATTGTCATCGACAACACCATATCACAATACACTTACTAGATAGACAAATGAATTTTTTTTTTTTTTTTCTATAGACGCTTATTAATAACTTGACTATAATACTATAAATATGGAAAATCCGAGTTCAAATTCAAAAGGTATGTCAAAAAAGGAAATAAAAAATAAGATTAATATTAAAAAGACAATTTTTTATAATTTTAAAATATTAAATGCATGCATTTTGAGATAAAATTTATATTTTAAAATATTTAACCAATGCCCCGAGAGCATTGTTTAATATTTTTCTATCTAAACAGTTACTAATTGTACCAATTGTTCTATTTTATAGGATAAAACTCATCAAAATTTAGTAGCATGTAAGAATTAAAATAAATTTACTAGATTTTTGTTACATAAGATTTTTTTATTAATACAAAAAATATGATTCAAAACATAAGATTTTTTTATTAAAGACCTAAATCCAGAACTAAAGTAGCTTTGTCCTTAATCGACCATGAGAGTGCTAGTGTGAATATGATTCAAAGCTTGCATCTTTTATTATTTTTCTTTCCTCCTAACTTTCTCCATCCTTCAACCTTACCTTTATCATTTTGACTCTTTGAGTAAAGCTACATAAGAATATATCCTTTGTTTTTTTTTTTTTTTGGGTTAATAGGCCTTTACCCCCTGCTAAGTAGGCGAAATTTATTTTATCCACTGTAATTTTATTTTTTTTAGATTCGGTCTTTACAAAATAAAGATTCTTTGTTTTACCCCCTCATGATACAAGTTGGCTTTTGACTGTTCATTTTGATGACATGGCTTGTTTACATGGCTTTTATTTTTAATTTTAATTTATTTAATCAATGACAAATAGATAAATCTTTGGTCTATGTGGTTTGTTAATTCATTTTTGATTTATTTAAAAGAAAAAACCTGCAAACTATGAAACATCAACAACAACATCAAGAACATCAATATATCACCAACAAGAACAAATCCAAAAAACTTAAAAAACTCAAAACCCAAACCCAAATTAAAATCAAAATTCTTCTTCGTTCTAAATCTGAAATGAATAAAGCAAACACAAATTCAAAGATTATACCCAAATTCAATCTCAAATTTCGCCGTAATAACAAATCCACAAAACTCAAACACAAATCTTGCTGTAAAAACTCAAACTAAAAAACAAATTCAGAAAACTTAAACACAAATCCAGAAAACTCAATCTCAAAGTAAAAACCCAAACAAAAACCAAATAAAAAAACAAAACCAAATTTTAAAAACTGTCACAACACCATTTTTTGCAAACGAAACAACCCAAATTTAAACAATAAACTCAGGAAATAATTTTTTGCAAACGAAACAAAAGACCCAGTGAACGGAACGCAGAGCTTGAGAAGAGAGGAAAGCATAATCGATCTACAGTGTTCACGCTACAGTATTTTCCCCATCACCTAGGTCGGTTCCATCGTTACCTCGTCCACGATTTCACTTGTTGTTGCCGTCAATTTGTAATTTCTTCTTCTCCGATGGATTTGAACGTTGCAGCAAGAATTAACAGAAAATGGATTGAATCAATTTGTGTTCTAGGGTTCGTATTTTGGTTTTGAGTCTCTTGTGGTGAGTTTTTGGTTTTGGTGTTCAATGAAGAAGAAGAAGAAGAAGAAGAAGAAGAGTGAGTTTTTAGTTTTGGTGTTATGGAGTGATTTTGTGTTGGTGAAAGATTTAACAAAATTATTTATTGTGTGGGAGGAAGATGAGAGGGGCAATTGGTTTTGAAGCTTTTTTGACGAATGGTTTGAAGCTGATGAATTTTTTTTGTTAGTTTTTTTTTTTTCTTTTTCTTGTTAGCTTTTTTTTTGTTTTTTACTTTTTTTAAAAAATAATTATGTTTTACTGAGTTGGCAATTAAAATTAAATAAAAATTTTAAAAAATTCCACGTAGACATGTCACGTGGAGATTCTTCCCAGTCAGCTGCCAACTTGTACCATGAGGGAGGTAAAACAAAGAATCTTTATTTTGCAAGGACCGAATCTCAAAAAAAAATATTATAGTGGGATAAAACAAATCTCGCCTATTTTGCAGAGGGTAAAGAGCTATTAACTCTTTGTTTTTTATAAAACATAAGAATATATCATTTGTACTATTAATTTTTTTTGAATAAAATCAAACTTTCAATAAACTAAACAGAAGTTACATGATGCAAGTCTTTTTGTACTTGCTGAACAATACAAGGGGGGCAAGTAGAGGCCCAATAATTGTTTGGTTCCGTAATGGCCCAATTAGCTAATAAGTGTGCTGCTTCGTTGCCTACTCTTGAGACCCACTGGAGAGAGACGTTGTCAGCATCCTGAAGTAACCTAGCACTACGCTTCGCAAGCTGGCCCCATTGACTCCTAGGGTAGGAATAGCTTGCACTACCATGGTAGAGTCCATTTCGATGATCACCGATCGGAGCTTTAAAGTGTCAATCAGCTTCAGCGCTTCCACAAGACCCAGGGTTTCCGAGAGCTCCATGTTGCCGGACCCAGCAAGAACCCTCGTGGCTGCTCCAACGACGCGGTCATCCTCATCGCGCAGCACCAAGCCTAAACCTAAACGGCCATCACTACACAAGTGAGCATCCACGTTTAGTTTTAGACTGGCTCTGGGAGGAGGACTCCAGCTAGTGTTGTTACAGTCCGTGGAGGGGTTGATCCTGGTGGAGGTGATTGGATCTGGGTAGCTGTTGTGCTTGTACTCATGAAGAATTTTGATGGCTTTACCAACCGTTTCACAAGCAGGTATGTCCCTATTTTGAAAAACCATGTTATTTCTGGCCAACCATAAGCTATAGGTAATAGTGATGATGATTTGCATGCATTCTGTGGTGGCATTTGTTAGCATGTAGTTGAACCAGTCTCTATAAGATTGGAAGGTACTGTTAGTCGTAGTAATAGTAAGGGGAGAACTGAACCATGCTTGTCTAGCTTAATCACAATTTAGGAACACATGGTCAATGGTTTCAGTCCCTTTATGGCACCTGGGGCAGAGAGAATCACACACTATACCCCTAAAAATGAGGTTACTCTTGACTGGGAGTGCATTGTTAAGGATTCTCCAAAGTAGATGAAGTTGCTTAGGGGGATTGGCAATTTTCCAAATACTATTCCAGGAAATAAGATCAGTCCTAGAGCTGGTGTGTTGACCTTCATTACTATCAGCATGGTTCCATTCCATTATAGCGTTATAGCCAGATCTGACTATGAAATTTCCATCCTTAGTGCCCTGCCAACTGATGAGGTCTTCCTCATTTGGGTTAATAGTGGGGATTTGGCAAATAATCTCAGCTTCAATAGGGAAATTTTTTTGCTTGATAGTATTCTCATTCCACTGCTGGTTATGAGGATTAATAAGGTCTTTAACAAGATGGAGGTTGGTGTTGTGAGGTTTGGGGGTCCAAATTATAGTGCCGACCTGATGGTGCGGCCATCTATCTTCCCAGATATTTATGCTGTTTCCATTACCTACCAGCCATCTGCACCCCTTTTTTAGGACCCAACTTGCTCTAGATATACACTGCCAAACAAAGCTAGGTCTGAAACCCTTTTTAGCTTTAAGAAAATGCTCATTGGGGAAGTATTTGGCTTTAAGGATAGTAGCCATTAGGGAGTTTGGTTCAGTCATGATTCTCCAGCCTTGTTTGGCTAATAAGGCTTCATTGAAGACCCCTAAATCTCTGAAACCCATGCCTCCCATATTCTTCTGTTTACAAGTCTTTTTCCAATTGACCCGGTGAATTTTCCTCCTGTCAGTATTGCTACCCCACCAAAATCTGCTAATCATGCTATCCAGCTGGATACATAGACCCTTTGGGAGAAGGAAACAACTCATAAGATAAGTATGAATGGCCTGAGCAACAGCTTTGATTAGGGTACCCCTACCAGCAAAAGAGAGGTTCTTCTCCTTCCATCCTTTGAGTTTCTTCCAAACCCTATCTTGGATATAGTTGAAGGCTTGAGTTTTAGATCTGCCAATATGGGTGGGTTGACCTAGGTATTTGATGAAGTGATCCACAATAGGCATAGGCAGTATGTTGGTGATACCACCCTTAGAGTCCTGAGGCACTTTTTTACTAAAGAGAATCTCAGATTTGTTGTAATTCACAAGTTGGCCAGAGGCCTGTTGATATGTGGTGATAATAGATTTGATTTGATTAGCTTCTTCCTCATTAGCCCTGCAGAAGAATAAACTATCATCAGCAAACAACAGGTGAGTAATCTCAGGGGCTCTATGAGCTATTTTAATGCCATGAATGAGTCTGAGAGCCTGAGCTTTAGAGATAAGGGCAGAGAGAACATCAACACATAATATAAAAAGGTAAGGAGAGAGGGGGTCTCCCTGTCTGAGGCCCCTCTGAGGCAAAAAACTAGTGGTAGGACTCCCATTGATAAGGATGGAGAAAGAAACTGTGGAGACACATTTCATGATGGTATTAACCATGTTGAGGGGGAAGTTCATAGCTTCAAGGGTGGCTCTAATGAAATTCCATTCCAATCTATCATAAGCCTTTGCCATATCTGTTTTAAGACCAATGTACCCTGTTTGATTGTTAGTTTGAGCTAGGTAATGGAAAATTTCATGGGCTATGATGATATTATCAGTGATCAAACGGCCAGGCACAAAAGCACTTTGATTGGTGCTTATGATATCAGGCAAAATGGTCTTTATCCTGTTAGCTATGGTCTTAGTTATGAGCTTGAGGGTGACATTGCAAAGGGAGATAGGTCTGAAGTCACTAGGTTGGGTGGGATTGTTTATTTTTGGTACCAAACAGATGTTAGTGGCATTAAAAGGGGAGGGGTCACCATTGTTGTTGAGGATATTAAGGGCTAACAAGATAACCTCCTTTCCCACAATATCCCAATAAGTTTGTTAGAATTTTGCTGGCAGACCATCTGGGCCAGGAGCAGCCAAGCTCTTCATGCCTTTCATGGCATTAATCACTTCAAGCTCCGTGAAATCAGAACCTAGGTAGTTGTGCTGGTCATTGTTGATCCTGTTTTGAACAACTTGGGTGGTTTCAGTGACATTTATGGTGGGTTGGCTAGTGAACAAAAGTTGGAAATGGTTCAGGAAAATTTGGTCAATCATATCTTTGTCAGTGTGGATATTGCCCATAGGATTAGTTATAGCTTCAATCTTATTTGTTCCTGCGCTGGCTAGCTTTAAGATGAAAAAACCTAGTGTTCTTATCCCCATGGGCTAGCCAAAGAGCTCTGGACCTTTGGCTCCACCACATTTCCTCCTTCTCTAGCAAATCATCCAGCTCCTTCTCTTTCTGAGTAATTTGTTGGTGCAGATGAGGTGTGCTGGATAGGTTTTGAAGCCTTTCCAGTTCCTGTTGGGTTGTCTTAATGCGCTTGGGGATAACTCCAAAGGTGCTATGACCCCATCTATGAAGCTCATTCAAAGTGTGATGAAGTTTGACAGAGATATTCCCCTGCTTATTTTGCCAAGCTTTTTGGACAATGGAAACATATGTTGGGCATCAGTAGTCCAAACTTGCTCAAACTTTTTAGTATAGTGCTGTTGGTTCTTATTCCTGCAAGGTAACAAATTAGAGAATTCAAGCATTATAGGGCAATGGTCAGCTTGGTATTTGAGCAGGTGCATATTGCTGTAGTTTGGGAAAATAGTGATCCAATCAGTGGTAGCTAAGAACCGATCAAGTCTAGATTCAATAAGATGATCCCCTTGTTGTTTGTTTGTCCAAGTGAATATGTTGCCTTTGTATCCCAGGTCCTGCATGTCACACTGATTAATGGTGTTCCTGAAACTTGTAGTTAGATTAGGATCTAGAGGGTTACCCATAGATTTTTCATTACTAGAAAGCACAATATTAAAATCACCATAGAGAAGCCAGTTAGGGTTAGTGTTAAAGCAAGATAAGTCATTAATGAGTTGACAAGTAAGGAATTTATCCTGGCCTTTTGGGTACCCATATATGTCAGTTGCCCTCCAAGTAAAGGGGTTAGTCTGAGAAGTAATAAGCATGTCAATATAGTGTAACTCAGAGTTTATAATATTCAAAGTAAAGGTACAAGGTTTCCAAAGAATAGCCAATCCTCCTGCTCTACCTCCACCACTGACAGAGCAGTCAATAGTGTGGTAAACATAAGTGTCATTGAAGCTTCTAAGGAAATGGAATTGGGTAGCTTGGAGCTTAGTTTCCATTAAGAACATAATGTCAGGTTGATGAGTAGCCAGGAGCTTTTTGAGAGCTCTCACAGCCCTAGGGTTGCCAAGCCATTGGCTGTTCCAAGATATGAGCTTCATTTCCTTGGGCCAGCCTGCATAGCAAGGCCTGCCCCTGATCCATCTTCCCTTCTCTGTCTCTTTAGCTGAGTGTTCTGGTCCTTTGTAGGTTCCTGGGTCTC
Organism: Trifolium fragiferum; assembly: GCA_954870985.1. Taxonomy (NCBI): domain Eukaryota; kingdom Viridiplantae; phylum Streptophyta; class Magnoliopsida; order Fabales; family Fabaceae; genus Trifolium; species Trifolium fragiferum. The sequence goes on from OX940790.1 coordinate 50,446,073, forward strand.
CATGCTGCATTGCCCATCTATTGTAGCAAAATTTGTAATCATGTGCTGAGGTTTCTGAATTGACATTTCTTGTTGAGTTATAATTCCTTCCATAGGGCTGTTTATGGAGAAGAGGGGGTTAGTGTCGTGGTGTTCATACTGCTGTTGTTTAGTCTGGTTAGGGGTGTTAGATTGGACTTTCATGGCTGCAAGTTTTGCTAGGAGATCCTCAGGGACAGGTGGGCTATATTGGCCAAAGTTTTTGGCATGAGAGGGGTTGCTGTGATATTTCTTATCTTTTTCAGCCATCTTCCTTCTACCATATTGTGTCGATCGAATCCAAGGGCCCAAAGGAGCTAGAGTGAGGAGGTCTAGTGCTTAATTCCTGCATAGGTTGTCAGTATGCCCAATCATTCCACATTTAAAGCATGTCTGAGGTAGTTTCTCATATCTATAGTCTATCCAATTAGTGCCATCTGTAGGGTTTCCAACATGGATACCAGAGAGGATTGGTTTGTGAATATCTATAGCAACTTTAATCTTGATGATCACCTTCTTTCCAGGATACTCATAGAATTCAGCTGCTTCAAATTTTCCAATTAAGGATCCTATGTTTTCACCCATCTGTTTTGTTTTACAGTGAGGGGGGAGCCCCCATAGTTGGATCCATATGGGGACATGGTCAAAATCCATGTTGTGGTAGTCAACTTCTCTGTTCCATGGTTTAACAACCAGCCAAGCATTCCTAAATAACCAGGGGTTACCAGCAATAATTTTGTCATGGTTAGCAACCTCATTAACAAAAAATTGCAGCAGTTTACCTTCCAAAGCTTGAATTTTGAGGTCTGGAGGGGATCCCCAGATGCTCTCAAGGCCATTATGAATAGATTTGACATGAATGGGCTTGTCTGTGATTATTTTTCCTATTATGCTGCACTGACATATGTTTACTCCTTCATTAACAGATGAATCATCATAAAGAAAGGATCTTGGCAAGTCTTGGTTGTGCGGGGTGGATTTTCTTGATGAAGAAGATTCAGGGATATCATCTTGCATGTTCTGGTTATAGTGGTGTGAAGCCATAGGTGATGGAACCAAAGTTGTGAAGGTCTGAGCAGGAGGTATGTGGATGTGGGTTATAGGTTTAGTTTTGGTGAGGTTTTTCTGTTGATTAGTGGTATTCATGGTGCAGGGACAGGTGGAGATGAACGCACCCAGGTTGAGAGGGATGCAGAGGTTTGAGAAGGGGCAAGAATACAGGTTTGAACAGCAACAAAGATAGGGTTGAAATAAAGAGGTGGTGGCTATGGTGCAGGGTATCAAGAGCAGAAGAGAGGGGGTTATGAATCTTAGAAAGATTAGACAAGAGAAAGGTTAACCTGAAAGGGTCAGCAATTGCAGCGCTTAGAAAACCACAAACCATCCATTAAGGAGACAACTACTGAGCAATAACTGCTAGGCAATGAAGATGAATCCGAGAGGAGTCACCACAACAGAGAAGATAAGCAAGATGAAGGATCTTGGGATTCTTGGAGCTATCGTCGTGTTGCCAAAACATCTATACTCCATTTGTACTATTAATTTGACTTTAATTATGATACATTGTCTCCTTCAAAAAAAAATATGATACATTGTCGTATAAAACAAATAATAAATGTCAATAAATTATAATTAATTTTATGTAATTTTAAAATTACTTGTAACATATCAATTGTTAGTTGGTTTAGTGGTGATTGACGCTGAACTTGATAAAGAGAACCACGATTCGATTTCCCGCAAATGCGATTCGGAGGGGGCTGAAATCACTTGATGCCAAAACTAACTTTTGAACTATACTAAACTGATGGTGAAAGCCAAAAAAATTAGGGGAAATCACCATTTTGGTCCCTGAAAGTGTAACTCGCTGTCACATTAGTCCCTGAATGTATTAAAATTGCAAATAGATCCACAAATGTCTATTTTATTAGTCATTTTGGTCCTCGAATATGTTTTAAGTAGTCAATTTAGTCCTCGAATGTGTTTCTTGTTGGTCAATTTAGTCCAAAAAATTACTATAAAATGAGATACTAGGGACCTATTTGCAATTTCGATACATTCAAGGACCAATATGACAGCGATTTACACTTTCAGGGACCAAAATGGTGATTTCCCCAAAAAATTACTTTGTAAATTACAATTCCTTTCCAATTAGATTAATGTAATTGTTAACAATTTTTTATGATTATAATTTATTAACAATATATATAAATTAAACTCCTCTTAAATTATGATATTTAATTTCATCTTTTATACTACTCCGTAGGAGCTGATATTTAAATTTTGAATACTCCTGTTGCACCTTATATTGAAATTCTGGCTACTGAGCTATTCGCATAAAGAAAATAGACTAAAAACAAAAACAACTTTTAAGATGAAAATATTTTATTTTTATTTTTAAAAATTAAATTTGTTATATTAAAAAAAAAAACTTATTTATCCCTAAAACATTGTCCGAATACTATTGTACTACCTCCGTCTTAATATATAAGACAATTTTTCAAACTTTTGTTATCCCATTTTATAAGACTTTTTTTCAAAGTTGAAACTGTATTAATTAAATTTTCACAAAAATATTTTAATTAAATTAAAAAAAAAAAAAAAGTCATTAAGCCGGATATCGAGTTTTGAAAAGAAATAGAAATTCACAATTCCTCTCTTATGTTGATTAAATGACAATTTTAGAAAGAAAAAAATGTACATCATTAATAAGTTTAATAAAAAAATCATTTTTCTAAATTTTGGTGTTTTTGTCAAAGAAATATTACTCCCACTAGTACTTAATATAAAAAGGGTAAATTATGTTTTTAGTCCCTACTTTTATAGTGAGTTTTGGTTTTCGTCTTTATATTTTGAAATCATTTATTTTAGTCCCCAATTAATTTTCAGTTTTAGTCCCAAATATTAGGTCAACCTTGTTGACTAACGGAAGTCCACGAGACATTGACACATTGGATTTAGTTGACACATGGGATTCTACGAGGACTGCCATGTCAGTTTTTTAAAAAACCTTTTTTTTTTCAAGAAAAAAAAATGATTTAATAAAAAGAAACATTTTTTGGTCAATATTACCTAGGGATGTCAATAGATATCCATGGACACGGATAGTGTGATATCTGTGTCCTCTCCGTCAGATAAATATGATATTCATGTTCTCTCCATATTCATGCGGAAATCCACTAAGCGGGTAATCCACGGATATTGAAGTATCCGCGGATATTAACGGATATCCATGGATGATATTTGAACAAAAATAAAAAGAATTAATTATTAAAAAAAATTTAGTTTTTATAAAAACAAAATACTATTAACACATAATATTTAGCACATTGATCAAAATACATGTAATATCACACCAAAACATAATATCAAAATACATGTACTTAGCATAGTGATAAGATCCAAACATAATATCAAAATATAATATCACACCCAAACATAATATTCATACATCAATCATTCTAAATTAAGCAAAAAGTAATAACTTCACTCACTAATAATAATGTAGGCATCATCTTCCAATACATCTAAATTAGAATTTATATGTAACTAAGAATATTTAAGTAATTTTACTAATTATTTAGCGGGTATGGATATCTGCGGGCGTGGATAGTATTAAACCCGCATCCGTATCCATTAAACGCGGATAATTGAAATATCCACTTATTTTATCCGTGGATATCCATTAAAGCATTCGCTCTGTGCCCATTGCGGATTTTATCCGCAGATATCCGCGGGTATGGATATTTTTGACATCCCTAATATTATCCCACACTACAAGAAATAAGATTTTTCGCAGCGACATTCAAATTATTGACAAAAATATACATATAGCAGCAACTAATTTAAGTTGTTATTGTAAGTTAGTTTTTTTTTTTCTCAACAATTATGCTATCGCTGGGAAAATTACTTATCCCAACAATAATTATTGTTGTTGCTAATCGTATAGTTTTTTTGCAACAAACCTTGTAAAGCCGCTGAGAACCAACAATTACTATTTTTTTATACGTATCTTTTATCATGGTTTTTGTTCTTATATTTATGCGTAGATTTGTTTTAACTTTAAAATTATTATTTGTTTATTTTTTTCTTTCTATTTTTATATTTTTAATACTATAGATTATTTGCAACAACTTTGTAAAGTCACTGAGAAACCGCACAATTACTATTTTTTTATGCATATCTTTTATTGTAGTTTTTGTTTCTATTTTTTTGTGTAAATTAATATTTTTTTTTCCTATTTTTATGTTTTGTATCTCTTTTTTGACAACAACATTATAACGTTGTTGTAAAATCTTATAATTATACCAACAATATAACTTGTCAATGAATATATTAAAGAATTAAATTTATTTTTGATCAATTTTAATATACATAATTTTTTTCATGCATAAAAAAAACTACCAAATTTTCATTGTTTTAAATTCCTACTTAAGATTCTTATATAATCTTTTTTTTTTTTCTATAATTGTTTTATTAAACTTCCTCTAATCCTTATTGTTTTTTTTTCTTCCTACTTTTATACATATATTGTTAATAGAGTAAAATTACAATGACGGATACAAAATTTAGAAAAATTTTAAAATTGATAAGGACAAATTAATAAATATAGTAGTTATAGATTTTAAAATATTATTAGAAGTATATTAATTAAATTAAATTTATTTGGATTAAAAAAAATAGTGGTTTGTTTTATTTTTTTCAAAATTCGATAGTAGCACTTCATACATACCTACTATCACTATTGAGATAATCATGTAGTGTGACGGTTAATTAAGTAAAGATAATTCATTAATTATTTTATTTTGGAATATTTGTTAATTAATCAAATCTATTTAGTAATAGTTATAAATTCACCCACTTGGATCATATATTGCAAACTTTTTATACGGTAGATTATTATTCATCCGACGCTCCTCTTTCTATACGGTTGATCTCTTGTTCATCAACTTATATAATTTTTCTTTCAAAATCACTTCTCTCACTTTGTTCCACACATAACCTCATTAAAAGTTGAGTAAAATTTCAATAAAAAAAAAGCTACGATGGGAAGGTATATAATATTAAAAAGTTTTGAAGAATACCAATGCAATTCAAGAAAAGTGTGAAAGAAGATGATGAACAATGGAGAACAAGAGAGTGGGGCAAGCAATCAAGTCATCAGCGTCTTAGTAATTTTTGTTACGATCTAAATGACTTGTAATTTGAATTTTGGTTCTTTGTATTTGAATTTTTGTATAAATAAAATTTGCTGATTAAAAAAAAATTGAACGAGAAACATAACTTATAAATAAAATTTTAGCAATCAATGGTTGATAACGTTAATTCCTAATATCTTATTTCATGGGAGATTAATTTAATATTTGAATTGTTTGTAAAAAAAAATTAATATTTGAATTATTGACAAACACTAGTTATGTCAGCGACCAAAATTTTTTGCAACGGCACTTATGCCAACGATATGCAACAACAGTTTTTTCGTTGGGAAAAACACATTTTTTTTTTTCAGCGACAATAATTGTTGTTACAAAAAACACTAGTTATGCCAGCGACATTAATTTTCCTTGCAAAACTTTTCGCAACGGTACTTATGCCAACGATATGCAGCGACAATTTTTTCGATGCGAAAAATACATTTCGTAGCAACTTTGTATTTTTCGCAGCGACATTTATCGCTGCCAAAAATCATATTTCTTGTAGTGCCAAACTTTCACATAAAACAAATAATTCTTAAAATTATATAATTAGTTTTGTTAATTTAAACTATTGCAACCACTATGTCAAGATCTTTGCGGGTTATTTGATGATTGTGAAAAAGTCGGTGGAAGGAATTTTGTACTATTTTTCATTTTTTATATACTCATTCTGATTTCTATAGATTTGAGATAAAGTGGGAAAGTATAAAGGGGAGGCGGAAGAAGAGGTTAGAGTGTGTATATTGCAAAAAGAAAGTGTTAAACGCAAAATTGTGATTTACTAATGCGGACAAGTTTCGAGTTCTATCGGTCCGGTTTTTTTCACCCGGATCCGTCCATGTCAACTCTATACAAATTGAATTTTCAGACTCGCTAATCCGTGGTCCAATCCAAACCGCCAATTTTCCTTCTTTTTTTTATCGGTTTCTCGAATTGAGTCGGACCACAATTTTTTTATGCACCCTATCGAAGGAGTAGTACTCCCTCCGTCCCAAAAAGATTGAGTCAGTTGACTGCTGCACGCATATCAATGCATAACTTTGACGATTAATATTTTTAATTGGTTTTCCGGGTCATTTGATGATTGTGAAAAAGTCGGTGGAAGGAATTTTGTACTATTTTTCATTTTTTATATACTCATTCTAGTTTTTATAGATTTGAGATAAAGTGGGAAAGTATGAAGGGGAGACGGAAGAAAAGGTTAGAGTGTGTATATTGCAAAAAGAAAGTGTTAAACGCAAAATTGTGATTTACTAATGCGGACAAGTTTCGAGTTCTATCGGTCCGGTTTTTTTCACCCGGATCCGTCCATGTCAACTCTATACAAATTGAATTTTCAGACTCGCTAATCCGTGGTCCAATCCAAACCGCCAATTTTCCTTCTTTTTTTTATCGGTTTCTCGAATTGAGTCGGACCACAATTTTTTTATGCACCTTATCGAAGGAGTAGTACTCCCTCCGTCCCAAAAGGATTGAGTCAGTTAACTGCTGCACGCATATCAATGCATAACTTTGACGATTAATATTTTTAATTGATTTTGCGGGTTATTTGATGATTGTGAAAAAGTCAGTGGAAGGAATTTTGTACTATTTTTCATTTTTTATATACTCATTCTGGTTTTTATGGATTTGAGATAAAGTGGGAAAGTATGAAGGGGAGGCGAAAGAAAAGGTTAGAGTGTGTCTATTGCAAAAAGAAAGTGTTAAACGTAAAATTGTGATTTACTAATGCGGACAAGTTTCGAGTTCTATCGGTCCGTTTTTTTCACCCGGATCCGTCCATGTCAACTCTATACAAATTGAATTTTCAGACTCACTAATCCGTGGTCCAATCCAAACCGCCAATTTTCCTTCTTTTTTTTATCGGTTTCTCGAATTGAGTCGGACCACAATTTTTTTATGCACCTTATCGAAGGAGTAGTACTCCCTCCGTCCCAAAAGGATTGAGTCAGTTAACTGCTGCACGCATATCAATGCATAACTTTGACGATTAATATTTTTAATTGATTTTGCCGGTTATTTGATGATTGTGAAAAAGTCAGTGGAAGGAATTTTGTACTATTTTTCATTTTTTATATACTCATTCTGGTTTTTATGGATTTGAGATAAAGTGGGAAAGTATGAAGGGGAGGCGAAAGAAGAGGTTAGAGTGTGTCTATTGCAAAAAGAAAGTGTTAAACGTAAAATTGTGATTTACTAATGCGGACAAGTTTCGAGTTCTATCGGTCCGTTTTTTTCACCCGGATCCGTCCATGTCAACTCTATACAAATTGAATTTTCAGACTCACTAATCTGTGGTCCAATCCAAACCGCCAATTTTCCATTTTTTTTTATCGGTTTCTTGAATTGAGTCGGACCACAATTTTTTTATGCACCCTACCGAAGGAGTAGTACTCCTTCCGTCCCAAAAAGATTGAGTCAGTTGGCTGCTGCACGCATATCAATGCATAACTTTGACGATTAATATTTTTAATTGTATAATAGTAAAAATTATAAAAATTTGATATTTTAAAAATACTCATTGAGATGAATACAACAAAATTTTATATATTAATTTTTATTTATTAATAAAAAAATAAAGTCAAAATAAATATGAATAATACAGTTAATCAAACTGACTCAATATTTTTGGAACCGAGAGATTATTTTTAAGTGGTGAGTGTGATTGGTGAATGCTGACTGCTGAGAGATTGAGGTACAAAGTCCGCGCGCACTGGAGACTCAAAAGAGTGGCAGCAACAGGCTACCCCACGCACACAATAAACAACATGAGTACTTGATGATGAAGTGTCATTAATTCAAAAGCTTGGTTTGTGTGCTTAATAATCACATAATTAATTTTCTTCTCTTATCTATCTAACTCTCCATTTTTCCACTCCTTGTCTCTTTCATTACTACTACTGTAATTATTACTCATCTCTATCAATTACTACCATCCACTAACCAACAATGACTAAGTGGCAGCACCATGTCTATTATTATTTCTTTTTATTTTATAAATAAATAAATTCTTATAAATATATTCCACCTTCTTGCTTTTCCTTTTATTTCTATATTTTCTTCTCTTTGCAAATAGCAAAATCATGAGTTCTCAAGAGAATAAACATGTCACTCAGAAAGAACATGATGCTGATACTACTTCTTGCAGAAGAACAGCTTCTCTTCCTGTTGTTCACAAGGTACTTTGTCTCAACTTTACTTCTTTTGGTTCATGTTTCTTTTCATATTCCACCAACACTCAAACCAATTCTTATGGTGGTGAACTTTGCTTTTTTGGTATTTTGTTTTGAAATATAATTAGTACCCTTTTCTTGGTTTTCAAATTCAAATATATTTTTAGTAAAAAAATAATTCAAATATTTTTTAAATAATTAGTACAATTTTTTTTTTTTGAAAAAAGAAATTTTAATATTTATTTGTTTCCTTTTTTTTTTTGAGAAAAAATTGGAGCTTGATCTATTTTTTGTTTCATTTACTTTGAATTATGTTGTTGAAAACTTGTCCAACTTGGTTTCCACCATTGATGTTTGTTTGATAACAGATATCAGCTACAAAGACAGAACTACTAATTTATTTAAAATAAATAATCTCTAACCGATATCTATTATCAAACATTAGTGCATATATTTAATCTATAAGAATAGATGATGTTTGTTTGTCTCCTCCATCATGGATAAGAATATATTTTTGCATTGTTCTTTTTATTCATTACATAAATTCCACGTTCAAAACTATAGTATTTTTTGGTGAAGAGGAATGGTAAAGTTTCTTTATTAAGAAGGAAGATAAATTCATAATTAGTTTATTTGAGCTTATTTACAAGGCGGGGTGGACAGCTCAACTGGTTTGAGTTAAGGGTGAAAGGGAGTTGAGGTCATAAGTTCAAGTCCTGGCAAAAGTGAAAGGAGTAAATGTAAAATTGACAGAAAAAACGATAAGCTATAAACTCAAATGCAACTTCAATTAGGTTTTCAATAAAGTTAAAAGTTCGTGAGAAAAAATTGTTACCAAACAGATTTATTTTGTCCATATGAGCTTATAATCTACCCACCATAAGTTCAAAAAATTGTTTTGCCAAACAGAGCCTTATTTTATTTTTGTTATAGAAATAGGCGCTTAATTAAGTTGCTTATCGAAAAAGAATTGTATTATAGTTTATGGATTTCAAGCTAACACTAGGAAATAAATTGAGGGTGATACTTGGATTTTGTAATGTAGCTCAGTTATATTTCAATTCCTGCATTACTTATTGTGTTCATTTAATTTTATATTTATAGGATGATGATGATTCAATGGGGATAACCGAAGAAACTGCGCATGTTCCTCCAAGGAAGAAACAGAATCTTCTCCTAGAAATACCATCAAGAACACCAGAAGAGTGTTCACAAGATTTTGTTGCAATCAAAATGCCAATGACACCAAGTCCTACTCCAACTCCTACTCCCAAGAGAGTGAATTTTCTAATGACTTCTCGCTCGGTCGATGCTCCGACAAATAATTCTCCTGGATCCGGATCATCAAAAGGCAAATCATCCATAAGAAACTTGCTACCAAAATTGAGCTTTCGGTATAGGACACCAGCAGCAGATACTGAAAAGGCGAATACGCCAACTCCGGATGTTTCCTCTTCAGGTCATCGAGAAAAGCCTTCGATATCAAGATCGTTGTCGCTTAGTAAAATATTTACTCCTAGGATGAAAAGAACTTCATCATTGCCATTTGAAGAAATTGGACATTCAAACCCAGAATCAACTCATGGTGGAAGTGTTGGTGGTCCTCTGAGTGTAAGATTTTAACCATTGTTTTCTACTTCGGTTATAAAATCAATAATGTTACCATCATTTTAACCGATTAGTTTCTTTTGCAGAAAAAAGAGACTCGGCAAAAGATAGCGCGTTCTCTTTCAATGCCTGCCAACAACAATAAGGACAAAAGTATAAGGAGGATGGATTCATTTTTTCGTGTCGTGCCTTCTACTCCTCGTGTAAAGGAAATAAATGAATTGTTGAGCACGTCCCCGACAAAGGATACTGGTATATACTCTCCCTTGACTCAATTATAAGAAAAAAATACCTAGTTTCACATTTGTACTATGCCTAGTTAGTAACTTGCTTTAAATGTTTTCTTGGTTCAGAAGACGAAGATGCTGACGGTGGCGAAGATATAGCTGAAGAAGAGGCAGTGTGTAGAATCTGTTTGGATGAATTATGTGAAGGAGGTGAGACATTCAAATTGGAATGTAGCTGCAAAGGTGAACTTGCTTTGGCTCACCAAGAATGTGCTATTAAATGGTTTAGTATAAAGGGTAACAAGACATGTGATGTCTGCAAAAAGGAAGTTACAAACCTTCCTGTCACTCTATTACGGATCCAAAGTGCTCGAAACCGAATTAGTGGAACAAGTAGAGCTCAGCTCGAAGATATAAACGGGTACAGGCATGTCTACTTTTGTTAAAAAAAAAATTTCCAGTTTTTTTATCAATAGGAATCAAACTCGGTAGCCTGGAATTTACAACACTCTCACATACTACGCACCAACCACTTGTCTTTTGCATGATAAATTGAAATTCACTTATTTTTCATCAATGGATGAGTTATGGCTGTGTGCTTCAATTACGAGTTCATGGATATCACAAAATCTTCAAGAATCATGAACCATTTTATTTTTCTGCTCAATTTTGTAGGGTTTGGCAGGAAGTTCCAGTGCTTGTCATTGTCAGCATGTTGGCCTATTTTTGTTTTCTTGAGCAACTATTGGTAAGAATAACAATCTTCTATTCAAATTTGCAACTTTTTAAGAAGACTATTAGACAAAATAGCTTATGCTATTCTTAAAAATCTCAAAAAAATAATCTCAAAATTATTGAATACCAAAATCGCTTCTGATTTTCTCCCCTTTGCAGGTTACAAAAATGGGAACCGGTGCAATTGCCATATCTCTTCCATTTTCATGTGTGCTTGGTCTTCTCTCCTCCATGACATCTTCAACCATGGGTAAGTCTGCAAAACATTGATAAATATTTATGATACTGAATGATTCTTATTTTCTCAACAAGTAGTATTGTAGCCTTTTCTTTTGTGCTTATACTTTGCTAATTTCAATATTTTCACGATGCTTGCTACTGCTAAGTTGTGTTTCTTTCATTTATGTGTCCAGTGAAGAGCAGGTTCATATGGATTTATGCATCTTGCCAGTTTGCTATGGTGGTTCTGTTCGCGCATATATTTTACTCCTTGGTAACCGATTTCTGCATGAACTATATTCTTGTTACCTGTACTTTTCACTTCAGATTTTTTTTATAATACTCATCTTGAATCCTGATTCATTACGATGAATCTCAATTCATTCTAATGAATCACTGTCTAAACTTACCTGTACTTTTCACATGAAGGCATTAGCATTCTGATTACTTATAATATTCATCACTTGCAGGTTCATGTGCAACCAGTTCTTTCGATCCTTCTTGCAACATTTGCTGGATTTGGTGTGGTAATGAGTGGAAGTTCTATCCTTGTGGAGTTTTTCAGATGGAGAAGGAGATGGCAGGCTTCGTTAGAGCAGCAACATGGCCCTCTACCGATAACACAAGCAGGGCAGCATCCACAAACTGTAAATACGCCACGTTCGGACCAATCCAACCATAGTCATCCCGTGGTTCAAGATCTTCAAAACTCAAATCAGAGCTGAGTTGATATTTTTGTGCTTCTCATGACAAATCTAGCGACTGCAGTTGGTTGATTTTCGGATCGGATTTGGAAGAACTTATTGAATTTGGTTTTTTGTAGTCAGGGATTCCACATTCATGCATTTGTGATATTAATAGCCATTTGATACAGTCCAAAAAATGCATATCTTAATTTTTATTTTACCATACCAAACTTGAATCTGTACTATACGGTCATTGATCAAACGACCCCAAATCTCCTGACCACATGAATGCGGAGAATCCCTGACTATAGTGGAGCCGGATCCGAACTTATTGTGTATAGAGTAGGGAGTTTAACCTTTATTACTACACATCTGCATGAGATGTCGTTGTACAGTTTATGAATATAGCTTTTATTGTTATGGCATTTCTGTTAGCTTATATGTACTGATGAATATTTCAGCACATGAAAACCAGAAGGCTTTTGGTTTCTTTTTTTGTAGGCTTGGGTGAGACAGAGTGATTTTGTTTAAGGTCAAAGTGAGAGTGAAGGAATTAATGAGGAATTGTGTTTGTAATACTTTGTCTTAGAGTTTGATTACATGGAGATTTTCAAGGACAAGAGAGAGATTTTCAACATACATTGTGGAATGTTGCATATGGGAAAAAATAATACATTACTATTAAATTACTATTCTAATTTAGCAAAACTATTCATCGCAAACTCCACTAGCACCGATATGACACTGACACAAATGATTATATATAATTAATCCATTTTTTCAAAAATTATTATTGGTATCGATGTGTTATGTCTGTATTTCCGTCAATACTTTAGAATTATTGGAATCTGTTAGAAATAATATAAAATCATTAATGTGTCAAATCCTAACATCTTAAGCTTTTGGGATAATTGGTTAATTGACGGTATCGCTATATATTTTTTGACAAATGAAACTTTTGAAGAATGTATATTCTTTGAAAGGTATCTACCCCTAACACGGCACATGCGTATATAATTGCATTCAATCACTTCTATTTTTTCAAATTATTATGCGTATGTTTCAGTATCGTATTCGGCGACTATGTTTGTGTTCATATTGATGACAAGACCATTGCCTAACCTATGTGACACGTTGAGTTTGCCTTATTATATAGCCAACATAAAGAAGATTGCTTTATATTCAAGCTGACAATGAATTATGTTGTAAACTTTATCTATAAAATACAATGCTTTCCCTTTATTATGGGAGGAATAAAAAATTCGTATCCGCGCTTCACAATGACAACAACTTGGTTTCATCTTTTTGGTTAAACAATGAATGTGGACCAGAAAAACTAAATCTGATAAGTTTCTTTCAATTACTACAAGAATTGCTTTAAGCATTTCTTCTGCTGTAAGCATTTCTCGTTTCTTTAACATCATCTATATGTTTCAAATTTCACCTAAAGCTCTTTTTAAGTTTTTTTTTATATATCACAACTATTGACAATTACACTAATATTACTCCAACTTTTAATTTATTTTATTATGATTTACATGCGACTATGGGATATAAGGTAGATTCTTTCCTTACTACCGACTTTTTCATATGTAGGAGTTAAAAATTGAACCCTGACCACCTACTTAAGAGGCTTAAGACTCTTATTACTTAAATCAATTTATTGTTATTGATTTTTTTTAGATAGACAAAATAACAAGTTATTGAAAAGTAGCACACACAAATTGGAAGAACATGAGTTCGAAATTCGGTCATGATGTCCGACCAAGTTATTATTAAAAAGTAGCACACACAAATTGGAAGAACATGAGTTCGAAATCCGATCATGATGTCCGACCAAGTTATTAAAAAGTAGCACACATAAATTGAAAGAACATGAGTTTGAAATCCGATCATGATGTCCAACCTAACAATATCGACATTTCTGTTAGTCGAACCTCGATTATGACTTAATTAACATGTATTATGAGTATAAAGTTCTTATATGCCGCCGATCCAAAAAAAAAAACAATTATTTAATCAAAAGTTATATATTTAATTTAAAATATAGAAGTTTCAATTCAAATTTACGATTTTGAACATCTTACAATATGCAAAAAAAAAAAAAAAAAAAAAAAAAAAAAAGAAAGATTTTTTTTACAGCAGGAAAAACCTTATTATCATGCCACATTTATTATTTTATTTTTTATTTTGAAAAAGAAAAAAAAAAAGTGGTATAGTGATGTCCTTAGAGACTCACAACGATCATAAATCAAGGCTTAAGGTTTAGAAAAGAAAAGAAAAACTTTGTTTTTTCTTTTGCCAATCTTGTGAGTTTTCTATAATAGCCGCCATTCTAATTATTCCCTTTCTCTTTAAAAAAATAATAAAGATTGATAAGTTAAGTCATTTTATTATTATTTTATTAGAAAAAAGAAAATTTATTTCATTACTGTTTTAGTTTTAGTAAGGGTATAAAATTATAGAACTGATATCTAAATCAGACTAAACTGGTGGTGAAAGGAAAAAAAAAGTACAAAATTACAAACGGTAAAGTAGCATTAATTGTGCATTAATTTCTTCAAATGATCAAATATTCGGGACAAAATTAAAAATTAAAAGGATTAAAGATTTGAAACAGAGTCTGGGAAAACTGTGTCGAGTCGAAGTTCGTAACCATTAAGACAGAGACGTCGTTGTTTTACCCTTCTATGCCGATGCAATAGGATCTGAATCCTCTCCTTCCTGAGTTGTCTCCTTCTCTAAATCTTGACCAACAGATCAATCCTATGGTCCAAAATTTTAAAAGATAAGGTTTAAATGCAGGTTTGATCCCCTAAGTTTCATAGTTCTGCGATTTTGGCCCTCTAAGTTTCAATTACTTGATTTTAACCCCTAAGTTTCAAAGAGTGACTAGCAAATGAAAATGGAGGTAAATTTATAGGGCCAAAATCGAGTAACTGAATTTGGAAGGCTAAAATTGAGCAATTATGAAACTTAAAAGGTTAAAATCAAGCAATTGAAATTTAAAGACAAAAATCGCACAATTATAAAACATGAAGTCAAATTGACATTAAACCAAAAGATAATACTCCCTCCGTTCCAAAATATAAGTCGTTTTGACGATACAGTATTACACAAATTAAGAAATATAATCATTGTTATATAGAAAAGAGAAATTATGAGTAAGTTTACAAAATTGTCCTTCATTAATTGTATGAAAAATATAAATGAAATAATTGAAAAAAAAAGAGAGAAATAAAAAGTTAAGTGATATAATAGGAAAAATAGCATTAAATACTTCATTGAAATTGTAAAACGACTTATATTTTAAAATAAATTATTTCTCCAAAACAACTTATATTTTATAACGGAGGAAGTAATAAAGTTAAGGAGAATGTTAATTTGTGCCCTTAAGGCACATGATAAGAAGATAAATATGGAAAACATTTATTAAAACATTTATACCATTCATTTATCTAAGCATTAAATTTTTTGTATCATTAAATATTACAAGTGTATTTAAATGGGTTGGGTTATGGTGCATAAGCCCAAAGCTTATGCACCGTGCATAATTTCTCACGCCCCCCCCCCCCCCCCCCCATATTGCTACGCGCGCTCCCCACCTGCTACTTCCCCCCCCCCCCCCAAATTGCTACGCGCGCCCCCCATTTCTAGCTCCCCTCCCAATTTTTTATTTTTTTATTTTTATTTTTTTAAAAAAATTTCTAATGCACCCCTCAGTTTTTTTTATCACGCTTTTAATTTTGATTGATTGAATTTTATTTTATTTTATTGATTAGGGATAAAATTCAGAGTATTATGTATGGTTAATTATTTTAGTAGTTAGTTTTAAACTAAAATCATGCCAAAACCATTTCTGCTGTAGAATGGTTTCAAAGATATGTACTCCTAAACCATTTGTGCTGTGGAATGGTTTCAGAGATCTGTACTACAAAACTATTTAATTAAAATCATTTTAATTTAATATGATTTTAACCGAAACCATAAGTATAACTTAATGGTTTCACTAGTGCTGTATCTGAAAACCAAAGTAGCTCCTTTATGGTTTCAAATAAAACATTTATATTTAATTTAAAATAAATATTATAACTGAAATCATAAGTGTGACATAATGGTTTCATTAGTTTTGTATCTGAAACCAAAATAGTCCTCTTATGGTTTCTAATAAAATATTCATATTTAATTTAAAATAAATATTTTAATCGAAACCATAAGTATAACTTAATGGTGTCACTAGTGTTGTATCTGAAAACCAAAGTAGCTCTCTTATGGTTTCAAATAAAATATTTATATTTAATTTAAAATAAATATTATAACTAAAACCATATTTTATTCATAATGATTTTCAAAATAATATTGCATAAATAACCAATGATTTTGTAACAAATTTAGGGGAGAAAAAGAATAAATCTGGGGGTGTAAACTGTGTAAATAAAAACCAACAACACAAACAAAAAATGAACTGGGCTTGCAGGCCCAGCAGGCTAAAAAAACAAAACAGAATGTGTGTGTGTCAGCAGAAGAAGGGGGTGGGAAAAGCGAATCTGTATGGGGAGCTGGGGGGCGCACGTGAGTAATTTTGGGGGGGGGGGGGCGTGAGAAATTCTAGGCTTATGCATGGTGCATAAACATCACCCTTATGCACCATAACCTTGGCCTATTTAAATCTTATGGTCAAGAAAAGTATATTTAAATCTTGTTGACTATATATATTTCAAGCAAAAAAAAATCTTGTTGACTAAAATCCGTAAAATTTTATTTTTTTTTATAGAAAAACCCTAAAATATGAATGCGCCTCAACACATATTTTTGTTTTATTTATTTTTTAGAAAAATAACAAAAGTAACACGTGGCATGATTTTAATGCTTCGATTAATCCGATGGAACTGGATTCTCTCCTTCTATACCTCTCTCCTTCTCTCTTCTTCTCCAAATCTGGATTGTTAGATCAATCCTATGCTTCAAAATTTTAAACAGAATAAAATAAAATAAAAATTAAATCTCTACTTCTGAATCGTGAACAGTCCTTAAGAACACCCTTTCTTCAACCCATGCTTCTCATCTCATGATTTTGCTTTCGACGACACCACCACCACCCAACTTGGCCGACTCTGATTCACGGTAACCAAAAACGCAGCAGCGGGATACACGGTGGTCGGCGATACAGCGGCAGCCGCGAGGGAAAACGCACGGGGAAGGTTGGCGGCGGTAATCGGCGATGGGTTGCCAGTCTCCATAGATCAAGGTATGGTTAAGGCGGAGAACTATCACAATGAAGCTTGCATTTATATATATTGTTTTTAATTAAAAAAAAAATTTACATGTTGCAAGATTCCGTGCAAGCTGAATTATACAGTGAACAATGGGAGATTTTGCAAATGGTGTAAGGTAAAGGGGAAAAGGTTTGCTGTGAGACCACACAGGACAGTTTGTTTTGGAAAAACATCATCCCATCCATTAGATTGATCTAACGGTTCAGAGTTAAAGAAGGAGAGAGAATGAGATAGTTATAGAAGGAGAGGATCCGAATCCTAATCTGATGGTCCAAAACATTTGAACTTGGCGTTGCAGCTGCCGCAAGAAAGTTAGAGTATATCTGCTGCATGATATAACGCAGTGAGTGTTTATGAAACATTTTGGTCAACATAGAAGATGATGATACACATATCTATACAACAAGGACGATTTCTTCTCAACAATTCATTCTTAGTACCCAATTTCTCCTTTCGAGGTGTAGTTTAGTCGCACAATCATTGTTAGTTTCTTCTTCTCCTTCTTCTCTTTCTTTTTCCACATTTAATCGAACATTTGGTGGGTCATTATAATTAACCAAATTTGTCTTGTTATTAACCTTTTTTTACCCATGTGTACTTCAATTTCATGCTTAAAAATGCTTCCTTTGATGATATTCAGCAACAAAAATGTTTACTTTATGTGGTATTGTAACTTTAGAGGAGGAGGAGGCACATTTGCGAAGAAATAAGATAGGCTCCAATAATTAGGATTAGGGTTGTTATTATGAAAATTAAAAGTTTGGGCTTTTCAATTTTTATTTTCGAGTATTACTTTTTTCAGGGCAAATTTGAAAAACTAAAAGACATTATGTATAAAAAGAGATTTAAAATATTAAAGTATTTGTTCATATATTGTTATCGTCCAAATTTTATCACATCATTTTAATTGCAAGTATCTTATTGTATATTTTTTTAATATACGGATCATATGATTTGTATACTATAATTTTAAGGAATAATGTAATGTTGTAGCTATCGGTGCATATCATATTCGATATACATATTGTGTTTGTGCATCATTCATAGAGTCAACATGTTGAAGTTTGAGTCTTGGTTATTCTCTTTAATTTTATTATTGTGTTGTTTTTTTAGGATGGAAAATGTTATTTTGTTGTTGTTGTTGTTGTTGTTGTTAGTTCTACTGATTGAACCAATGACAGTATTTCAGGGGTTTGCAGGTTGGCGCTTGTTCAACGGTTGCAGCAGAATCAAAGGATTAAAAGGGGTTTCTCCAAAAACATGGCTTGGAGTATGGATAAGGGTGACTTGGGTCTTGAAGTCAAGATTGGGGTTGTTCATCCTGCAACAGATGCTTATGCTGCAGAGGCAGTTGAAGCTTTGAAAGCTGGGAAGGTCATTGCAGTTCCGACTGATACACTATATGGATTTGCTTGTGATGCCTGGTATGCTATTTTAGTTTTTGCTTAAAATATATTGCCTATATTTAGTGTTGAAATTGTTCACACTTTTATCATGCTTCGTGTCATATATTGATGATCGATGTCCGAAGTAATTAGGTATAGAAATACACAATAACAACTAGAGTATAAATTTGTGTTTTGCACATGTTAACCGTGTATGCTGCACAATCTTTTACACTGGTGGAATGAAAATAATTGTCAACCATTGAACAATGAAATCCAAGAAAGAAAATAATTGAGTGCAGAACTGGAGTTATTCTTATGGAAATTAAGGTGATAGTAAATGAATGTTTATTCACCTCTGCATTTGCAATCATGTTATATGATCTAAGTTGCAAAATTTTAAATTTTGACCAAGAAGAGAGAAGACAAAGATTACTATAAAATGAATAATGAAATTAGCAATGGTGAAGGAAAAAGGCCCAAAAACTATACAATCACAATCCAAACGCAAAATTCCTACATACATACACAGCGGGACACAAATCTCTAATTTTTCGCACAAAAATGTAAAGAAGTAGAATAGGAAGAAATAGCGAAGTGAGTTGCAAAATCTGAACAGTGTGGAGAGAGGAAATTGTAATCATATTCATATCCACTTCTTAATCTCACAGTATAGGCTTGGTGTGCTAAGAGAGAGAGAGCTGCACATGTTTTGCAGAAAAGCTGCACAAAAAGAGACTGGCATTGGTCCGTTTACGTTGAAGGTTCATGGTTGAGCAAAAAACAACTTGTTGACGGAAGTAGAATTGGATGTTTGCTGCAGCTTTCGGCTGAGATGCAATTAATTGTTATGGTTGTGGGAGAACTAAACAAGTAAGCTGAACAACATCATGGCATTGGATGTGAGGAGAAAGTTTACTTGTATAGTAAAAATGCTGGAGTGAAGGCTTAAGTGGGACTCACTAGAGTAATAGAGTATGGGATAAACAATACTAGTTTTTGATAATAACTAAAAACTGTGAAACAAGACAGCTGTAATATGCGATACAGGGCGGACATTTTTCCTTGAGTGAGTTAAGTCAATCCAAACTTAGCAATACATTTTAAGCAACTATGCTCAATGGATAGAGAGTGGTCATTATTGTTAATGTTTGACATTATGGATGAAATATGTTCTTTTCGAAAAAAGAAAGAAAAAAGAAATCATGCAATATGTTTTTATGTATTTAACCGGTATATATAAGGTATATATAAAGTCTCATTTGCACTGACACGGTTTCCTACATTTAGACCTATTATTGTTCAGTTTCTTTTTGAATGATAACTACTAACTGCATGTTACCTTTGGGTAATGATGGCAGCTCATTGGAAGCAGTTAACAGGATTTATGAGATTAAAGGCCGTAAACATACAAGTCCGTTGGCTATTTGTGTTGGTGACGTATCAGACATAGACCGTTTCGCTGTCACTGATCATTTACCTCATGGCCTGTTTGATTCCCTGCTACCAGGGCCTGTTACAGTTGTACTAAGACGAGGTTTGTATTTCATATATATTTTTTGTATAAGTGTATGTGTAATAGAAAATTTACGGATAAGTATGTAGAAAGTTTACATTTAAATCAATTAATTCTCAAAACTTGTTGAACGCAACAATAGTCCTATTCCTTCAATCCCCTTATTCAAGTTTTCTTCTGTGAACCTTTGATTTTATTTTAAATATCCTATGTAATGTATGATTGTATGCTTGAATATTGCAGGAGAGTCAAGTGCTCTTGAACGATCTTTGAACCCGGGATTTGATAGTATAGGAGTTAGAGTGCCTGATTGCAATTTCATCAGGCTCATTGCCCGTGGTTCGGGAACGGCATTGGCCCTTACTAGTGCAAACCTGAGTGGACAACCAAGTAGTGTTTGCATCAAAGATTTTGAAAAACTATGGGAACACTGTGCTTCTGTTTATGATGGTGGTACGCTTCCATCCGGCCGTGCAGGTTCAACCGTTGTTGATCTCACTACACCATACAAATATAAGATTCTTAGGCCTGGAAGGTAACTCATCTGAACTTCTTGTTTAAAACACAGACTGTACTATTATGTCAGATGTAAATGCTAAAATCTAGGATTTAAGTAGCGGGATTTTATGTTATAATATTTCACCATGGATATCTTAAAAATAATGATGATACTATATTCATCTCCACTCGCGAGAACTTACCTGTGCAAAATACATATGAAACAGTCATTATAATTTCCAGTGTTTTTTTGGTGTACAACAAGATATGTGTAGATCAAACCAATGACCCTACATTGCAATAGAAATCGAATTGCCGCTGTGCTAGTCAACTTGATTTCTGTAAGCTTTAGAAGTAATGAAAATAAATAACTCTCAAAACTGCACATTTTTTGAGCGTCGAGGAGGTTACTTGTTCGAGAGAAACCAGCTCTTGGATTACTATGTATATTTTAAATTTTACAAATATGAATTTTTTGTTGCATAAAAATGCATTGATTGTGTGCTTGTTCACCTTCTATATGTAGTGCGAAGGAGGAGACAGTTGCCATCTTGGAGAAGCATTCGTTTGTTGAGACAGCGTTAAGTTAGTTCAAACCTTTCTGCAGTGCAACGTCCTAGGCATAAATGTTTTTCTTGCAAAAACCAATTCTTTAAGCTTGGACATGTGAGGAATTATCTCCAAGCTTACTTATTTCCATTAATTTTGTGTAAGTTATGCCACAGGACCTCTGAGATGCATGAATGTACATTTGACATAGTTGGAAAAAGACCCATGTTGTCATGAGTTGCACTGGGCTTTGTGTCATGTGTTTTAAAAGCTCATCAAATTCTGTTATAGTTAAATTGGATTTTTGAGAACCTAACATTTTTTGACTAACATGTTACAAGGTAATAGTGATAATACTTGCATCACTAACATTCCTTTCACTTAACTCTCAACACATATACTAGAGAACATTTTCTCTTCTATCACTTCTCATCAACACCAACTCTCATGAGCTTCATCCGTCGTTTTAGTTTCTCATCTGAAACAAAACTTTTGAAAGATGAGGTAATCTTGTTCCTCTATAATTTTCTATGTTGTTAAAAATTAAGTCTATTTAGGAAAATTTGAGTATTCAATGTTTTTTGAAAACAATTTGAATAAACCATATAAAAAACAATGCAGGAACCCTAAAAAAATGTTTTGAAAAACATAGTTGAATACTCAAATTTTCCTAAATAGACTTAATTTTTAACAACATAGAAAATCACATCGGAACAAGATTACCTCATGTTTCAAATGTTTTGTTTCAAGTGAGAAACTAGAACGACGGATGAAGACCGTGAGAGTTGGTTTTGAGGAGAAGTGACAGAGGAGAAAACGTCTCTAGTCAATGTGTTGAAAGTGAAGTGAAAGGAACGATAGTGATGCAAGTATTTACAAGTTGAAGCTCGTTTTCAAAAATCTTAAGTTAAAGAAAATGATAGAACTTGTAATGTTGTTCTTTACGATTAATTAGATAAGATGCATTATGACCATGCCAAATTATGAATTGGTGGACTGCTGTTGTATCTGTAACATCTGAGGCAACATTAGGATATGGATGATTTATCATGTTACTTGTGCATCATGAATTATGTTACTTGTTTGTCAAAATTTTGCGTTTGTAATTGAGTCCATCTCAATATGATTAAACATGTCTATTTCACGGCTAAGTCTAGAGTGGGAGAGCAACATAGGTCTCCCATGGTGGGAGAGTTAGAGAAATTATTATTAGCCATTGGATAGTGAAGCTCTATGATTCTTATCATACACCAACAACACTGAATGTCTTTTTATTTTGTTCATCCTCATTTTTTCTATTCTCTTTCATCATGTATCATTGATACGGGTCTTTCTTTTTTTGTTTCTCACCCAACAAGACAACAACCCCATGTTTGCAGCAAGCAATTGTTGGCAAAAAACAACAAAATTTGCTATCTTTAATTATGGTGTGATTTTTATATGAGATATTATTTGGTTGATCCAAAACAATGTAATCTTAAGTCATAATTTTGGAATAATCTCAAAATGAAAAGGAAATGAAATATTCTACAGTATAATTTTTTTTGGAAATGATGAACATGTTGATGAACTTCATATTCAATACACTTATTTTTTTGTTGGCAGTTTGCAAATATAATATATACTCATTTACAAATAAGAAAGTGATATTTGCAATTTAATTAGAGAAAATAAAATATTTAGTCACATATCCATTTAAAGTGCTTATAATCGTTGAATATTTTAGGAATTTTGCTCCATTAGAATTTTGTGTTGATGTAGCAAGAAAGAGATTGAAGAAGGAAGAATGGGTGAGAGAGGAGAGAGAAGAGAAATTGATAGGATGTAGGGTACAGAGAAGAAAGATGATAGAAAGAGAGAGAGATGTATACAGTACCGACTATGCATCATAGTAGCATTTTTCATCCAACGGTTCTCATTTCTCACCCATGGTGAGAGACCCATGTCACTCTCCCTCCCTAGAAGGCGCCCTATTTCACACTCCAGCTGCAATTATGCATGCCTAATTACTTTTTTAACTGTTTTTTAAGTATTGGACGTTATTTTCTATTTCTAGAAAAAAATTAAATTTTTTATTTTTTTTTATAAGGCACTAGCTGTGTTCGAACTTGGAGCTTCTCAGATTCAAGATATGTATTTTTATTATTAGATCAGTTTTTTAAAGCGTGTAAAAGAATTTAAATGGATTGAAAAAAAATGTTGCAGGAGTATGTGTCATCCCAATCCTCTGGTAAAAAAATTGGTCTTTAAGAATCAAGATATATAAGTACACGAACTCATGAAAGAAATCACACTGCATGTTTTTACTATTCCCAAGGGTTTGTTTGGTTTAAAGGAAAAAAAGTGAAAGGAAAGAAAATTACGCAAATCAATGAATGAATTTAAACTAACATTAGTCTAAATTCATTCATTAATTTGCGTAATTTTCTTTCCTTTCACTTTCTTTAACTATGTTTGGATTTTTTTAAAATATGCATGAAAAAGAGTGTTGAAGACTTGAAGTTAACACACACACATTCCACTCACACGGTGGGACTTACAAGACGGTTATGCACATCATCTATTATATACATCTTAATGAATAGACATTTGCAACATGCACTTAGGGTTGATTTTGACACATGTTGATCAATCAGCCCTCCACATAGGATATTCCCTTTCATAAGATGCCAAAATTTTAGCCATATTTAGCTTTCGGCATATGTGTCACATTTCAAGTGGTCAACAACTAGATTGGGCTATCAATGACCCGGCCCAATACCACATTGTCTCACAACAACAACCCGTTTCCCCTTCTCCTTCACCCAAGATTCTTTTTCTTTCTCCCTCTGCAAACACTTTCAGTGGCTTCCTTTCACCAAAATGAAATCAAAAGTTGCTAGAATCTTATCTTACAATCCCTATGTTATACCGATTTGCTCACATGTCTCTCTCACAAAGAATCAAAGCTGGATTTTCATTTTCAAAGCATTTTAAAGCATCTTCACCTAGGTCAAACAATTACCCTTTCTTATCATTTTTTTCAAATTCAAATTTGATTCTAGATTCCATCCCTGAGATGTTTCCATTCATATCACATTTTATACAGGTTGGAGAGATTCTTCACAAACTCTTACCGATGTAAGTTTCAAAATCCTTAATATTTTATTCTTCAATATTAGCTATCTCTGTAACTTTCAATTTCAGATTTGAATTTTTGAATTGGTTGATTGTCTATAAATAGGGGAATATGTTGAAGCCAAACCCTACCCACAATCTATTTTTTATTTTTCCATCCCTGATTTTTTCCAATCATATTTCTAATCCTTTTTCTATTTCGTTTTTTCCATTCTCTCATGGAGGTAAAAATTTCAATGATCAAAGTACAGGGGACAAATTGTTGGGACTGAGGATAAATTCGGTTTTCCTATTTGAATCTACAAAGGGAAGTGAAAAATACAATCTTGCGGTGGTTGAGTGAGAGAAGACTAACCGATGAGTAATGTTGTTGTTGGAGGTAGGAAGAAGAAGGTGTCGAAGAAGAGAAAGTTGAAGGTATTCATTCATATGCCCTAAGAAAAGTATTATCTTCCAATCATGTATAAGATTTGCAGACAAAAAGTATGAGAGTTGATTATTATTATTATAGGAGGTGAAGGGAGAGAAACTGAGAAAACAGTGTGAATCAGTTGATGATCATCATCATCACCACAAAATGTTTGTCTTTGAATTGTCAAGAAGCATTGTTCATTAGTTAAATATCTCTATATATAACAAATTGTTGGGACTGAGGATAAATTCGTTTTTCCTATTTGAATTGTCAAGAAGCATTGTTCATTAGTTAAATTGGTGTAGTTTAATTTTTCTATTCTTTGATAGATTTTATACTTTACTTTCCTGGTTTATATATGTATTTGAAGCGTGGTTTATTTAGTACTCTATACCAAAATTTGTTAAAAATTTATGCTAATAATTGCATTGTCCATACTATTCATTTTACATCATTTTTTGGGTTCATATCGTTCTAAATTTATGCACTGTTATTGTAGTCTTCTCCCATACAATATAGCCTTTATTTGGTCAATAAAACTTAGCTTTAAGGGATTTTGGTTATGTTATATGATTATGATAAGATATTTATGTCTACTTTCATATTGAGACATCTTTTAGAAATTTGCAATTTTGATTGATAAGATTAGTTTAATGAAGTTGATGATTTTGCATTCTTTATTTTGTAGATAGTTTATTTTAGTGAAAATTTTATTATCGATTTGATTTGAGTGCTTACCTCCATCATATCATTATCTCAAGGTACCACTCATTTAGATTTTTGTGGTTATTGGTTCATTGCTTCTTTTGTTCAAGATCAAACAATGGTTTCATGATTTCTTTTCCTTTGCAGGAGGACACACACCCATCCTCCTTTGGACAAACTTAGAGGATGTTGATATATTTTGAGTATTATTAATTATCAATTATATGGTAGTTGTCTGCTAATGATCTTCGTTCCCTACAATTCTGCCTTACCTGAACATTTTCCAATAGTCTCTGTTCATATTAATGGTTTTTGTCTATCAATTATTTTGAGCATCACTAATGGTCTTCGTTCATCTAATTTCCATGTTTTTATTTCCACTACCTTTTTGCTTTTTAATGTTTTAAATTTTCTTCAAATGAGGTGCAGTAAATAGAGCAAACTATCATGATTTTTCTTTTTTGTAATTATTACATTTTATTGCATTAGTACCCGTTTTTATTTTACACTTCATTTCTTTTCTGAAATGTTTCTAATTCATGTGCAGATGGAAGTTTCTTGGTTGCTTAAACAACTTGTGGGTACAAGATTATATTTGGGAGGGTCTCTACTAATGTTTAAGGTATAGTTGCTAAAGGAGGTAATCACTTACTTACCATGACCACGTTTAATTTATATGACCACATTGAGAGAAACAAGTTGAGTCCAACTCCTATTAGTTTCTTATTGTACATCAATTATATAGATCTTTAATTCATATAAAATTAACTATAAATAAAAATTGTAAAAAATATCTTCTGAAATTCCTAATTTTCAAAGTTACTATTTAGCGAATGAGAGTGATTTCAATATTTTCTTAAGGTTTCTGTCATTTCTACATTCTTCCTGTTTTGATTTTAAAATGCACTTGCACAAAGTTTCAACATTGAAGGTAAGCACCTTCCAAACACAAACAAAATAGGATCCCTTCTGTGTTTTATGTTGATGAGAGTCTATTATATGATTTTTTTTTGTTTATATTTTAGTCTGTCACCATTTGCTTATTTATTGTTCTTTTTTCTTGATGAGCTAATAATATAAATGTGCTAAACTGTTTGCAGGTGACAATTTGATATAGCTTAGTATGTGGTTGGATATGTTATACGTTAACAAGTGCTAATTAAAGGACCTAAAAGTGGTATGTATTTTTTTTTTCTTTGTAATTAATATTAGAGTCAAGGATGAATATTAAAAAAAATCTTTGGGGTAACTAAACTTTGTAAGGATGATCAATAACCAAGACATCTTTATTATTATTGACTCATACTAGGCAAATCCTCATGTCTCAATGGAGAAATATTTCCTTTTTAGTGGCTTACGACTTTTGGATGTCATATTTGCATCATGTTTTGGAAGGTCGGCCTTGATGACTTGATTATGTGATAGGCAACAATAATATATCATCATGAGAATGATCAATTTCTTTCTTTGTTCTAACATGCCTATATATTTTAAATCTTTGACTAGGATAAGATTTAATCCATGTTAAGATTTTTGAAAATATTTTTTGATGTCTTAAGTCCTAAAATTATTTTGCATTTATTGAAGATGTCGTGAGAGTCTTGACAGTAGTTCTTTTAGAGTAGTATCAATAGGATGGTAATATGCTAATCATGGAACTGATCTGAAGTAATTTAGAAAGGTTTCATTTTTTTTTTTGTAGATATATAGCGCAGAAAGTTTGATGCTCAAAGTTGGTATTTTAATTTGCAGGGTATACTCTGCTCTATGATCAAGAATACCTGAAAATGTAAGAATTTCAACCGTCGTTACTAGCAAAGCTGTGATTGCAGCAGTTTCAGTTGAGAAAATGTAAGAATTTCAATTTCTATGCATTTGTTTTGTTGTATTTTACCTTTAATTAGAATTCATGAAGCATGCTTTTAGTTTCTATGCATTTGTTTTGTTGCATTCATAATTTCTTTCAGCTTAATGAGGAAGTTCCAGCCAAATGAAAAGAAAATAGTTATCTCTTTTGTATAGCCAACTGTCATGAGTTTGTTTTGACTATTAGTACAAAGAGTGGCTCATGACCTCATGTATTCCTTTTTGTTCACTAGATTTGTAATATTTCATAGGAATAGTCCTGACCAAGATTTTACTATTCTTATTTTTGGAACCATTTGTTAGTTTGAGTATGATTCTAAATTTCTTAATTTGTTTGTGTTCTATCAAGTTTTAAACTTTTATGCTATATATTGAGTGAGTTTTTTGTATCATTCATGTTTTCATTGAATAAAATGGATTCTAAGTACTTTGATGATATCTCAAATTGGACCTATGGTGTGGGTAAGGAAGAAAGTTGTGGAAGGAAAGCATTGTGGACTTCATCGTGTTGAGATGTGACGGGGCGGTGGCAAGTCAGTCGAGTTTAGCCGGCTGTGGAGGTGTGATACGAAATTGTCATGGCAATTTCATTGCTGCGTTTTCTGCTCAGGTGGGATCGGTCTCAGTTGTTCATGCAGAACTTTGGGGATTTGTTTACGGATTGGAACTGGCGAAAAATAGAGGTTACAAGCGCATTTGTGTTGAGTCTGATTCATTGATAGCCGTCAATTTGATACGAAATGGTTGTAATAAATAACACTCAGCATTTCAATTGGTGCAAACTGCACTGCGTTTTACTAAAGTAAAGAGATGGAGGCTGTTATATGGCAACACAATTTGAGGGAGGCTAACCAAGTAGCTGACAGTTTAGCCAAACATAGTTTATCACTACCTGATAATTGTAAAGTATTTGATAACGTTCCTGTTTTTCTGAGATTGCCTTTAATGGCAGACTCATTGTATTGCTTTCCTTAGGGGATTCTAATTTTGTCTTGGGAGCTTTTGATCCCTTTCTTTCGCTGTTATTTTATATTTAGCTTAGTAAATTACAAATATTTTATATGATATAATTATCATAAATTTATCATGATCCCATGCATGTTATGGTTGTAGTATTATAGTTTTGATGCAGTCAATTATGATTATCATCATTGTACACTACTTAAATTTATGTTGTACATAGAACTTAATGCACTTTATATTATGCCAAGCTAATGCAACACGAAATTCAAAGAAAATTTAACATATTATCCCTACTCAAAATAATTGTCTTTATGTCAGTTTTGCCATATGAAAACTTTTAGTTAAATAATTTTTAAAATTATAATTAATGAATACTTTGACATGACATGCCAAAATTTATTTGGAATCTTTCCCTATCTTCTTAGCTTTCACTCTTTGTCTTACCAATCCTCACAAAAAGACCCATTTTGGTGAATATGTACTATGCAAATTTGAAGGCATGAGCAAATTCAAATTTCTAAATCCCTCCAAAAATTTCAAAAACAATAGCAGGCTTAGCAATAGCAGCTATAAAGTTTCAAAGATTCTCTTATACTTCTCTCTCCTCTTCCCCATACTCATTCCTTTGGAAGTTCAAAAGATTCTATGGCACTACTTTCTCATCCAAATTGTTCCAATTTTCTTTGTAGAAATTTGACAAGGATAAGCATCAAGAAACTTTTGATAGAGTAAATTATGGTGTGCATATTTTGTCTTTGATTACCTTTACCTATATTTACCTATTTACCAAAAATATATATTTTGAAAGGCTATTAATTGCTTATGATCTAACATTCAGTTCATATTTTAGTGACCAGTTGCTCTGTTAGTAGCACAATATTGTCATGTGTGTTGATTCTTTACCTTACGATGTTACAATACCAGTTGCTATTTTTTAACACCATTATTTATACAACTCACACCCTATTGGACTAGAACCCGTCTAAAGAATTAGGATTAAGTCTATTTTTGTTAAAATGTTTATAATTGACAATGACAATACCTGCTTTGTTAGTTTTTCCTTCTCATTTCTTTCTTTATTTCGTTCAACTTAGCTTATAGTTATTTCTTGATCTTAATTAGGATCAACATGTTAATTTCATATTTTCATTTATCTTACTTCACAATTCTGTGTGTGTCTTTGACATTCATAGCAAAACCTGGCTGTAAGTGACTGAGGATAAATTCATAGGACACTTATGTTATTTTGTCTGTTGAGGCCAAGACATAGTGATCTTAGTAAGGAGGGGCATTGTAAAAGTATCATGATGATAATATGTCATATAATAGGACTTCCACATTTCAATATTACCGATCTATAGAGCAGGAAATGGATGAAAGTCAAAACAAGAGAAAGAGAAAAGGCTAGAAAGTTTGCTGATATGTCAAAGAAAACACACACACACACAGCTCTTATTACCGATCTCAACATGTCAAAGCTAATAAACATTGAGTTTCAATTGTATCCAAGTGTTATTTTATGTTGTTTATATCAAGAATAAATCTTATTAAGTGTGATAGATACAAGTCAAAAATATGGAGTGTGAAAGGCAAATGACTAAAATAATATATCAAAATTTAATTTTAATTGTCTAATCTCTAATGCAAAATCTTTTGGCGAAAGTTGATACGAAATTGTAATAGATAAAATATCAAGATAATGTACCAATGTTTAACTTCAATTAGATAAAATTGAAGTTAAAAACATGCAATGTATAAGACAAGACTAGCAATGCAATATATAACAATTTTTAACTGCAATTATCTTTTGATATCATTATGAGAATGTGCGTTGCAAATGCAGCTGTAAAGTAGCAATCCAAATGATATTGTTTGGAGACACATTAGTTTTAAAATGACCTTGATCTTTCAAATGCTTTAGGTGTTGTGTTTTGAATATCACTTTTGAACTTTAGTTGTAATATTTTAAGATAGGACACATTAGTTGAATATCAGTTTTGAACATGGTTTCTAATATGATCTTGCACTCTTATTTTTATGTTTAATATGAACATGATCTGTAATTTGGATAGTGCAAATCAATTTCATGAACAACCAATCAGTTATGATATTACAATTATTATTATTATATGATATTATTATGATAAAAAAATTATTATTAAATTTTCATAATCATGTGCATTGCACATTGTGTTATATCAAGTTTTAAACTTTTATGCTTATACATTGAGTGAGTATTTTGTATCATTCACATTTTCATTGAATAAATGGATTTAATGTTACCTAAAAAATCCTAAGTACTTTGATGGTATCTCATATAGGACCGAAGAGCAATTTCTATGGTGTGGGTTAGGAAGAAAGTTGTTGAAGGAAAGCATTGGATTCTTATTTGGTTTTCAAATAATTTTTTTATTTACATTTTCTATGAATCTACTTTTGTAATTGTACACTATCTATTTTAAATTAATTGATTATTCCCAAGAAATTGCTAATTGAGGATAAATTAAATAAATTATATTAAGTGCAATAATAATATGTCTCCAGATGACGGTAAGGAAATTCAATCTAATATATACAAGTCAAAAACATGGGGTGTGAAAAAGTAAACGACCAAGATAATAAATTAATTTTTAAATTCAATTATCTAACTAAAAAAACACAATTAAGCAATATACTAATGAATTGATTCAATCTAGGAATATTTGAATCAATCCATTAGTTCATTGGTCAATCGTGTGTGTGTGTGTGTTTTTTTTTTTTTATACTAAGAAATTGTTAGTTGAGGGTCAATTAAATAAATATATTAAGGGTTATGTTAACATGTGCCCTTAGGGCACATGATAAACTACTTAAAAAAGAAAATGTAGCATTTAATGATACAAAAGTATTAAATGATACAAAAACCACCTACAAAAGTATTGCAATAAATTTTTACTATATTGGTCATCTTAACATGTGCCCTTAAGGGCACAAGTTAACATTTCCCATATATTAAATGTCATAACAATATGTCCCCTGTGCATATAGCAGGGCAATTTAATCTAGGGTGCATTTGTTATAGAGTTTTTCAAAATAGATTCTTATAGTTTGATATAATTTTGTGTAAATTTTTTTTACAAAGAAACTTTTTATAAAAGCTTTAAATGAAAATTTGGTTTGAATAGTTATTCTTAAAATGTCATTTTAGGTATTTCATCATTTTATTTAAATTTTTTTTGGATATCAAAATTTCAAAAAAAAAAATCACTTTTTTCGAAGCTATTTCAAATAGATTTTCATAAAAATCATTTTTGAAATACAACCTTTTGTAAAAATTGAGATTTTGACTGTGTTTTGATCTTCAATAATGTACGTTTATGTTATATAATGTCAAAATTAGTGTTTGAATTTAGAAAAAATAAATATAAAAAAACTTATAATATTTTTAAAAACGATTTTATAAAATCTATTTTCAGAAATACAAAGAAAAAATCATAATTTTTTAAAGCTAAAACAAACGCACCCCTAAAAGATACAAGTAAAAAATATAGGGGTGAAAGGCAAAAGACCAACATAATATACTATTTTTTAACTTCAATTATCTAAAAATTATGTTTGCGAAGATATTTTTTTTATTGAATGGCAATGTTTACGAAGATTGATAGTGTGAAAGACAAAACAACATCATAATATTCCAATTAAATAAAATTGAAGTGAAAAATCTGGGGGTGTAAAAGGCAAGACCAAGGTGTGTTTGTTTCGAGCTTAGAAATACTATTCCATGAAATATGAGTAGGAATAAATATACACATGTTTGTTACGAGGTTGAAATAATATTCGTGTCGATATGCTTTTAAAAACACGGGGACTTACAAGAAGCATCTTCCAATATTGCTTTTACAAACATGGGGACTTACAAGAAGTTTGTTTGCAATACTGTGTTTAAACTTGAACAGGAGGTCGCTGTTTAACACTATCTACAAATCAAGTAGTTGTGCCATTTTTTAAATGATCGGAATATGTTGCATATAAATCGTTATTTATACATTCATTAGGAATTTTTTTGAATCCGCTTCTAGAAATATGGGGGGCTTACCCAACACGTTGAATTAAAAACATGAGGGGCTTACCTAACATGTTAAAATAAGTCTCCCACACAAACAATGGCTTACCAAAATATGTTGCATATAAATCTTTATTTATAAATTCATTAGGATAATTTTTTAATCCGCTTCTAGAAACATGGGAGACTTACCCAACATGATGGCTTACCTATTATGTTAAAATAAGTCTCCCACACAAACGGCGGTTTAGCAGAATATGTTGCATATAAATATTTATTTATATATTCATTAGGAAATTTTTTGAATTCGCCTCTAGAAACACGGGGCTTACCCAACATGTTGAATTTAAAATATGAAGACTTATCGAACATGTTAAAATAAGTCTCACACACACACACACACACACACACAAAGGCTTACTGGAATATGTTGTATATATTATTTTCACTACCGTATATATGAATTAGAAACTTTTTTATTAAAAACTTTTTTATGAGATGAGTTAAAAAAATATTGATTTTGTTGTTGTTGACATTATATATTGTATATAATAAACTAAATGTATATTATGAAATGTATATTTAGAAGATTTTTTGTTGTTAATATTTAGGAGATTTGAAGAGCATGATCAAACCAATGAATATTGCATTTGAACTATAAACAGTGTTTTCAAATTGTGTAATATTATACCAACTAGACGGATTATTAAATATTGTCATTATGTTATTAGTTATTTTAAAGTCACGTGTTTTGAATGTACTCGGAAGAATGATAACTTTTTGAATCCGTGTAATATTAAGCAAATTTACAGATTTTGAAATCTTAATTATCTTAATTTTCATGTAATATATAACTATCAATTAAATTTTATCACAAATTTATATAGCATTTCAATTTGAAAATTGTGTACGAAATTACAAAAAGACGGTTTTTCCCGTACATTGGACATAGTATGATGTAATGATTTTCTACACACCATGATGATGCACCTCACACAGGATATAAATTATTTGGTTGATTGGCAAATATGTTGTATTGATATAACTTAAAACACTTTTCAAATATATAATCACTCTATGAGATATATTTTTTTAAACTTTTTGTTATTCAAATTGCCTCAACAAAAACCACATTCAAATAATGACAATATTATAAGATAAAATTGTACTATTTAATTTAAGGAGCCCGTGCGAAAGCACGGGTATTGTAACTAGTACACTTACATTCATCCTCAAAGTATATACATTTCATCCATTTTATACACTTTTATTTTGAGCGGTTACTGACTTGAACATTGGAATACTAACATTTTTGCAAGCATCCTTCCCTTGTGAAACTAAATTCATCTCAATCATCATCAAATCCACAGGAAAAACCATACCATTTAGTTATGCCCGTTCAAAACAATAGCTATTATAGTACGGATGAGTGATGTTTAATGTTTCATTAAACATATTGTACTATCATGTCGACTTGGTTGTTCCAATTGAAGCTGAGTCTAGTTTCTTTAATAAGGAGTTACATACTTGGATAAATTATAATCTATTATAATTTTTGCGAGCCTAATGGTGTTAGTTGGAGAGGTTATTGGCCGGTGTGGCATGCCATAGAGTGTGGATGTGGCTTAATAAAAAAATGCATAACGATAATTTCTGAAGACTGCGTCACTCAGTTCAACATATGTGTTGAAATTCATTTGTGATTATTATCTTTCTCAAAAAGCTAATAAAACTATAGAGTAGAACTCCCAAGCCCTTTGTTTAAATGGTTGGAAAGCATATATTGAAGGTAGGGTGAAACTAAATACAAACTAGGTATTAAATCCGTGCGTTGCACGGGCTTGATTAAATTTTGATTAAAAAAAATAATTGATATTTAATTTTTTAATATGCACATTGATTCTTAAATTTTGTAGTTCAAATGTATAAAGAATAAGAAAAAAGGTAGTTCAAATGTTTGCGTGATAAAATTATTATCTAAAAATATATTTAATAGGACAATAGTAATCAATAAAAACAACACTTTTTTTTTGGACTAATAGAGCTACACTTGAAAACTGAAAGATAAACATATGGTATAAAAAACATGGGTATATTACCTTATAGCAAAATAGCAAAGAAACTGTTGTAAGATAACAAATATTAATAGACAAATAAAAATAATAGAACAGACTATTTTATAAGTATAAACGTTACAATGTATTTAAAATTAGATAAGAGAGTAAAATATACACCTTGTTAAAGAAGAACCCTCTCATACATGTTTAATCAATAAAATAAAAATTTATAATATTAGACTAATAAATATATATCGTTAAAAAGGGAAGCTATAAATATTTGATCAATTTATGTAATAGAATAACTTGAGTCTCTATATTTTTTTTAAAAAAACTACAATACAAAATTGAAGAGTATCATCCAAAAACCAAGAGTTGTTTGAAGAAAGTGACGATGGTCCAAAACTAAAGTTTATACTAAAAATAATCTTCAGCACAAAGAAATTCATAGATAATAATATATGTCACAAAATTTTTTATTTTATAATTTGTTTATTTAAGAAAATAACATGATATTCAATTGTTTAAAATTTAATATGCATATTGATAAATAATTATTTTTTGCTTCTTAAATCTTGAAGTATAGTTTAAAATTGTGTTTAGCCCTACTTTTTTAAGAGTTAAAAGCTACCTGAATTGCATATGAAATTAATAGAATTGTAATAGAAATTAATCATTAGAAGTTATCTTAAAAGCTACGTTTTTAAACTATCATTCATAGTGTATAGAAATCAATAGAAACGAAATAGCATATTATATTAACAATTTGGTTTATTAATTTTTTTTTCTTCTGGATTTAATTTATATCTATTCAAATTAATTAGTCTAATTTTTTTATTTTAATGTTAATATATTTTTAGTTTTTGTGGAAAGAAATAGTAGATTATATTAATATATTCTTTACATATATCATTTTCAATATCTCTCAATTCTCAATTTTTTACCTCTATTTTTATCTTAATTATAGTGCAATATCTTTATTATTATTTTATATGAAAAAAATGGTAGATACTTATTATTTGCACGGGCTTTATTAAAATATACTTATATAATTTTGTTTTTTGTACAATATATTTTTGTTAATTGATTTTATCAAATTTAGAGACTGATAAAAACCATTTATAAATTTGATATAACAACCTTTGTAAATTTTTATTTAATACACACAATTTTATTTGAAATATAAGTAAAAACATATAAAAATTATCTAAAACATAATATAATATTTAATTATTAAATTAAATTTGTGTGCAGATTTTTTTTTTAAAAAAAAATTACGTTCTCTATGTGAAAAGAAAAAAGACAATACTCCAAAATTCTCAAATAATTTGGTGTATAAAATATATTTTCATTGTAACAAATCAATTAAGAAAGAACGAATAAATAGTCAAAGTTTTTATAAAAGTCAAAATTCATTGTAAAAAATAATATAATAATTGTCTTTAAAAGAATATTTATCCATATGAAAAATATCATATCTACATTAAGAAGTAAACAAAATAAGAAAGATAGTTGGAAAATATTAGCGTTAAAGATACATATTCACACAATCTATATACACCATTTTTCATAGACTTCTTGAATAGCAAGGATGCATCAAAAGTGAAAATAGAAACCTCTTCTCCTAATTGACACGAAAATGATCATATCAATATTAAAGATTAAAGAAAATAAGAAAGTTAGAAAAGTAGCATAACAAAATGTTATAGCAATTAAAAAGGTATGACTAATTATGTTTGCCCAATTTATATAATAGAGTAACTTGAGTTCCGATCGATCATGTCATAGTAACCAAAGAAGAGTCAAGACATAAGACATGCAAGAAAGAGAGGAAAATTATATACTATCGACATGTAGTAGTTGTAAATAAAATTATATATTTATACATACAACAGTTAAAGATAGAAAGAAAAAAACAGCTAGTAGTTCAAAGATTGGTATGATAAAGTTATTTTTAAATAAAATATAATAATAATTGTCAAAAAAAAAATATAATAATTGGACAATAGAGATTAATTAAAATTGTAACTATCCAACTTGCAAATTAAAACTTTGCATCAATATACAATGAGTGAATGAATAATCATAATTAAAGAATAAGAGTTAAGGAATAGTAAAAAAATAGTATTGCAAAGGTTTGTGTGTTATTTTTTAAATATCCATCTTTTATAATAATTTAATATCAAAGTCATAAGGTAGTATACCATGTAATTATGATTCATATTGCCTCTTTATTTTCTTCTTTTAGTATTCTCTAATAATTATATTTTATGATTAAATTTGAAATATTATCATTACATAATATTTTATTTATCATTTTATTTTTCCATTTTTTTATACTAATTATTGAGTTTGACTTCAATAATTAAAAATTTATCAACTTTTATACAATTGATTATTAAAATGCAACCTTAATACAAACCACACTATTGCAATTTTTTATTTAACTACACCCAATTTAGGTTTAAAACTAAAAGAATTAAAATATGTGTCAAACTTTGTCTTCCCTTCTAAACCAAAAAAAAATCTCATTACTTGGAAATAC
The DNA here is from genome assembly GCA_954870985.1 of Trifolium fragiferum. NCBI lineage: Eukaryota > Viridiplantae > Streptophyta > Magnoliopsida > Fabales > Fabaceae > Trifolium > Trifolium fragiferum. The sequence continues at coordinate 50,482,862 of OX940790.1, forward strand.
ATACAAATAACTCTATACACAAAAGACAATGCTCAAAATAAAAATATATCATAAAATATTATTAAGGTACTTGATCCCTAGTAATTAATCTTTTCATTCTTGATTTATTCTCTTTAAGAAGTTAATAAATACTAAATTGATATTACATTATATAATGCATTACTTTTTCTTTTATATTTAATTATTTATTAAAAGTGATGACAGTGTTTTAGTAGAGTTTGCAAATTCTTTTGTAAATTTTTTAAAAAAATTATTAATAGTAAGATGAAGGAGAACACAACTTTTTTTATTTTCTATATAATTATTATTTTTGTACTATGTAACCGACCAATTTATTAGTTAAAATTTGTTTCACCATTTTCATTTTCATGAATGATATTAAAGATGAAGGAGTACACACATCTTTTTATAGAACACAACCTTTCTTAAAACATTTTAATCAAGTCCGTAAACCCTTTGTATTAATCTTTTAAAGTCCGACTCTAATATAAAATTTGACAAAATTGATTCTAAAGCTTTTTGAATGTCTTTTTTATAGAAATTGTAAAATCTTAAAATAGATTTTTCTTATATTTAAATAGTTTACTAATATATATATATATATATATATATATATATATATATATATATATATATATATAATAACAAGAAACATATTGAAGAAGTTCAAAAAAAATTATTCAAATATTTTAAATTGAATTTAAAAGACTATATTCAACGCACCTATCAAAAATAATTATATTTCCAATAGAGTATTTTTTAAGTTTTTTTTATTAAAAAAATTATAATCAAACATGTGCAATAATGATTCAATTTTTATTTGATTTTATTTATTCTCTTAACTAACATAATTTCGTTTACTCAAATTAGAATCAAATTTTGATAATATTTATTTATTATCTACTATTTATTTTTTCATTCTAAAAACTAAAACAATATTAAAATCTAACATGCAAAATTTTAAAGAGATGTAAGTCAAACTTAAAAAAATTAACAAAAGAATTTTTTGTTATAATTCACTATTTTATTGCACTTATATTTACAGGTCAACTACCCGTTATTTATATTAAAAACATTTTTTACCCGACTCTCTGTATTTTACGTACATTCACTTGACGAGATAAAAAAATTTAGAAGTTAATTTTTAAAAACTCAAAGAATAGTTCAACACATCTATCAAATTTGTTATTCTTGATAATAATCATTTTCTAAATCTATTACAATTCTATAGATTTCATATGCAATTCTAGTAGATTTTAAGTCTTAAAAAAATAGGACTAAACACAACTTTAAATTCTATTTCAAGATTTAAGAATAAAAAAATAATTATTTATTAATGCGGATATTTAATTTTAAAAATTAAATATCATGTTATTTTATTGAATAAGTAAATTATGAAATAAAAAATTTAATCAAGCTCGTGCATCGCACGGGTTTAATACCTAGAACACAACCTTTTTATAGAACACAACTTTTCTTAAAACATTTTAATCAAGTCCGTAAACCCTTTGTATTAATCTTTTAAAGTCCGACTCTAATATAAAATTTGACAAAATTGATTCTAAAGCTTTTTGAATGTCTTTTTTTATAGAAATTGTAACTCAAACTTTCTTTTATAAGATAAAAGAAGTGAATAATGTTTTGTGTCATCAGTGATAGTCATAATTGACATCATAAACATCTAAACCATCCCAAAATGTATGTACACCTACATAATATATAATCCCATGATTCCAGGTTTCGGTAAGAAGTGTGGAATTAATTACTACAATCTTGCTTCCATGCACAACATTCTACCATTACTCCTTCATTGTTGATTAAGAACATTGCAAAGAAACTCTTGTTGGATAACAAATATTAGTAGATGAAGAAAAATAATAGAACAAACAATTTTATAAGTGCAAACAATAAGTCAGAAGTTTTAGCATGTTGATTTTTACCGCAAACATAATTCAATTTTAGAAGACATAATTTATAGTTATTAAAAGATATAATCCATAATTATTATGAATGAAAAATTTAGAACACGAAGCTAGAAATTTTAGCATATATACAATGTACGAAGTGACATATATACCTTTTGTTTTACGCGAGTGATACCTATCATCATAGACATTAAACGGAAAGAAAAAGAATTTGAGAAAAATATAATATAAATATAATTTTAGTGTAGCAATTCTAAAGATAGCAAAATATCAGACGATAAATATAACATTCCATCAAATGACTAAATCAATGAAAGTAACTGACTTTAAAATCAAAACAATAGAGAGACAATGTTAAAAAAAGGACACCCATTAGAGATTACAAAATAAGAATGAAATGAAAAATAATAGAAGTCTTCTTTATCCTCTTTACCTCATTCACATGATAGTAATATCCCCAATATTATGAAATAAAATAAGAAAGAAATCTTAAAATTCTAACAAACAATAAATAAATAAAAGAGATTTGGTTAATCTTAATATATAGAGTGGCTTGAGCTTCAATGTTAGTAGGAAAGCAAATACAAAATTTTAAGAGCACCTTTCAGATAGTTGTTTTAGTAAAACGACGATGATTCAAAATCAAGTTCCAAATAGAAATTTCACATGCTCATGTATGAGGAGAGATTATACATAATGACATATATATAATAGTTAATCCACAACAGTGTTTTTTATAGTGGGATTGAAAGGTTAAGAAGAATGAAAAGTTTAAAACAAAAAATAAGTACACAAAAAAACATTAAAATGGGTGATTTTTCACTTTTCATAACATTTTTTTTATAATAGTGCTAGTTAATTATTCAATTCAATTAATTAATAGGTAAAGGAAACCAAAAGAATGCAAAAAACTCAAAATAAGTAGACATAAAAAGAACATTAAAATGGATGATCCTTCACTTTTCATAACATTTTTTTTATAATAGTGCTAGTTAATTATAGATGACACATAAGCAATTAAAAGATTTTGTTATTTTAAAGATGAAAATGCCACATAAGCACCAACTATTGCTTAAAAAAAAGGAAAGATGTGAGAAGCTCTATTAGGTTGACACATAAGCAAATCAAAGTTTGCTTTACATAGAGTATATAGAAGATAGATAGATAGATGACACTTGCAAGTACGAAATGAGATATGACGGTGGGGAGGTGGAAGGTCAATGGCTTGATGGTTTTGCTAAATCATTAGGCACGTGTGGGTTGAAGTGCATATATGTAGCTGAGTTATGGAGACTTTTTGAAGGGTTGAAGTATATTAGGAGTTAGAGTTGAACATCAGTTGGATTCGGATCGAAAATCGTTAAATCAATAAAAATTGCAAATTTTTTTAATTTGGATCTAATTCCAATAGTCTACATTTTCGGCTTGTTCGGATGTCGAGTCTTACATGTGACAAGTATAACAGATCAATTTTTACGGATTAGATTTAAACATTGTTACATCCAAAACTTCATTAATCAAACAATTCTTATTCTTCAAATAGTGCAATATCTTTTATACGGTGCAACAAATGATACAATAAAAATAATGAAATACAGTCATTTTTTTTTCAAATTTATAAATCCAATGATAATAATAAATAGTATATAATATGTAGAAATTAATATAAATCTAAAATATTATTTTTCACATCTTCTTTATCAAAATATTACAAAATTAAACTTGTAAAATATAACATTTCTTTTCTCTATAAAAAATAACTACCCATATATAACCGTTCATGATCAATTTTTTATGATTGCTAATCCGAAACTCGACTCGCACCCAACGAGCGCTTCAATATATTGGCATTTAAACTTTTTTACAATTCAAATAAGTAAACATTAATTTTTGATGTTTAACTTATAGTTCACGCTAACAAGTTTTATAGGAAAAACACAATTTTTAAACTTTTAAAAAATTAATTAAACGATAACCAAAAAATAATTAATTCAATTTAAAAAAATAAAAATTCCTACATAATATTTCTATACATCTATTTTTCTTAACTAATATTGTACTGTAATTTGTAAAATAAACAATGTAGATTAGTCATTATTTTTTTTAAATGAGCATCACGCATGGAAATATTTTATTAACCTGAACCGAATCAATTTACAATGATAAAATTAAAAAAATACACAACCATAGGATTCAGGGCATTTAAAATTCATGACTACAACGGATAACTTTCCAAGATCTAGTACGACTGAGAACGGAAAGAAATTTGCAATTCCTAAAATGGTAGTAACAGTATCAAATCATTCAGAGATTATTGCGAATAATCAATAATAATAATAATCAAATTAAGGAAAAAATAAATCTAGATTCTAGAACTAGAATAGTATATTGAATGCTAATTACTACACCTTTGGCAAAACTCATAGATGCAAATCAAAGTATGCAACATAATCGAAGCTTCTAGAGAAGTTCTCTCCTTGCTGTGTATCCATATTCAGATCTCTGAATGTTTTGCCGGCGCTTCTTATACACCATCGCTCCAACTGCAACCACACCTACAGCAGCGATCACTCCAAGCGCTATCCCTGCTTTCTTGCCGGCACTTGTTCCTCCGCCGGATGATTTGCCGTCCGCGTCGCCGATGCCGGTGTGACTAACTCCTGTATCAGCCGCCTCATCTGGAGATGGTGAAGGAGAAGAAGACGGAGAGTTTTCTGGTGAAAGTGCTGGAGGCGAATCGGGATGAGGAGAATTCGCCGGAGTTGGAGATGGAGCTGGTGGTGAACTTATCGGAGAAGAATTTGGAGCAGGAGTTGGAGAAGGAGAAGATGATTTAACGGATGAATGCGGCGCCGGAGCCGGCGAATCGGCGGAGAAAGCGATGTTGACTAACAAAGAAATGAGGAGAATAACAGAGAATCTTGCAACCGCCATTGAAACTGAAAGAGTGAATTTGAATTTTGAATCGAAATTGGATCTAGAAATTGAAATGGCGGTTACCGTTATGGTTACGAATGAATGAGACGGAAACCGTTTGAAGAAAACGGAAAAGAATGAAATGGATCTGAAAATTAGAGAGATGAGACAGAAACGAATGAATGATCGTGGGGGTTTATAAGGGGTGAGGATTTAGATACGGGGATGGATCGGAGGGTGGTGATTGAATGGAAGTTTTGCTGAAGGGTTATGGATGTAAGACACGTGGAAAGTGTGTGAATTTAGGAAGGTATAACGTAGCGTAGCTGAAAGTTGGAAGTTTCGTGAGGAAGTGAACGTGAAAATGGGACGCACTTGTGTAGCTTGATACAGCTATCACTACTTCTGGCCTTTTTCTATTTTGGATAGGGAAATGAATCTTGTACTTAAAAATTAATGTGTTAATAAAACAAAATAACAATTTATCGATTAATTATGCACGCTTAAGTGCATATAGATTATAAGAAAAAGGCGAACTATGTGTTCATCGCACGACTCTATGTATATATCGATATGAGTAATATTAGAAAGAAGAAACAAGAGTAGTAAAGCATCTTTTAATTGTTTTCAGGATTTTTTACACAATAGGATTGAGATAAAGTCTGTTTTCATCTTCTATACAAGCACAAATGGTTACACGAAGTCAAAGTCAATGTTTTGTGACTTCAAGAGAAGAGTGTGACTATTTAAGACTAGCATCCTCTGGACATCACAATTCACAAATAATTAAGACTAGCATTTGAAGACTCTCTTAATCTTGTAGACCACCTATCTATACATTTGGTAAATAGTGATCATCTTCATAGAATATTGTGTATCATCATCAAATGGCCGATGCTAAAGTGACCCTCTTATCAAGTGGTCCACAGTGAATAAATGATCAATATTAATGAATATAAATTTTATAAAATTTATTGTTGGATTAAAAATTTATATCATATAGATTATATTCATAAAAAAATATAGAAAATTTGAAAATCATTTGACATGTTATTGAGACACATAAAGATTAACAATTTGTTAAATACCGTAAATCTTAATGAGTCTCAATAATATATTAAATGATTTTCAATTTTTCTACTTTTTTTTATAGATGATTTATATGATATAAACTTTCCATAGCGTTAGTCCACCATGGACCACTTATCCTTCTCTAAAATTGTTGAATTTTTTAGACCCAAAATTTATTCAAATATTTGTTTGACGTGAAAACCTTAGCTTCGGTTTTTTTATTATCCATGATTAAGGCATAATTAAATTGTTTTGAAAAATGGAAATTTTTGGAAGCCAACACATGATGAAATTGAAAGTGACATGATTGATATTACCTCCGTAAAATGATAACAAAAAATAGGGGTGAGCAAAAATATCGTAATCGACCGAACCCATTCTAATCGAGGTTAAGTTGGGTGTATCGGTCGGGTTTATACTGGTTGTTGGGTCTATGGGTGACAAACAATGGGTAAAAATAGTTATATACGGTCGGGTTCGGTTTTAAAAATTTAAATATGTTGTTAACCGAACCCGACCGAGGTTGTAAAATCATGAGTTTTTTTCCGTCTTATCGTATGTATTGAAGCTACGTTTTTTTTGTAAAAAAATACAATACAAGTTATTTACACACAAAACTCAAGTTAGACTGTATTATTGCAAAGTTAAATTACGTATTTATCATATTGTTGATATAATATTTAGATGGTGTTCACTAATAAGTTATTGTATTACGATATTCTATATGTGTGTGTATTTTATTTTATCAATGTGCTAACCCGAATAAACCGAACCGACCAAACTGTAACCCATATAAACCGACACCCGATAAAACCGAAACTTGAAATGGTCGGTAATGGGTCAAGATTTTACACTCTCGGTTTTTTTTTCGGATGAACGATTTTGGACCCGAATCCGACCGAACCCGCCCGATGCTCACCCCTAACAAAAAATAAAGCTCACGAAATTATTTACCATTGTTTTTTTTTTAGAAAAAAAGAGTAAATATGTACATAAAACCTCACGAGAATGAGTTTGAACCCCGACCCCCTGCATATATAATGCATTTGTCCTACCAATTGAGCTAAGGTTACGGGACCACGAGAATCTTTTTTTAATGAGACAATATATGGATCTCAATTTTGATGATTTGGTGTATGAAGAGTAGGAAATTATAAATTAATATCATACATTGATTTCCATTAATTAATATCATACGGACGTTATTATTTGTTCTCGTTTCTAAACCAAATACATCAATTATTAAATTAATTTATAAAGTTGATTTGTTTCTTATAAAAAAAAAAACTAGAGGAAATAATAACTAACGCTTATTTATTGAATAAATACTTACCATATTTTAATTAACTTTTTTTTTGACAAAACATATTTTAATTAACTTATAAAAAAAAATGATGTAGCCTAGTGGTTAAATCGGAGAAAAGCTGCTGAATGCCTGAATAGAATCCATGAGTTTACTATTGAAAACTACAAAATTTTAACAACCTTTGACTATAATAAGGTTCACATGCCAAACATACTTTTCATGAAACTTTTTAAAAAATTAATTTAGGTGCCTACTGATATCAACTATAAAAGAAACCAATAATCTAATACAAAAAATAAATAGAGTGCTTATAAAGTAAAATTTCAGGCAACTTTTTAATTCAGTCTCACAAAATTCTAATACAAAAACATTTGAAGTTGAAGACGCTAATACATATATGTTAATATCATTTTTCCACCTCCCTCTCTTTAGCTATGTGTCTTTTGGCCAGGTTAGGGAAAGTAGAAGTTTTTTCTCACTCAATCATTGTGCAATTTTCTTTGCTGAGCAGCCAGTAACTCTCCTCTTATCATCTAAGCCATACCTCTATAAATAGAACTGTCCTTTAACATTCATAACTCATCCTTCACATCTGTGCTGCTACTTTGACTCTCCTTGACATCAGAACTCCCACTACCTACGGTTTTAGAAGTTGAGGTTGGTTTCTGGAGTTGGAATGGGATTGTTGCGTGTTTCTTGAGGAACTTATAAAAGGCCACCACTGTGCGATCCGCGTCAACAGTAATCTGCATACACACAATTAACCACATACATATTAGATCATCGAAGGATAAATTTAGGTTACGTCGAACCGGGATAGATTGGAGAACTCGTGTGCTGTCGTATTCACTTACAGGCTCAGAACTCTTTCTTCCTGCTGGGAAGAAGAGGAGAGTAGGGAATCCCTCAGACTGCAAAAGCGAACAAATCTCGGTGAGTACACATGCATGCACGCACGCAAAATCTAAGTGAGTAAACATGTAATGTAATGCTTAAATGAAAAATCCAAAACTTAACATGAATTAGGACCAAATGTCACTTATAGTTTAAATAGGGTTTTACCTTTGCCTTAGGATGCTCATTTGTTGTTCCATCCATCTTGGCTATTACAATAGAATCAATGCTACGAAGATGTTTTGCTAGCTTGTTGTATGTTGGTTCCAAGGCTTGGCAATGGCCACACCAGGGAGCATACAGCTAATATTACAACAACCATTACATTAACACAAACAACTAAACAGGCTGCACAAGAAAATATGACATGAAATTACTAGACTAAAAGTATACCTCAAGTAGAACATCCTTCGATTCATCCAAGACAATTTCGTCGAAGTTATTGCCAACAACTATTTTCACATCGCCATCATTCTGCCACAAAGTTAGCAAATGTGTTAGAGATGAAAAACATGGCCAGCAGGATATACAGGGAAATAGAATGACTTACACTTTCGGGAATTGGATCTGACTTGAGGAAAGGTTTTAGCTTATCTACAAGGAAATCTTCCCCAAATGCCTGAATAAAAACATAAAGACTTCAAATATTTAGCCGCAATCTCTTTCAAGCTTTTACTAAAACATAGAAGAAAGCACTCATACATATTCCAGATCATGAGAAAATAGTACCTTAATATTGTCTACGTTCACCTCTCCATCAAGCAAAAATTTTCTGCCATCTTCATTTCCTGTGAATGCAAGTACCTACATTCAAATTTTCATCGGCTGCCTTATTTACTTGGAATTAAATTTAAATTATCGAATATGTCGATCAAGAATCTACATCCACACACAAAAAGAAAAGGAAAGGGGGGAATTATTACTTTGGGAGTATTTCCAGAGATACCAAAATAATCTGCAACAGGCTTTCCAACATCTTCATTATCCATTTCCACATGAACAAAGACCAGCTGCAAAGGATCATTGTACAGTTGAAATATGTTATTGTCCAAAAATCAAGATTTTTTTAGGGATGTGTGGAAACTAAAATTTATTCTTTCTTAAATGATGCATAGGATATTGTTTCAAGGGATGATGCGGATTATTATGTGCAAATTGTATGAACAACAAAAATTTATCAAATTTAAAATATCAAAAGATTCAGCATAGGAAATATCAAATGCTATACTCTGATAATTTACAAATAAGGAAGAGTTACTAATCATAGAGTGAGGTGTACAACTAGGGAAACTTTTGTAAAATTAAAAACTAATTCACAAGTCACAACTACTCAAATTCAAAGCAAATTTACAAAGTGTAAATGGTTTTAGACATCCATCAAATCAAACCACACATGATGCCACTTTGGTGTGTTATTCCTAACCATCTGTACAAATATCTACATGGTATGACTCATTAGATGTATGTGTAAAATAAATTTACACTAACAGTGTATACATATTAAATTCATTCACAAACCTATATAACTTTAAGCTGGTTTCAAAATATGTTGGTTTTTTAAAAACTTGTTAAAAAAAATGGTTAAGACTTGAAAACTAATAAAACTAGAACTAGTTTTCATTAAAGCCCAGAAATTACAAACAAGAGATTTTACTCGCTCCATTGAACCTGGTTCCGGAAAAAAGTATTTTTCCAACAAGCGGTATCAGATACATGGAGCAAATGACAAAATTATGTTATTTAACCTACTCTGCCTCAAATGACACCGCTGCTGGGCATATACAGACTAAGTTTGGCAAACGGCAGCATAGGAACGTACATACAACATTCATTAAGTGAATTACATGCCTTGCAAACTAATACTACTATTTGTCTACCCTTACTTTTCCCCAATTTGCTTATAAGATCCACTCAGCCATACACTGTATCCTAATTCCTAATTATAATAAGCAGCAAAGCATTCTACTTAATTTGCATTTTTTGGTGACACAAAGACAAATACAAATTTGTCTAGACTCAAGAGAAAGAATGCAGTAACAGGCAGACAGAGTATGAAACAATGGACTGCAAGGAAACATACCTTCCCCTTGAAAAACTTTGCTGCTTCTTGAAATACTGAAATGAACTTTGCTGTATCATTTTTAGTCGCAAACAGCAACAACTAAAAGCAAAGTTCAAAATACAACAATGTTAGAGGTTTGTTAAGATCTCATTTTCAAGGAAAATTTCTTCCTAGATTAACAACATAAACCGATAAGAGATATAAGCAATTACCTGTTTCTTGATTGGACTTTCAAAAATCACCGGGGCACTTTCCCTTGTAAAAGTTGAGACTAACGGAAGCTTGTTGGAGGATACAAAGTTGGCTATTGCAGCTTTTTCAAATTGGCCATCTGCAGATAAAACATAATAAGTTTACATTAAAATCTTAATGATGTCCTTTCATTATTCTCGAGGAAGGATAAAGTGGAACAAGAAAACAAACCAAAATGGTTCAGTTTCTCCTCCTCTTTCTTGAGCAAGACCAGAGCAGGGCGCTTGACACTTGGGTCAATATGGAAAAGCTTAGCCACATTAGGAATCACAGTTTGGTAAAAATTTACGCCATCCTCAAGTTTTGATGCTGCAGCTAGCTCATCACTCTCCGCACCCTGCAAATTATGACCAAAAAAAATGACGCATGAGACGTAAAAACCAGTCAACCAGCACTTTCATAGACTGAACCATCAAAGTTCAGATCCATTAGTTTAACTTAGAGAATCAACATTGCAAATGGTGCTTGTAATACATGGATTAATTAGAAAGGAAACAAAACAGTATATCGTATTTCTAACTATACGACAAATCTAACTCAGAATTATCTATATAAAGAAACAAAGAAAATGAATCCATCAAACCATATTGAAATAGGCATTTAAATTACAAAAAACTTGAATAAACTCTACTCCGAAATCGTGTTTGATAAAAGTGGGGCAATAGATATGCAAGACAATCAAACAAAAATCCAAAAACTTACAACTAAGGAGTCAAGGAAGCCCAAAACGACTTTAGTTTCCGAGGTCAATATGCGTTCAGCATCATCCAATGTCGTTATATTGTATACACCAGGTCCTATCTTCTTCTTAATCCATGTCACTATAGCATCTCTACATAAATCCAAATTGCAACTCGTAAGTCGGTATTAAATCAATGTCACATCAATTGTAAGCAAAATTTGATGATTATAACTTATGTAGCATCAATGCTTCAAATTAAAAGTGTGTCAGGTGTCTGACACATATCAGCGTCATCACCACTCACACAGATATAGTTACATTCAATCACTGTCATTTTCTCAAATTATTATCGGTATCAGTATCATATGGATTATACTTTTCATTTCTAATTGCAATTGAGAAAAAAACACAAAATCAAAATTTGGATTGAAGGATAGAAAGTTACTTGGTTCTTTGGCCATTGTAAGGTTTATGAACTCCATCAATGAAGAAGTAAACAGTAGGATAACCTTGAACATCATAATCATGAGCCAATTCAGTTTCCTGAGAAGCATCCACCTTAGCCAAAACAACACTATCGTTCTTCAATTCAGTAGCAGCAGCAGCATACTCCGGCGCCAGAGCTTGACAATGACCACACCATGGAGCGTAGAATTCAACCATAACAAATTTATTGTTTTCAATCACCGTTGTGAAATTTCGCTCCTTCAAAACGACAACGTCTTTCTCATCAACTTCAGGTTCCTTGAACTCTTCCTCTGAGTGAGGATCGTAGCCGGAGAAGTCGCCGAAATCTTCACCGTCTTCGTCGTCGTCTTCGAATTGATCGGGATCTGGAAAATTGCCGTGGTCGTTGTGTGTTGTTGATGCGTCTTCTGGTTCTTCGAGGAAGCTGAGATCTTCATCTTCGTCGTTGTTGCTAGAGGCTTTTTCGCAGAGAGTGAGAGAGAATGAAGAGAGAAGAAGAAGAGTGGTGAGAGAGAGTAAAACGACATGTCGTTTATGGTTTAGCATTGTGAAGTGTCGATTGAGATTGTTTGGGTTCGTCGGCGAAATGTGTGGTAGTTTGAGTTGAGGTTGTAGCTTTGAGGTTTTGACCACGTTAGTTACAGAATTAGTAAACACTGTGTGTTGATGACAGAATGACACTATGTGAAACAGATCAGTAGTACTAGTAACTTCTGTTGGATTGAATTTTTGAAAGATTATTGTATTGATTTTGCGGGATTTTAAATTATTTGTTTTAAAGGTTATTTTAGAATAAACATTTTTAATATAGGATTTTAATGGATTTTTAATATAAATTTTTAAGATTTCAAAATATTTATGGAATGCGAGCATATTCTTGCAAGTACTTGTTTGTCTGAATAACGAATTCATAACCATTGTTTTAGAATCTGGTAACATCGAAGTCGTCGGATTAGACAATTTGGTAACACTTGAAGATGATATTGTATACTTCAATATTTGACGAAAAATTTGCATTGATTAGAAAATTCACGATCCATCGAAAAATACTTACCTGATTACATAATGATAACATATTAACAATTAACATTATAATAATAGTGCACGAAAGTAATAATAATAATAATAACCCAATAACAATTAAGGTTGTACCAATGTTAGTTGATTCGGTGGTAAATAACGTTGAATTTTTTATAGGAAAAACCACGGTTTGATTAAATTAGTGGTGAAAAAAGAATTAAGATGGTAAAATAAACAATTAAAAGAGACAAAAAAGAATCAATATATTAACGATGAATCATTTAAAAGTTAGTAAAATGCTAAAATCGATTGCCATGTTTACAATATGCATCTACAGTAATAATATGCATAGAGAGGGGTAAACTTGACAACGACAATAAAGAGAGGGGTAAAATCGAGTCCTAATGCGTAAAAGATATTACTATATGTTTCAATATTGTAGCATGAACAATATTATTGCCATTCAAAAGAAAATAGGTAAAATCAATTGAAAAATTGTGAGAGAAAGAACCTGTAGTAGTAGTAGTAGTAGTGTCCTGTTCGTTATAAACGAGAAAAAAATCTTGAAAGGTTATAAAGAAGTCTTAAGAATTTGAGTAAGATTATTGGATTAGTGTTTTATATGTATTCCTTTTTATAAGGAACACTTTAGAAGAAAAAAAATAAATAAACACTCTTCAAATTTATTATTTATTAAATATACAGTTTTATTTATACCCTTATTAAATAAATAAAATCAAATATTCATTCCAAAGTAGTTTCCATACGTTATGCGTATCTTTGTAGTTTTGATTCTCTATTTTTTTTTCCACGTGTTAATCTTTTTTTTTTGGGCATAATCTTCTCTAATATTTTTTTTTTACGTTGTTATATGTATTTTTCAAAATTTTTGAGGTAAAATTATATTTAAGAGTATAAGATTTGAAATATTATTAAAATTGATGGGGACAAATTAGATACTTCAGTAGCTTTCATGAATAATGTTATAACATATTTGATCCATTATATTTATTTTATGTTTCAATTTAGTTTGTTGCTTTTAAAAAGTTTTAAGTTAGTTTTTTTAGTCAATTTTATGTTTAAGTTCTCTACATAATTAACAGATTTGCATACACAAATAACTTATAAGGGTGCCATTTGGAATTTTTAAAAGAAATTAACTCAAATTTAATGAAAAGGATAAATTTATGTTGACAATTTAGGGTTCGGAATAGGCTAGGTCGAGCTAAGCTTAAACCTAGCCTGTTAAAAAATTGAATGCCAAGCCAAGCCTAGCATGTGGCTTATTATATAGACTTATTTTTTAAGCTTCCTAACCCTTTGAAAGCATGATATGACCTAACTATTAGTTTTTTAAAAAGTTTATTTTACATTAACATATTATATAAATAATTATATTTATTTTTAAATATAATGTAATGAACTAATAAAACAATTAAATTAAATTTCTTTTTGATATTTAACATGATTATTGATTTTTAAAGAACTTGACCATATATCACATCATATTTCAATTTTACTAATTTATAATAATACTTTTATATATGTGAAAATTTAATGTAGATTAATAGACTTAAACTATTGAAAAAATTAATAGGTTTATAATTTAATCAAAATACAAATTTTAATATATAATAATAGCAAAAATATTATTCATATCTATTTATAGGCCGGCCTAGTAGGTCTAATTTTTTTTTTAATGAACTACAATCTAACCTTTTTAGCTAAATAGACTTATACACAAGTTTTAGACTGCTCTATTTAAAAAAATATGTTGGTCTGAGCCTATGTGGATATGTCTCAGTAGGTCGGCCTAACCTATTTCCAGGCTAGGTCGTAGACCTTAGTAGGTTGGTCTAAGCTATTTCCAACCCTTAGTAGGTTGGTCTAACTTATTCCCAAGCAACTGCCGGAATACATAATTGCTTGAATATGATGATAAACACTATTTTTTATTGGTTTTATTCATTTTCGACTACATTTGTAGCTAATTGATAGCTAATTAACTATCAATCAGCTACAAACACAATTATTTTTTTAACGAAAGTGACTAAAACCAACAAAATTTACACATTCAAAATATATTTGTAACAAAAAAATACCGAGATTAAACAAAAAATTCTGCTAATATTCAAAGACAAAAATAATATTTAAACCAAGTGCATCAATAAAATTGGATGGTTGAGATCAACCAATACATTTTCCAAAAGAACCTCTCTTCTTGAAAGTGGACTAAAAAGCTAAAGTCAACTAGAATTTGGAGATGGAGTCCTTCCTACGCCATCGACACAAGAACATAACAATCACTTTCAAAAATGACTTTTGTGTAGGAACAGTGCCGAGCGAGTTTCATCGTCTTGTAGATCGTCATAGCTTCAACCACCACCGTCGTTGAAACCGACCATCTTCCACGTAGCAGCGGCGAGAGCGTTGCCCTCGTCAAACCCCAGGTACCTTCTTCTGTTACATTTGCATCGCAGTTACCTTTAATATAATCTACCCTAGGCTTAGTCCTCTTACTTAGCTTCTCTGTTGTTCTGATTTTGATTGTTACGATGAATATTAGGGGAAACATTTTCAGAGTTCAAATTGATTTTATCTGCTTGTTTCAAATCCTATATAGTATGCCAATGCCAGGCTGTGTTTATCGTGTCTATCCTTAAAAATCTTATTGTTTCGAGCAAACCATATGCTATACGCAATCGCAGCAGCGGTATAGCTAATAATGCGTTCCTCATTATTGTTAATCATGTAAACCAGTCAATCTTTGAACTGAATACTAGAAATAGCTTGAGGGTTTATATTAATTTCAGAGCCAAACCAAATTTTGTTTACTATAGGACATTTCCCACAGGATATGGTTAACAGTTTCCATGTGATTACAACCTCTTGGGCAAAATATAGGGCAATCTATACCTCTTTTGCTAATTTCACTTCTAATTGGTAGAGCATTATTGAGAATACGCCATAGGAAGGTTTGGTGTCTTGGCATCGACAAAGTCTTTAAATTCCAAATATTTTTCCTGAGTTTGTGGCTTTTATTGTTTTTAGATGGGCCTTGCGTTTCATTAGCTTCCCATCGTCTAAGACTGTTGTAACCAGATTTCACAGTACACTGGCCAGTTTTAGTGTACAAGGTTACGACAACATCTCTCGCCCAATTTGGACATGACCCTGCTTTTAGTGCTTTCCATAGACTATGAGTTTTTTTTTTGTTAACATTTTGATTCTTAGAGAGGAGGTCCTGATACTCTGAAGTTTGATTGAAAGGTATATAAAATTTGGTCAAAAATTGTACCACCCATAAATTGAACTCAGATTCTTTCAAACGACTTGTCTTTTGGTGAAGTTCATTAACTATAATTCTCGCAAATCTCATGTCTTTCTGACAAACGCCAAAAAATATAAAAATGACACATGAATTAGTGATCCACGTTAGATCCAATATCTAATCTCCTGTTAGTTCTCTTTTGCCTGCATTAATCTCACGAGTTCACAAAATAGTCAACACAAACATATTAATGGTAGCAAGAGGATGAGACTATTTTGCTCAGGTTTTATTTTCCTAATTACAAATTGCAAATTGTATACCTCTTTTTTTGTGACCATGCCATTGCCAAATAAATCGCTTCTAAGAGTTGTTGTTTAGATAACGGATGAGAAATAAAACAGTGATGAGTTGATGATGGGTTTGATGTGGATTCACTAATCCACATGTCATCATATTATTGGAAAACAGTGGATTTAAGGAACTGTTTATAAGTTTTGTCGGACGCATAAATCATGGCATAGACAAAAAGCCTACAAATTCCTCAAAAGAACCAAAACATGAAAAGCTTGAGATTTGGTTTCAACGACGAACTCCAACATTAGATTTCTATGTTTTTATCAGGTTTCTCATTCTGTTCGAATAACACCCAAACTTATTTTCACACAAATTTTCTTGATCGAACTTCGTTGCCGATCTCACATATGCACAATGTATTTTCCTCAACCTTCTATTCCATAATTTCTGATTCGTTTTCCTCATGTTCTTTCCAAAGGGTATTGGAATTTTCCAACTTTTGTTGTTATTTAAGTATTGATTTGTTCAGAAAGAATTTGTTTTTGACGGTGACTTTGGATTTTTTGTTTTTCATTTTGATTATGCTGCTTAGGTGTTTGGCAAATTGCCACTTTGATTTGTTTGAGTTATACTTGTTGTAGTCTTTTGAGGTTTATGAATATTGATTCTTTTAAATGAAAATAAAGTTTGATTGATAACTCTCAAATCTTTTTTCTTGTTAAGTTTCTCTGCAATTTTCACTTAATGTGTATCACTATTATGGTTTGAACGAAGTGTTTGAAAATGAAATGGACAGTGTAGTAGTAGTAACATCAAAAGATAAAATAGATGAATTCCTAACAATAAGTGCTGATTATGCCGAGTGCTATCTATCTGGAATGACGGTTCGACTTTGCTAATTATTTATAAGGAAATATAATTTTTCTTGCTCTGCTTATTTATACGTGGCACTTGGTGATTTTGTGTCGTGAAATTGTAATTAGTCTTAACAACTCTGGCATCTCAAAGCTTGATGATAAATAGACTCACTTAGATTTTGATTTAGAGTTGTTGTAAACCAATGGAAGAAAGGCAACTAGAGTGCTTGTGGTTTCGTCCACTTTATAGTTTGTGATGCTTAAGCACTCAACAAAAAAAAAAAAATCAGCTGTTGAATGGTATGGAAGATCATGTTTATGAACATGTATATTTTTGAAGTTTTTTGGCTTTTTTAACAATTCAATCAAGAAGGTCATAATACAAATTTTAACTTATATTCTTCTTATTACATATTGATCAGACAACTAATTGCATAAGCTTAACTTATTGCATTGCTAAATTGTTATGGAACTTTATTTTTCAATACTTTTTTCAATGATGCAACTGTTTCTTTTGAGCATGTATATTGTTGTTCAGCTGTTGTTGTTTCAACTTGTTTCTAAGGCTTATTTTCGAATGAAATTTTCTTATACAGGTTTACCGCAGACCCTACAAGTTTCGTTACTGAACACACAAATGCAGAAAAGTTCGGGAGGTATAACAAGCCACTTGCTTGGAGGTTTATGTTGTTATCTAAGAAGATGCATATTTTCCGTTTTATCGGTTGGCCCTTTGCCAAATCATATTAGTTTCATCATGGATGGGAATCGAAGGTATGCAAAAAAGAGAAACTTGGGAGAAGGCGATGGCCATAAGGCTGGATTTTCAGCTCTCTTGTCCATCCTTAGATACTGTTATGAATTGGGAATTAAGTATGTATCGGTCTATGCATTTAGCATTGATAACTTCAGAAGGAAGCCCAAAGAGGTTCAATCAGTCATGGATTTGATGCGAGAAAAGATTGAGGAGTTACTTCAACAGGAAAGCATTATTAACGAATATGGTATTCGAATACATTTCATTGGAAATATGCAACTATTGACCGAGCTTGTCAGGGATGCTGCAGAGAAGGCAATGAGAGTTACCGCCAAAAACCAAGAGAGAGTTCTTTTAATCTGCGTTGCTTATACTTCAACTGATGAGATCGTGCATGCTGTTCAAGAGTCCTGCAAGGATAAATGGAATAAAATTCAAGCATCCAAGGAAGGTAAGGTTTCCAATGGGGGCTCGAAAATAAATGGTCTTAATTTGCATTTTCACGATTCATGTAGAGATAATGCAACCGAAGCTTGTAGTAGTCTACATGAAGGAGTCAAAGATGCTGGAGAGAAAGATGCTTTCTTAGAGCAAAGCGGTGAAAAACATAGCGATAATTACAGTCAAGGTGAAATCACATCTTGTAACGGGATTGTTGAAATAACTGAAGAGAGAAAGTACAAGCAGGGTGAGACTGCTTCAATAAAACTAGTTGATATCGAAAAGCACATGTATATGGCAGTGGCACCTGATCCAGATATCTTGATCAGAACTTCTGGAGAAGCTCGTCTCAGTAATTTTCTTCTTTGGCAGACCAGTGCATGCCCTTTGTATGCACCAAAAGTACTATGGCCTGAAATTGGTCTGAGACACCTGGTGTGGGCAGTATTGAACTTTCAGAGGCATCATTTTTACTTGGAAAAGAAAAAAAAACAATTTTGATTGTAACCTAATAAGTCATAATTCAGAGTATAATTTGTGATAATAGAATGTTTTTCTATCTTGGGTCATTTTATGTTTTTTATTTTTCTTTGGTTAGAGTTGTTGAAATTATAGGAGTTAGATGAAATTTTATTTTAACCTTGCTAATTGTCATTGCATAAACAAGTGTATGTAGGATAGGGAAGTCAACGGAGATGAGATTGAGTGGATGACATATTTTCACTCTCTTCTCCACCATTTAATATATACTATTTTCCATTTCCGTCTTCATTCTCCACTTTGGAGAGTATTTTAACCCATCCCTTTTCCCACGAAATTTCCACAATTTTCACGGAGATCCCTTAATATTAAAAGGCAAATGCTAACGAGTGCCTCCGGGACACTCTTTAAGGTTTTAAATAGTAAGTTTTTTATAAATTTTTTATGAGAATACGTAAAGTCAACGCATTGAAAATTTTAATGTTCATTTTTTGAATAAAAAGTTTTTTTAAATGAAATGCTTAAAGAGTGTCCCAGGGGCACTCGTTAGCAAGATTCATATTAAAAATATATATCAAATTTATATTATTTTAAATCAAACTTGTTGTAAAATATATGAGATCTAAATGCTCTTCACCTATCAAAAATATGACCTAAATTATAAATTTTGTCATATAAATTTAGTTAATTTTATATAGGAAAAATAAATAACAAGTTATTTTATAAAATTATTCTTCACTAACTATATTGAAAAGATAAGTAAATAATTAAAAAAATAGAATTATAAATAATCAAGAGTATAATAGAAAAAATAACAATAATATTTCATTGATATTATAAAATGGCTAATAATTAGATGAGAGTTATTAAGAATAGCGGAGTTGGACCAATCATTAGTTGGTTCAGCAATGATTGTTGCTAGATTTAGGAGGAAGGACCACGGTTCATTCCCCACAACTATGATTGGGAGGAGACTGAAACAATTTGATGCTAGAACTGACTCCGAACCAGATTAGACTGCGGGGGAAAAAAATTCACCAATAGGGTGGTTTCCAGGGCTGAGTCCAACAATAAGGCCCATGACCGAAGAAGCCTTTATCAGAAACGACGTCGTTAGAAGCAAAAAGCGTTTTCCAGAAGCTAATAGAAAAATGCACAGTGAATAAACGTTGGATTGAGGAAGTGCAATTGAAAATAGGGAAGAAGAAGAAGTAGTGAAGAAAACATTGTTCCGACAAATTCTCTCGCCGTAAAACAAATCCAAACCAAACAATGATTAGCATTCTCACCCAGGTAATTCATCTTTCCTTGTTTTGTTTCAATTTAGCGATGATTTATGAATTTTGATTCTTTAAATTGTTGTAATAATAATCGATGCATAACACAGGAGCGGTTATTGGGAGCATCATTGGGTGTGATATTGACGAGTGTTGTTGTTTTCGAGCAACGCAGATACATTTTCGCTTCTATATCCGATTCTCAATCTCACTTTCAGGTTAGTTCCACTTTATTTCTCTCAAAACTTTTCTGTGTTGTTCTTTTTTTATTTTTGATAAAATTAGAAAAATTGGCTGTTTTGGTAATCTCTTGTGATGTGTTGATAAGATGTTTGCAACTTATTTTCATAAACTCTTGAAGTTAGCTTAGGAAATCAACTTATAGCTTATAAGAAAACACTTACTATATGATATAAGTAGTGTTTATGCTATAAACGGTTAATTAAGTTGTTTATCCAAATAGGACCTTTGTCTTTATGCATGATTCCTAGTTTTCCAAGGCTGGATAATTATGAGCTACAAGGTGTTGGGCACATAAGCCGTCACTTATATGCATTACAAAGTAGCACCATTTGCTTTTCTAGGTGGCCGAATGATAGGTTCCGTATCTACATCCATAGGCCCAACTAAGTGGGGAATTAGGAAAGGAGGGAGAATTTATTATGTGAGAGAGAAAGAAGGGTTATCTTGTTATATAGAGTTGTTCTTGTGTGAGTTATTTGAGTGGTATCAGGCTGGCAGGATGCCAGACACTGATCTTAGAAAAAGCTCTGTAGCGTGAAAAGTGAATGAATCTCCTACCGTGGTTACCCCCCTATATATAGAGAGAATAAGGTGGAGTAGTGGGTGAGTCCGCCTCTCCCATGTTCTCCTAACCAATTTCCCCGCATTCTCTCAAGTCTCAAGGGTGGTTCCAGCTTTTTCTCCTGTTGGCTGTCACTTGCCTAGTCAGCTATCAGCCGCTTCCGCATGATACTTGCCCTATGCTTATCCCAATTAGGCCCTTTTTATCTAGAAGACCAGTTGGGGTAGTATTGGGCCGTGTCTAACATGGCCCAAACGATCTCTGATTGGGCCTAAAATATTTTGACGGTACAAGAGTGGAGGATAGAATAATGGGGGAGTCACTTGTCTTTTCAGTTAGGAACCTTTTAGGTTGGGAAAAGTGAGAATTAAAATTATCTCATCTTTGAGGAGCTTTGCTCTGGGATTATAGGGGATCTCTTCTGTAATATTTTTTCCCCACTAATAATACAGTTTTTTATTCTTTTGAGTTTCGGTTCCTACTAGTAATATTGGAAGTTGATGAATGCCAAAATATGTATTTGTTTCTAACTTATAGGAGTTTTGAAATAAGCATTTTGTTGTTTTGTGTGTGTACAGTTGGTAGGTGCTAAGGAAACCAATAGTCAGTATGGGATGAAACCCGCAATGCGCTGCAGTTATTTTCCCCATTTCCCCATATGTGGCCATTGAGTCAGCTTTTAAATAAAAAAAGGAGAAATAAGAATTTAGTATCTAACTCCTAAAATAAGTTAATAGTAAGTTTTTATGGAGAAGCCAAATGAGATAGAGATATGTTTTCAAAAATTGAGGTGCTGTAGTCAATTTTAACCTGGGGAAAAGTTCATCCTAACTAGCTCAAAGCCCAACTTCCATATACTCTCTTTAATCAATAACGTTTAAGACTTTAAGGTCAATGTGTCCCATTTATATTTTCAGAATCCGCAGGCTTGAGTAAACTCTGTTTTTTGAAATATTGACCAGTGTCGCCACTTGCCGACAAATTTCATTTCGTGTTTTATTTGCTACTTTAAATTCTAACCTTTCAGCTTTCATGCTCTACCAGGCCAGAGAACCCATATTTGGGAAGAAATCACGTTCTGAATTTGCACATTCATGGAACAAAACTGTGGATCAGACATTTGGACCTTTGATAAAGTCTCTCAGCTCACGTGGATGGTAGAAATGTTATAATTTTTTGTATTTTCAATACTATCTTGTATGATTGTGATATCAGAACATGCAGTCATTTACCTTCACATTCTAAATTGTTTGTCAAACTGGCAGTGCCGACGAATGTAATCTTTTCTGCAACACTGATATTTTCCTTCAGTATATTACGCATTAAAATACCTGTTTATTCTTCTTTGTAACCCTAATATTCTGAATATTACATGTTGTCAATAAAAACCACTTGATGATTCACTTACTGGTTAGCATTGTACTAAATGATTCTTTTGCTTTGGACTTTGGGCAGTTCTTAGTTTAGAAACTGCATAGGAATTGACCACTATGGGGAATAAACCTTGAAGAATAAGCCACTTCAATACCGTCTTATGTTTTGGTTCAAATAACTCAATTAGAAACAATTCCCTTTTGAAATTCAATTATGGTAAGTACAGTATACTAGATTTATAGGTGGTGTAACTGTGCACCACAAGATTACATTATTATAGCTTTGGTTATATCAAGATCTCCCTTTTGGACAACTAGATGGCACATG
Organism: Trifolium fragiferum; assembly: GCA_954870985.1. Taxonomy (NCBI): domain Eukaryota; kingdom Viridiplantae; phylum Streptophyta; class Magnoliopsida; order Fabales; family Fabaceae; genus Trifolium; species Trifolium fragiferum. Next base: position 50,505,341 of record OX940790.1, read on the forward strand.
ACCAAGAGTTGTTACACCCACGAGCCAAGGCATTCCCCCTTAGTTCCGACCCAAAACCTTATTAGGGTTTGCTCCTTCTTGTCTACTTGGGAATGAAGTCTTACCTTTCGCTACTAACCTATTAAATGGCATAAAAAAGTCTCCTTTTTGCTATGATATGATATGATTGAATTGACAGGTGTTTTGTGAGGGTGTGAACTTTTGTTCTATGTCATCAAATGTAATCAACAAGTAGTTCCCTTTTTCGTATCTTTTATAATTGCATATATAACAAATGAGCAACCAAAATAATATATATAATTTTATGTATTCTTTTACAACAACATAAACAAGGTAAAATTAAACATGTTATGACTTGATTTTCTTAAAATTTGTTGAAGGCATTTGTTAAGAAACCAAATATAGAATTATTGTATTGGAAGGAAGTGGGTAACCGATTCATTAAAACTACAAAAAAAAAATGGAATAATGCAACATAAATTTAAATAATTATACATCTAAACTATTCAAACAACATGAATGATACTTTTATTTATCAAAAAATGCATGATACTTTTAAGTGTATGTATTCAAAAACTAGTCTACGTTTACTCACGTTTAATCAAAATTAATTTTTGTCACATAGAATGGAATACATGCTTAAACAATAAATATATAATAGTTAGTCAATGAATGACTTATTCTCAAACACGATAAGATTACAACATATCCAAATTCAAAACACTTCCAATAACTTGAAACACATGATTATGCCTAACTCGATCAACATGGACTAAACCAAAGACTTCAATTGTGCAACCAGATCAATGATGAATCTGTTCTGAATTTCCTTATCCAACAGAAATTCCCTCCATTTCTTATGATTTTCTCTTATCTGTTTCCCTGGCTCTTTATCAACTTCTACCATAACAGCTTTCACAGCCTCCAACAAATCCTCTTTCTCAAAAACCCATCTTCATCTTTCCTATTCACCTCTATCCCTGCCTTCAAATCATCAGCAATTAGCTTAGAATTGAAAAACTGGTCACCCTTCAAAGGTAACAGCACCAACTGACAATCATTATCAATAGCTTCTATGACAGAACTAAAACCAGCATGACACACATAACACCCTACACTTGAATGCTTCAAAATAAGTTGTTGTTGCAACCAACCACTATGCACAATTCCCCTACTCTTCACTCTTTCTAAGAAACCTTTTGGTAATGCCCTTTCCAACTCAACCTCAGCATTGAGATTTGATGTAAAGTTTAAGACCAAAATAAAAGGTAAATTTGTAAGCTCCAAACCACTAGCTAGTTCATTGATTTGATCATCACTTAGAAATGTCTCACTACCAAAGGAACACAATATAACTGACTTTGTTGGGAAATTATCTAACCATTTTGTCCATTTTTCATCAAGGATATCTCTTGATGGCTATGGAACAAGTACTCCTGAAACAAGGACTGGTTTTTCAAATTGGTTTTGAATATAATCTAGATAAGGACTTTCTATTTCCTTGCAACTTTTGAACACTATTAATGAGCATTCGTTCAGTACTTGTATGATTCTATCAGAACCAGATGGGTTGTCGCCAAATATTTGGAAGAGCATCATGAAGATATTTCTTGCTTGGAAGGTTTGAAGCGTAAGTTTGGAATTTGGAAAATACCCAAGTGGAGGATTTTTAAGATCCTCATAAGTTATGTCTCTTCCTTTAGTATCAACAAGTCTTGCATGTGGAGACATGTAAGAACCACTAATGGCGGAATAGACAGAGAAATGAACAGATTTTATGCCAATTTGAGAAGCTATTTTTGGGAGCCAATTTTGTGCAAAGTCAAAGAAAACAAAATGGGGTTTGAGTTCTAACAAAATGGTTTTAACTTGATCTTGCATCAAGTCTAGTGCTTGAAAGATGGTGCCAACATTATCAGGGTGCAATTCAGCAGTGTTACTTGGTATGCTATTTGGTAATTGTAGGGGAATGATTTGGATGGCAGGGTTGAGATTGAAGGTTGATTTGATTTTGGAATGTTAGATGAAGGTGACAAGAATGATATGTGAATTCCATGAGAGAATAATTTGTTGGATAGTTGCACGAATGGACTAATGTGACCAAATGCAAGAAAGGGAAACATAGCTACATGAAGCTCACCACCCATCTTTGCCTAATTGATTATCAGTTTGTGTGTTTCTAAGAATGGTCTTCACAATGCTGCTCTTTTAAACATAAAAATAATGATAAAAATCATCATAGAGAATAGTCTAGTGGTACCACTAGTCAAGAAAACGATAAAAGTACATGCAATAATAATTGCTTGCGTTGCTGCCTACATTTTTTTCTTAAATGGCATCCGATTACTCCCTCTGTCTTAAAAAGATTGAGTCAGTTAACTGTTGCACGCATGTCAATGCATAACTTTGACGATTAATATTTTGAATTGTATAATAGTAAAAAAATTATAAAAATTTGATATTTTGAAAATACTCATTGAAATGAATCTAACAAGATCTTATATGCTAATATTTATTTTTATTTATTAGTAGAAAAATAAGATCAAAGCAAAATATATGAATAATACACTTAATCAAACTGGTTCAATCTTTTTGGGACGGAGAGAGTATTATCTTAAGTGAATCAATATGTTAAAAATATATAAAAATAATTTCATTTTACAAAATATAAGTTATAAGAAACATACTCTTAGCTCAATTAATATGTTAAAAAAAAGGCTAAATTGGACAATTGGTTCTTAACTTATTTATTGATTTCATATTGATCTCTTAACTAATTAACGTTACAAATTGATCCATTAATTTTAATTTTGTTTGTCATATCGGTAATTTTCGTTAGTTTTTTTTTTTTTTGGTGTACAATTTTCGTTAGTTTTTATAAAAAAAAAAAAGTTTAATTTCTATTATTCGTTATATGAGATGTCTTCTCATACTTGACAAAAAATAATGAAGCTTGTAAAAGATGTCTTCTCAGAAAGCAACACCAACTGACATTTTCAATAAGAGAAACATGGAGAGCTAATAATTTGTCCAAAAAAATTATTAGGTAATTATGCATATCAATAATTTGACAACTAAAATAGTATGAATAGAATAAGTTTGTGTTCCTCTCTGATTAATTAGAATACATCTTAAGCATCTGTTTAAAGATTTATCATTTTTTGTATTTTGTTTTGAGCATTGTTATTTAATAAGAATTATTTTATAGAAGAAATGCAAGAATAACACATGACATTATTTTAGTGGAATTTATGGGGGGTAGTTGATGTAAATAAGGGTGAAGATTTATTCTTGCAATTCTTCTCCATAGAATTTCTTACTAAATAGCATTTTCCTTTTGTTTTATGTAATGTTATTTAGTAAGAATTTTTTGATGCAAGAAAGAGAAGAATCTTAAGTGGCAACATTTAATTGGTCAAATTATAAACTCCCTCTTTCCAATATATGATTAGTCAATTTTCAATTGATCAAATTCCATAATTTTATGAATTCTTCTCTTTCTTATATAAATATTTTTTACTAAATAACATTGCTCTAAATTTATATAACCAATTGCTACTGACTTCCATATACATCTAGAATAAAATGTCTCCCCTTTTAAATTGCTAGTGACTTCCATATACGTGTTAAATGATTGAGTAGACACTTTAACTACGTTGACAATTCTAAACACTTTCGTTTTATATCTATAGCTTGTAATAATATAAATAAAAAGAGAAAATATATGGGAGACCCCACTCCAACAGTAACCAAAATAAATAAGGGTCTGTTTGAATTTGACTTATTTTTTATCTTATGAAAATAACTTTTATGCAAATAAACAAAGTTTTATGTTAATTCATAAGTTTTTATTAACAAAAAAAATTATGAACTGTTTTTTCATAAACTATCATTAAATTTTTTAATAATACATAAAATCTTATTTATTTGCATAAAATGTTTCGTATAAGTTAAAAAATAAGCTAATCCTACCGGACCATAAGATGTTCCACAAAGAATTGTAGACTCAAGTTTGCCAATCTCCCTTACATTTCATCGGAACATGTGAGCTGTGACACCCTTAGAACAAGTGGAATATCATTGCCAACACTTTTAGCGAATCTTTTGTTCTTCTCCATTTGACTGTTATTAAGGGGTGAAAAGCTCCTCTCATTTCTCCATATCAGTCCAAACTTATTTAAGCACTTGAATGAATTTTCGCTTTGGCCACCTCATCTAAATCATCATCTTACACTATCACAACCTTTGCGGTCGGGTATAACGCTTGAGGAGGCATCCATTGCGTTCTTTTGTTCCGACACCACCGCTTCCAGTATAGTGTATCAACCTGTTGTAGCTCCACTTCAGGTTGCATTTCAGGAATCGCACAAGATGGGTTATCACTAAAATGTTGTTCAGACTCCACTGCAGTAACGATAACACTCTCCACTAATTGTAAAACAAAATTTGTATTTGCAATTTATCCATGCACCACTTAGGCTTTGTTTGCGAGTTTGGAGGGGAAGGGAAGGGAAGGAAATGCTAAAAAGGAAGAAACAAGTGAAAGAAGTAGAGAAGTTTGGGAGGGAAGGAGTTTGGAGGGTTATTTTTTCTTCATAACACAAAAACCCCCCAATTTGGGGGAACTTAAAAATTGTATTGGAGGGGGGTTTGGAGGGGGTTTGAAGGGTTTATATGAATTCTTCAAATTTAATTAATGTTGTTATAATATTTTTAAATTCATAATATATTAATCATAAGTATTTATTTGTCATTCTCTATAAAAAATACTTTCTCAAAAAATGTAAAAAATTTCTCTAATTTTCTCTCTATTTTTCTCACTCCAAAGCCCTCCCCTCCCTTCCCCTCCCCTCCAAACTCGCAAACAAAGCCTTAGTAGGTCGTATTCTGCAAGGCTATGAAATGAAGTGTTAACCTTTGAATTAAAATCAAAATTCTGCACAGCCAGGTCCGCCGCCTCCAACTTATCCCGAGCGCTGTGCACATGTTGCGAAACTACTAGTGCTTTAATGGGAACAATAACAACGTACAACTTGGGTTTGGCGTTTTCTTCCTATTGTTGAACAACTAGAACTGGTATATTCCTAACACCGGAGAAAGTCTTGGTTGGGCACAACACTAACACTTCACATTTAGACACACACTCATAAATAAATAAAATTAAAAGAAAAATAAAATAATCACATCAATCAACATCATTTTAATTATTTTTTCTTTAATTTTTTATATATAATGTGAGTGTGCCTAAGAGGAAATCATTTGGGTTTGTGCCCATATTAGAATTTCCCCTGACACTGTTAACATGTGTTCTGGAGCATATTGAGTCATGGCTGGTGTAACAATAGTTCTAGTTCTTGATGTGCCAACTTCCATCTCATTAGCCTTATTCTTTCTTAATAACTTTGTTAGCATCATAGATTTCTTGCCCCTATGTGCCAACCAATATAATGTGGCACGAGTGATAGCTAGATACTGGGCCCCTTAACCATCTGGTCCTTGATTCGATCTCAGATGATGTGTATGAAAAAAATCTGTTGGAGAGGTCAACCTCTTAAATTGATCTTAGTTACCTCGAGGGGATTAGTCTCCGCTATTGCGCACGGAGAATACCTTTGGTTTATGTAGTTTCAATAATTGACTACATTATGCTAAAACAACTTATTGTGCCAAGTGCAACATGTTGGATAAGATGTTTCACTCAAAGTAAGACATCCTGCCCAAATTGATGAAACGACCCAATTTATTTATTAGCTAATTATTTAATTAAATGTCTTTATTTTAATTTGGGCGCATAACCTTCGTAAATTGATTAATTGACTTTTTGTGAATTTAATCTTAAAATTCGAAACTAGAGTAAAATAGCGTATTATTTTTAAATAAATGGGCTTAAGTTAGTTGAGCATAGATTAAAGAAGTGAATATGTGTTAGTATTTTAGCAAGAAGGGGTGTGAGTTGGAAAAGGGTAGAAAACCCTAGTACTTAAATTAAAGGGTCTTGCTAATAAGTGCATCTAGTGCATTCTTTAAGCATACTATTTAAAGAAATTTTTTAATCAAAAAGTTAAACAACACAATTTCCATTGCGTTGACTTTATATATTTTTATAAAAATTCAATATAAACTTACTATTTAAAAGGCTTAAGAGAATAAGAACTTGGAGAGAAAGGAAGAAAAAAGAGAATAAGAACTTGGAGAGAAAGGAAGAAAAAAGAGGAAGAACACATAGAGAAAGGAAGAAGGAGGACAAGAGAATCCAACTTAGACAAGGTAGTAAAAGGGTTAGTTTTATAATCCAGAGATGATTTTAATGAGAGGGGAGAAAACCATTTTCTCCATTCCCAAACTCACATCATTTATGTGTATAAATTTTGATGCTTTAAGTTATGATACATGTTTATCTATGATTCTTTATGATTTAGATGTGATATAATATTTTACCAAAAAAAAAGAGATATGATATAATATGATAAAAATGCATGCTTGGTTTGTTGATGGTCTTATTTGAGTAATTTTAGTGAGTTATGAGTTTAAGTAAAAATCCATAAATATATGCTCATTTTGATGATTTTAAGTTGATTTAAAGTGTTTGTGTCAAAAAAAATAAATTGATTTAAAGTGTTTTAATCATGTTATAAGTAGGGTTAAATATATTTTTAATCCATACTTTTATGTAAGTTTCGACTTTTAATCCCTATATTTTTTTAATTATATTTTTAGTCCCATACGTTTTTGCCGTTTGCATATTTAGTCCTTACCGTCGCATTTTTGTGACTTGGATAACGAAATCAACGACATAGGATGACACATAGATGTCACGTCATTCAATGCAAACGTTATCCTAGTCATAAAAAATTGACGAAAGGGACTAAAAATATAATTAAAAAAAATATAGGGACTAAAAGTCGAAACTCACATAAAAGTAGGAATTAAAAACATATTTAACCCTTATAAGTATAGTAATGTTTTGCTATGATTTTTTCAGCTTAAATAAGTGATTATCGTGGCTTATTAGTGCATTTAGAGCCAAAACCGAGCAAAAAACACGTTTTCTGCAAATTTGCAGGTGAACAGTGCTTAGTAACGAAAATGATGACTCTATAGCCGTCACTAACATGTTTTTCTACAATTTTTTGGAAAACATGGCATTGCGATGCTTTGGCCGACGCTATGGGCGACACTTTGGCCGACGCTAAGCTTAACGCTCGTCATGGCCCATGACTGGCTGATCGTCATGCTACGTTAGCGTTGACCTTTGATTTTACCACGTTAGCAATGACCATTGACTTTTTGTTGACTTATTAAGCCAGAACCCATTTTGTCTAGTTTTTTCGCGTAGATTTCGATTATGGGATTAGTTTTTTGAGATTATGCTTGGATAATGTTGTTGTTTATATTTTGGCATTGCTTTATTATTTGAAAAGTAACTTGGTATGTTCAATTAATTGATACTAATGAACTGTTAAAAGTATATGACTGTAATGTCTTTTACATGAATTATGAGGACTTATACGATGACAAAATATGATGAAGATTGAATTATGTCATCCATATTTTGAGGATGAAGTTGTAATTGTGATGTATCATATGTTTGGTACTTGATCATTCATACAATCATTTGTTGTGTCAAAAAGATGATCATCTTTAGGGCGAGAAAAACAATGATGGTTATCCTTGGGGTAAAAAAAATAATGATGATGATATTGGTTTCAAGTAGCCAATTAAAATATGATGATCATCTTTAGGGTGTGATTAGATGGTACAACTACCACATGCATATAGATATGTCTAGGTTACATCATATCTACGTGACATTAGAATGCATTAGGAATTATGTGACATTCTTAATTGTTAAATGGTACTTGATATTATGCATTTTCCTCTATTTGGTTGATGATTTATACTTCTCTTAAGGGACGAATGATTGATTGATGAATATGTCTGTCTGAGTATGTTTGACACACATTCGTGTATGTTATGACCACTGAGTTGAATTTACTCTAATTATACTTATTTAATTTAGTGTCTAATATTCTTTATCTTAGACATTATTTATGATTATATTATCTAACACTCTGTTTTGTGTACATGCTGGTTTGGGACCATATTCTCAAGTTGATCCCCTTATCGCAGAGGAGTAGTAGCTGTTATCCTTGCATCTTAGATTGGTGAGGAGATTGGCTCTTGGCCACTCTATTTATCTCTTTCGTAGTCTTTGGACCTTGTCTAGTTTAGAACTCTGATAGTGTAACACCATATACGATATCACTATCTTAACTCTATCATTCCCCTTTTATGTTTGTGGACTAAGTTGTTGTTAGACCATCTGCAATAGTTTCAACATTCAACACCCATTTTTACACTCCACATCATCTTCTCTCTCTTCCACCTAATAATTCAACACTCATTCAATTTTTACAATCTCCAATGGTTTTTCATTCAACACTTTATCCCACAATTTTTTATTGCATATTCTTATTTAAATTTATATTTTTGTTTTAATGATATTAATAAGATTAAGATAGTGAAAAATGTTGTTTTTTTTTCTATCCAAATCAAATGAACCAAATCTCTATTTATAGAGAAAAAAAATACGAATTTTGGTAAAAAAAAAAATTTGCAATGAAATAATTGAGTTTAAAGATAAAGATGTGATAAAAATTCAGCAAGCCAATCAGAACATGACAAGTGTCCCCCCGTGTTGTTTCAATTGTGTTGAAAGTTTTTAACACTTCTCTCCTCAATGTCACTTTCAACATACCCATTGTATGGTTTTGTTGTGTTGAAGTCTCATTCAACACCCTTTCAACACACCCTGTAGATGGTCTTAGATTGATGTATTTGAGTATATCTATCATGCTTAGATACATTTAGGATACTTTCACTTTATGTTATGAGACATGTTATGATATATGATTATCGGATGGAAATTATTTTATAACTAATAATGTCATTGAGCATGAATAGATAATAGGACAGATTTTTGAACTCTGCTGCTTAATTAATAAGAAGATCATGCATGTTATACGTTTTATTTGATGTAATACTCTAAATGCTTATCTGTTTATTTATTTAAGTTAATAATTGGGAGTAAGTTGTTTAGGGTGTTATAACTGACAACATGTTCAGGGCAAATGTTTTAGAACAACATGTTGAATAAAATGTCCCAGTTTGAGTAAAACATCATGTACAGACAGAAGACGATAACTTATCTTATGGCGAACGTGAATCTTTCTAAGTTGGTTACATAGCGCGATTAGAAGTCTGCATGTTGATTAAAGGATTGTTCCAAGGGATTTGTAACAAACCTATGTGTTAGATATGATTGGAAATCATAATTAACTAAAAGAAGGATTAACTTGAATCTTTTATCAGATAGAATTAGTTTTAAAATAAAGTTTGTTTTAAAACTAATTTCTATCATGGTGCAACTCAAATTAAGAGAAAATTCAAAGAGCTACAACATCTATAAATAGAAGATTCGTTCATCAAATTCAAGTACCTACAACAATTGAATATCTCTAGAACAAGTTAGAATTGCGAGTCAAAGATCTTGTGCCCACTGTGCAAAATCAACTTTACTCTCTCTAGAACTTGAATGCTAAGGAATAGAGTTAGGTATTTTCAGTTGAATAGATTATTCAACATCTCTTCATTAGGAAAGAATTTACGATTGCTCAGGCTGAATGATTGTGGAAAAGTGGGTAGGCTCTCATATTCGGGGGAGTGAATCTCTGAGTAGAAGCTGTACTAGGATTAAGAAAAGATATACACAACAATAGGCTTTGTTGTGCGTTGTAAGACTAAGTATTAATTTCACGTAATGGTTTTCCTTTCCTGGATTGGTATCCCCCGGAGTAGGTGTACTTACACTAAACTGGGTTAACAATTGATTGTGTCCTTTACTATTTCTCAAATATATAATCTGGCATCACTTGTTGTACACGTTGTCTTGGACATACAAAAAGATTAATTGTCTTAGACAACGTGTAAAACATCTATTCTTTGACGAACAAAATTTTCAATTTACCAAAAAAAATCAACGAATAAAATAAGTGATGAGAGAGACGTCAAGTTTAAGATCAATGACAAATAATAATATCTAGGATTAAATAAGTTTATGGTCCCCATAAGTATCTCAAATTTTGTATTTAGTTCCTATAAAAATTTTCAGTAATTTTTGGTCTCTCGAATATTTTCTGTCACAACATTTGGTCCATTATTTTTAATCATCTCTTGTGTACTTTCACATTTTTTAACGATTTTTTGTATTCATGTTTATAATATTATAAGAACCTCTCCTACAAAAATTTAGAATTTTTTAACATAAGATGAATTATTAATGAACTTTTATTCTCAAAAAACCTAAAAATTCATATTTCATTCATCCCTTGCTAAAAAAATTTAAACTTTTGAAAAAGAGATTTCTATAATGTACTAAAGATTACCCGGGAAAAAAAAATTAAAAATTCGAATGATATACACGAGTTGACTTAAAAGCAGGCCAAAAAATCATGGCAAGAAATATTTAGGGACTAAAACTTGTTGAAATAAGTTTATGGTCCCCATAAGTATCTCAAATTTTGTATTTAGTTCCTATAAAAATTTTCAGTAATTTTTGGTCTCTCGAATATTTTCTGTCACAACATTTGGTCCATTATTTTTAATCATCTCTTGTGTACTTTCACATTTTTTAACGATTTTTTGTATTCATGTTTATAATATTATAAGAACCTCTCCTACAAAAATTTAGAATTTTTTAACATAAGATGAATTATTAATGAACTTTTATTCTCAAAAAACCTAAAAATTCATATTTCATTCATCCCTTGCTAAAAAAATTTAAACTTTTGAAAAAGAGATTTCTATAATGTACTAAAGATTACCCGGGAAAAAAAAATTAAAAATTCGAATGATATACACGAGTTGACTTAAAAGCAGGCCAAAAAATCATGGCAAGAAATATTTAGGGACTAAAACTTGTTGAAATTTTTTATGGACTAAAAATGAAATTTGAGATATTTATAGTGACTAAAAATATATATAACTCTGTATTTATATCTCTCAAACATTATTAAATATAAAATAGAAATTCCAAATTGGACCCGTTCGGATATGACTTATTTTTTAGCTTACACAAATAAATAAATTTTTATGTTAATTTATTAGTTTTCACTAACAAAATAAGTTGTTTTCTCATAAATTACCTTGAAAAATTTACAATAGTACATAAAAATTTAATTATTTGCATAAGTTATTTTGTAGAAACCACTACAAAAAATACGCCATTTTGCGGGGGTTATTTTTCGGCGGTTTCTTAAAACCCCCGGAATTTATTAAAAATATATTAAATATTAAATAATAAATATTCCCATTTGCTAATCTCGCGCTTTTATTTTGATTTCTTTTTCTTCTATTGCGCTTTTTTCCCATTTTCACCAAAAGAAGAAGAAGACTCCACCGTGAAAACGCAGAGCTATCAAAAATCGATTCCCAGAAGCTATGAAAAATCGATTCTCAGAAGCTATGAAGAAGAAGACTCCACCGTGAAATTCACCGCAGCTTCTCTCTCCTCCACGAACACGAAGAAACAGTCTCCGCTTCTCTCTTTCTCCTCCACCTCCGCCGCTTCTCACAACAAGTAATGTTTCAATCCGATTACCGTTACCAATTTCTCCGATTCAGTTTCACCAATTACTGATCTCATTCAGTTTAACCAATTTCACCGATTTGGATTTCGATTTCATAAGCTACACGTCTCTCACTTGAACTGTTTCTCACCGATTTATTCATATTTTTCTGTTGTTTAGGTTTTCATTGTTGGACATTTTATTTAATAATTTATTTTAAAGTTAATTTTTGTAAACATAATTTGGTTATGACTTGGTCATATCACATTTTTCTTTATGCCTATATTTACTCATATAACCGTAGTCATCAATCCTAATTAATAGGACCTTATGGTTTTCCATGTGCGATCAATAAGGATATATAACCGAAAATTATTTGGACGTGAAAAAAGATCAGAAGAAGCATATTCATGTTTTCTATAATATTCCTCCTCTTTTGTTGTGAAAAGAATAATTTTCTTTTCCATTATAAAATTGAGTTACTACTTCCTGGATTACATTACCGATGTCGATTTATATCTTGTTAGTTTTGTTACCTCATTGAGAAAGACATGTTGAATCTCTCAATGAGAAGGACCTGTTGAATCCTGGAGGATTTGAGCTTATGAGGCGGATAAATCTTAAGGACAGTACGATCAGCACGCCTCAGGTATTGTTTGTGGTTTACTATTTTGCAGTCATCCATCTATGTGACTTGGTGGTCGTGTACTATGTGGTAGAGCCGACATCAATTGCTACAATCGCAAGAGATAAGTTCTATGCTCTCTATTCTATTTTATTCTCTTAAATGAAAATTTGATTGCTTATATTTATATGTTGTTTATTATTGTGAATATGTCCAATTTTTTTACAACAATCTTAAGGATTTATCTAATATATTCTTGTTGTTTAACTTGATTTAGAAACTAAAAAGGAACCGAAAGTATTGGATGGACTTCACCAAAATCAATTTAAATTTGAAGTGTCATTGACCGGTTTGAGCATGGAAGTGAGGTATGTTTACTACTATTAACTTCATAGATTTGCAGTGAGATATAAGTAGAACACATGTGAATTATACAATTAATTTTGAGAAGCCATTGTGAATATGTGATAATATTTTGCATATGCATTGATGTTTATCAACTTGAGTTTAATTAGATTTTGTTCTTGAAAATAAAGGGTAGAAACTATTAAATTTTGATCCTAAATAAATTTGATGCCTCAGTGTTTTTAGATTGTGAAAATTTATGTGCATTACATGCTGATTATTAGGGCTGGCAATGAACTGAGCCAATTCGAAAATAGTTCGAGCCTCGATTCGCTAATTAACTCGTTGAACTTGGTTCATGAACCAATTGAGCTGAACTTGAGCTGCAAATTAAGTTCGTTAAATAATGAGTCGAACATAAACGATATACAGTTCGACTCGTTTGATTCATGAACCAGCTCGATATATATATATATACACACACACACACCTTACACTTTTCTAAACTTTTTATAAAAAACCTAAACTTTTTTTTTTTAATAATAAACCTGACAGAAAGATATCAATGGAAATATTTTTAATTAATATAATGCACTAATATATTTATTTTTACTTATTTTTTGGTTTGATTTAATGTCTTTATTTTCTTGTAACTTTGAATTAATTTGATATGGGATAATTTTTATTGTATTTCAATTTCTTTCTTTTGAAAAATTAATTTAAAATGTCAAATATATAAAATTTGAAAAGAAGTGATTTTTAAACTATGTGATTCGAGCAAACGAACTGAACCTAACGAGCCGAACCAAACTGTTCGCGAACTATAAACGAGTCGAACTCGAGCTGAAAAAATAGTTTGTTTCGAACTCGAGCCGAGTTTCGAGCCGAAACAATTCTTATTGAGTCGAGTCAAGCTCAGACAGGTTCGACTCGACTCGACTCATTTCCAGCCCTACTGATTATTATATGATATTGTTATTATCATTGAGAATATAATTCAGAGAAATTTTTTAAATTAAATTGATATGTGCACTTCAATTGTGTAAAATGGTTTTTTGATGTGGGGTTTATCTCTTTCTGTCAAAATTTATTTTGACTATAATTAAAAAGTTTGAATAGGTTTTTCTCTAATAATGTATATTTGAGTCAATACAATGTAAGCAATTTTTTTTTTTACATCTTTAATCTTTGGCACTTGGGGGTCTTTGACTATATTGTCCGTCAAGTGATGTAGTAATATTTGTTGCCATTGAAACATATAAATGTATAGAGCGGTGTTTAAAGCATATTGAGGAGATATCATTGTCATACCCTAATTTTGCCCCATACATTTTTTATTTCCCATTTTACCCTTTTAGTTAATAAATTTAGGTTTATCTTATATTTTTGCATAAAAATCCATAAAAATGCATAATTGCTTCACAAAAATTCCTAAAAAAAAATATTTTCTTTAATTATTTTATTATCTTTCATAAATTATTTAATTATTCATGAAATTTCTTTTTACTTGCATTTTCTTTTCATTTCTTTTTAGATTACTTCATGAACAAGTAACCTTTTTCTTCTAATTTCTCATTCTAATCAACATCATTCTCATATTAGATTTAAAATCAAAATCACCATTCATCATCATGCATATTTATCTTGTGTATTCAACATTTATTTTTATTATTTCATGTGTTATTTAACCCTTTTTTATTTGTCCAAAAATCATAGAAAATTCACAAAAAATATTCAATCACTAACACCTCACCATTCTTATCATAAAAACACCTAGAATCTTCTCAAACTAACACATCATCAAATAGTACAACATTATCCTCAATTAAACATTTTTGAAAAATCAAGAAAAATCACATTTTTGTACCATTGTCCTATATACCCTTATTCCTCTATTTCTGGCCTAATTGAAACCATATATAAACCCCAATCATTAGGATTTGCGCAGCCAAGGCCAGAGAGAAGAAGAGAGAATCAGAAAATCATCCAAAAAAACTCAAACTTTTCCCTCATTTTCCAAAATTCGAAATCAAAGAAAACCACCTTCAAACTTCAATTTCTTCATCAAATAAGCTTCCAAACACTTCCAGTAGCACAAAACAATCATAAAACACAAGCTCTAACCCATAAATTTGCGTGAATTCAAAGCTCAAAAACCTCCAAAAATGTGATAATGGAGTAGGAGTTTCTAGCCTCTGTTTCAGTCATTTTTCAACACCGTCTATCATCAAATAACACATAGATCCTTTTCCAATCATCAATCGAACTTGTTCAAATCGTGTTTTCCCAAATTTTTCTTTAAACTTTTTCTCGTTATTTTTCACAACTAAGGCACTTATTGAGGAAACAAAGAGTAGATTCATGATCTACGTAAAATTCCGAGCAAAACCATATACTCATTTGCTGTTTTTGGTGGAGTTTTGAAACTCCGGTGGAGTTCACCGGCGCCGGCGTCGCATTGCTTGAACGAGGAAGAAGAAGCTGCACGTACACCTCTTGTTTTCCAGATTCGCTCTCGCGCGTCAGATCCCTATATTATAACTCGCCCGTTGGATTGTTACGTTGAACCAGGCGCGTCCGATCCATCTTAAGCCAGATCCTGCGTTCCAGAAGGCGCGCGCGTCCTTTTCCTCGTCACCGGCGAAGCACAGGATTATTGTCCGTTTGGATTTGAATCTGAGCCACCTGATTGATCTGAACGGTCCAGATCTGAGGTACGTATCGTGTACCTTAAGTTGACTGCTGCACTTAATCGTTTTTTGTTTGACTGGGTTTTTTTTTTTTTTTATATATGCTTGGGCTTGGGTCGTGATTGCTTTCTGCACCCCCACTTTTTTGCTATGCCTGAACAAAACACACCCCCTGATTATGATTTTAAGTGATTTTAGCTTATTTGCAAAAGCACTTATGTGACTTATTAGCTTATTTAAGCTTATTAGGTCACTGTTTATGCTTATATTATATTAATTTCATTTGTGAATTTTTTTTAACTTATTTAAGTGATTATTTTTAATTAATTGGTTTTAAACCTAAAGTTAAATAAGTGGTTATTGATGATTCTAATTAGCTTTTTAGCTTATTTGATCTCAACATTTGCACAATATTGATTTAAATACAGTGTTTACTGTATACAAGTGATTTTCAAATTTTTAAAGCTTATTTTGATAAGTGATTATGCCATTAAGTTGTTTTAACAATAAGTGCTTATTTGTGATTTCAAAAAGCTCTTTAGGTTATTTGATCCAAATTTTTGCACAAGATTAATTCAAATACAGTGATTACTGTACACAATTTTTTCCAAAATTTTTGAACTTATTTTCATAAGTAATTTTCAATTAAATTGTTTTAACGATAAGTGCGTATTTGTGATTTCAAAAAGCTCTATAGCTTATTTGATCCAAATTTTTGCACAAGATTGATTCAAATACAGTAGCTACTGTATACAACCAATTTCCAAATTTTTAAACTTATTTTTATAAGTGATTATTAATTAAGTTGTTTAACTTATAAGTGATTATTTGTACTTAGGGCTTTTTAGCTTAATTGTAAAGGTTCCTTTGCTTTAATAATTGTGTCTTAACACTAATTTACCATCTTAATTCATGTTTCATGTAACAAGTTGTCTTGATTAGCTCTCATTAGAGTTCATTTTAATTTATTTGACTGATTTATAAATTGTTGCACGTTCATGCATTCATATTCTTCATGTCATTGCATGGTTATGCACTTATATGATTGCTTTTTGCTTATTAATGATGTTGATCACTTCTATCCTCTTTTCTTCTCATTATTCTTTATCTCTTTAGATTAAGTTTTCATAATAAAAAACAAAAATATCATTTTCATAAAAAATTAGTGAAAAAGGGTGGATGTGACGTATGACTATTCCAACCCCGAGTAATTCATGACACGTGACGTATGACCGTGGATTGAGTTATTCTCACTTTAAAGCGCTAAAATCAACACAACTCACTTAAATCTCTTTTTTAAAAGAAAACCCGATATTGTTTTATCCATTCCTCGGACATATACTTACGCTTAAGTCTCCTATTGCGAGCATACAAGCACAGTTATGTCGGCGGAATGCGACTTAAACGCTATTGGTTGATTAACCTTTTTCTTAATACGAATAATGTTTTATCCATTCCTCCGACACGTACTTACGCTTAAGTCTCCTATTGCGAGCATACAAGCACAGTTATGTCGGCGGAATGCGACTTAAGCATTATCCGTTAAAAACAACAAACACACAAGTCTTTTCTACCAGAACTACGTGAATTTTGAGTTTCCCATTGCACCTGGGAATACGTAGGAGCGGGCTCCTACAACTGTCAAACTCAATAAATAAAAAACCATTTTTTTAAATTAATAATCAGAGTAGAATTTAATAAGCAGTTAATCAACAATTAGAGCAGTTAAGTAAACCTAAAAGCAACCAACCTTAAAACCTCTGAATGGTTCCCATCGAGTACGATGGGTGCGAGGGGTGCTAATACCTTCCTCTCGCACAACCAACTCCCGAACGCGCCATGGTTCTTTAACCATGCGTACCAAAGGTTTTCGCGGTATTTTCCTTTCCCTCTTTTGGGATAAATAAACATCGATGGCGACTTCATTGTTTACGAAAAATCCTTGAAGAATTTTTCCAGCCGCTACAATCATGTTGAGAAATTTTATTATATTAAGAAATTCCTAGAAATACATGTGGTAGAAAAATTGTCGCTTAGAAATACTCTAAGCAGACCTGTATATAGTTTGATTCATGAAATTTGAGAAATACCATAAACTATAATATGGTATAGATTATCCATTGTATTAAAATAATACCATGATGTTTAATGAATTTTATTTATGAGAAATATATTTATATCAAGACTTATATATTGTCTTCGATGTGGAGGTATTGTCGCTTGACATCATTCAAGCAGACCTGAAATGTGGATTTATAAATTGTCCTGATTGTGAGGGCGTCGTCGCTTGAAATTATTCAAGTAGACCTGAATAAAAACCACAAATGAAGTCACATTTATTCAATGTGGGGGTGTTGCTTAGAAAATATTCTAAGTAGATTTATATAATAAATTTATAATTGGAGATGAGCCAGTGAGATAAATCTCTCAGTAGATTTATTTTATTGATGAATAAGTTGTCGCTTAGTAGCCATCTAAGTAGACTTGTATAAACTTATTGTGAAATCGAGTTTATTTTATAGACTCAAGAAAAATATGAGATTAATTAACTTTGAGACATCTTAGTCAATATTTGTGAATTTAGCGGATCCGTATACTAAACCCTTGCGAAGAAAATTTGATAGGAATTGATATGCCACTTGAAAACGATAAGTAATGGGAACCCAACCTTTGTGATTGGAGATCCCATGAAGAAGGTTCATATGGGTAAAAACAAGTTACTTGTTAGTTATGTTAGCACTAAAATTTTGTCCACTTCCTATGTGTTTTGATAATGGCTGAGAAGTGCTAAATTAAAATTAAATTGAAGGGTAAGCTTAAAGACTTTTAATGATTACCATAAGCCCTTATGGGTGGTGTATGATTGCAGCATACACTAGATGGAATCACCTATATGAGTGTCAAGTGGGGCCGCTTGCATGACCGTGGCGGGTCTCTAGAGCACTCATGAAAACCAGGCACGCGCATGGCCTATTCGCGCAACACAGCGGCAACAACAAGAAATGTGGGGGGTGTAATGCGATTGGTAAACCACTAACATACGCTAAGTTTCATTGGTTCATATAACTTGCTACACCAATGTTACTGTGTGTTAAGTACTATCAGTCTAGCACTGGTTCATATAGCTTGCTACACCAGTTTGATGCATTACATCAATAATGTTAATCCAGGAAATGTTTTGAGTAATTTTTTAAACTTTAAAATAAATTGTGGGGGATTGTTGGACATTTTATTTAATAATTTATTTTAAAGTTAATTTTTGTAAACATAATTTGGTTATCACTTGGTCATATCACATTTTTCTTTATGCCTATATTTACTCATATAACCGTAGTCATCAATCCTAATTAATAGGACCTTATGGTTTTCCATGTGCGATCAATAAGGATATATAACCGAAAATTATTTGGACGTGAAAAAAGATCAGAAGAAGCATATTTTTTGTTGTGAAAAGAAGAATTTTCTTTTCCATTATAAAATTGAGTTACTACTTCCTGGATTACATTACCGATGTCGATTTATATCTTGTTAGTTTTGTTACCTCATTGAGAAAGACATGTTGAATCTCTCAATGAGAAGGACCTGTTGAATCCTGGAGGATTTGCGCTTATGAGCGGATAAATCCTTAAGACAGTGCGATCAGCACGTCTCAGGTATTGTTTGTGGTTTACTATTTTGCAGTCATCCATCTATGTGACTTGGTGGTCGTGTACTATGTGGTAGCGCCGACATCAATTGCTACAATCGCAAGAGATAAGTTCTATGCTCTCTATTCTATTTTATTCTCTTAAATGAAAATTTGATTGCTTATATTTATATGTTGTTTATTATTGTGAATATGTCCAATTTTTTACAACATTCATTCACTGAATAATGCTTCCATTGTAGAGAATTTATAACCCTAAGTGTAATTTTTCTTACTTCAATAACCTTCACTGAATCATGTTATAGTTAATTTTTTATTTTGTAGCTTTATTGCCATTTATTATTGATATTATAAGCAACAAATTAAGTTGTTTATTCAAACATGTCCTAATTATTAGGTAGATAAGTTTGAATTATAACAAATTTGAAATTGATGTAGAAAGTTTTGGTTCTTATATTTCACAAGATGCAAAGCTTAGATTAACTAAAGCTGAGATAAAAGAAATTCTTATGATCTTGGTGAATGATGTTGAAGGGAAATAATTTGCTAATCAAGCTTATGCATACACTATTGAACTTGCTTGTGAATCTCATCATGTTATTAAACTATAGTTTATGTTTGTGATGCAAGTTATTTGGTTTTAAATTAAATTTCTAATTAATAGCAGACAAATTTCTTCAATTTGACACTCAAAGTTTAAATTATCAACATGAACCAGTTTAAAGTAATAGAGAAAGATTGGTGAAAATTCATCTTCTATCAATCTTGCAGCCTTGCAAGTGCCATTGACACAATTTTTTTATTTCTGCATCTTGAGTTAATTTCTTGTTGAATGAATGCTTCATTTTACCTTCTTATTGTGGACTTTTGAATACTGACAGTTGATTCCATGTGATGTTTTTTCTTTTTGTATATTATCTTTCTTCTTATCACTCATTTGTGTGTTCTTTAGTCACTTTGTATGCATACATTAGTGGATTCTTTAGCCACTTTATAATGGTGGAAGTGGTTGTGTTATGTGGTTTGGTGAACTTGTTGATATAAGAAGTTATTCTGATGGTGGGTAAGATCTTTTTGTTAGATTAGCAGCTTCTGAGATAGGTATGTTTTTGTTTCTTTCTTTTAATTATAGTTTAATTGTTTCTCTTATCTTATTATGGCTTTGGGCTTTTATTTTTTGTTTCTTGTTGGTATGAGTTAGAAGCTAGGCTATACCTTAGGGTAAAATGCATTTTGGTTGATTGGATGTGATCATAGGTTCAAATTCAATCATGTTTATTCTTTTTTAATTTTAATATAGCTACCTCATATTTTCTCATTTTTATGAATATGCAGTAATGGCAAAGAGAAAGTGTTTCCCATATCAATTAAGATCAACCAAGGTAGATAAGTGGTGTAGATACTAGTGCTGGATAACCATAATATGAATTAGTTATTTTTACTGTATTTCCTTGCTTAAATTTTAAGTGTATTTTAGATTCTTTTGTCTGCTTGTTAAATATTTTAACTATGTCTTTTTATTTATTTATTTATTTATTTATTTCAGTCATGATGCTTCAAGTTGCATGTTAAAGAGTCACAAACAATGCTTCACTATGTCAAAGAGTCACAAGCAGGGCAGGTTTATTGAGTTGTGAATCTGCACCAATGACGTATAAATAAATCCTTTGTTTCTATAAATGGCACAATGTGTTCACCAATGACGTATCGTTTTGTAGCCAAGAGCTTCTGATTGTTTTAAGAGAGTGCACAAATGTAGGTTTCTGACTTGACAACACTGTCTGCATCATATCACTAGGTAATTTAATTTAACTAACTCTATGTGCCTCCACTTTCTAGTGTCAATCAACAATATCAATTGAGGATTCATGACAATGTTAATCTGCCTGGAGTCGTAGTTGATCTATCAACTTTGACTGAGAAAGACAAGGAAGATATCTTGGAATGAGAAAAAATTGACATGATTGCACTTTCTTTTGTTCGAAAAGGCTCTGATCTGGTGCAAGTTCGCAAGCTGCTGGGGAAACATGCTAAGAACATGCTTCTCATGTCAAAGGTATGTATGGTATTTTGTGTTATGTTTAATTACTTATTTCTAGCTGTTTTTCCTCTGTTACTTATAAATGTATGTGGCAGGATACACATCTTTAAGTCTTTTGTTTTGTTCTTCAAAATACGGGTACTTCAATGCTACCCTTGTAATTGATTAATAGTAGAGACTTATTCTTAATTATAGCCATCTGCACTGTCATCTTGTGCTTGACCTCTTAGACTTTTTCTTTTGCAGAAGGATGTGTGTGCAGGTATATAGTGTAGATTTTGGCCACAACCTATTATATAGATAGATACAATTATATCGCACAAATCCATTTGAGGTTGTCAACTCCCCTATAAATGAAACACAGTTGACTCTTAATCTGTTTAAATTTACTGTGTCTAGTTGGATTTTTTAGACTTAGATTTAAGATGATTGATTAACATTATGTGCCTGCAATTAGGTTCCATTACTAGAGTTTGTTGCAAGTGTTTTGTTACTTTTGGTGCAAGTGTTTTGTTAACTTTATATGATTAGAAACTGATTTTGATGACTGAAATGAACTGATGGTGTTTTGGGATTTCTAATCACAGCTGGAGGGTATAATACAGTGTGTTTCTTTGTTTCATTCAAAAAAACTATGTGAACCAAACACGATGTGCAGGCATTCACATGAATAACAATGAATTGAATGTATTGATAAGGCATTCTTGAGTATTATACTTGTATAGTGTGCAGGTAATGTATCTTTTATTGATAGACCTTTGCAGCAATATGCAAATAATTGGGCAGGAAATGTATTAGGACTCATGTTCTTAACATAAGCCTTTTCTTTTTCTAATAATAAATTAGCGTTTTTGGGATTTTCTTATAAGGTACCTCGAAGAGCTACCTTATACTTGATGAATTCATTCTAGCAGATGAACAACAAGAAACATGCAAGAAGGTATGCATTCTTTTGATGTTACTATACTTTTGACATGTGATTGCTAGTTTAAACTTTGAGCTTTGTGTAGCTGCATTATAGTTTCAGGCCTCTTGGGATCTCTATGTGTTTAAACTCTTGGGATCTGTATGAGTCATTGAGTCAATATGTATTGATTATTTTGATCTTTGTGTTCTTACATATGTTTAATCTCTGCCTGTTCAGCTTGTGTCATACTGATGATTGCTATATGCGGTTCGCCAGTACCTCTGTCAATAGCCAAAATGGTTTGTAAAGTTTTCGTTTCGACTATTATGAATTTTAAAATGTATTACTAGATTTTATCTATAAAAAATTATGAGTTTTATTACTAGATTTTAATGAAAGTTTGAGTATTTTGATATTTTAATTTTTTTTTTTATACCTATTTTTATTGTTTTGCAGGGGTTTTAAACCCGTAAAACCCCCGCAAAATAACTCCCGCTATTTGAACGTCGTCATACCAGGGGTTGCCAAAAACTCCCGCAATTATTCTATGGGAATCTAATAGGCGGCAGCTTTTCAAACTCCTGGAAAATAATTTGTGGAGGTTGAAAACCCCCGCTAAATGGCTAAAAAACCCCCGCAAATTAGCCTTTTTTTTTGTAGTGAATTCAAAAATAAGCCAACCCAAACAGACACATTATTATCTATCAAAATTTAAATTCGGTACACAACTTTTAATATCTTTTTTGTTGAAAGAGTACACAATTCTTAATATTGTATTTAAAAAACCCAGACTCAAATATTAGAGCCTCCGACCATTATTATAAACAAATTTGACTTTTTTGGTACATCGAAAAAGTGATGTATTTAGTTCATAATATAGATCAAATACATCACTTTTTCAATGTATCAAAAAAGTCAAATTTGCTTATAATAGTGGCCGGAGGGAGTATCAATTTAGTAGATGAATGCATCACAATCTTAAAAATTACAATTTATTAACGTAAAATTGAATGGACAATTAATAATGGAATCATTGAAAGAAAAATAAAATCTTGATAATGAGCAATTGGTAACCTTAAAATTGAATGGATTCATATGCATCACAAAAATTCAAGAAGAGAGGAGCAATTATGGGGGTTAAATTTTGATTCATGTACTAGAAAGTTAAACAGACATGAGATGAAATAGTTGTATCAGTGTATCAGATACATATGAGATACGATTCAGAAGCCATTTTAATATATTGGTGGTTCAAAGTTCAAAACTAAATACAAACATGTGCGCGCACACACATGCAGTACCTCAAAGTTGTTTGTGTGTAGAGAGTTTGAGTATGATAAATGCTAACGAATTCAATTTCTAAAGGAGAGAGGAGCAATTGGTAACCTTGAAATTGAATGGATACATCACAAAAATTAAAAGAGAGAGGAGCAATTAAGGTGGTTAAATTTTGATTCATGTACTGAAAAGTTAAACAGACAAGAGATGAACTAGTTGTATCGGTGTATAGCATACATATGGGATACGATCCAGAACCGATTTTAACATATCAAGGCTTCAAAGTTCAAAACTCACTATTAGAAAAATCTTAAATAACGATGGACAAAATCTGACTCTAAAATGCAAATATTTCGTCACTAAGCAGGCAAGAGACGGATTTGTTCCCGTCGGTAATTTCCTCGTCTCTAAACTATTAGAGACGGACAAAATCTATTTCTATTAGAGGAGAAATATATTCTGTCTCTAAATTCCGTCGGTATTTCAATTTTTCTAGTAGTGACTAAATACATAAATGCTAATGAATTCAATTTCTATCAATTAAAAAATTAACCAAAAAAACACTTTATTCAACAGTCAAAGATTTAAGAGTGACAAGAGACATGGGCAAAAAGATTTCAAAGAGACAAGGGAAAATAAATTATCCATAAAAAGGGAACATAAATTAAAAGCAGTTTTCATGCTAAAAAAGCACGAATTTTATTCATAAAAAAGGAACATAACATATGCAGATTTCCTTTGAATCTCGACCATGTGCTCCTGAGCAATTAACATCAAAGATTCTAATACCTCGAGATCACTGAGGCACCATTTTATCCAATCTTGAAGCTCTTTATATGAACCTCTCAATTCTTCAAGGCTAGAAAGTGTTGCCACATCATTTTGCTTTATGATCCCATCATAAATCTCAGCTTGCTTTTCACCTTCACGGATCTGAGTCAACACATCAGCAAGTTCCAAATTCAACTCCTCCTTATTGGAAGCGTCAAAGGAGGGTTCTCCTTGGGAGTCACTTTCATGATCTTGTTGAAGATACCTAGCCGCAACAACATCAACTCCAGGGTGACCAAAAGAGTATGGCTTATTCCCTGGAGAAAACACGACAATAGCGACTTCTGCTCCACATAAAATAGACAACTCATTTGCTTTGCTGAATAAACCCGATCGACGCTTTGAGAATGTGACATGTCTTGTGTTAGGGTCTTTCACCTTCTCAATCTTAATTTTGCGACGACCCATGATTCTTTCACTTCTTTCCCCTGTTTCACACAATTACCTGCTAATTTATAATTAGGATTTTGATATATTCTATTAAATTTTATATTTTATTATTATGTCTATTATCGTATTTATGGATATCGTATTAATAAATTTAGTAAGAAAATAAATAAATTTAATAATATAATTTATCTATTTACTAATATAGTTATTAATATTTGTTTTGACTAAATATTGTTTTTTTTACCGAGTCAAGAGCAACTAGACATCAACGAAAAACTATACATCCCTACAATATTGACACACCTAGTCGTTTTCATCCTATGCCTATATCTCATAAATAATAAGGTTAAATAAGTTTTTGGTCCCTACAAATATTTTGAATTTTATTTTTAGTCTCTATAAATAGTTTCATCAACTTTTGGTCTCTCAAATATTTCCTGTCACAAATTTGGTCCATGCTTTTAATCAAACTTTTGTGTACTTTCACATTTTTGAATTCATGTTTATAATATTATAAGAATCACTCCCACAAAAATTTAATTATTTTTAACATAAGATGAATTATTTATGAATTCTTATGTACAAAAAACAAAAAAAATTCATATTTAATTCTTCGCTTGTTAAATTTTTTTTTTTTTAAACTTTTGTAAGTGAGATTCATATAATGTACCCATGGCCGTGATTTATTTTTAATTTTTTTTGGAATGATATACACGAGTTGACTTAAAAGTAGGGATCATACATCATAACATGAAATATTTTAGGGACCAAAATCTATTGAAATTTATTATAGCGACTAAAAATAAAATTTCAAATATTTATAGGGACCAAAATCATATAACAAGAGGGGACTAGACCTTACTCCGAAATGAACATAACGATAAATGGTGACGAGGAACGGGTGTAGTAAGGTATCCCAACACATTTCTAGCTTGCTTATTGTTCTTCTTACGTTGTTTAGAGATGCAAATTGTGAAAGGTTGCTCTTTCTCTTCCATTTCGCACCAACAACATTTTTAGCTTTCTAACCAAATAGTTATTAATATATTAAAAGTTGTAAAAATAATATTTTAAATAAATCTTGCAAATTTTAGAGTCTGATTGTTACATATTAAAAAAATAGTGATTTTGATATTAAATAATATATTGAGATTAGTTTTTAGAGATTTTATAGAAAACTAAAATTCACTTTGTGTTTGTTTATTGTAATAAGAATCACTTTTTTTAAAAAAAAATTATCTTTAACTAGTTTGGATACAACACTTAAAGTGATTTTCTTAGCTACAAAATACTACCTTGGGTCCTAAATATAAGAAAATGTTTACTTTTTAGATAAATTGAAAGTTTAATGTATTTAGTCTAAATTATTGACTAGATACATTAAACTTTCAATGTATCTAAAAAATAACTTTTTTTCTTATATTTAGAACTAGAGGAAGTAACGTACACTTTTTAATAAATGTTTTCTCTCTCTTCTAAAAAATATATATTATTTGAGAAGCTACTCTTACTAACTTTTCATGTACAATATTTTTAAAATTTCTTATTTTTATAAAATAATTGATTTTTTTTCTTCCAAAATAAGCCGTAACAAATGGCCACTTAATTAATAACATGGAGAGTCTTAAAAATGAGTCAAAGTAAAATTATGTCACTTGTCCTTTTTTTTAATATAATTATATGCTACCATAGTAGCACGATCAATTGTTCTGTAAGCATATCTTAATTCATAAGCACATTACATGTAATATATTGGGATCGTAAGTTCGAACTTTAATACTCCCTCTTATTTATTTTAAAAATTTAAAATGTTAGCTATTAAGCTACAACAACAAAAAAATTACTTGCGGAAATTATGATTGATTGAATGATTTCTTAAGCATGAATGTTCTACATGGCATAAATGTCATTTCTTAGAGTCACAAGGCTTTTATAATAGTATAGTATTTAAATATAGGATCCCATTGACTATAAATTACGGGAATTAGGAATGTTGATAGTAATAAGAATTTTATTAATAGAGGGTGTTATTTTTACAATTTATCAAGGTATTTATTGTAAGGTGTAGAAAAAGATGTAGAATAATTAGGGATATGTTTGGTAAATAAATAATTTTTGTGGTTGAAAATTCAAAGAGGATTTTATAAAAGGAGACAAGAATTTTTTTCAAAAGGGTCTTATAACACCCCACAAATATATCTAGAATAATAGTGGAATATTATTACTGGTAACTGAGTACATTATTATTACAACAGAAAATTATGCACACGCAGGTGCCAAATACATCAGATAGTTCAGAAATAACAGCGGAAGACAACACGAATCACAATACTAAAGGGGTAACTAATACAATAAAATGCAACAGAAAAAGAAAGCATGAAAGAAATGTCATCCAAAGCACAGCTACGAGCACACCAACCAGCATACCTTTAGCCAACTTGCTTATCTGAAAAAAATTGAATGGAGTGGGGTGAGACTACTAAGTCTCAGTGGGTCCTACTACCCTCCTAATGGCGACTACGCCGGGGCACCTAATCAGTCATAAAATAAACATTTCATAACATTATTTCATAAAGCATAAATAAAAGTGTATCACAAATTATTAGTCTTATTGATTTTAACCGCAAGGACACTCTGAGGTGAGCATCTCTCAGAGGCCTGCCTTGTCCGCTGAACACGAAGTGTTTCCGGCATACAGCTCACAAAGAATTTTCTGATGGAAGCTTCCGAAGGAAGTCCATAAGCGATATCACAAATCGCACATAACTGACTGATGCTAAATTAGTTCATACTACCATAATTATCCTAAAGCCCGGGGAACATACAATAATTTCTAAAGTCCTAAGTTATACCCTAGGATTGCTTCGTGATAACAAACAACTCGCATTTTATATATGAATTCTATCGTTACAAAAATATTAATTCAATTCAAGGATATAAAACGAGTGTATATAGTTTTGAAAATATCAGTGAAAATAGGACTATCATACTTGTCTTGCCCAAGGAGCACTCCAACAAGCCCAAGCAAGAAACAAATTCTGTTCTGGGTATGCTCGCCGAGCGAGCTATTACTCGCCGGGCCAGCCTAAGCTCGCCGGACCATTCATACTCTGCCCAGAAATTGTCCACTCGCTAGAAGGCTCGCCGGCTGCTCGCCGGGCGAGAACTGCGTATTCAGCCCCTGTTTTGCAGAAAAACACAATTTTCGAATTGAACACCTACAATCCTCAAAGTGAATCATTGTAACAATATTATAAACATAAATTACGACTGTTTGGAGGAGAAATTGGGAGTTATTTCTCCTCACACATAATTTTCCCTAAATTCCTATGTTTGCATGCATATTTGAAATTTTGGGAAATCTAACTAAACTAGCCTAAGAACCCACCTGGATGAAGCTTTAATCTTGCTCCTGAGCTCTTCTAACAGCTACTGAACTTCCCAGAAGACTCCCACGAACACCGGACCAGAATTTGGAATTTTGAGGAAACTATGAACTCTTAGCTTGCTCTAGGATTGAGGCTTGTTTGATGAATGATCTGAGCTGAGGGAGAGGGTTATTTATAGGGGATTTCCTGAGGTTGTATTGTATATGGTTTGGCTCAGCTTGAGGCTTGCATGTGATGCTATTGGTCATAAAAGGGGTGATATGAGGGTTGTTGTCATTTAGCTTCACGTGATAGATTTGGGAATTGGAATTGATAGTGTTTTTGAATTGATTCTCTGTGGTTCAGGTGCAGCTAAGGAATCTCTGAATGGTACTGTTTTAGGGAGATGTTTACAAGGGATGAAGACAGCATGTGAATTGGAAAGTGGAAGTTTCTTGGTTGTTGCTCTTGTTATTGTGTTTCACGAGAGGGAGAGGAGAGTAGGGAGAGATTGCAGCTGATATTCAGAAATGAATAGAGAGAGGAGTGTTGTTGCATGTAGTTTAGGTGATTGAAATTAAGTGGAAAGGTGACTCATGGGTTACATGAGGTGTAGGCTTGTGGTTAAGTGTGGAGTGTGAGTCATGAGCAAGAGGGAAAGATGAATCCTTTAGTATTAATTAATTATAAGAGTAGATTTAAGGTACTAATTGTGTAGTTTAGATTTAATTGAAATTACTAATTCATACACGTAATACAATTAAATCCCATGAATTAATTAACTAATTACCCCAATTTAATTATTAAAATAATTAGGCATAGCTCTAATTAAAATTAATTAGGTAATTTAGAATTCGGGATGTTACAATCTACCCCCCTTAAAGAAATTTCGTCCTCGAAATTAAGAAATTTTCCTTAGAATAGGTGAGGATAGCTTTTCATCATATCGGATTCCAGTTCCCAAGTGAATTCACCATCTGGGGACTGAGCCCATTCAACTTTGACGATATGAATCCTCTTGTTCCGAAGAGTTTTGACATCACGATCAACAATTCGAACTGGATCAGGTTGATAAGTCAAATCTGGCTGAAGATCTATTTGCTCAATCCCTATCGGCTGATATGGATCAGGAATATACTTTCGAAGCTGAGATACATGGAACACGTCGTGTAGCCCTGACATAGATGGGGGAAGAGCTAACTGATAGGCTACAGGACTGACGCGTCGAAGGATTTGATAAGGTCCAATATATCTTGGACAGAGCTTTTTAGTTCTGAAAACACCACGTAACCCCAACTTCGGAGTAACCCTCAAAAACACATGATCACCTTCCTCAAATTCCAAAGGTCTCCTTCTTTTGTCAGCATAGCTCTTCTGCCGACTCTGAGCAACTTTCATATTTTCGCGGATGGACTTAACCTTTAGAGTTGTCTCTTGGATAATATCCGGTCCTAACAGTCCGCGATCACCGACTTCGGTCCAACACAAAGGTGTCCTACACTTCCTTCCATACAAGGCTTCAAACGGTGCCATCCCTATACTGGAATGGTAACTGTTGTTGTAAGCAAATTCGATCAAGTGTAAGTAGTTACTCCAACTACCACCATCTTCTAACACACAGGCACGAAGCATGTCCTCAAGAGTTTGAATGGTCCTTTCCGACTGACCATCTGTTTGCGGGTGATACGACGTACTCATTCTCAACCGAGTACCCATCGCATTCTGAAAGGCCTTCCAAAACCTTGAGGTGAAAATTGGATCTCTATCTGATACGATGCTAAGAGGTACACCATGAAGCCTTACAATTTGCTCTATAAAAATAGTTGCATACTGTGTGGCCTTGTAGGTAGACTTTACTGGAATGAAGTGAGCTGATTTGGTCAATCTATCCACGATTACCCAAATTGAATCTTGTCCCTTTTGGTTGCGGGGTAACCCTCCTACAAAGTCCATGGTGATGTGTTCCCACTTCCACTCAGGGATATCCAGAGGTTGTAAGGGTCCGCCAGGTTTCTGGTGTTCGATCTTGACTTGCTGACACACCAGACACCGAGATACGAACTCCGCAATCTCTGCTTTCATATTAGGCCACCAATAATTCTGCTTCAGATCGTGATACATCTTAGTGGATCCAGGATGGATCGAGAATCCACTTTTATGGGCCTCTTCTAAGATCAATCGTTTTAATTCATCATCACTTGGTACACACAGCCTTCTTTCATACAGCATGGCACTATCAGATGCTATTGAAAATTCAGGGTTACTCAACTTCTTCTGCAACTCCAGATCACTTCGTTGTGCCTGCGCTATCCTCGCGCGCAGATCACAAGATAACTCCATCCTGTTAATTCTTATTCCACTCTTCCGGTATACCACGTTCAGATTCAAATCTCTGAACTTCTCATATAGACCACATTGTTGCATTAGTAACTCGGAGGCATACAATGCTTTCCTACTTAAGGCGTCCGCCACCACGTTCGCCTTACCAGGGTGGTAGTTAAGGTTGAAGTCGAAATCCTTCAAATACTCCATCCACCTTCGCTGTCTCATGTTTAAATCCTTCTGATCAAACAGGTACTTCAAACTTTTATGATCACTAAAAAGATCAAACTGGACACCATACAAGTGATGTCTCCAAATCTTTAAAGCGAAGATAATAGCGGCTAACTCCAGGTCATGAGTTGGGTAGTTCTGTTCGTGTGGTTTCAGTTGCCGAGAGGCATATGCAACCACTGCACCATCTTGCGTTAGTACACATCCAAGTCCCTTATGCGATGCATCACAATACACCACATATTTTCGAGTTGGATTAGGAATTATCAATACTAGTGCACTTGTCAACTTTTCTTTCAAAGTTCTGAAACTCAGTTCACATTCAGCATCCCATTCAAAGGCAGCTCCCTTCCTTGTCAATCTAGTCAAAGGCAGAGCAATCTCCGAAAATCCTAAGATGAATCTCCGGTAATAACCTGTCAAGCCTAGAAAACTTCTGACTTCAGATACATTCCTGGGTCTATCCCAGTTGAGTACAAGCTTCTATTTTGGATGGGTCGATTGCCACACCACCTTGCGATATGACATGTCCCAAAAAGTTGATTTCTGCAAGCCAAAATTCACACTTGCTGAACTTAGCATACAACTTCTTTTCTCTTAAGATTTCCAATACAATTCTCAGATGTTCAGCATGTTCTTCAGGGTTTCGGGAATAAATCAGAATGTCATCTATAAAGATAACAACGAACTTATCCAGATAGGGTTGTAAAATCCGGTTCATATAATCCATGAACACAGCTGGAGCATTAGTTAGACCAAAAGGCATGACAAGAAATTCATAGTGTCCATAACGCGTCCTAAATGCCGTCTTGGACACGTCTGATGATTTGATGTGAATCTGGTGATAACCAGATCAGAGATCTATCTTTGAAAAGACAGTAGCACCTCTAAGTTGGTCTAGAAGGTCATCAATACGGGGTAAATGATACTTGTTCTTTATGGTGACCTTATTGAGCTGACGGTAATCAATACAAAGGCGCATTGAACCGTCCTTTTTCTTAACCAACAGAATTGGTGCTCCCCAAGGAGAGACACTCGGGCGAATGAAGTGCTTTTGGAGCAACTCTTCTAATTGAGACTTAAGTTCATGCAACTCTAATGGAGACATTCGATACGGAGCGACTGATATGGGCTGGGATCCGGGAACGAGGTCAATGGAAAATTCCACTTCTCTCTCTGGAGGTAAGTTCACAATATCGTCTGGAAAGACATCTAAATACTCATTAACCACAGGAATATCTGAAGGGCTCAAACTGGGTTCAGGATCGACCGTAAACAAGACACTAAAACATTTAGTACCGGAACCTAGGTACTGGATCATTTGATGGGCATTCTGGAGTAAAGCGGAGAGAGCTCTACTTTCGGTAGAAGTTTTAGTAGGAATGAACAAGTTCTTTTCAGCACACCCTATGTACACAGTATTGGCAGATAGCCAATCCATGCCTAGGACTACGTCAAAATCTTTCAAGGGTAGACATATCAGATCTATGTGATAGACTTTACTGCCCACTAGGATTGGACAGTTCTAGTAGACACGTTTAGAGATGACTTTGCCGTCAGTGGCGACAACGACTGCCATTTGGGGTACAAGAGGGACAGAAGGTAGTTTAAGTCGCTGAGCACAGTCAACGGCTATAAAAGAGTTGGTAGCACCACAATCAAACAATACTAAAACTTCTGATTGTCCTAACAAGCATACATCCATGATTAATGCATTATTAGATTTAATCTTATCATAGTCAAGTGAGTAAACCCGACCTTTGCTTTTCGATGCACCACTGGAATCTCCATGCTTCTTGAGCTTTGGACACTCCTGCTTAAAATGACCAGGTTGCTTGCAGTAGTAGCAGATATTTTTCCCCTTCATACACTCTCCACTGTGGGGAAAGCCACATTCTGAACAATTCTTCAGCGAATGCTGGGAGAAACTCTGCTTGCCTTTGCTTGTAGAACCCTTAGTTCTCACTTGCAGATTGAACTTCCCAGAGTCCCTTCTTTTCTGAAACAATTCATTCTTCTCTTTCTCAATATTGCCAAGATCTGCCTCGGCATGGTAGCTCTTCTGTACAAGCTCACCAAATGAGGTAATGTGCTGCATGGAAACATCATGAGCAATATCTGCTCTCAAACCGATCCGATACTTTTTCATTTTCCAAGCCTTGGTAGGAGCATTGTCTCCATCTGCCACATAGCGAACTAACTCATTAAACTTCATTGTGTATTCTGCCACAGTCATATTCCCCTGCTTCAATTATGTCAACTCACGTTCCATTTGGAATTGGTAACTCTCCGGGATGTAGTGTCCCACGAAGAGTCGTCTGAAATTTCCCCAGTTCAACTCCATACTACTTGCTTCCATATACGACTTGGTTCCGTCCCACCAGTTGCACGCGTCGCCCCTGAAGAAGCGGGAGACGAATACAACCTTATCAGCTTCTGTGCAATCCATTGAGTCCAAAATCCCACTCATACGCTGGATCCATTCACGGGCCTTAGCCGGATTGTATTCTCCATAAAATTCCGGGGGACTCATCCTACAGAATTCTCTGAAAGCGGCACTTGTGCCCTGATGCTGAGGAGGAGGAGGAGGTTGATTCATATGCTGCTGAAACATATTCATGAATTCCTGATGCTGCTGGGCATGTTGAGCCTGGAACTACTGATGCTGATGCATCATCTCCGCCCACATATTGGCATTGGCATCACCGTAAACTTCTGGTTCCTCATCATCATGCCTCCTTGGTGGCCTACCAGGTCCTCGTCGTGCTCCTGACATGCTGCTCTAACTGCCAATATCAAGTTAAGTTAGCTAGGCTTAAAGTGACATGACACCTAGAACATACGTTGGGAACCTAACGACTACTGGGATTGGATTAGTAATACAAATGAACTCTCGCAAGATCTGAATCGACCTGCTCTGATACCAATTATAACACCCCACAAATATATCTAGAATAATAGTGGAATATTATTACTGGTAACTGAGTACATTATTATTACAACAGAAAATTATGCACACGCAGGTGCCAAATACATCAGATAGTTCAGAAATAACAGCGGAAGACAACACGAATCACAATACTAAAGGGGTAACTAATACAATAAGATGCAACAGAAAAAGAAAGCATGAAAGAAATGCCATCCAAAGCACAGCTACGAGCACACCAACCAGCATACCTTTAGCAACCTGCTTATCTGAAAAAAATTGAATGGAGTGGGGTGAGACTACTAAGTCTCAGTGGGTCCTACTACCCTCCTAATGGCGACTATGTCGGGGCACCTAATCAGTCATAAAATAAACATTTCATAACATTATTTCATAAAGCATAAATAAAAGTGTATCACAAATTATTAGTCTTATTGATTTTAACCGCAAGGACACTCTGAGGTGAGCATCTCTCAGAGGTCTGCCTTGTCCGCTGAACACGAAGTGTTTCCGGCATACAGCTCACAAAGAATTTTCTGATGGAAGCTTCCGAAGGAAGTCCATAAGCGATATCACAAATCGCACATAACTGACTGATGCTAAATTAGTTCATACTACCATAATTATCCCAAAGCCCGGGGAACATACAATAATTTATAAAGTCCTAAGTTATACCCTAGGATTGCTTCGTGATAACAAACAACTCGCATTTTATTTGAATTTTATCGTTACAAAAATATTAATTCAATTCGAGGATATAAAACGAGTGTATATAGTTTTGAAAATATCAGTGAAAATAGGACTATCATACTTGTCTTGCCCAAGGAGCACTCCAACAAGCCCAAGCAAGAAACAAATTCTGTTCTGGGTATGCTCGCCGAGCGAGCTATTACTCGCCGAGCCAGCCTAAGCTCGCCGGGCCAGCAAAGGCTCGCCGAACCATTCATACTCTGCCCAGAAATTGTCCACTCGCTAGAAGGCTCGCCGGTTGCTCGCCGGACGAGAACTGCGTATTCATCCCCTGTTTTGCAGAAAAACACAA
This sequence comes from Trifolium fragiferum, assembly GCA_954870985.1. NCBI lineage: Eukaryota > Viridiplantae > Streptophyta > Magnoliopsida > Fabales > Fabaceae > Trifolium > Trifolium fragiferum. The sequence goes on from OX940790.1 coordinate 50,539,610, forward strand.
TTTTCGAATTGAACACCTACAATCCTCAAAGTGAATCATTGTAACAATATTATAAACATAAATATTCTCAGGTGCAGCTAAGGAATCCCTGAATGGTACTGTTTTAGGGAGATGTTTACAAGGGATGAAGACAACATGTGAATTGGAAAGTGGAAGTTTCTTGGTTGTTGCTCTTGTTATTGTGTTTCATGAGAGGGAGAGGAGAGTAGGGAGAGATTGCAGCTGATATTCAGAAATGAATAGAGAGAGGAGTGTTGTTGCATGTAGTTTAGGTGATTGAAATTAAGTGGAAAGGTGACTCATGGGTTACATGAGGTGTAGGCTTGTGGTTAAGTGTGGAGTGTGAGTCATGAGCAAGAGGGAAAGATGAATCCTTTAGTGTTAATTAATTATAAGAGTAGATTTAAGGTACTAATTGTGTAGTTTAAATTTAATTGAAATTACTAATTCATACACATAATACATTTAAATCCCATGAATTAATTAACTAATTACCCCAATTTAATTATTAAAATAATTAGGCATAGCTCTAATTGAAATTAATTAGGTAATTTAGAATTCGGGATGTTACAGGTCTTATAATTAGGGATAGATGTAGTAATTTTATTTTTCAATTAAAATTCCGATATATATATATGTATGAGCAAGAGGGAAAGATGAATCCTTTAGTGTTAATTAATTATAAGAGTAGATTTAAGGTACTAATTGTGTAGTTTAGATTTAATTGAAATTACTAATTCATACACATAATACATTTAAATCCCATGAATTAATTAACTAATTACCCCAATTTAATTATTAAAATAATTAGGCATAGCTCTAATTGAAATTAATTAGGTAATTTAGAATTTGGGATGTTACAGGTCTTATAATTAGGGATAGATGTAGTAATTTTATTTTTCAATTAAAATTCCGATATATATATATATATATATATATATATATATATATATATATATATATATATATAAGTGTTAAAATACAAAATTGTTGAAATGCGTATTCAAATTCACTTATAACATTATTTTTTACTTAATTAATTAATTTATTAAAGGGTTATTAATTAACGACCATATATAATATACCAATTTATTATTGGTAATTTTACATATTCTCTTAAGTGTTTTATTTCTTTATTATGTTTATTAACATATTTATTAATATAAATTATATAATAATAATTTAATAAATCAATTTAACAATATATTTATCAATATAAAATATTAACATTCTTTTTTACCAAGTATTTTAGTGGCTTAAAAACGTTCGAGAAATCTACTGTGAACATAGTGAAAGAACCAGCTCCATGCCGCAAAATGGTCTCAAGAGCACTCACTCACCCAATTAATGGAGCACTTTAATAAATTTAAGGGTTAAATGTGTTTTTGCTCCCGATAAATATTTGAAAATTTATTTTTAGCCCATATAAAAAATTGCAGCAAATTTTGGTCCATCAAATATTTCGTGTCATGATCTTTGGTCCCTGCTTTTTTTTTTGGGTACATATTGGTCCATGATTTTTAGTTAAACCGTGTATGTCATTTTAAATTTTTTCTGTGGTCATGATCTTGCAAAAGTTAATTTTTTTAACAAGGGATGAATTAAATGTTTCTTTTTGTTGATCTGCAACTCCGCTTTCCTAATCAGTCGTGTGTTGTTTTCTTCACCGTTTTCGCCTTGCAGTCTCTCCCTCCTCCACCGTTTCAAGATGTAGCCGCTGAATTGGGTTGTGCAATGATCGACGCAGGCCATCCGCACAACCCAACCTAAAGTTTCTTCCGATGGCTATTGTGTTGGCGGTGCTCGCGAGCTTCACCGCGTCACCACTGTATAACCCAACTCTGGGACAATTTTTGATACCAGAGATTTCTAGATCGTTAAGTTTCTGGTCCTAGAGTTTCTGATTCGCCGCCACAGATGTTTGTTCGCTGCTGTCGGCTGGTTGTCATGTTAACGACGATTGGTTTCTTTGACGGTTTGGGCGATATATTCTTTTTAGAACTATTATGTTCACCGTTGGTTTCTTTACATCCGTTGTGGGTGTGCTGGACTCAGAAAGGAGATCGCCTATGTCGTCGTCTTCGTACTACTATTTTATAAGGAGTAGAACCGTTTCTGTGTTGGCAGATGATTCATTCCACTCATATAGGCGTAGGTGGGATCTTTGTGCTTGTTGAAGCTTCCCACGAGCTGGATACGTCAAGATCCAACTCAGCCTAATCTGCTTGAAATGGCTAGGTGCGTAGGTACTCCATGTTGATGGCAGTAATCGTTCATCGTGCTAATAGGTTCGTTGATTTTTTGTAATTCTTGTGTTCGTGGGGCTCGGACCCGTTGACTTACCATCCCTAAATCTGGCTTTTGATTGGTCAAGGTTTCTTTAACAAGATTTGGTATGTTAGAGGTTCATAGAGAAGTCTCATTTTGTCGGGTCTCTCTCAATATCCGTATCATTCATTGATGTTGCACTGTTTAGCTTGAAAAAGCATTCGCTTGCTGCAAGGAGTAGTGCGAACGTGGACCGTTTCGTGTTGAAGATCGGTTCATTTGTCTCAAATTTTAGGGACTTCTATTTTGTCTTTTAAATTTAATTAGAAGTTGGTTTATTTTATTGTCTTATGCGATTTTCTGTGGACTCACTAGGTTATGTCTATATCCCCTAAGTTTTTGTATATATTTATTTTTTGGGTTAATAAGTCTTTACCCCCTGCAAAGTAGGCGTGTTTTGCTTTACCCCCTGTAAATTTTTTTTTTAAGTTTCCCTCCTTGCAAAATTTTTTTTTTTTGGTTTGCCCCGTTTGGTGCAATGAACTTGTACTTTTTAAACCGGTTGAACAGAATAACTGATTTAAAAAACAGAACTTTTTAAATCGATTGAACAAAATAATCGATTTAAAAAGTGCATCCAAGAGGGAAAACAAAAAAAATATTTTGCACGGGGAAACTTAAAGAATTTTTTTACAGAGGGGTAAAACAAAACACGCCTTCTTTGCAGGGGGTAAAGACCTATTAACCCTTATAAATATCTCTAAATTTCATTTTTAGTCCCATAAAAAATTTCAACAAGTTTTGGTCCCTAAATATTTCTTGTCATGATTTTTGGTCCTGCTTTTAGGTCAACTTGTGTATATCATTCAAAATTTTAATTATTTTTTTCCGTGGTCGGGTTTAGTACATTATAGAAATCTCTTTTTCAAAAGTTTAAATTTTTTTAACAAGGAATGAATGGAATATGAATTTTTAGGTGTTTTGAGAATAAATATTCATAAATAATTCATCTTATGTTAAAAAATTCTAAATTTTTGAGGGAGAATTTTTTGTAATATTATAAACATGAATACAAATCATCATTAAAAAATGCGAAAGTACACAAGAGTTCATTAAAAAATAATGGATCAAATGTTGTGACAGAAAATATTTGAGGGACCAAAAATTACTGAAAATATTTATAAGAACTAAATACCAAAGGGGGAAAACCAAAAAAAAAAAAAATTTTGCAAGGAGGAAAATTTGAAGCAATTTTTTACAGGGGGTAAAACAAAACACGCATACTTTGAAGGGCGTAAAGACCTATTAATCATATTTATAATGAATAAAAATATATTTAACTCTGTATTTAAAGCTCTCAAACATTATTAAATATAAATTAGAATTCTAAATTGGACCCGTTCGGATATGACTTGTTTTTTAGGTTATTCAAATAAATAAACTTTTATGTTAAGTTATAAGTTTTCACTAACAAAATAAGCTATTTTCCCATTAAATTTCCTTGAAAAATATACAATAATACATAAAAGTATATTTATTTACATAAGTTGTTTTGTATAAACTTAAAATTAAACCAATCAAAACAGACACATTATTGTCTATCAAAAATTAAATTCGGTACACAACTTTTAATATCTTTTTGTTGACAGAGTACACAATTCTTAATATTGTATTAAAAAAACCGAGACTCAAATATTAGAGTAGTATCAATTGAGTAGATAATTGCATCACAATTTAAAAATTACAATTTATTAACGTAAAATTGAATGGACAGTTAATAATGGAATCATTGGAAGAAAAATTAAATAAATTTGATAACGAGCAATTGGTAACCTTGAAAATGAATGGATGCATCACAAAAATTAACGGAGAGAGGAGCAATTAAGGTGGTTAAATTTTGATTCATGTACTGAAAAGTTAAACAAACATGAGATGAACTAGTTATATCGATGTATCAGATACATATGAGATACGATTCAGAAGCAATTTTAACATATCCGGGCTTCAAAGTTCAAATCTAAATACAAACACACACCCACAATACCTCAAAGTTGTTTGTGCGTAGAGTGTCTGAGTATCTTAAATGCTAACGAATTCAATTTCTACCAATTAAAAAATTAACCAAAAAAACACTTTATTCAACAGTCATAGATTTCAAAGAGACATGGGCAAAAAGATTTCATAGGGTCAAGGGAACATAAATTATCCATAAAAAGGGAACATAAATTAAAAGTAGTTTTCATGCTAAAAAGCACGAATTTTATTCATAAAAAGGGAACATAACTTATGTAGATTCCGCTTGAATCGCCACCACTGGCTCCTTAGCAAGAAACATCAAAGATTCCGATACCTCGAGATCACTAAGACGCAATTTTATCCAATCTTGAAGCTCTTTATATGAACCTCTCAATTCTTCTAGGCTAGAAAGTGTTGTCACATCATTTGACTTCATGACACTGTCATAATTCTCAGCCTGCTTTTCACCTTCACGGATCTGAGCCAACACCTGAGCAAGTTCCAAATTCAACTCATCCATATTGGAAGCATCAAATGAGGGGTCTTCTTGGTAGTCACTTTCATGATCTTGTTCAAGATACTTAGCCGCAACAACATCAACTCCTGGATGACCAAAAGAATATGGCTTATTCCCTGGAGAAAACACGACAATAGCGATTTCAGCTCCACATAAAATAGACAACTCATTTGCTTTGCTGAATAAACCTGATCGACGCTTTGAGAATGTGACCTGTCTTGTGTTAGGGTCTTTCACCTTCTCAATCTTAATTTTGCGACGACCCATGGTTCTTTCACTTCTTTCCCCTGTTTTACACAATTACCTGCTAATTTATAATTAGAATTTTGACATATTCTATTAAATTTTATATTTTATTATTATGTCTATTATCGTATTTATGGATATCATATTAAAAAATATAGTAAGAAAATAAATAAATTTAATAATATAATTTATCAATGTACTGATATAGTTATTAATATTTGTTTTGACTAAATATTGTTTTTTTATTACAGAGTCAAGAGCAACTAGACATCAACGAAAAACTAGACATCCCTACAATATTGACATACCCAGTCGTATCCATCCTATGCCCGTATCTCACAAATAACAGGGTTAAATAAGTTTTTGGTCCCTACAAATATTTTGTTTTTTGTTTTTAGTCTCTATAAATAGTTTCATCAACTTTTGGTCTCTGAAATATTTCCGATCACAACTTTTTGGTCCATACTTTTAATCAAAATTTTGTGTACTTTCACATTTTTGAATAGTTTTTTGAACATGTTTATGTTATTATAAGAATTACTCCCAGAAAAATTTAAATTTATTTTAACATAAGATGAATTATTTATGAATTCTTATGTGCAAAAAACTAAAAAAACTAAAAAAATCATATTTAATTTTTCGCTGGTTAAAACAATTTTAACTTTTGTAAGTGAGATTCATATAATGTACTAAACATGACCGTGAATTTTTTTATTTTTTTTAATGATATACATGAGTTGACTTAAAAATAGGGACCACGCATCATCACATGAAATATTTTAGGGATCAAAATCTGCTCAAATTTATTATAGGGACTAAAAACGAATTTCAATTCATTTGCTTTGCTGAATAAACCTGATCAACGCTTTGAGAATGTGACATGTCTTGTGTTAGGGTCTTTCACCTTCTCAATCTTAATTTTGCGATGACCCATGATTCTTTCACTTCTTTCCCCTGTTTCACACAATTACCTGCTAATTTATAATTAGGATTTTGACATATTCTATTAAATTTTATATTTTATTATTATGTCTATTATCGTATTTATGGATATCGTATTAATAAATTTAGTAAGAAAATAAATAAATTTAATAATATAATTTATCTATTTACTAATATAGTTATTAATATTTGTCTTGACTAAATATTTTTTTTACAGAGTCAAGAGCAACTAGACATCAACGAAAAACTAGACATCCCTACAATATTGACACATCTAGTCGTTTTCATCTTATGCCTATAGCTCATAAATAATAGGGTTAAATAAGATTTTGGTCCCTACAAATATTTTTAATTTTGTTTTTAGTCTCTATAAATAGTTTCATCAACTTTTGGTCTCTCAAATATTTCCTGTTACAACTTTGGTCCATACTTTTAATTAAACTTTTGTGTACTTTCACATTTTTGAATAGTTTTTTGAATTCATGTTTATAATATTATTAGAATCACTCCCATAAAAATATAAATTTATTTTAACATAAGATGAATTATTTAAGAATTCTTATGTGCAAAAAATTTAAAAAATCATATTTAATTCTTCTTTTGTTAAAACAATTTTAACTTTTGTAAGTGAGATTCATATAATGTACTAAATATGACCATGACTTTTTTAATTTTTTTTGAATGATATACATGAGTTGACTTAAAAGTAGAGACCACACATCATGACATGAAATATTTTAGGGACCAAAATCTGTTGAAATTTATTATAGGGACTAAAAACGAAATTTCAATTCATTTGCTTTCCTGAATAAACCTGATCGACGCTTTGAGAATGTGACATGTCTTGTGTTAAGGTCTTTCCCCTTCTCAATCTTAATTTTGCGACGACCCATGATTTTTCCCCCTGTTTCATACAATTACCTTCTAATATATAAATAGGACTTTGACATATTTTATTAAGAAAATAAATAAATTTGATAATATAATTTATCTATTTACTGATATAGTTATTAATATTTGTTTTGACTAAATATTGTTTTTTTTACCGAGTCAAGAGCAACTAAACATCAACGATAAACTAGACATCCCTACAATATTTACATATCTAGTCGTTTCCACCCTATGCCTATATCTCATAAACAATTGAGTTAAATAAATTTTTGGTCCCTACAAATATTTTGAATTTTGTTTTTAGTCTCTATAAATAGTTTCATCAATTTTTGGTCTCTCAAATATTTCCTATCACAACTTTGGTCCCTACTTTTAATCAAACTTTTGTGTACTTTCACATTTTTCAATACTTTTTTGAATTTATGTTTATTATATTATAAGAACCTATCTCACAAAAATTTAGAATTTTTTGACATAAGATGAATTATTTATCAATTTTTATGTGCAAAAAACTAAAAAATTAATATTTAATTCTTGTCTTGTGAAATGTTTTTTAAACTTTTGTAGGAGAGATTCATATAATGTACTAAACATGACCATGATTTTTTTAAAAAACATTTTGAATGATATAGATGAGTTGACTTAAAATTAGGGACCAAAACATGAAATATTTTAGGAATCAAAATATATTGAAATTTATTATAGGGGCTAAAAACGAAATTGGATATATTTATAAAAACCAAAAGCATATAACAAGGGAGGGGAGGGGGGTGACTGGGCCTTACCCCAAAATGAACATAACGATAAATGGTGAGGAGGGGGTTGAGTTATTATGCATAAGGAATATCCTTATGTATGGTGCATAAATAAATCTCCACCATGCATGCTTTAATACATTTGATTGATCAAAAAATCTAATTGATCAAAAAAACATTGGATGATGGAGATTTGTTTATGCACCATGCATAAGGATTATTAGAGTATAAGCACTTGTGCTTCAGTTCAAGACTAATTGTGTAAGCATTTGTATTAAGTGCTGATGTGGCAACAGCTGTTAGGAGTTAGTTTGACCATGCTGACATGGCATGTGTTTGTTAGAATCAGGTTGAATTGTAACTGCCACCTAGCTTATGTAGAGTCCTGAATATAAAGGGTCTCTCACAATGTAAAACTCAATCTCTTGTAATCTTTTACACAATGAATAAACAGATACAGTTGAGCTCCAAGAAAACTTAACATGGTATCATAGAGCCTTTAGGTTCATTTTTTTTTTCTTTCTTTCTTCTTCGTTTCGCTTCCGCACCGCAATCAAGATTCACCGTCGTAATCCATGGCGGCATCACTAGACGGTTCTCCGATCAGAAAACGAATCAGCGATGGTAGCTCAGTTCTTCCGTCAACAACGAAAGATTCTACCAAATCTGGCTTAACTCATTCCCTCACCATCAAATTGGATGAAAAGAACTTCCTCCTATGGAATCAACAAGTAAACGGCGTAATCACGGCGCACAATCTTCACAGGTTTGTCGTGAATCCTGAAATTCCGTTACAATATGCATCGGTCGCCGATCGTTTAGAGGGCAAGAACTCGGACGAGTACCAGCAATGGCATTTTAAGGATCAAACGCTCTTCACGTGGTTACTCTCCACGATATCTGACAGTGTTCTTCCTCGAGTGCTCAACTGTAAGCATTCATATGAGGTGTGGGATCAAATTCATAAGTACTTCAACTCGGTACTGAAGTCACGAGCACGACAACTAAGATCGGAGCTCAAGAACACAAAGAAGCGTGCGAGATCGGTCAATGAATATCTTCTTCGCATCAAATCCATAGTAAATTCACTAATTGCTGTGGGAGATGCAGTTTCAGAACAAGAACAGGTTGAGGCTATTCTTGAGGGATTACCAGAAGACTTCAACTCGTTCGTAATGATGATCTACAGTCGTTTTGACATACCAACAGTTGAAGATGTTGAAGCATTACTCCTTCTACAAGAGGTACAATTTGAGAAATTCCGCCAAGAACTCACCAATCCAAGTGTATCTGCTCATGTTGCTCAAGTCAATTTCAATTCCAAGAGTCCTAATCTAGAAAGTGATAGTCAAGAATCTGGAACAGAGCATTACTATGCTGCTGTAAATCGTGGACGAGGACGAGGCAAAGGAAAAGGTCGAGGCCGTGGCAAGAATCAAATGGCATCCACTTCTGGCAAAACTCAGTGCCAAATCTGTGGCAAACCTAATCACGATGCTGCAAATTGCTGGTACAGGTATGAACCACCTCCCTCTAGAACTAATGCACGTGGTTACAATGCTGGCAATTCCTCTAGACCCCTTCACTATAACCCCATACCCTCGTCCCACTGCACACTTAGCAATTCCACAGTACTATGGTGGAATTCCAGACTTGGACACTGCTTCTACTGCTTCATGGTACCCTGACTCAGGGGCTTCTCATCACCTAACTTTCAATCCCAACAACTTGACCTATCGTATGCCTTACCAAGGACAGGACCAAGTCATGATGGGAAACGGTCAAGGTGTGTCTATCAAATCCCTAGGTCATTCTAATTTTCAATCACATAACAATCCTAGTGTTCACCTAAAATTGACTGATCTGTTGCATGTTCCTCATATATCCAAAAACTTGTTATCTGTTAGTAAGTTTGCTCAAGATAACAATGTATTTTTTGAATTCCATCCTCATGTTTGTTATGTAAAATCTCAGGCTACTAAGCACATTGTACTTGAAGGCACTGTTGGATCTGATGGCTTATACAAGTTCAAGCCCTTCATTTTCACTTCTCCCAACAGTGATGCTCACTACAAACCTGTGTCTGGCTCTGCCTCAGCTTTGAATAAGTCTTCCTATCCCTTTACTAGTCAATTTTCTGCTTTACAGAATAATACCCAGTGTAACAATGTTGTATCCACTGGAAAGTTAGATAGCATTTTTCATACATGGCACCTAAGGCTAGGCCATGCTCACAATAAAGCTGTTCAAACTGTTTTGAATTGGTGTAATATTCCTTTCTCTAATAAAAGTACTTTTACCCCATGTGTTTCTTGTTGTCTTGGCAAATCTCATAGACTTTATGCACCTTTATCTAACACCATTTACACCAAACCTTTTGAGGTAATTCACTGTGACCTGTGGGGCCCAGCTCCATTCATGTCACACAATGGATATAACTATTACATTTCATTTGTGGATACATACACTAAGTATACTTGGATATATTTTCTTACTCAAAAATCTGATGCTTTAAAAGCATTTACTCAATTTCTTACCTTTATTCAAAATCAATTTCATGCTTCTGTTAAAGCTGTTCAGTCAGATTGGGGTGGGGAATTTCGTCCCTTTACTTCTTTATTAAATTCTCTTGGTATTCAGCATAGACTCACCTGCCCTCACACTTCTCATCAAAATGGGACTGTTGAAAGGAAACACAGACAAATTGTTGAAATGGGACTAACTCTATTATCTCAAGCTTCATTACCCCTTAAGTTCTGGGACCATAGCTTTACTCAAGCTGTCTATCTAATAAATAAATTGCCATCTAGTGCTTTACCCTCCTTCAAGTCACCACACCACACACTCTTTAACTCTTAGCCTGACTACACTCAAATCAAAGTGTTTGGCTGCTTATGCTTCCCACACCTTAGAGCTTACAATAAAAACAAGCTTCAGTTTAGGTCTAGCCCATGTGTATATCTTGGTGTGTCCCCACAACACAAAGGGCACAAGTGCCTTGATGGCAATGGTAGAGTGTATGTGTCTAAAGATGTCATTTTCCATGAAGATCAGTATCCCTATATAACTATGTTTCCTAGTAGCTGCACTACTCAGACCCCATCTGATACTTCTGTCACACAAAGTACTCTTTCCAACATCTTTAACTCTGCACCCCCATCTTCCAACATCACATCAGACAACTCACCTTCCACAAATTTTCAAACAAATCCCCCAACCTCTGTAGAACAACATATCTCATCTTCAGAAATATCCAACCCCATACAACAAAATTCTAACATCACAGGTGAAACTAATAAACATCCCATGGTCACAAGAACCAAAACTGGTAATCTCAAACCTAAAACCTTTTTGGCCAGCATTGAACCTACCACTGTCAGAAGTGCATTGGCTGATCCTAACTGGCTTCATGCTATGCAAACTGAATACAAAGCATTACTAGATAATAACACTTGGTCTCTAGTTCCTCTTCCCCCCCACAGAAAAGCAATTGGATGTAAATGGATATTTAGGGTGAAGGAAAATCCTGATGGATCTATCAATAAGTACAAAGCACGCTTAGTGGCCAAGGGATTTCTTCAAACTCCTGGATTTGATTTCACTGAGACTTTCTCCCCTGTTATTAAACCAGTCACAATCAGGATTATCCTTACACTTGCTGTAACCTATCAATGGTCTGTTCAGCAGATAGATATTAACAATGCATTCCTTAATGGGTCACTGCAAGAAGAGGTTTACATGACCCAGCCAACTGGTTTTGAAAGTTCTGATAAGTCCTTGGTATGCAAATTACACAAAGCTCTCTATGGCCTAAAGCAAGCCCCAAGAGCTTGGTATGATAAATTGACTCAAACTCTACTGCAGATGGGATTTGTCAAGAGCAGATGTGATCCTTCACTACTTGTTCATCATCAGAATGGTGCCTGCACTTATGTGCTCATTTATGTGGATGATATTCTCATCACAGGGTCAGCATCTAGTCTTGTTCAGGATCTGATACAAAAACTCAATCTCAAGTTTGCTCTAAAGCAACTAGGTGAAGTGGATTACTTCTTAGGCCTAGAAGTTCATCACATGTCCTCAGGGGGCCTGTTATTAAATCAAGCTAAATATATCAAAGATCTGCTGTGCAGAACCAATATGGAGAATTGTAAACCCATTGGTTCACCAATGGTCAGCAGCTGCAGATTGAGCAAATTTGGTACTGATGCTATGCAGGATCCTTCTCTTTACAGATCCACAGTTGGTGCTCTGCAGTATGCTACCTTGACAAGACCTGACATTGCATTTAGTGTCAACAAAGTGTGCCAATTCATGGCACACCCTTTAGAATCCCACTGGAAAGCTGTTAAAAGAATCCTCAGGTATCTTAAAGGAACTATGAGTCATGGTTTATTGCTGCATCCCTCTCCTTCTAGTCCACCTTTCTCTCTCAGAGCCTACAGTGATGCTGACTGGGCAACTGACCAAGATGATAGAAGGTCAACTTCAGGGTCATGTATCTATTTTGGCTCAAACTTGATCTCTTGGGGCTCAAAGAAACAACCTCTGGTAGCTAGATCAAGCACTGAAGCTGAGTACAGAAGCATGGCCAATACTACAGCTGATTTGATATGGATTCAGTCCCTCCTTCATGAACTACATGTTCCCTTCCACACTCCTACTCTCTTGTGTGATAACCTAAGTGCAGTAGCCTTGGCTCATAACCCTGTCCTTCATTCCAGGACTAAACACATTGAATTAGACATCCACTTTGTGAGAGAAAAGGTTCTTTCAAAGCAGCTCAACATTCTTCATGTGCCTGCAACAGATCAGCTGGCTGATCCTCTCACCAAGCCTCTGTCTCCTACCAACTATGCCTCCATAAGGGTCAAACTCAAAGTATTTCCATGTTATGAAAACCCTTCAGTTTGAGGGGGGGATATTAGAGTATAAGCACTTGTGCTTCAGTTCAGGACTAATTGTGTAAGCATTTGTATTAAGTGCTGATGTGGCAACAGCTGTTAGGAGTTAGTTTGACCATGCTGACATGGCATGTGTTTGTTAGAATCAGGTTGAATTGTAACTGCCACCTAGCTTATGTAGAGTCCTGAATATAAAGGGTCTCTCACAATGTAAAACTCAATCTCTTGTAATCTTTTACACAATGAATAAACAGATATAGTTGAGCTCCAAGAAAACTTAACAAGGATATTCCTTATGCATAATAACTCTTGCCGGAGGACACCCGTTTTCCCAACACACTTCTAGCTTGCTTATTTTTCTTCTTATGTTGTTTAGAGATGCAAGTTGCGAAAGGTTGCTCTTTCTTTTCCATTTCGCACCAACAACTTTTTTTTGGTACAAACACTATTAGCTTTCTTACCAAATAGTTATTAATATATTGAAAGTTGTAAAAATAATATTTTAAATAAATCTCGCAAATTTTAGAATCTGTTTGTTACAGATAAAAAAAATAGTGAATTTGATATTAAATAATTATTTAGAGATTAATTTTTAGAGATTTTATAGAAAACTAAAATTCACTTTGTGCTTGTTTATTGTAATAAGAATCACTTTTTTTAAAAAAATTAATCTTTAACTTATTTGGATACAACACTTAAAATGATTTTCTTAGTTACAAAATACTACCTCAAATCCTAAATATAAGAAAATGTTTACCATTTAGAGGAAGTAACATACACCTTTTAATACATGTTTTTTTCTCTCTCTCTCTCTCTCTAAAATTTTTTATATTATTTAAGAAGATACTCTTATCAACTTTTCATTTTTAGTTATTTTTTGATTATTTTTAGATTATAATTATTTTAAAAATCTATAAGAAACATGTACAGTATTTTTAGAAGTTATTATTTTTATCAAAAAATTATTTTTTTTCTTCCAAAATAAGTCGTAACAAATCGCCACTTAATTAATAATATGGAGATTCTTAAAAATGAGTCAAAGTAAAATTATGCCACTTGTCTTTTTTTTAATATAATTATATGCTAGCATAGTAGTACTACAATTTACTTCGACACATCGTTGTCTCTCGCATTATGAATTAGAATCTTGCCAAAGTTGTTCTGTAAGTATAGTTTAATTAATAAGGACAATATTTAAATGTAATAGTAGAGATCGTAAGCTCGAACCTTAATACTTACTCTTATTCTTTTGAAAAGTTAAATTTCAGCTATTAAGCTAAAAAAAAACTTGCAGAAGTTATGATTGACTGAATGATTTTCTAAGCATGAATGTTCTACATGGCATAAATGTCATTTCTTAGAGTCACTAGGCTTTTATTTTAGTATTTAAATATAGGATCCCACTGACTATAAATTACGGGGATTAAGAATGTTGATATAGTAATAATAATTTTATTAATAGTGGGTGTTGTTCTTACAATTTATCAAGATATTTATTGTAAGGTGTAGAAAAAGATGTAGAATAATTAGGAATATGTTTGGTAAATAAATATATGCATATTATCAAGATATTTTTATGTGTAGAGATGCATATTAATATATGAGCAATATGTATTAATATATTGATAGAAAAATAGCTTCACATAGAAAAATATGAATATGAGTATAGATTTAAAATAGAAATTGTAAAAAATTTAAACACTTGTATTCATATATGAGTAGAAATATTGGTTCTCTTTGAAATTATAAGAAAATAGACCATTGCTTTCATATATGAGTCAAAATATAGGGACTAAAGATAAAATTTATCTATTTTAAAACAAAATTATGAGCGATATTTTGTCTAGTGTATATTAGTTATCCATAAAAATTCATATTTAATGATCCTACAATAAAAAAAACTTTTTGCAAGAGATATTCTATAACGTATTAAAATATAAAAATAAGTTAACCTCTTGCAAGAAATTTTTATAATATGCTAAATATGACATAAAAAAAATTCAAAATTTTGAATGATACATATGAATTGATTTAAAAGCAGAGACCATAAAAAATTGCATTGAAAAATATTTGAGAGACCGAAACTTGTTGAAATTTATATATAAACTAAAAAAGAGAAAAAAAAAATAGAAACTAAAATCTAGAAAGAAAAAAAAGTAATAGAGCCATGTGTCCAATTATAATGATTGTAAACCAATTTTAAATTTTATTTTGTGAAACTATTTTACAATAATTTTCTAGAAAAATGTCAAGAAAAAAGGGTGGCTTGCCGGCCATGAAGTTCATGGTCATATAGATAGGGCCGGGCTCGGGTAGTGTTTTTAGAGCCCTATTTAAAGAAAGTTTTTCTCCCCACCCCCCGTCGTTCTTTTTTACCCTCAGAAATTCAACTTTACCCTTGATTTTATCTCCAAAAACTTCGGTAGACGCGTACCGAAGTTTGTCAATATTGAAAAATAGGCGTTTTACATCGTTAAAAACTTCGGTACGCGTGTACCGAAGTTTTTTTTCAAGGTTAAAAATGGAAACTCAGGGGGTGAAAAAGAAAGACGGGGGTGGGGAGAGAAACCCTCCTATTTAAACAGGGCTTTTTAACTTGGCTCTATAAAACTGAATCCGTTCGGGCCGACCTGTTTAAGGTGATGTAGTTCATTTTGACAGTTTTATTTAAGACATTGAGTTAGAACAAATTCATATAGATTTGGCTACAAAGTTTAAGTCTTTGGCTTAGTGAATATTTGAATTGACTGTGAATTTAATAAAATCGTTTTGACAAAAGTTTCGCTTTAATATTTCAACAAAAATCACAATGTCACTAGGATCTATAAAATTATTAAATCAAAGAGGAACCTTATGGTGACTCTGCTCTAGAAGAAAACATGGTTTAGTTAATCTAGAATAATATATTGTACATTATGTTAGTTACGTTGTAATAATAATATTCGGTTTAATCTACAAATATGAATGAAGAAAATGGTCTATTTCACTTAATTTTAGCTCTAATTTTTCTCTCATAATTTTAGAGTGCCAAAAATACATTAGTCCACTTCCTTCTCTTAAATATAAGTTTGTATGTTATCGTGGTTCGTTTGAGTACATAATTTTAGGTTTTTGTCTAGTTTCTTTTCAATTATATATTTAAAGGTTAATATATTTTTACCCCCTGTAAAGTAGGTAAATTTTGCGCTATCCTTGTAATTTTTTTTTTTAGATTACCTCATGCAATGTGTTTTTATTTTTTCCGCAGTTTATTTCACCCCCTGTAATGTTGTTTTGTTTTACCCGGGAATAAAATGAACTGCAAAAAAAATAAAAACATATTGCATGGGGTAATCTCAAAATAACAAATTACAGGGGATAACGCAAAAGTCGCCTACTTTGCAGGATAAAAGCCTATTAACCCTATATTCAAACATCTTCCAATAAAACCATTCAAACTTGTAATTGAAATTCAGTAACTATTTGTGGATTCTACATAGTCCTAATACATAATATAAAAATGTGAAAACATTTTTTTTTTCGGTTTTCACCACCAGTTGAATCTGGTTCGGGGGTCAGTTCTGGCATCAAGTGGTTCCAGCCCCCTCCCGATCGCAGTTGCGGGGGATCGAACCGTGGTCCTCCCTACCAAGTTCAGCGCCAATCACCACCGAACCAACTAACGATTGGTAAATGTGAAAACATTTAAATTAGAGAATAATCACTATCATAGCTGTAGATACATTGGCTAATCATAAACAAGCGGAAAATTAAAGATCAAGTAGTTGAGTCCGGATGCAATATTGAAACATAGATACCGCTAATAATTTGAAAAGATAGAAGGATTGAACAAAACCACATACGTTAGTATTAAAATTAACACATGTTGGACACCAGACATGTCTTTAATCTGAATGTTACGAACTAATGACTAAGAAATAAATAAGAAAGTGAAATTAAGCATGAGATTGAACATTATTGATAGTTCTACTCATGTTAACTTGGCGAGTGACTTTAACATAATAAACTCCAATTGCTAAAAGAACAACAAAAGTAAAAGCAATGATAATGCCACCAACAGCACCAACTCCAATTTGTTTCCCACCTTTTCGTGATGCTTCATTATTTTCATATTTCTGATTGGTTTCAACTTTAGCTGCCATAGGCAATGGTGAACATTTTGATGTAATACAAGAGTTTTTGGTCTCATGAGTTTTTGCATTTGGGTGAAAGAAGAGATATGCTGATGGTGGAAAAGCTATAGGATTTTCATAAATGAGTCCATGAGGTGCTCTTTCTTGAGATGTTACTGTAGAGAGAAGTGTTAAGGAAATTAGGAGGAAGATGAATGACAAGTTAGAGGGATTCATGTTTGTAATTTTGGGTTTGTGGAAATAATTTGGAAGAACAAAAGTGTGTGTGGATTTTTGGTGAGAAGTTGTTGGTCATTGGACTTGAATTTATAGCTTATGAAAAGGGGCCCTGCATTTCTGAGCTAGGAATTATGTCACATATAAGTGCAGTCACACAATATGTACTCTTTAATTAAAATCTTTGGTGACTCAGATTCTGACTATATAAAATTAGTCTAATATATTCAATTAATTAAAGAGTAATGTTAATTAGTATTTCAAGACTATTTTATTATATTAAATTTCTTAACTAATTTCTCAAGAATACTAAATACCATTTTCATGTTAAAAATTATGTAAATGTGAGTGAGATTGCGTAGGCATGATAATAGAGTGAGCCACGATTGCCTTTCTCAAAACTATGAAGTTAGTGTATCTTTATATCTATTTCAATTTTCAATGGGTATACAAATTACTATTAGTATATGTAGTCTATTTCATAAATCAAATAGATTAAAATTTATTGACCAATATGTCACGTATAAATGAAAAGCAAAATTACATTTTTATCATTTATTTTAGTTTTTTTTTTTTTTTTTTTAACATTTTGATTCTTTATCTTTTATTTGTAATATTTTCATTATTTAATTTATTTATTTATTTATAACATTTTAGTCCTTTATCTTTTATTTGTAACTCTTTGATCTTTTATCTTTTATAACATTCACATATAAACATTTTTTTCTCATATTTTTTTATTAAAAAAATGCTGAATTTTATTTTTTAAATTACCTTTTTATTAAAATTAAATAAAACTCATATTTTGATCAATATATTCATCATATCTTCAATTATTTCATATTTTTATCTTTTTTAAAGGAACAAAGTGTTACAAATAAAAGATAAAAAATTAAAGTGTTACGAAAAATAAAATAAAGGATCAATTTATTACAAATAAAAGATAAAAGACTAAAATATTAAAAAAAAAAAAAACTAAGAATAAAAAAGTATAATTTTGCCTAGATAAAACATAGCAAGAACATACCCACAAATTAAATTACTATTTTAGCGGCTTCTTCGACAAATGAAATGAGTCAAATCTGTTCGCATAATCATGATTCATGGTATACGGAGTAGTTTTTTTCCTTAAAAAAATGCTTATTTTATCTTTGTTTATGTGCTTGAGTAAGCGTGGACTAGTGGATAAAATCATTGGATTATTAATTGACATCAATCACATGTATAAAATTAATCATTAGATATATATTTACTTAAATTAAGCACATAAAAACATTTTAAAAAATTATACTCCCTCATATTCTATATATAAATAAATTTTAGCTTTTAAGATACATTGAAAAAGTAATAATATAGACTAAATATATTACTTTTTTAATATATCTATAAAGTTAAAATTTATTTATATATAAAAACCGGAGGGAGTATATCATTTAAAATTAGATCCTCTATTGACTTTTGTAAACCATTAGATTGAGTGAAAAAAATTATTCTTTAAATTTAATGGTTTACGGCTGGTTGGATAGTGGAGTCAATTATAGAAGATTCAAGTTCATATTATTAATCTTGTGAACTTAAATCAGTTGATAAAGACATTACATTATATATGGTTAAAACATTTTTTTTTACATTATATAAATGTTTTCGAAAGAATTAGAAGCTCCATAATACAACATTGAAATATAACACAAGTGATTGATGTGTATAATGTGTGAGTGTTAAATCTCCTAGTACTAGGGTTGAGAATAGACTAGGCCGAGTTAGGTTTTGCCAAGTCTGAGCCTGGCTTGCCAAAAAATTGAAGGCCTAAGTCTGGCCTGTGGCCTGTCATAGGCTTATTTTTTAGGTCTGGACCTGACCTTTTGAAAGCCTAACATGGCCTATTAGCCTGTTTAAAAGCCTATTTCACATGAATATATTTAAATAAAAAATTATATTTATTTTTAAATATACTAATTAACTAATAAGTCAATGATATTAAACTTCCTTTTGATATTTAACATGATATTTTAGAGAATTTGACTATATATGACATCATATTTCAATTTTAGTTTATAATAATACATTTATATATGTGAAAAGTTAATGTAGATTAATAAACTTTAACTACTGAAAAATTTAATAGATTTATAATTTAATCAAAATACAAATTTTAATATATAATAATAATAAATGTAAAAATATTATTCATATTTACTTAAATAGGTCGGCCTAGTAGGCCTAAAAGGCTTTTTTCATGGCCTGAAGTCTGGTCTTTTTAGCTAAATAGGCTTATTACAAAGCCTTGATCTACTCTATTTAAATAAATAGACCGGCCTGGCCTGAGCCTATGTAGGCTAGGCCATAGGCCCCCGTAGGCCGGCCTGACATATTCCCAACCCTACCTAGTACTAAATCAATTCCCAAAAAAATTAAATTGATAACAAACAAGGCTCCATTAATAGTGCCTAGATGCAGTATTATGTTGGTGAAAAGATTTATTTATATCTTGCTTCCTCCCTACGTGGAAAACTTTAAGTAATTAAAGTGTGGGGTTGGCTTAGCTTAGAAGGGTTGCAAATGCTCTTTGGCTGCAGGCATGCCCTGCCACATTATTGCCAAGGCACAAAGCGCATGCAATTAAAGATCCGAATACATAACAAATTCGTAGTAGTGTTTTTTCCTTTATATTATTGCGAAGACGAACAGAAATTCGTAAACGAGGAGCTACAAAACAAATGCACTGTATATAAGTGAAATACCAATAAAAATATCAAAATAAACACCACTTAACAGAAGTCTATTTCTAATTTCGTTCTTAGAAATAGACTTCCGAACTCGAATCAAAAGTGTTCAGTCCATCAAAATTCAAAAAGTAACTCTTTGAATTAAAAGTTGGTTGACATCAATAAAAAAAGAACTAGACAGATAAGTCTCAGCTTGCAGACGATCTCTCTACTTATTATATGTAATGTTTCTACAACTGAGTTATGCTCACGAAAAGTGTTATATGATGTGATCTCAATTTAAAATCATGTCAGTCTTCATGCTTTCTTTACTTTTATTTATATTCACTTCAAATTCATGCCCTAGTTCTGGGATAGTGGATGCCTGGATGGTTACTGTGACTCTCTTTAATTCTTTTCCCCACGGCAGCATCAACATTGTTTTACATCCAGATGAATATATCAACTTTTTGATTTAGTCCCTCTAACAATTTTCTTCAAGTTTTAGTTCCTATAAAATTTTTGAATCAACACTTTTGGTCCCTAATGTAAAGTTAAATATGTATACCGTAAAAAATATAAAAATTCATATTTAATTAATGTTTTGTTAAGAAAAAAAATTCAGAGATTCCTATAATATTATATATTTTTTTGCAAAATTTCAAAAATATTGATTCGACATATGAGTTTAGTTAGAGGAAAAAAACTGAAGATGAAAAATTTTAAAGGATTAAAAGTCGAAGAAATTTTTTAATGGCACTAAAACAAAAAGTTGATATATTTATAGAGACAAAAGAACATATTTGATCCTAAAAGAAATAAAAATAAAAATAAAATAAATAAATAAAACGGAAAATAGGCCAAAATGGCTCAACACACAATTTATTCTTCCTCTTTAATCTATTATTATGTGTGGGCTAATATATTGGAGTGAAAAATAGAAAATTAAATATTCTTCCTCTTTAACTGGGCCAGCCTAGGTTACATGAATACTTAATTTCTTGAAAATTATTTTGTGGGTTACTCGCATGTCATATAAATTGGTCATTTTATTCTTCCGTTATTTAAATAACGGATGTAGGAAAAATGAATAATTTTTTAGTAATTTTGCATTGGTCGTCTTCTACTTAAATAACGGATCAGTCAATGGTCAGACTCTCATGTTTCAGTCAAAGGTCTGACACGTGACCAATTTTAATTGGCCATTGGTGCGGTCAAATTGCCTTTTTTTTCGATAAATATAATTTTATTAATGATAAAAATCAAAATAGTCCAATCCAGCATCATAGCGAAAACACTCTACCCACCTTCTATGAAGGGTTGCAAAGTTCTCACTCAATCATATGTTCGAAAATTAGACCGAAATATCACTACAAGAGGCCATAACCAATACACAAAGAAACTAAATATTGGTTATGGCCTCTTGTAGTGATATTTCGGTCCAATTTTCGAGCATATGTTTTGGCCAGTAAGCATGTTGGAAAGCCTTACCCTGCAAAACTGGTCGGTGGGACTTGAAGGCCAAACTTTTCCATTTAACATGTAAAAATATATAGGAGGAGAATCATGATTGTATCCTTTTGAAAAATTTTACTAAATATTTTTCTTGTAATGTAATATTTGTATTGTTATTTGACTGAAAATAAAAATGTTGGATGTAATCTTCAAATTGATGTAGTTTTTGTGCCTACGTTTTAATTTATTAAAAAAAAGAGAGAACTACTACTCATATTGTCCTGCTTCATTCATGTGTTGTTTTGCTTTTATCACAGACACATCCGCTGTATAGGCCACAGAACACCCTAATCACCAATCTGTGGCTTTAAGTAGCGGAATCGTCGGTGGTAAGGTCCTCCTGTTTCAGTCAAAAGCCTGTCATGTGGCCGATTATGATTGGCCTCGTGTGCGGGCAAAATTCCGATATAAGAAAACCTTCAGAAGCCTCACATCTCTCCCATTTCTCATATAATTTACTTTTTTTTTTTTTACTTTATTAGTTTTAAGATGTTAATTATTTATCATTTCGTGAGTAAATGACTGCATAGGCATTTATCGACGAGAGACTTTTAGTGTCCTAATTGGGTACGCTATGACTAACCAAAATCAATGACCGTAGAGAAGCCGAGGCTTGTAATACCACCTGAGACATGTAACACCCCGTTTTTCAAAGACTAAAAAGGGGCAATTTTTTTTTTTTTTAAAACAAAACAGAGCACGCATAAATCTTGTGATGAGCCGGCATTAATCATACAAATGGACTAATTATATATTAGTACATCCCAAACATCGGCATAGTACTAATCATACATAAAAGTGCTTTCGAGAAGCAAAGTGTGTAGCTGAATATTACAGTACAAAAGACAACCGTCTAAACCACAAGTATAAGTATTCAGATACAATTATCCAAAAGAGTCAGAATACTACGCCTAACCAAGGGCACGGTGTACAAGACACACCGACACGCAATCTAATATGATCCGCCACGCCACTCGATCACTGAGGGCTCAAGAAGCCATTATCGTCCTTACGACCCATGGCCTCGGACCGGAATCCATCGTCTGGATGGGGGTAACCCGTTCATGTTTCATTGTAAGGGTCACCACAAGTACCACATAATACAAATACCAAATATGTAAAGCAAATAAACATTTATCATTTTCTTCTTAACAAGCATTATAATTCAAATGTGCACATAGCCTATCAATGCAGACTTTACATGATCGTGATCACCCTAACCGGGACTGTTTCACATGCATGAATTCCGGAATTTAACCTCTCCGCAGAGAGTCGTAGGTCCATCCCCTACTAAATGTGTAGTCTTTAACCGACGCACACAATGGTGAAGTCTCCATCCGACAATCACCGACTCAATAAAATCCCGCAGGATTAGGTGGTCTCCATCCGACACACCCCGTGCAGTCTCCATCCGACATACACGACTATGAAATGCATGAGCATATATTTTTTATTTTAACATATATATATATATATAGGGAAGTCTCCAACCGACAAACCCCGCGTAGTCTCCAACCGACGTACACGTTTCATATATGCTCATGCAACAATTAACATATATAAGCATATGTAATCATAACCATATGTTAATACATATATTCGCAAATCATATGTAACGTAAGCATGTAGGTAACAAAATCTCATCACGAGAATACATAACACATACATGCCAAGCACACAATCACATCACAGCACCAAGCATACACACATATCATTAACGATATAAGACGGAAATAAAGGTGCCCTTACCTCGGCAAGCTTCCACTAACTTTTCGCGTGTAACTCTACAATTCGCGCTACCTAAAATTAAGCAGCGTACAATCAATAAAATATTCCTCGTATATTCTATCGAAACGAAACTTGTTCTCAAAACTCTAGAAGGGTTTAAGGTACTTTCTAAAACTCTCGGATAGTGATTTCGAGTTCTCCCCATAGTGATTAAAAATTCACGAAGTTAAATACACACTTTTGACAATTTTTAAGTTTGTTTTCTTAAGCCAAAATTCATCAATTTTCTTCCTCAACCAAGACCCTATTTGATCATTCTATTAAACCATGATTATGTCTTCCTAAAAGGACTTAGAAATTTTTTTGAAACTCTTCCTCCTCCTCCATTGAGTGCCACGGCCAAAGATTAAAAATAAGGCCAACACTCAATTTTTTTTCATTTCAAAACCTAGTAATCATCTATTAGTTCACAAAGTCATTAAATTGATTAATCCAAGCATTTTTAGAAATTAAAACAAAAATTTCTAAGAATGTTCATAAGTTTCTCAAGAACACAAAAATATAAATTTTCTTGTTTCACAAAACAAATTCATTATTCTAACATCCATTTTGCCACAAAGCTCATATCTAACTTCAAAAATAAAATCACAAAGCAAACACTCATGATTATGATCAATTTAAAATCTTCTCATCAAACCCTAACTCAAGATTTTGTTAGAACTTAAATTACTATGAAAATCAACACCTACTTAACTTAAATTCACTAGTTAAACTCTCATTAAAACTTCTATGCAAACAAAATTAATTAAAAGCATAATCTAAAGATTTTCTTCTCAAGAACATGAAAATCATAAACTTACTCTAGAAGAAAATCAACTAACAACAAGAAGAATAGGCTAGTTACCTTAAGAGGAGATGATTCCTAGCAAGCTCTATGATCCAATCCAAGCAAAACTCAAAGCTTTGTGAAAGAAGATGAAATTTTTTGAAGTTGTTATGGTGAGTGAGGGGTTTCGGCCGAGGGAGAGAATTTCTTAGACAGAGTGGTCCGAGGAGGATGAACGTGAGGCGAACGAGAACTACAAGGGATTCTTGGTAGTAATATCATGGATGGGAAGTAGCATTGGTCGTTGTAACTCGGATGTGCTGAGTATGGACGAGTGGGCGTCATACTGATAAAGGATTGCGAGTAAGGATCGGATTGGGACGACCTTTTGAAGAAGGTATTGGATGTCCGTCGGGTGAGTTAGGGCGGGACTTGACGAAGTCCGTCGGTTGCCAAGGGGATGCGGGCACTGTGGAATTGTGGACCAGGTAGAGATGTCAATTACGATGATTGGATAATCGTTTGGGTGATTCGTATTGCAATTGAAGTGTGTTGCACGTCAAGAGTCAGTGAACTTAGTGGTGTTAGAAGACGGTTGCACGAACGATGGGTACCTTAAGGGTTTAAGTTAAGAGTTTGAGATAAACTAGATTCGAAAATGAGATTATTATGGATGAATCTCGTGATGATTAAGGGTAAGAGACCAAATATCACATGGTTAAGTGACAATCTATACGTAGTTAAGGAGATAGTAAGTATATATGTCGATGTGAGACAAAAGTATAGGTAATCATTGGTTGGATAATTATGGTTTTGGAGAGATGTTTAGGTAAGAACGAGGAGTTCAACCGTGGAAAGTAAGTTACATATCACGGATAGGTGATACTAGATGTGTGTAGTATGGAAATACCTAGAGAATTGTAACAGTGTAAGTTAGAATTTTTAATTATTGACAGTTTAACTCTAAGAGAAAGTAAACATATTGAGTAATTCTTAAGTGATTAGTCGAGACTTATTGAGTAATTTGAGGGGATTAGTCAAGAGTTGAGTAGAAATCCCGTGTGATTGGACATTTAAGTTAATGATTTCGATCGACCAAGAGGTTGAAGGACAAGTAGCACCTTGAATTTATGATATCATAGAAGTTAAGATAGGCAAGTTCAAAATAATTTAAGTTATGGACGAGAATTTTTAGAAATTTTCTAGAAACGTCATGTTGCGATAGACAATGGTTCATTCGTAAGAGTATTGAGATAGTGAGAATTACTATAAGGAAATACCATGTACTATATATTAGGATTTAATGGAGGAATTTAGATGTTATAATAGATACTTTATGTTCTCGAGGATTAGATTCAAGAGTTTGATTTGGTTATCGAACGTGTTAAGGATGAAATCATAGTAAAGTGTTGTGCTTAGGTAGTTGTTCTTGAAAGGTCAAGCATTAAGATTTGAGATAAGTGGTTAATGACTTGATGGAGGAGTAAGATGAGTCGATTTGTAGGTGAATTACAGTGACCCTATAAGGACGAGTTTAGAGATAGCCGTTCCTAAAGAGATGATCGTTGGTAAAGGTTAAAAATGAATAAGAAAACGATGAGTGACTAGTTGTAAGAACAAGGTTAGCTCGAACTTGAGATTTAGGGATTGATTCTCCGGTGGGAACAACTTTAGATAAATTTTGCATAAAGAGATACTTAATAGGAACTGGAGGAATTAATTAATTGGAGCGTTTGATTATGATAAGTACAATAGTTGACACCGTAAGGGCAGTTAGAGATGAATAAGAATCCAGTTAGTGAATGGGTGTGTCAGGATGAGTAACGAGAACGTATGTGTGAAGTTGTTTATTGATATTAGAGAATACTATAACTTTAGAATAGTCATAATGATGAAGGACCAATCGAACGAAGAAGAGTGTGCTTGATCGGAAAAAAGTTGATGTGGAACGAGAGTAATTATTGTGTGTGCGGCGAATTAAAGATGTTGTTTGGAATCAACAAGTTATGGGTCATGGTGGTTTGGGAACCAACTCGAGGTAGTTGTTGAACTTGAAAGTTGCAAATTAGTAGATCAATGAGTTAGTCGCAAAGGAAGTTGGTCGTTGGAAAGACATGTTAAGAATAAGTAAGAGTGAAGCACATGAGAATATGGCTTACGTCAATTGAGGGTTGGCGAAAGGAATTACCTCACACATAATTTGGAAAATTATGATTGTGCGTGTATATTAAGGATTTGAAAGCATCACCTGAATGGATGTCATGGAGGTGTGTGTGTTGTATGTGGAAGTAAGTAGGATAAGCAATTGTCTAAGGGCAAAGTTTGGTGGAAACTAATAGAAATTGATTCATTGTAGTTGTTACAATGAGGATAGGCGTAACATAGAGGAAAATGCGCATTGAGAAAACGAATGATTTCGGTCGTTGACAGTAGAAGCGGTTGAACGACGTTTGAGGTGAGAAATATCTCAAGATATGATTGGATGTAGGAATTTACTCTAAGGATAAGATGTTGGAACAATTAAGAATGGTCAGGGTGAGGAGCTCTTTTGAGTAAAAGGGAATTTAATGGTAAGAGGGAAGAAACTCAAGAGAGTTTAGAAATAGAACGAGAATACGATTTAAAATGGTTTGTGCCAATGATGGCAGTCAACGAGGGGAAATGTTTTATGCTAAAGCAGGCAAGGTTAAGCTAAGTATTAATTTGGAAAATATGTGGACGCATAAGAAATTGATTCTTGGAAATTAGAGAATTGGATAAAGGGAGTCCAAGAGAAGTAGATTGTATAAGTTGGCGAGTGCCGAGAGAATTTGGCGAGTGTAATCACCAACCAGATGTTGGGATGATGTTATAAAGACTACGATTGGATGGTTCTGCCCAGATATGAGATTAAAGGAGAAAGTAAGGATTTATTGATATTGGTGAGGTTGTGTAGTTCTCTCTAGAGACGACAACTTCTTCCGGAGTGTAATAGTTTTGGTGGTAGTTGCCGTGGTGGCACTGTACTACTGTTAGATGATGCTCAACAGATGTTTTGTGAGTGAAAACATGTGAGTTTAAAGTCACGTGTTTTGAGCATTGTATCTCGTCAGTGAGATTGAGATAGTAAGAGACCGAGGAAATGTGTAGAAAACCTCGAAGGAATTAGTGGACCCTTGTGCCTCGGATGATCTTGAGCACAAGTGGAAGGGAGCATTATTCAAGTTAGGTAAAGATGGACTAAAACACCATCATGATTGTCGGCTATCTATTGACAAATTAAGGAACTGATCATCCTTAATCTCTTGTTAATAATAGACGGAATCGTGTTGACTGGAATTGACAAGTTTTTGCTAGCTTTGGTGGTGCGCAGAGAGTTTCAGTGTTTCTTTTTGGAGGGTAGCTGTCACCACTTTGTGTGGGCCTAGTGGAATTGACTGTGTAGCGGAGGCGTAAGGGGTGACTTTGAAAATTTTGTGTGTGGGCCCTAGGACTTTTGAGGAACTAGAGGTTGTGAACCTTCTTAGTAAAGGTAATTTTGAGTGGTGAACTCTTTGTGGTGTGATGTCTAGCTTTGTGTCTAGAGTTTGAAACCAGTACAACCTTGTTGAGGGTTGCGGTTGGTGCACGGTTGTGTCGGTGTGTTGGTGATAGTATCTATGTCACATCACCTGGTGTTAGCGTCTGTGTGGCTACACCTAATCTGATGGGGTTTTCTTGTGTTGGTAATAGTAATAACTAGTTGAGTTGTTACTCTTATCTTTAGTTTCGAGGACGAAACTTCTTTTTGGAGGGTAGTAATGTAAGACCTGAAATTCCACGGTACCTTTTGTGTGAGGAAAATAAGTAATGGCTAAGAGTATTAGGGTTTTTGTTAACCTGTTTTGCAAGTATCATTGTAATAACAGCATCGTTGCTGAGTTGGAGCCTGTTTTGTACTCATGAACTAATAAAGCCCAGACTTTTGGTCCTTAGTCTTTATTTATTCGTGAGAACGTTTCTGGGTTTTCAGAATTTCGAAATTCGACTTTCTCCGCTTTTTGGAAAAACGAGTAAAAAACTATACCCGCTGTTGGAAAATTTTACGATTTCTGATTTCCGTCAAAATTTTAATGGAGACTTTATATATCGACTGTAATGAGAATTTGATCTCATTATATTTTTTCGAGCTAAGGAGCGAAAATATATTCGGAATAAAATTTAGTCGGAAATTTATGAATTGTTTTAATTAAATTGTTTACGGTAGAATTTTTCTTTTTCGTAAATTTTATCGGTACGCGAGATACGACTTAAGAACGAGTGCGGAGACTGAACGGGGTGAGTTGGCAAGATCACAAATATCTAGATATTTTTTAGAGGAAACTTGGTGACTAAGTTTGATCTAATGGCTAGGATTTGATCTTAGAACTATACACTATTTCATCCAATGGCTAGGAATTAATTGAGAGGTTTATGAATAGAAAAGCTATGAGACTTCCTTTGCCTTTCTTCTAGAACCGTGGCTCTCTCCCTTCTCTCATTCTTCATATCTAATATATTTCTAAGTGTACAAAATACAATTTTGTGAGAGATTTAAAAGGATTGAGGAATAAAGCATGGAACCAAAGTTGATCCTCTCATCATGATGGTGATTATGAGCTAGAGTTTTGGTAAGAAAATCTTCCTCCCTCTTTTCTAATTCCTTGGCCGTGAGTTTTTTTGTTAGGAGTAGCTAGAGATTTTAATTTTGCCTTTGTTAGTATAGATCAATACTTGTTAGTACTAGATCTAAAAGAAAATCTTAGTTTGGACAACTTTTATGAAATGAATTTTTGTGTTAAGTTTTGTTTCTTGCTCTTTTCATTTGTTAATATTGTTGTGAGAGTTATTGTGATAATAGATCTATAAGAAAATTATGATTGAGAACACTTTAAGAATTTTGTGATTTTTTTAAAAATTGTTTGAAATGAATTTATGATATGATTTCCTTTCAATTGAAGCTAGCACTACTTGTTGTATGAGTTCAATGTTTTTGAAAAGAAAATAGTAGAGGAACAAAAGTCCAAATTTTTATGATTATTGGTTTTGTTTTGAGAAACAAGAGAAGAATATTTTGTGTGTTCTTGAGAAAATTGTGAAAAAAACCATTTGTATTATGGATTGTGTGTAGGAAAGGTTTTGTTGTTCAAAACAATGATTTTGGGAACTAGTAGATTATCCCTAAGGTTTTGAAATGAAAAAAATTGAGTGTGGCCTTGTTTTTCATTGGTTTGGCCGTGGCATCCCTTTTGACAAGGGGAAAGAATTTCAAATTTTGTTAAGTCATTTTTAGGAGGACTTAATCATGTTTCAAAGTGATGATTAATTAAGGTTTTGTTTAGAAAAGAAAATGAGTTGTTTATGCCTTAAGAAAACAAATTTAAAAATTGTCAAAAGTGTGGTCTTGTGTGAATTGGTTTTGATTGTTAGGAAAAATGATTTCTTTGGGGTTGAAAACAATAGTGGTCCTTGGTATGCTTTGAAAACAAAATGAATTTCGTATAGCGGAAATAGTATCATTAACTTCGTGAATTTTTAATCACTATGGGGAGAACTCGTAATCACTATCCGAGAGTGTTAGAAAGTACCTTAGACCCCTCTAGATTTTTGGGTTTTGGTTTCGTTTCGATAGAATACGGTGAGAGTATTTTATTGATGTTACGCTGCTTATATTTTAGGTAGCGTGAATTGTAGAATTGAGCGAGAAATTGTTGTGGAAGCTTGCCGAGGTAAGGGCACCTTTATTTTTGTCTTATTTCTATAATAGCATGTGTGTATGCTTTGTTTGTGGTGTGTTTTGAGTGCTTGGCATGTGTGTGTGATGTATTCTCGGAATGAGAAATTGGTTACAATACATGTGATTGAATACATATGATTGAGAATATATGTATGTTGTTGTGATTGAATACATATGATTGTGAGAATATATGAATGAATATGTGATTGTTTACATATGATTGTGAAAATATATGTATGAACATTGAATTGAATTACATATGCTTGGAAGGTATGTAATTGCTACATTAGCATATATGGGGAATCGTATGCTCATGCATTCATAGTACGTGGAAGCTAGACATGGAGGATTGGACCGAGTTCAATTTGAAAGTGATTCGAAGGTGCTGGTTGATGCCATTCACACGAAGCGTAGAGGCAATTATGAATTTTTTCAATTGTTCATGATATTATTAATTTTATGTCGTCTCTTTTAAACTCTGTAGTTAAGTTTGTTAGGAGGCAAGCGAATTCGGTTGCTCATATTCTTGATATAGTTGTTTTTAATGAAATAAATGACGTGTTTTGTCGTATAGGTGTTTACCTAAATGAAATAAATGACGAGTTTTGTCGTATAGTTGTTTACATCGACAAAGAAGTTGCTATTAAATAGTTTGGTATAGTTTAATTTTCGACGAATTTGACTCTTTAAAATGTTGCCGATTGAAGCTTAAATTTTCTAAATAAATATTATTTTATATTTTAATTTTTTATATAAGGCCACGTCATAAAAAAAATTGGCAGCTTCCGCCACTGTATACCATCAAACGAACCCTCAAATCAAAAAGTTGGTATCAAAAGAAATTGAAAATTACTTTGATCGTCCCACTGTTTATGGGGCATGTCCTATAAAATGACCAAAATATCCCTATCCGGCACTTATACGACGGACGGTGTCCGAGACTTAAGTAACGGATGTGTAAAAAATGTTGTCTTTTCCATACATCAGAATTAACCCCCGAAAGAAATCCTACGTGATTTTGTCATCCGCTGCTTAAGTAACGGATGTGCATTTGATAGGAAAACATAAAATAAATTCGCAACAGAAGAGATATTGATATGATTATAAGATATGAACAATTCTATTGGATTGATCAGTCTTCTTGGGGGGTGGGGGGGGGGGGGGTGTGAGCCCAAATCACCATCACTGTCATAACCACCACCTCCACCGTATCCACCACCCCTTCCTCTTAGGGGATAGTCAAAATCACGACAGTTTAACTCTGATTAATCATAATGATCTTAATATGGCTCAAAACGTTCTTCGTCGATTAACATAATGATCTCAATCTCATCATCAAAGAATAAGCCTAAGATCATTATGATTAATCAGCGATGGACATTGAGGCTGTTTACGCCTATCAAAAACTAAAAACAAACAAAAACTCTAGAATGACAAGAAATGGAAGATGAGAGAATGAGAAGAAATGAGAATGAGAAAAAATGAATGGAAAGATTTCAATTTATAGAATTTTTGTCTGAATTCCATTAACTAATCATAGTAACAGTCACTCTCTCAATGGTCACCGTCCTTGACCATTGACTGTTTCCAAAATTCTAAACACCGACCATCAGTGGCTTAAGTGACGATCGACCAAAGGACAGTTGTCTGCCTTGTTGGCCAATCAAACGTTTTCACCATTCTTGACCATTGACTGCTGCAAAGATGATAAGAGGTTCTTGACCATTGACCATTGTCTTAAATGACGGACTGTAGGGTGCCAAATTCCGCGGCTTATGTAGCGGAGGTTCTGTGGTAAAGATTTTTGTGTTCAGGAATGCACAACCACGCATATAAATAGGGGGTGGGTGTTTTCATTCATTCATCCATTCATTTACAGTTTATAAAAATGGAAAATATGGAATTCCAACCGAACACCCACATAGTTGCAATGTACTACAACGGAGGAATAACTAATCTTTTCAGATTTCACGTCGATGTTACATTTGCTAATCTGAAACACCAACTGACCCAACTCAACGGTCGTCTCCACTTCCGCGATGATAGGAGGGTGACTGATCTGGAGTATCACATTCTGTCGGTCTGCTTAGACGGAACCTTCCTGGTCACCAACATGAAACTTCAAAACGACAGCGACGTGAGAACAATGTTCTCTATTTTTTATCAGTACATGATGAAGGGACCGATCGAGCTCAAAGCTAATTTGGTTGAATCCGTTCTAGCTATATGTTCAAACTTAATCCGTCTGAGGACCTTCGACGAAATCGTGGAGTGCATGGTCGAACCCAGAGAGGACGAAGTTGAAGAAATTAATTTATCTGATTTTTAGTTTTGTATGTTTGTCTTAAATTATGTATTTAATTTTCTATCTTCATGCTTAATGTAATATGTCGTTGTTTTTATTAATTAATATTTTGCTATCGTAACTGTCTATTTTTTATTTTTTTCAAACCTGGTATGATACATAAAATTAAAACACTGACGGTTCCACGACTTAAGGTGTTCATTACCTAAGTAACAGATGTGTTTCTGACAGTAGCAAAACAACACAAAATCAATAAATGTCTAGCGAAGTTGAAACGTAAATTTTTTTTATAACATATCATGCACAAAATTTACATCAACTTAAAAATGTCGTCCAAATTGAAAACTAATTAAATAAATATTACATGTTAGATTCAAAAATTACAGTAAAAGTAAATATAATGACCAATAGATTGAGGATGCTCCAGTAGCCACTTGCTCACATATGTGGGATGGGACAATCCCATTTGTGCTCGAAAATTTCCCACTTTTGATCTTGTGTCTTGTAAGACCCGTAATTCTACGGTACCTTTTGTGAGAGAAAAATAAGTAATGGCTAAGAGTATTAGGGTTTTTGTTAACCTGTTTTGCAAGTATCGTTGTAATAACAACACTTTTGCTGAGATGGAGCTTGTTTTGTGATCGTGTGCTCGTAAAGCCCAGAATTTTGTTTCTTAGCCTTTATTTATCTATGAGAACGTTTCTGTGTTTTCAGAATATTGAAATTCGACTTTCTCTGCTTTTTGGACAAACGAGTAGAAAACTGTACCCGTTGTTGGAAAATTTACGGCCTCTTTGTCCCGTCGAATTTTAATTAGAGACTTTATATATCGGCACGAGTTAGAATCAGGATTCAGAATATTTTTGAGAGCTTAGGATAAAAATTTCA
Organism: Trifolium fragiferum; assembly: GCA_954870985.1. Taxonomy (NCBI): domain Eukaryota; kingdom Viridiplantae; phylum Streptophyta; class Magnoliopsida; order Fabales; family Fabaceae; genus Trifolium; species Trifolium fragiferum. The sequence continues at coordinate 50,572,199 of OX940790.1, forward strand.
GTCGGAGAATCAAGTTTAGCGATAATTTTTAGAAATGGTTTACGGCGAACTTTTACTTCGTAGATTTTCTATTTTTCGCAAGTTAGACCGTTAGCGAAATACGACTCGCCTGCGAGCGAGCGCGAGAGCTGAGTTACGTAAAGTTAAAATATCTAGATATTTTCCAAAAAGTAATCATTACACTTAGATCCAATGGCTAGGGTTTAACTAGAGTACCTCTACACTATTTTCTCCAAAGGCTATCATTAATCAAGATCACCATAGATATGATATTATGTCACATTGAATCAAAGATCAAAATTTGATATATACTCCCTCATTTTCATAGTTAAAAGTAAAGCTCATGTTTCTCCCTCTACAGTTGAAAGCACAGTCTGTTGCCATTGTGTCATACCAGCCATGAAGTGACCATTACTATCACGAAAACACAATCCCACTGAGGTTTTCCTGGAGCCAGTAACGAAAGCAACATCAATGTTGCATTTTACCCAGCTTGGGTCTTATTTTTTCCACTGTGACAGTTCTGGATCAGTAGCCATACTCGCGTTGTTGTGCTGTAATTTATGAACTGAGTAACAATCATTCCAAGCTTCAAAGGCATGTCTTCCGATTTGGCTTGACATCTGGACATTGTCATTCCAAATTTCATCATTACGATTGTGCCAAATGCACCAGAGTAACATAGTGACTCTTCCAACTGTATCACTACTCTCGTTGTTGCACGGAGCGAAAATTCGATCCATAGCAGTAGTTTGTTGGTACGCATTGTTATGTAAGACTTATGAGGGACCGGCTGGACACCAGATGTCGCGAGCTACTGTACAAATAGGTCATTTAAGTTTTTTATTTTACAAATAGGTCTTATAAATTTTACATTTGTATCAGATAGGTCCTTTAAGTTTTACGTTTGTATCAGATAAGACCTTTAAGTTTATAATTTGTAACAGATAGATCCTTAAAATCTAAAGGACTTAAAGGACCTATCTGATATAAACGTAAAACTTAAAGGACCTATTTGTAACTTAAAAAACTTGAATGACCTATTTGATACAAATGTAAAACTTAAAGGACTTACTTGTAACTTAAAAAACTTAAAGGGCCTATCTAGTATAAACGTAAAACTTAAAGGACATATAGATGTATTTTGCCTTTATCTAATTAATATCTTTAAATAAGTTTTTTTTACTCCATCTTTAAATAAGTTATTGTTTATAAAAAAACATATTTATCTTATTATCAAACATCTTTTAACCCTATTATAATAATTATAAAAAAAATGTCCCATCGGGGACATCCGATAATTATATAAAAAAAAAAAAAAAAAAAATCAACTTTTAACACTTTTTTTTATAAAAAAAAAAGGTTAGATTTACCAAACAGCTTTATCTTTAATTTTAAAGCTCTTACTAGCTTTGTGATTAAAATAGTTTATGCAGTATGCACCTTAAAAAACCTTGGGTCAAACGGTACCTAAATCATTAACTTTTTTTCAATAACATAGTAGACTGCAAGAAAACTTCAAATAGATACCTAGGGTAACATCTCATATTTTTCCAAGATATAATTTAAGAGTATCACTTGATAATTCCAAAATACGCCGCTGTGTTTTATTTTTTCCACATAAAATAATGTAATTATATTGAAGTGAAGTTCAAAGAAACATAATTTAATTAAATTAAAATTAAACAGTAGTTCGAAATCCTAGCGGATGAATCGAAATAAAGATAGTATATCGTAACGGCTTATTTATTACATAAAATATTAAATTTGCAAAAACTTAGTTTGCCCTCATACATACGCGTTTCAAGCATCACTTTCAATCAGCGCCGAAATCGTGAGTACCTAAAATGTTAATTGAAAATGGTAAATTTTCTTATCCACATTAAATCATACTCACCATAAAAAAAAATATCATAAACAATAACAAAATAGATCTTAAAAAAATAAGTCTTTCTTTGATCAAATGAAATGCAATATGATTAAGACAGCCCTATATGAAATACAAATAATCCGGATAATAAAACTCATATAATATGCTACAAAGACAATAATTTCAAACTTGTCACAAAGACACCCGCCACCAAGACAAACTATACAGACTCTGTATATTATCACATCTTATATGATGCAAGGCTCAATGTTATAAAGAAAATGATAGGACCAGTCACATAAAACTAGTCCCCACACTTTTATTTATATTCCCCTTAGTTATGCCAAATAAGTAAAGAAACAATTGCACCAACTTAATCATCTACAAAATGAAACAGCATAATCATACTTCATATACATATAAAATTAACATTAACATAGACGTGAAAAATTTACATGAACACACTTTGAAGCTAAACATACAACATATACATATATCAATCAAAATAGAACTTAAACCATGTCACGGAATAATGGTCCTAACTGATAACAATATATAATATATTGACACAAATAAATATAATACTGAATTTATAAGCAACTTATAAAAAATTTAAAAAAAAAAAAAAAAAAAAAAAAAAAAAAAAACTCAATTTATAAGCACAGTTGACAATAGAATATGGGAAGCGAATCGTATTAACTTTTATATAACTGAATCAAACCAAATAACTTTCCAACAAATTGCTCCTTTTTTAACTAAATAATCAATATAGAAAAATCTATACTTCACATGTTCACAAGTACGTCCTTGTGAGATCGATATCTTTTTATTACGATGATAGAATTGTGCATTTGTTGCCTATCAGATTCCTTCTTGTGGGAATCATATGGTTAACACTAAAAAAATAGCTATAATTATCCAAGGACATTAATGTTTATGTACATTTTTTGACCAAACGAAGGTAAGAATACAAAATAATAATAATAATATTTTTTGAGCTTATAATAAAAATTGAATCATAAAAATAGACAAGCCAGAGAAATATAAATCATATTTTGAGGTAAATCATAAAAATAATCAAATATTATGTCATACAAATATTTTTGTTTTTTGCAAATCGGTGCGTAGATATGAAATGGAAAAAGAAATGAATGAGAGACATAAAACCTAATCTAGTAGAAATAAAAAACAAACAAACCAAATGGGTACAAAAAAAACACTAAAGGGTGCAAAAATCAATCACAATCTAGAGTAAAAGTGTACCATCCAATGAACTGCGTACGGCCTCAAATTAAATTGCAAAAGAAAAAGTATGTGAATTTAAAAGTATGTGAATTTTTAAAAAATTACATGCTTAGTAGAAAAACAACTTACAATATGTACCAAAAAAAAAAAAAAAAAAGAACAAAGAAAAACAACTTACAATAATTATCAACGCACTTCGAAGGAAAACCTATGTCTGGACACTCAGCGTCAGTAGAACAGGGAATATCTGCTGCAATGTTAAATATGAAAAAAAATGTTAGTAACAAGTGATAAAATATTATGTATATGATAAATTAGTAAATAGTGTGAAAAATGATATACCGCCATTGGTTACAGCAAGAAATAGAGAAATAAAGATCATCATAACATAAACAAACATGAAAATGTGAGCCATGTTTCTCCTCATTTTGTTGTAGTAAATAAATAAAAACTTTATCCCTTTATAAGTAAATTTTGTATGCTTTATTAAATTCAATTATAAATATATTGTAGCACTTAGGATTTACGAGAAGCCATGTATAAAATTGGAACTAATGAACCTTTACCTGAGAATATGCTTCTCTTTAGGTTGCGGGTTCTAATTTTTTATGTGCCAATTTTTGTGTTTGGTCAGTCGATATATACTTTTCAATAACTTCAATTGGGATCCATGCGTTTGATTTGCTAAAAAATAAAGAATTGGACAGGACAACTTTAGTTGTACTGTGTTTGATTTTAAAACTGTTTCTTGTACTAAACAAACTAGAGTCAAATAGTCTTTTGTCCACCAAATATCGTACAACAAAAATTTGTTCAATATCTTAAATGTTTGTCCTGTGTTGTTCTATCTTATACTGTCATGTATTGTTCTGTCTAGTACTTATATTTTGCTGGTCAAACGAACTCTTAATCTTCTAGATTAGTCGATCCTTACACAAGATACCAAATTACAAAAAATAAATAAATTGGAATTAATATTAAATATCTCTAATCAATGTGTTATATTGTTATTTGTTTTATCTCTTTAGCTCATTCATAATTTTTATTTTTATTGAACTTCATTATATTTTTTTATTTATCTTTTCGCCTTTCATAATAGATAGGAAAATCCCAAAAGAAACTCAACTTATGAATGATGAAAGAAAATTGTAGTAGAATAATACATTGAAGAGGTGATGCGTTTGATTTTTATATTGTTGGATTAAGATTATGTATCAACAATTATAAACAAATAGAATGTTTAATGTGAATCTTGACAAGTAGATAAGTAAGCTTTAATTTGTTGCATTCAATTTGAAATGCAATATGAAATTTGATTGCAGTATGAAAGTTAAATGAAAAATTATGTAAATTTGGGATATTGTATCAAAGTGCATATTTTCATAGAAATTAAAGTGCCTTGGTAAACACAAAAAATGGACAAATTTTACTTTGCGATTGGAAAGTAAAATTTTTTTTTTTTGACACGGGTGTAAAGAAAGTTAAAACGTGCTGAAAAATGTAAAAGTGCAGCAAGTAAATTGACAAAAAATTAAAATGCAAAAATTGTAAATGACTTGAAACGCAAAGAGTAGTAAAATTTAAATTGCAAAAATGTAAATAACTTTAAAAGTAAATTGTAGGAAAGTAAACTATAGAAATGTAAATGCAAGATGACCAGATTGATCTCCAAGGAGCAAAGATGAGATCAATATGCGATGAATTAGAACTTGCTTAGATCAAGTCATTCAAGTGTCAAGCTTCAGCAAGATGAAATGATGGTAAATAGTCATTTTTGTCCTCAAATATATAACTCGATGTTACATTGGTCCCTGACTCATTGAAAAATACAAAATAGTTCCTGAATCTGCAATCTGTTAGTCACTTTGGTCCCTGCCGTTAAATTTACAAAAAAACCTAATGTGGCATTTTTTGGGACACGTGGCATGCTGAGTAGGTACATTAGTTGGACAAGTGGACTGGTGATCTAGTTATGGACCAAAATGACAGTACAGGGACCAAAATGACATTACAGAACAATTTTTTTTTTCATTTTAAATTCCTAAATACCATATCTACTTTATTCTTCTTCTTCATGAGTATCTTTTTCAACACAAAACCATAATAAGAACAATGAATTAAGAATTGGAGCTAAGTTTTTTTCTAAAAAGAAATGAAGAATATTCCAACTCTAAGTATACTCCAGCTGCAAGAATTTCATTAAACAACATTATCAGTTCAACAATAAAACAACACAGACAACATTATGAAAAATAAGGATTGATGTTTATTCTCTTTAACCCATTATAAGCAACTGGAATTTTAGTTTTACTTGTACAAAAACATAAAGATCTACAACATTTATTTATGGAACAATCTTGTAATCTTTGGATTTATCTATCCAATCTATGAGAGAATTCTTGATATTTATGAATCTCACAAACTCATGTTCTTCCTTCCCCTCCAAACATAAGCTCGAAATAGATTGCCTCTGCAATCAAATCAGCATCAGAAGCCATAGAATAAAACTCACAAGCTCTCTTTGTACTGAAAATACTCATGAAGGAAGAAGAGGAGTAGATTTTGGATTTAGTGATTTAAAATGAAAAAAAAAAATTATTTTGTACTAGAAGAAGAAGAAGAAGAAGAAGAAGAAGAGCAGATTTGAAATTTAGGAATTTAAAGTAAAAAAAACAATTATTTTGTACTGTCATTTTGGTCCCTGATTGTACTGTCATTTTGGTCCTTGAATATCACCAGTCCACTTGTCAAACTAACGTGCCTACTCAGCATGCCATGTATCCCAAAAAAAATGTCACATTAGCTTTTTTGTAAAGTTAACGACAATTTTTAACGGCAGAGACCAAAGTGACTAACAAATTGCAGATTCATGGACTATTTTGTATTTTTTTTTCTTGAGTCAGAGACCAATATGACAGCGAGATACACATTTGGAGATCAAAATGACTGTTTCCCCTTAAAATAAAATGTTATATATATCTATCGAAGTGGAGAACTGAACTATGAAATTGAGAATGAACATGAGAATAACAAAACATCCAACATGAAAAGTTCCAAAATCACTAAATCTTGATCACACATTCAATCTACAAAAATGAATTTAGATAGACCACAATCATGAGAATAGTGACCAGATTGTCAAAGATTCACAAGAGAATCATGCACCTAGGTTCTTTGTTTTTAAATGAACCGGTCAACAACACTTTAAGCTTATATATATATATATATATATATATATATATATATATTGATTTGTTAGGGTAATCCAAGATAAGAGGAAGAAGATAACAAGTAAGAACTAGAGAGAAAACTAGGAGGAAAGTGTTAAGATTTTATTGATAAGAAAAAATAGAGAATGAGTTGTATACAATGCATGTGGTACACGCTTATTTATAAGGAAAACTCCTAACCCATCTATTACTTGTAACACAAGTAACCATAACTAACTAACTCAAGGTAGTTATGTAACCACCTCCTAACTACCTAACCAAGTCTAATAGGATTGAAGTTATAAAACATCATGCTCCCTTAACTTCAAGCCTAAGCAAACTTGTCTGTCCTTCAGAAATCCTTCAGAACTGCAACCTTGTCTGTCCTTCAGAAATCCTTCAGAACTGCAACTTGTCTGTCCTTCAGAACTGCTTCAGAACTGCTTCGGAACTTCAAACTTGTCTGTCCTTCAGAACTGCTTCAGAACTTCAAACTTGTCTGTCCTTCAGAACTGCTTCAGAACTTGCCATGCTGGGCGCGCGCGCCTGATACACACCAAGTTCACTTCTGAGCTTCAAAAACCTGTCTGTTTTCAAACTCTTAGTTAGAGCATCTGCAACCTGAGTATCTGTTGCACAATGCCTGACATCTAAGCTACCTTGATTCACCTGCTCCCTCAAGAAATGAAACCTAGCCTCTATGTGTTTGCTTCTACCATGCAAAACTGGATTCTTGGCTAAGTTTATAGCAGACTTGTTATCAATCTGCAGAACCACAGGTTTCTCTGCTTCAATTCCTAGCTCCTTCAACACAGTCACAATCCACAAAGCTTGGCATGCTGCATATGCACCTGCTATGTACTCAGCTTCACACGAAGACAATGCAACAACTGGTTGTTTCTTAGAACACCAAGCAACAGGAGCCTCCATAAATCTGAAGAAATACCCAGTAGTACTCCTTCTATCTACTTTGTCACCACACCAATCAGCATCAGAGTAGCACACAATCTCAAATTTCTCATTCAGAACTGACTTTGGAAAAAGAATTCCAAACTCCATTGTGCCTGCTATATACCTAAGTATTCTTCTAGCTGCATTCATGTGTGACCTTCTGGGCTTATCCATGAATCTACTTACAAGCCCAACTGCAAAGCATATATCTGGCCTGCTGTTGCAAAGATATCTCAATGATCCAACAATTTGCTTGAAAATTGTAGGATCCACAATCTCTTCTGTCTCATTCTTTTCTAACTTCAAGTTCACCTCCATAGGAGTTGCAGCATAGGTACACTCAATCATGTTGAACCTCTTTAGAATTTCTCCTGCATATTTTCTCTGATGCAACAATAGACCTTTACCATTCTTCAGAAGTTCAAATCCTAAGAAGTAAGACACTTCTCCCAAATCTGTCATCTCAAATTCAGTTTTCATTACTTCTTTGAATTTCTCTATCTCAGCTGTGACACTTCCAGTTACTAGCAGATCATCAACATACAAACATATCAGAATGATGCTTGAAGCTGCTTCCTGCACATATACTCCATATTCTGACTTGCATTTCCTGAAACCTTGTTTCACAAGAAATCCATCTATCCTTTTATTCCAAGCTCTTGGAGCTTGTTTCAAACCATATAGAGCTTTGTTCAATCTGTAGACCATGTCTTTCTTCCCTTCAATCATGAATCCAGGTGGCTGAGTTACAAAGACAAGTTCTTCTAATGGACCATTAAGAAAGGCTGACTTAACATCCATGTGGAACATAGGCCATTTCCTTGCATTAGCTACAGCTATGACAAGTCTCACAGTCTCAATTCTTGCCACAGGTGAGTAGATTTCTGAGTAATCTATTCCTTCCCTCTGCAGAAAACCTCTTGCCACCAGCCTTGCCTTATATTTTGCTATAGAATTGTCAGGATTTAGCTTCAGCTTGAACACCCATTTTACTTCAATTGCCTTCTTATCTGATGGAAGTTTAACTAACTCCCAAGTTTGATTTCTCTCAATTGAAGCCAACTCCTCCTCCATAGCTTTCTTCCATTTCTTGTGTTTCAAGGCTTCTGTGTAATTGATAGGCTCAGAACCAGCCATCAATGCAATATGAACTAAGTCACCATCTGCATTTACCTCATTATCATTAACAATTTCACAATCCTGCAATCTAGCAGGAATGTTCCTTGTTCTGGCAGGCCTGTCTCTAGTCACAGCAGCAGGTGCTTCATTCTCATCACTAGAATCACTATCTTCTTCATTCATGATTGGATTCAATTGAGCTCTGCTTGAACTACAACCAGCAATCCAATCCCAGGATTTCTCTTCATCAATTACAACATCTCTACTGTAGATCATTTTCTTTGTGACAGGATCATACAGCTTGTAAGCACCTGTGACATGGTATCCTACCAAGATCATGACTTCACTTCTGTCATCAAGCTTCTTCCTTTTTGCTTCAGGCACATGCTTGTGACATAAAGCACCAAAAATCCTGAAGTGACTTACACTAGGTTTTCTACCACTCCACACTTCCTCAGGTACTTTGTCTTTCAGCTTCTTGGTTGGACACCTGTTCAACACATACACAGCAGTGTGAACTGCTTCACCCCAGAAAGCTTTAGGCAGGTTCCTATGCTTCACCATACACCTTGCCATATCAAGAATAGTCCTGTTCCTTCTTTCAGCTAAGCCATTGTGTTGAGGTGTATAGGGAGCTGTGACTTCATGTTCTATACCTTGTTCAACACAAAATGACTCAAACTTCTTGGAAGTATACTCACCTCCACCATCTGTTCTGAGAGCTATGATCTTCTTTCCACTTTGATTTTCAACTAATGCCTTAAAATTTCTGAAGACATCAAATACTGCATCCTTGGTTTGAATCAAGTATATCCACATCTTCCTGCTATACTCATCAACAAAGGTAACAAAATATCTATTACCACCAAGTGAATTCACATCAAAGGGACCACACACATCAGAATGCACAACACCTAGTACACTTGATGATCTCATAGGCAAACTCTTGCTGAAAGCATTTCTAGGTTGTTTACCAACTAAGCAACCTTCACATACTCTTTCTGAAGCTTCAATCTTAGGTAGGCCAAGTACCATTCCTTTGCTCCCTAGCTGATTTAGATATTTGAAATTCAAATGTCCAAATCTCAGGTGCCATAGCCAATTCAACTTCTCATCTGTTACTACCTTCATACACTGAACAGTGTTTGTGTGAATCAAAGTTCTGAAAGTTCTATTCTTGGCCAAAGGAGTCCTCAGAATTAGGTTATTTGCAGGATCATAAAGTTCAAATTTCTCATTCTTAATGATAACTGAAAAACCTTTTTCTGCTAACTGTCCAACACTCAGAAGATTACAGTCCATACCTGGTACAAACATCACATCTTCAATTACTGCAGAGCTTCCATTGCTTCTCTTGATAACCATGTTACCAATGCCTTCTGACTGCAATGAACTGCTATTGGCCAGCTTCACTTTACTTTTCTTTCCAGAATCAAACTTCACTAACCAGTTTTTGTGACCAGTCATGTGATTGGAACACCCCGTGTCTAAGAACCAAGTCTCAGCATCAACTTTGTCTTGTGATTCTACCTCTGATAATGCAGCCATGAAAGTCACAGCTTTGTCTTCAACCTTTTCTTGCACAAGTTTTGCTTCATCATCAGAGTCTTGGCCCTTTTCTTTGCCTTTCTTGAACCAACAATCTGAAGCATAGTGTCCCCATTTCTCACAGTTATAGCACTGAATGTGACTCTTGTCCTTGCCTTTCCCTTTCTTTGAATTTGATGTTCCTCCTCCTTTCTTGAAGGATTCAGATTTTCCATCAAATTTTTTCTGAGAGCCATTTTTTCCCTTATCTTGTTTTTTTTCTTTGTGACTGTTAGCTTTCTTGTAAGCCTGAACTTGTAAGGCTTGTACAGATTCTTGAACCCCTTTCCTTTCATTTATCATCAACTCATGTGCTTCTAAAGATCCGACAAGATCCTCCAACTGTAATGTAGCTACATTCCCAGTTTCTTGGATGGCAACAATGACATGATCAAAATTTGGAGTTAGAGTTCTCATTACCTTCTCTACAATCATCCTATCTGTCATCACCTCACCACAGCTCTTCATTGTATGGACAATGCTTTGAACCTTCGACACATAGGCTCCAATGGATTCACTCTTATCCATCTGCAGAAGCTCATATTGCCTTCTCAGAGACTGCAAATTCACTCCCTTCACCTTTTCTCCCCCTTCATAATATTTCACCAAAATATCCCAGGCTGCCTTAGAGGATTCAGCACTAGATATCTTGTCAAAATTTGCAGAATCTACTGCAGCTTGAATTGCATACATTGCCTTGCAATCCTTCTTCTTTAAGTCTTTGTGTGCTGATCTCTGAGCTTCAGTGGCATTCCCCACCAAGTCTTGCACACCATTAACCACCACTTCCCATGTATCTTGAAAACCAAAGAGAGACTTCATCTGTTTGCTCCATCTTTCCCAATTCTTGCCCTCAAGAATTGGAAGATTGTTTGGTAAACCATTCCCTGACATTGTTTCTGAATGAAGGAAAATGTAAACACCAAACAAGACTGAATCTTTGTGCTTTCTACACTAAGAACCAAAGGGCTCTGGATACCAATTTGTTAGGGTAATCCAAGATAAGAGGAAGAAGATAACAAGTAAGAACTAGAGAGAAAACTAGGAGGAAAGTGTTAAGATTTTATTGATAAGAAAAAATAGAGAATGAGTTGTATACAATGCATGTGGTACACGCTTATTTATAAGGAAAACTCCTAACCCATCTATTACTTGTAACACAAGTAACCATAACTAACTAACTCAAGGTAGTTATGTAACCACCTCCTAACTACCTAACCAAGTCTAATAGGATTGAAGTTATAAAACATCATGATTTAGTTTAAATATTTTTTTTTTGAGAATGTGATTGTACTGGGGTATTGGGGGTAAGGGTGAGAGAAGTCTTTGTGTTGTAAAATTTTCACATAGTAATCATTATCTGATTGACGGTTTAGACAATGGTCATGATTTTTTCTTCGGTTTTAGAATTTCCACATTACATTATTGTGTTGTGATTGTGTGCTTAATTTTCTTCTTCAACTCTGTTATTTACCAACAGTTTTATCAAAGCCCGGTTGGAGGAGCAATAAATCAATTTCTCTTTCCATTACATGTCATTGCTCTCTTAGTTTTAAAATACTCTGTTAAAATTTTAAAATCTTTAAACGCCCTCTAATACTTGGTTTGAAACTCTCTTGTGGCAACATAAAAGTTTAGAATTTTACATGTTAGAATTATAGAATTCAAAATTATGTTTGAATTCTAAAATCTGAAGTCTCGTTTTTACTTGCACAATTATGTTTTATTTAACTGTTTACACCATTTTTTATGTGAATGTTCCTTTCATTATTCTCCAGTTAATAAGAAGTCAGATTTGCTGCTAAATTTGTGAATCTTTTCGCTAATGTGGAGTCAATCATTATAGCTAATTCAATAATATATTTTTTAACAAACAATAGTTACCTTTTTTTTTTGACAAAAACAATAGTTACCTTTTAAAAATCAATAATAATTGTAATTTAGTGATGCAAGAAATAAACTTAAAATATAGAACTAACAAAAAAAAGGTCTTTCATAAAATTTATTATGTTAGTACTCCATCTAATTGTTGTAATAAGAAAAAAAAAATTAAAATTCATTGAATAATTGATGAATTAAATATATAAAATACATACATCAATCATTTGATAAATGTTTTTTCATATACTAATATATACTAATGAGATTAGAGGGAGTATCTTTTTCCCCATTTCTTACAATTTGGTATCATTAAAGACTTAAAAGATTGTTTGATTTGAAAATCAGGGTTTGAATTTCTTCTTCAGCTCTATTTGATTTTAAATTTAATCTATCTATCTATCTATATACTATATGTAAAGCAAGCTTTTATTTGCTGACGTGTCAGCCTCACAAAGCCTCCTCCTATTTTTCTTTTTTCTAAGCAATAGTTGAAATTTATGTGTTATTTTTCATTGCACACTTATTTTTAATCTAATAAAAATAACTCATGGTATTATATATTACATGGATCCACTACATTGATTAAATATTTTAATGAAAAAAATATTGTATAGTAACCGCATTTTTAATATAAGGAATTGCAATCCACTACATTGATTAAATATTTTAATGATAAATTATTTTATAGTAACCGCATTTTTAATATGAAGAATTGCATTAGTCAAATGAAAGGAAAGACAAAACATTAATATATGTAAGAAGGATATTCAAAGGTTGGCAAGATTTTTTTTCCAATCTTTATAAGGAAAGCTAAAATGTAAAAAAACTAACAAAAGCCAAAAAGTTATCAAAGGTTAGCAAGATACATAGTATATATATGAATAAATATTGTTCACATTTCTTTTTATAAGCTGTACATTTTTTATGTCTTTGTGTTTGCGGATCTTGAATTCATTTTGTGTCTCAATCAACATCAAAAAAAAAAATAATCAAAAAAAGTAATTGAAGAAATATTGCACTTTGTTTTCATTTTCTAGATCTTGAGGGTTATTTGTGTGTGTGTTGGCATATCACAATTTCTTTCTTTGTGTCTCGATCAACATGAGAAAGTCATATTGTGCCTTCTTAAATATTATATTTATCATGTGTGTTTGCTATCGATCTATTCAATTTTTATTGAATTTGTAATTTATTTCTTTTAAAATATTTTTATGGATAGGTTTGAACATTTTACTATCTTTGAAATACTTTTATGGTCTTTTTAGTATTGTTTTTAATTTTATAATTCAATAATAAGATATTGAGTGAATTTGATAATTTCGTGTATTTGAAGATCGACTGAAGAATTTTTAAAAGGTTTTTTGTTACTGAATGGTAGTTCATTCTTTTTCAAAAAATCTGCGATATAAAGGTACCTTACTTTTCCCAATCTGTGTTGAGTTAGTATTAAATCTTTGTTATTTTCGTATTTAATAATTTTATATACTATATGTATAGCAAACTTTTAATTGTTGATGTGTCATCCCTAGAAAACTTCATTGTTTATGTGTCATCTCTACAAAACTCAAAAAAAATAATTTGTATATTGTTTGCATTCTTTTAGTTTCCTTCACCTACTAATTAATTGAATAATTAACTAACACTATTATAAAAAAATGTTATGAAAGTTGAAAGATCATTCATTTTAATGTTATTTTTTTGCGTATTTATTTTGAGTTTTAAACCATTCATTCTTCTTAACCTTTCAATCCCACTATAAAAAAAAAACTGTTGTTGTGAATTAACTATTATATATATGCCAATATGTATAATCTCTCCTCATACATGGGCATGTGAAATTTCTATTTGGAACTTGGAAGGATTATTAGTGTTGTTGTAGAAGAAAAGTAATTTTCTAAAATTTTATGATCTCATTGTGTCCTTCTTCTTCTTCATTGAAACATATAGTGATAACATGAAAAACACATGCATTAATAATTCTTATCACACTTACATGAAAAGCTAATCTTAACATACACATGACTATGCTTATATGAAATGAAAGGTTGTCTTCTATACATTCTTGCTACAACATGCATAGTGACTTGCACAATGATTTTTTTATCTTTTTCTTTCTTTTTATTTTTATATTAATTTTTTAATTCATCAACTGACTAATAAAGAGTTTATTGTTTTCTTAGATTTATACTTTTATTTTTAATTTTGCTCTCAATTTGTCTCCATAATTTTTCCCTTCATTTTGTTTGCAGACCACATATTATATCTTTCTATTTCAATTATCGTTCGAGAAACTATGGAAGGTGATAGAAGAAACAATGTATTATTTATCCTTTATTTTTATTTTTTTTGTTTATTTTAAAGAAATGATATTTGTACTACTCTCATTGTATTTTTAGTCTCTCTCTCTCTCTCTCTCTCTCTCTCTCTCTCTCTCTCTCTCTCTCTCTCTCTCTCTCTCTCTCTCTCTCTCTCTCTCTCTCTCTCTCTCTCTCTCTCTCTCTCTCTCTCTCTCTAATATTTTTGTCCAAAAAGAATAGGGAAATAAGAAGATTGTCCCAACAATTATCGCAAATTAACTGTACAAATATCATCACTTATGTAATATTTTCACACAGTTATAATAGTATGATTACATTGTTTTCTTTTGAATGTATTCGCCACACATCTATTGTCAACATCTCATATTACTTATAAGATCTTTGGTGTACTATACAAACTTTAAGGTGTTTTTGAGAAAGCGTGTGGTACTAACGAAAAATTCATATTAATCATAACATGTTTATGATTTCCTATTTTTGAGATTAGCCACACTTTTTTAAGATGTAAATTTTTCTTTCGATTTAACTTTGGTACTCTTCTTCTTCTCACTCTCTCTTATTCTATATAATAATCACTATTATTAATATAATTAAGCTTTAAGTTACAAAAAATTCTCTCTCTTTATGATTTTATCATTGGCAACATATGATTGAATAGTATGTCATAATAGGAGTGTCGCATCTCATAGTAGTGCTTCATTAATAATTGGTAACTATGGACCTAAATATGTTATGGGTGCTAATTTCACTACATTTTTCTGAACTAAAAGAATGCTACAATATTGAAAGGTTGGAATAGAGCAATGACACTATCATCATCTATTTTAATAAATAATTAAATATAAAAAATAATGCATTATATAATGTAATATCAATTTAATATTTAATAACTTCTTAAAGAGAATACATAAAGAATGAAAAGATTAATTACAAGGGATCAAGTACCTTAATAATATTTTATGATATACGTTTTATTTTGAGAATTGTCTTTTGTGTATAGATTGATTTGCGTGTATTTCCATGTAATAAGATTATTTTTTTTGGTTTAAAAGGGAAGACAAAGTTTGACACATATTTTAATTCTTTTAATTTTACGCCTAAATTGGGTGTTGTTAAATAAAAAATTACAATAGTGTGTTTTGTATTAAGATTGCATTTTAATAATCAATTGTATAAAAGTTGTTAAATTTTTAATTATTGAAGTCAAATTTATATAATTGTTTAAGTACAATGTGTCATTGTACAAATTATTTGTATAAATTCCTAAATATTTAAGAATTTTTAATGTTAATCAAATTTGATAAAATCAAATGATAAATGCACTGTGCAACAAATAAATATACTGATGTTTATGTGTCATCTCCTTTATGATCTGTTAAATTGATTCCATACAACTCTTTGAATTAGAAAATAAAAACTATAGATTTAAAACCGAATTAAGCAAGTTTACAAAACACCAACCTCTTTCTTTAAAATTTTATGCTAATAGTTTGTTTTAAAAAATTAACTTACTTATATATGTGAGTGCATTATAAAAATAAAGATTTTGAAGTATAATTAAGATAAAGAGAATTGATTTATGTACACACATGAATGACATATTTTCTATGTTAATAGTAACTTTTATCTGTCTCTCCATATTATGAGAATGAATTCTTTCCATTGGAAAAAAATTGAGAAAATAATGTGTGCATTTAAACTATTGGATAAAAAGCATGTGATAATATTTTAATTAGAAAAAACAGTCGTCAATGGTTAAAATGTAACAATTGAAAAAACTTGAAAGAAAACAATTAAGATCCTTTCTCCTATATAGAGATTCACTTGACGAAATAAAAAATTTAAAAATATATTAAACGTCACTTTTTATAGAACACAACCATTTTTAAAACATTTTA
Source organism: Trifolium fragiferum (assembly GCA_954870985.1). Taxonomy (NCBI): domain Eukaryota; kingdom Viridiplantae; phylum Streptophyta; class Magnoliopsida; order Fabales; family Fabaceae; genus Trifolium; species Trifolium fragiferum. Next base: position 50,588,277 of record OX940790.1, read on the forward strand.
ATCAAGTCCGTAAACCCTTTGTATTATTCTTTTAAAGTCTGGCTCTAATATAAAATTTGACAAAGTTGATTCTAAAGCTCTTTGAATGTCTTTTTTATAAAAATTGTAAAATCTTAAAATAGATTTTTCTTATATTTAAATAGTCTACTAATATAGTTTTTACATATATATAATAACATGAAACATATTGAAGAAGTTCAAAATATTTTTATTCAAATATTTTAAATTGAATTTAAAAGACTATATTCAACGCACCTATCAAAATTATATTTCCAATAGAGATTTTTTTAAGTTTTTTTAAAAAAAATTATAGCCAAACACGTGCAATAATGATTAAATTGTTATGTGATTTTATTTATTCTCTTAAATAACATAATTTCGTTGACTCAAATTAGAATCAAATTTTGATGATATTTATTTATTATCTGCTATTTTTTTCATTCTAAAAACTAAAACAATATTAAAATCTAACATGCAAAATTTAAAAAGATGTAAGTCAAACTTAAAAAATTAACAAAAGAATTTTTTGATATAATTCACTATTTTATTGCACTTATATTTACAGGTCAACTACCCGTTATTTATATTAAAAACATTTTTTATCCGACTCTCTGTATTATACATTCACTTGACGAGATAAAAAATTTTAAAAGTTAATTTTTAAAAACTCAAAGAATAGTTCAATACATCTATCAAATTTGTTATTCTTGATAATAATCATTTTCTAAATCTATTGCAATTCTATAGATTTCATATGCAATTCAAGTAGCTTTTAAGTCTTAAAAAAATAGTCCTAAACACAACTTTAAACTATATTTTAAGATTTAAGAACCAAAAAATAATTATTTATTAATGCGGATATTAAATTTAAAAAAATTAAATATCATGTTATTTTCTTATATAAGTAAATTATGAAATAAAAAATTTAATCAAGCCCGTGCATCGCACGGGTTTAATACCTAGTAGAGTAGTAGTACAATGCATAACAACATATAATATATATGCACATCACATCACATCACATCACATTATATATATTATATATAGGGATGAAAGTTCGAGTCTTGGATATCTTATTTATATATTCATTTTGTCCTAAAATATAAAAAAAAATTAATTAAAAAAAAGTTGATGTATTTAGTCCAAAATTTTAATTAAATATATGAATTTTCTTTGATCAATTTTTTATTATATTTTAAAATAAACTAGAATACTTTCTAATTACTATGTTACTTGACAAAAAAAAAAACACAAAACATTTTACGGTATAGTGAACAAAAAATTATGTTTTAGTTCAAAGATGTTGGTCCCTAAATATAACACACTCTTGCAAAAATTTCTTATCTCTTTTTATAAGTTTCTCTTTGAATATTCAACAACATTAATTATTTCTTAACCAATACATTCTTAATTTTATCTTTTTTCTACAATTTGCGATAAATATTATGATAATAATAATAATATAAATAAACTCTCTTGAGCTGCAGTAGTGTTTTTCTTATTAATAAAAAAATTTAGCATTCACTATCAATAAATTTATTATTTCTATCAATTTTTTTAATCTTTGTAATTTAGTTAATATTAGTCATATATATGTAAGGACGGGTTACTAATTTATTTTTTTTTTATTTTTCACATCAGTTTAATCTGACTCGAGAATCAGTTCTAGTATCAAGTGGTTTCAGCCTCCTTCCAATCGCAGTTGCGGAGGATCGAACCGTGGTCATCCCTACAAATTCAGCGCCAATCATCACTAAACCAACTAACGATTGATAGGACGGATTAGTAATTAATTTTTAGTAAATCAAATCCAACATTAACTGATGTTGGCGTGGGATTAATCATTCTAGTTCTAGGGACTTCTAAATTGATTAAGTGATTAATGCGCAAGAACCATGCTTATTTAATTTCTAAGGTAGTACTTAAATTGTGGACATAAAACTATTTTGATAGTTGCACTAAAATAATCATGAATGTTCCATCATCTTCTAGTTCTTTAACAATGGATATTCGCTTCACAATAGAATATGCGTCAAAACCTCATCTTTTATTTTCTTTTTTCTTTTCTTTACCTTTTTTTTAAAAAAACATTATTTACTTCTTTTGGGATTCGTCACATCAATATGAAGCCAATGGTATTGTTTTTGCTAACTCTACATTTAATTATCTTTATTTTATTTTTTTATCGAGAAATTAATTCTGAAATTATTTTTTTAGAAAATAACGATTGTTCGGTACAATAAAATGTCTAATATTGCTTAGGAATAAAAACTACAGTAGTTTATAAACATTTAGACAACCCTTCTTGTAACCCAAAAAAAAAAAAGACATCCCCTCTTCTCGTCGATCCCTTTAATTTTATCGCTATCCTTCTAAAAATCTAAAAATATTTTGCACGAATTGTAGAATATGAAGCATTTTTTATATTTTCGAGATTTAGATTTAATATAAGGGGTTTCAAGTTCTATAATATGAATTGGTGGTGTTTTACATGAAATACAATTGCACCAATAAAGCAAAACTATGTTAAACAAAAAAAATCATATCAAAGAACAACAATAAAATTAAAAATATTATGACTAATCAACAAAGAACTGTGCAATTGTTTATTTATTTTTATTTTTTGAAAGGCAAAGTTTTATTAAGAGTAAGTAATGCACAAGACGTGCAAAACCCACCGCAAAGGGAAGTCTGATACAATTGGAACAAATACAATTGAATCATGCCCGGCTTTGAGGGTAAGCAATGGGTGCGATGGCCTAAGGTCTAATATTTTAAAAGGTCCAAATTTTTTTATACCTACCTACTAATATAAAAAAAATAAAATTAATAATATTTAAAAGAAAAAAAAAATATGATTAAGCCAATGAAATAGGTGTAGGATTATAACAATGAAATTAGTTGTAATTTTTATCAAAATGAAATGGCTATATTTCAAATTATGCCCATTTTCAAATTAACAAGAAGAAATAGTACACTCAAATCAACTACATGGCGATGGCTACATAATCATAAGACATAAAATATGGTGAAGATAAGGTATTACCTCACCAATCTACATTATCTATTCATATGAAATAATAAAGGATCGATGCACATGTAAGGAATCCAAAGTCATCCCACCTAACTTGTTTACTTTTTCCTTTCTTACCATTTTTTTCTCTATTTTTTTATCACTTATATACCATATTGTCCCTAGCAACTACAATGAATTTCATTTTTAATCAAAAGTTTTAGTCACGTCAACAACCACAAGCACAAAGCCAATCTATCTATTATTATATATATATATATATGATCAGGATTGTCTGATTTACGATATTCATGTTGTTTCATGCAGTAATAAATTTGTCTGTTAATTTGAAATTGAACGATCTATATCATTCACATAATAAAATAATTTAGATTTATTTATCAAATCAAACAATTCAAAATTATAATTGTGTCACACAGTTACGACAGAGATTCATTTTCCAATATATAGTGCTAGTTAGCTTTTAGTGATGCTCACTATTTTGCAATAGTTTAATATACATTAGGATAACCATCCCAACAGAAATCTATTATCAAATTTATGACAGTTGTCAAGATAAGTTATTCATTCCCCAGTTATACTAAAAACTCTAAGTGCATGTATAGAAAAAAAAAAATTATGATGTTTGGTTCTTTTAGGGATAACGTATAAATTTGAAGGTCTAAGTAACCAATAAAGCATATCTAGTAAAGGAGTAATGGCACACCATATTTTTTTCTAATCAACCTAAGATGGTACTTCACCTTTTTTGTCAATACTTGTTTTTAAGATGATGTTATACTTGTACCTAATTCTAATTAAGAGAGGAACCCAATGGAATTTTTAAGCATTAGGTATTTGTTCTTTCTTATTTATTCTCTTAAATAATGAATTTTTAGCTCTTCCATAAATATAATGTTCTTTTCTATTGTAATTAAGTTCTTCGACTCTAATTTATTTTCAATTAGGCAGCAAGGCATTCGTTGAGTTTTCCTATACAAAATTGAGCTACCTTTCAATGTATTTTAATTTTTAACAATTTGAACAACCACATAAAAAAAATTAGCTAGACTAATAGAATGAAGTACAAATATTGAAAGAAAAATATTCAATTAAGGTACATAGATAATAATTTATAAATACTTTTTAAAACAAGCAAATTTTGTTACGAAGAGAAAATGAAAATTGACTAAGGATACACAAAACATAAAATCCAAACATATAGAAATTGAATACATACATTGGAAAATAAAATAAAAATAGAAAAAGACACAAAAGGGATACAAAATACACCCTTGAAACACAAGCCATAACGTTATCTACAATTTCATGGTCCCATATATTGGTTTTTCCACTCTAAACCCCACCACTACAGCTGCAGCTGAAAAGGAAAAGACGAAAAAACCAAGAGAGGACCACTTTACACTCTTCAACATTATTCTTATGGAGAAATTAACACCATTTAGCTTTGTTGCATAGAAATCAATTGAGCTAGCTTAATTAATTAAGCATTGCTTCTGAAGGATCCAAGTGCTTTAATGGCTGATCCTCTTAGAATGTATTGGTGGTAAATTGCAGCTATTGTTGCTCCAATAATTGGTCCAACCCAGAATATCCACTGTTCATCACATAAACAATTCAACAAAAATTAGTTATATATATATAATTCCAAAAAAAGTAGTTATTATATATTAAACTATTTTGATTTAAAGATATGAATATTTACCGATGTAGGTTCAATGGTAAAAGTTTGACTTTTAAGTAGCAGAATTCAAGTATGTTTTAAAAAACAGTTGTAAAATAGTTATTAGTGTCAGTTTAATAGTATAGAGATATACCTGATCATCCCAAATTTTTTCATCGTTGTAGATTACGGCTGATCCGAAACTTCTTGCAGGGTTAATACCGGTACCGGTAATCGGGATAGTAGCCAAGTGAACCATGAAAACAGCAAATCCAATGGGTAGTGGTGCCAAAACAGGAACATGAGAGTCTCTAGCGTTCCTCTTAGGATCAGTGGCAGAGAAGACAGTGTAGACAAGAACAAAAGTACCAATAATTTCAGCACCTAAAGCTGTACCTTTGTTGTAACCATCATGGATAAAGTTGGCACCACCTCCATACCTATCAAAGTATGCCTTTTGGAAACCTTTGGCAAGTCCGGTACCGCAGATTGCGCCGGCAGACTGTGCTGCCATGTAGAATATTGCCCTTATCAAGGATATTTTTCGTCCAACAAGTAGCCCGAATGTCACGGCAGGGTTTATGTGTCCTCCTGAAATCACAATTTCATACATAAACTCAGTAACGTAACAAACAAACAACTAACATTTATCTACATAATTCGTGTAAACTTATAAAATAAAATAGTTCGTAACATTTTCATAAACTATTCTTAACTTATTTCAGTAAATTTTTTCGTCATAGCTTATAAAAGTAACTTATAAACATATTTTTAGTTGCGGTTACAGTTAGGGTGTCAACCTTAATATTATGGTAAAATACATACAAATATGTCTCCAAAGAGACAGAAACATAATTATGATTACTATTTTGTTACAAAAATCTCTAAAACTGTTATAGTACGACCGCAACATATATAAATATGGTTGTAGACTGCAGTATAAAACTATATTTTTTTTAAGACGGAAAAGAGAAGAGACCGAAGATAGCCTACCAGAGATACCGGCGGTGCAGTAAACAAGGATGAAAATCATGCCACCAAAAGACCAAGCAATACCCAAAATGCCAACACCATCACAATCAGTACCACCAGCTTTAGGATCAGATTGGTGGCTATAACCAATGATGGTCAAAATAGTGACATAAAGGAAAAGAAGTGTTGCTACAAATTCAGCTATAAGAGCTCTATAAAAAGACCACTTTGTTAATTCCTCAACATCTATCAATGGTGCTGGAGGTGGGTCTTGGTAATCTTTAGCTGAGTATTCTCCATGTTCTTGAACCTCAACATCTTTAGCCATTGCTCTTGTTTTCTAAAGTGAGAGAGTAGTGTATGATGATTGAATTGAGTGTGGTTTGTGTAATAAGATGTGGTATTTATGTAACAAAAATAAGGAAAAGTAATCAAATAATTAAATGTGTAATTTTGTTTGTTTATGGACAATGACATGATTAAAGATTAATCACAATTTTTTTTGCCGTCCTACTTAGCTTGATTTAGCTTGCATGGGCCCATATGGGCCTACATTACAACGGGATTATGCTTGTGATATGGCCCAATGTGACCTAAAAAGGATGTTGTAGAGCAACGGCTACATGTGATTACGAGGAAGGGTGGGATTTCAAAAGGGATTGTGTGGCAAATTAAGCTCAACAACAGGTTGTACTGCTTTTGCTTCTCTGTCTGTCACTACTTTAGGAATGTCTTATTAATGATTATGGTCCCTATTTTATTTTTTTTACTTAACTTTTGGTCCCAATAGTTTTTGGTTTTCACTTGCACAATTTTAGGGTAATGTGAGTTGCCGTAAATCGTATTGATTCAATTTGTACCGTCTTAAAATTAGAAGTGAAGTTTAATTTAATTCTACAAAATCGTTTAACTTATAGTTTGATGTATCGGAGTCTGATAGGAAATATTCTAAGGGATTTAGAGACTCCAATACTATCGTAAATTTAAGAGTTGATTTTACTCAACCTACAAAATCAATTAGTAAGGTGATAATTGTCTTTACATATAAACTCACAATGAATGTAAAACTCTTAACAATCAATTTACTTCAATCCTACCAATATATAATTAAAATCCCAAATTATTAATGGCCGATTACTAGAGATTAATTTCACATACTCTCAGAGTCTTTATTCTCTTTTTTCTTATTTACAATATAATAGAGGATCGAATCCAAAACTTTATACATACTACTTAAACCCGTCGCTACTGAAATGCATTAACCATTTTTTTCATGAATGTTATGTTACTCACTGTGTGGTGTCCTAGTGTTTTATCAATGTTACTCCTAACTTTAGTGCATTTAATTTAATCATGTCATGCAAAATAACAATTGGCAACATGCTTTTTCATCCATCATGTCACTTCTTATTGTCGAAATTTTAGTGATAATCCAAATACAATTTCGACAATATTTACCGGTTAAGTTAAAATTTATGAGACTAACTAAAGCTATTTTACTACACTTGAGCATTAAATATAAACACATCATTTAATCAAAATTTAGACAATAATTTATCATGGTGGTAAATCTAACTCATACCGGCAAAATCAATCCAACATATATATGGTATAGTAATGTGTATATAGATAAGGTGTAGTGATGCAGTTAAGCTCTTCATTTATGTATATGCCCCCCTCATATATACTACTCATTGAATATGGAATAGTTGATAAAATTAAAATTACAAGGACTTGATTGAATACGAGAACCATCTAGAGTTGATAAAGACAAGTAAATATTTGAACTTAATTAAAATATATTTATGATTTTTGTTTAATAAATATAAATCATAAAAAATGTGTATTCTCAACGTGTATTAGTGGATGTCATGGGCATCTTTAACCAGAATTCAAACATTAATTTTTTCGTATTAATATTCTTATTTAATCAACTTATAAAACATTTTAAATTTATATTCAAAACATCTCACTTTAAGTTTGAAACTCTTAACACATTTTTTCACGTCTAATATTATTAGATTTGATGTACGAATAATATAGATATTATTGTCCGATATCATCTTAAAATTAAGAGTGTTCAACTCAATCAAATAAAAGAAATTTTAAAATAAAAATTACTTCTATTTATAAACTTTTTTTTTTTTACAAATATTTATAAGCTTAAATTCAGAGCATTTCATATTTGATTAGTATGATAGTTGTGTCTCCACATAGATCGCGTGTTCCGGACACTACGCTTAAAGTGTTTTTTTTTAAAGGAAAAATAATCTATATATATATATATATATGGCTAATGCTACGGTGGACCACATTCACAAGTGGTCCACCGTGGAAAGTAATCTAACCGAATACAAATTTTACAAAATTTATTGGCAGATTGAAAGTTTATATCATATAGAGCATCCATAAAAAATTTTAAAAAAATTGAAAATAATTTAATATTTTATTGGGATTTATCAAGATTTACAGTATTTAATAAACCGTTAATTTTGATGGATCTCAATAACATATCAAATGATTTTCAATTTTTCTAAATTTTTTTATAGATGATCTATATGATATAAACTTTCAATCTAACGGTGGATTTTGTAAAATTCGTATTTGTTATAAGATTTTTCATGAATGGTCCACGGTCCATGTTAGAATTTTTCATATATATATATATATATATATATGAAAAGGAAAGGAAAGGGAGAAAAAGGGGTTAATCAAATATGATTAAGATGTTATTGCTCGAACAAAATAGAATTTTCTAGAGTTGTTGGGAATTGAATTACCTGAATTCTGTCGTATTACAACACGTAATTTAATTTCACCGTGGTGGTAATACTTGGGTTAAGTGACCCCAAACATCCAAGTTAGTGGCTAAGAAATATTTGCATAATAAAATATCATAGATTTGTTGGGGATAAAATCCAATGATAAAGAATACAGAAGAAAGAAAATGATGAAAAGAAAATGAAACTTTTGAAAGAAAGAATGTTAAAAAAAATTTATTCACCAAAGTTGTTATTTACATGTGAAGTTACACCCGTATTTATACACATCTACCTAACGGATAACTTCAAACTAACTACCAAAATAGAAAAACATAACTAAACAGAGGTTCGGAAAACAGAGCTTCAGAACGAACCGAGCTTCAGAAGCTGCTGAGCTCCAAAAGCTGCCTAGCTTCAGAACCTGAGACACTTCAGAAGCTATGAGTCTTCAGAAACTGCAACCATGTTTCAAAGCTTGGCTTACAAAACCAATAAAATTAAGATATATTATCCTAAAAATTAAAGATATACAAGTATCACAATTATTTTCAATTCTACAATTATGATTAATTTTGTTAAAATAGTTGTTGTCTTCGTTGGATGACGAATGCCAGATGAACTTATCTGTGGACGCACCTAAAATCAAATGGGTTTTGAACACACTGCGGTTTCAAATTAGTAATTTATTCCTAGCCACTAATTCTAATCAACTGTGTATGGTTCTGGTTGGCTGAACAATTAAATTAAATGTTCATGGAATCAAATTTCAAAACCAATATTTATTAAATTGGAAGTTTTTATTAGGATTTAAATCCATAAACTAGTAATTTTTGTGAAATTTAGATTCGAATTTATAGATCACCAGTTTTTTCTTTTTACGGTGTGGCTTATTTGAATATTAATCACTAAGAGTTTGATAAGTTAAAAGATTTATTTGATAACAGTTTTTCAAAAAGAGTTTGGTCCTGTTTAGATTGGCTTATTTTTTAGCTTATGCAATATAAATTAAGTTTTATGTTATTTTATAAATTCAAACTAGTGAAAATTGTATTTTTATAACATATTTTATCATAAACTACCTTGACAAACATATAATAATATATAAAAATTGCATAAGCTGTTTGCATAAGCTCAAAAATAAGTTAATCCAAACAGGATCTTAATAGTTTATTTTATTGACTTATATCTTTTTTCGTAAGTTATTTCAAGTAGCTTAGCTTATCATTTTTTCTTCCACTTTTATCCTTATTATTTTAACTAAAATTCATCTTTACCCTTTATAAATTTATTATAATTATAATCTACTGGTGGCCGTTTGTACGATCCAATTTGATGAAAATAAAAACGTGTTAAAAAATGTGAATGGTTTGATGAAAGCAAAAAAATATTGAAGTTATTAAGATAGAAGTTATTTTTGTCAAAAAAAAGAAAGATAGAAGTTATAGAAGTTAAAAAGTTTTTAAAAAAAACTATTAAGGGCATTGTGGGGATTTTAAAAAAAAGGCTACACCAAAACTAACTATGTTTTCCCTTTATATATACTATAGATAGATATAATATATTTGCTATTAAAAAAAATTATATATAAAACTCAACTTTCAAGTCAATTAATAACAACTTGGTGGTTGTGAGTAATTCAAACTAAACCATTTTTTTAAGGCAAATTAATACACTAAAACTAACTATGTTTTCCCTTTATATATAGTATAGATTATATCTTTTTTCGTAAGTTATTTCAAGTAGCTTAGCTTATCATTTTTTCTTCCACTTTTATCCTTATTATTTTAACTAAAATTCATCTTTACCCTTTATAAATTTATTATAATTATAATCTATTGGTGGCCGTTTGTACGATCCAATTTGATGAAAATAAAAACGTGTTAAAAAATGTGAATGGTTTGATGAAAGCAAAAAAATATTGAAGTTATTAAGATAGAAGTTATTTTTGTCAAAAAAAAGAAAGATAGAAGTTATAGAAGTTAAAAAGTTTTTAAAAAAAACTATTAAGGGCATTGTGGGGATTTTAAAAAAAAGGCTACACCAAAACTAACTATGTTTTCCCTTTATATATACTATAGATAGATATAATATATTTGCTATTAAAAAAAATTATATATAAAACTCAACTTTCAAGTCAATTAATAACAACTTGGTGGTTGTGAGTAATTCAAACTAAACCATTTTTTTAAGGCAAATTAATACACTAAAACTAACTATGTTTTCCCTTTATATATAGTATAGATATACTAGTGGCCAATGTGCCCATTTGTATGATCCAATTTGATAAAAATATAAGCGTGTTAAAAAATGTGAATGGTTTGATGAAAGCAAAAAAATATTGAAGTTATTAAAATAGAAGTTATTTTTGTCAAAAAAAAGAAAGATAGAAGTTATAAAAGTTAAAAAGTTTTTAAAAAAAACTATTAAGGGCATTGTGGGGATTTAAAAAAAAAGGCTACACCAAAACTAACTATGTTTTCCCTTTATATATAGTACAATATATTAAAAGAAACTACTACTAAAAACTCTGTTTTGTCCTTAGTACGTTTAATAATATTTCACTGTTTATGCCCTTAAATGTAATTTTAACTCAAAGTTGAGAAAAAGATATGTACAAAATAAAAATAACAAAAAAAAAAGGAAGATAAACATAAAACAAATATACTCATAAAAAAAATTACAAAACAAAAATAACAAAAAAATCCAAAGATAAGCATAAAACAAATCTACTCATAACAAAAAATAAATTTTTTTTAAAAAGAGAATAAAACAAATATACTCATAAAAATAGCAATAGAAAACACTTCTGAAGATAAACATAAAAAAATTAAATAATCTACTTACAATATATTAAAAGAAACTACTATTAAAAATCCAAATTTGTCCTTATCACTTATAATAAATAATTACAGGGTAAATATATATTATAGTAACACACGGGACAATTGTTTTAAAAAAATAAATTAATCTTACACGGGACAATTGCTTTAATAAAAAAAACTTGAATAATATATTATAATAATACACGAAACAATTATTGATGAATATATATTATAATAATACATGGGACAATTGTTTTAATAAAAGAAATTTAATCATACACGGGAAAATTGCTTTAATAATAAAGGAACTGAATAATAAATATTTGTAATTATTAATTATAGTTTATTACACAAAAATCATACACGGTATAATTATTTTAATAAAAAATTTTACTTAATTTAATAAGTTTTACAAAAAAATAATAGAATAGCGTCATTTATTATTTATTTTTTTAATACACTACGTCACTTATATTTTAACAATATTTAAAAAAAAAAAATCGATTGACCCGTGCGAATGCACGGGTCTCAAGACTAGTTTAAAATAAAATAAGTAAATGCATAGTTTAACATGACGTTTTAAAAATTTGACGTATAAAATATAATAATAATAATAATAGGTAACTTAGTATAACTATCCTTATTATTTTGTTTTTATCAATTTATAGGTAGTTAATTATATTTTTTTTTTTGTCAAAAAATATATATTATTATTTATTTTATTTTTTCTACAAAAATTATCATTTATCTTGATTATGTTATATTGTGAATATATTTTATTGTTATTTTTATTACAAAATTTATAACAATTTTTTTAATTCAGCATATAAAAAATTTAATAATAACATATAAAAGATATAGTTATTAAATTCATAAATTTAAAATATTGAAATTAAATTATTAAATTCTAAGCATCTTGAATATATTAATTTGATATAAATTTTATTGAATTAAATATGTCATTTTACATTCATCAGTCAGTTCAACCGCTAATTTTACCAAACACTTTAATTAGTTTATCAGCCATAAGTCATCAGCTATAATTTATTATCATCAGCCATAAACTATAAGTTATAAGCTAGCTTATCAACTAACCGCTATTTTTGCCAAACAGAACCTAAAACAAATAAAATATTGAAATATCATTATATTTGCTTATATATAGGAAACCCTAGTATTACGAAGGGATAATCATTTCTATATATTTACTTATTTTAAGATTTTAACTCAATGCATTTCTAACTAAATATTACTATAAATATTTAAGAACAATTTTTAGTGGTTTGTTTGGTTGGAATGAAAGAAATAGAAAGAAAAGAAAATTATGCAAACCAATGAATGAACTTGGATTAAGTTAGTCCAAGTTTATTTATTAGTTTGCATAATTTTTTTTCCTCTCATTTTTCTTCCTTCCAACCAAACGGGGAGTCGGAGGTCGAACCCCGATCATTTCACTTATCCACTTTATTTTAAAAAAAAGTTAATTAAGGTACTTATATATTTATGAACGGATGAAATATTTTACTTAAGCACTTGTCATCGCGGTATTATTTTATTAATAATTTGATCATTGAAAAAAGAGATTCTAATAATTTAAATTTTTGTTATATAACAAATAAATGTGTGATAAAAAAATTGGTACATTCATATTTTAAAGTCAGATTTACTCATTTTATTTTTTTGAGTACAATCAACCCTTATACCCAAATCCTTTATACTCAACTTTCTCCGATGATTTCTGACATCATCAACAACATCCACAGGAAGTTTAATGCTTCTATTGCAGACACCTTTGTTTGGACCAACAACAAAAATTGTTCTTACACCACCAAAAGCGGTTATCACTGGCTTCTCTCCCAACGAGACCCAATTATACTCAATCTTGGACTTGGATCTGGAAACTAAATCATATCCCTGAAAAGATCAAATTTTTCTTTTGGTTGGCTTGCCATAACTCTGTACCCACTCTCTCTTTGCTCAACCACCGCAAGATGAATCTCTCTGCTACTTGTGTTCATTGTTGCCTCCAAGAGGAGTCTTTTCTTCATTGCATCTGAGACTGTGAATTCTCTCGTTGTCTTTGGCACCACATTGGGTTTTGAAATTCCTGGCACGCTAGATACAATGCTCTAGCTTCTTAACCCTGAAACGTAATGCTGTATACAATGCTATAGCATCCTACTGCGTAAATCTCAAGATAAATAAAAGCAAATATCTGAAAGCAAGTAAAGAACACGGGATATTTGTTAACCCAGTTCGGCGCTCAAAGCAAGCCCCAGTCTGGGGGATACCAATCCAGGAAGGAATATCACTATAATAGTCCTAGTTGTAAGTCTTCAGCAAACACACGTTTACAACTTAAAACCTAGGCAACTACCAATGACTCTTCAACCTAGGAACTCCTAAGTCTGAGATCCCATCTCACTCCCTTACAACCTTACAAACAGCAAGGATTTCAAAAACACAAAGACAAAGTATTTTGGAGACCCACTCCTAAAAACTACACACTCGTACCTAAAGGCTTAGAGTGCAAAAACACACACACAATCCTAACTCCGTACTTCAAAGCTTAGGAGAGGATCACACAAGGTACAACTCAATGAAACACGTCCTAAGCTTGCATCAATGAGACACAAGAAAGGCTTACAATCAAACACAACACACGCAAAAACCTAGAGAACTAGACACAACAATATGACGGCGTGAACTCCTACTAAATTAGGTTTTGCACAACCTTTAAAAATACTCCAGCAAACGTCCTTGATCCAGAATTAAATATGGGCTTGATTTGTTTGACTCAACTCATTGACCACATTAATTAAAATAGATTCTTTCCAAAAATACACTTCAAAGAGATTCTTCATAAAAATATTCTTGACAAAGATCTGAAGCATTAAATGATGATCTTCATAATAAGCCTGATTAAAAACGTGATTAAATGTGTCAGATATGATTCATGAGAGAGAAACACGATTTCCTTATATAGAACACGCGCGCGCACATTACCAGAAGCCAGATACGATGTTGTAACATCTTATACCACATCCTGCTTCAAAGTTTATCTCACCAAAAATGCAGCCAATACAGAAGACTCAACAAACTCCCCCTTTGGCAAATTTTTGGCTAAAACAAATAATGACCATACAGAGACTTAAACAGATACTTCAACTACAGTCTACATTTCTTTTTCTCAACACAAGCACACAAGTATAGAGATTTGTAGAGACTATTCTTCAAAACAGATTCCATACTACTTCTCCATGGAGACCAGTAAACAAGAATATAAATGTATCTTTTAAGATGATCAGAGAGGCATGCAACAGCGGAACACATAAAACAACTTATCCTTAGATGGTCAGGATAATAAACATTGACAGGATGCTGTAGGTAATGCTACAACATTTCACAACACATCTCCCCCTGCACATATGCATGGGATGTTGGAGCATCATATCCAACATCTCCCCCTGCATAACACAAATCAGCTCCCCTTGAACACTTGCATATCTCAGCACATGCATACACCACCAAAGCACACATACCAGAACAGACACATTTCACAGTCACAACGCGTATGAAGAGCACATACCAGAAACAAGAGCAGGTAACCAACCCAACAAATTAATCATAACATTTACTCCTCCTTTTGGCCACAAATTTGACAAAGATGCATATAAGAACAAGGAACCATAGCAGTGTAGCAACAGAGTAGACCACATAGTACTTACTAATATTACAGACCATATGCACTGAAGAGTGCTCAAATATCCAGGGCAAGGCCCAGAATCAGAATAGTAACAACAAATCGGATGTCAGCCAAGGCAAGGCCACAGATGCTGAGACATCTGGCACAACATTCGACTCATGTAGAGTTTCCTTGAGCGAACCAATAAAAGTATCAACAACCTTGGTAGGTGACATATTGGCACATTCAACAGCAACATTCAAACTAGGTTGTCCTAGAGTTTCATCAGATTTAGGCTTTACTAGTGGCCTGGTTTCAGTACCAAAAGGGACATAAATCGAGGTAGAAGGAGACTCACTTACAGGCATAAATGTTCCTTTCTTCACAGTAGAAGTTTTATTCTTCTTTGCGGTAATCACTGGAACAGTAGTAATGGGAGTTCCCTTGGAGATTAAGGTAGAGGTGCCATCTTTGGGTTTCCATTCCTTCTTCACATTTATCACTTCAGGTGCAGGCTTTGCTTGCTGATACTGATTGGGATACCCATGCAACTTGAAACAGAAAGGCCTTATATGTCCCTTCTTACCACAATGGTGACACACCCATCTACGATACACTCTCTGAATCTTGGGCCTTTGATGACCACAAGGATTAGATTCAAGAGCAAACTTGGGAACTGGGTATGTTTTAGAATGCTGAGCAGGATGCTTCAACATCGTCTGTCCAGTGCAAGGGTCAAAAACATCTTCAGCAGATTTGAATTTTGTCTCAAGATTCTGTTGATATTGATTTAGATTTGAGTAGTTATAACCAACTGACTTGGCCTTCCCACTTGGTAGATTCTCCAGGATCTCCTCAAGTATGTTTGTCCCTGAGTTTAGCTGACTTACACGTTTCTTCAAGTCATCCATTTGAGCATTGACTAGAGCAACTTCTTCTTGGGCTTCTGAGGTCTTCTCAACTTGAGCTTTCACTTCAGCCTGAAGAAGATTGATGGTCTTTTTCTGCTTCTCAAGAATTTTACACATTTCCTCAAACCTAGTGAGTAGTTCTTTGTAGGTGGCAGCTAGCTCATCAAAAGTTATATCTTCATCACAAGAATCTTCATCAGATTCATATCTACTAGTGAATGCTGCAATATGCTCAACAGTTTCATCATCAGGTTCACCTTTTCTCTGAACATTACTGTTTTTAGTGATGTTGAATGACATGTTCTCAACATTTGGTCTTGGTTTCCTATCCATCTTTTGCAGCACCTTATTAAATTGCTTCCCAAGATTTATAATAGCATTAGAAATTCCTTTATTCGTCTCCATGTCACATTGAATCTCATTATCATCATCAGTGTTGGAGATAGCCGTTATGCTTTTGTTCTTCGTTTCAGATCTTTCATTTATAGATAATTCAAAGGTTTGAAGTGATCCAATAAGCTCATCCACTTTTATGCTTGAGATATCTTGGGCTTCTTCAATGGCTGTAACTTTCATGTCGAATTTCCTAGGTAGAGACCTGAGAATTTTTCTAACAAGCTTTTCTTCAGGTATCTTTTCACCAAGTGAATCAAATGAGTTGGCAAAATCAATCACGTTCATATGAAAATCATGTACACTTTCCTCTTCCTTCATTCTGAGGTTCTCAAACTTAGTGGTTAGAAGTTGGAGCCTTAACATCTTTACCTTGGGTGTCCCTTCATGAGTGGTCTTGAGAATTTCCCAAGCATCTTTTGCCACAGTGCATTGCTTGATCAGCCTGAATATGTATTTGTCCACTCCACTAAATAAAGCATTCAAGGCTTTGTTGTTTGCAAGAGCCAACTCATCTTCTTTCTTAGACCATATTTCTTCTGGCTTTAAATTGGTTGTGCCCCTCATCACAGGATGTTCCCAACCTTTGATAACTGCTTTCCAAGTTTGGCTATCCATAGATTTTAGAAAAGCCATCATACGCGACTTCCAATAATCATAGTTGGTGCCATCCAAAAGCGGTGGTCTGCCAACAGATCCTCCTTCCGTGTCCATAGTACCATAAAGTAACTTCCCTGGAGCTCACCCAAATATGTTAGGGTGCCTGCTCTGATGCCAATTGAAATTCCTGGCACGCTAGATACAATGCTAGATACAATGCTCTAGCTTCTTAACCCTGAAACGTAATGCTGTATACAATGCTATAGCATCCTACTGCGTAAATCTCAAGATAAATAAAAGCAAATATCTGAAAGCAAGTAAAGAACACGGGATATTTGTTA